>CATOUR010000149.1:5340000-6007378 GCA_951848785.1 Callosobruchus maculatus
CCGTTCTTCCGATATAGGGTATTGTTACATTATACAGGGTATTTCAAAAGTTATGACCATTTTTGTATCCAAATCGCTGTCAAATGAACGTACTGTATATCAAAAAGTGGTGAATCAAAAATCATTTTTTTTACACGGATGGATAAAAAATATCATCTAATATTAAAAAGCCCGCGACGCATATTCGTATACAGGGTGATGTAGAATGCAAAATCCAGATTTTCTCTTTTTTTTTTTAAATGTAACCCCCAATATTTTACTCTTAATATGCTCTTTTATCTTTGTATACCACTTGTTGTATCTACATCCATTATTTTCCGAGATATTTCGATTTTTCGGTAAATTTAAAATATAGCTTCTATTTGTGTACTGAAATTTATTTATTTTGGCAAAGTACTATCGAATTTGTTTTTTACTTTACGAACAACCAAATTATAAGGTCAAGATACTATTTGATGAAGTCAAAACCCTAAATTAACGAGATAATAAAGTCAAGTATGCTGAAGAAACAATTTTGTAGGCATGATGCATAATTATCAAGCAGATTTATCAGGTAGGCTTTGAAAAATTGACAGTTCTCATAACCTGCTCTATAATTCTGTACTGTGTGAAAAACCCGCTTTAAAAATTAATTTTTCCATTGGGGGTATTTAGGAGAATGTTTGAGAAATTGCCTACTTGCCTCTAGAATACATCAACTATGAACAGCTATATCCAGAACGGAGGCACTCTAAAACTAATGCGTTTGAAATATTGGAGAATCATTTTATTTGGACTGTGTCGTTTAATATTTCATAACCTACCTGATAGATCTGCTTGATAATTACGCGTGACGCCTATAAAATTGTTTCCTCAGCACACTTGACCTATAATATCTCGTTAATTCCGTATTTTGACTTGATCAAGTACTATTATGGCCTTATATTTTAGTTGTTTCTTGAGCAAAAATAAAATTTGATAGTATTTTCTCAAAATAAATAAATTTCAGTAACCAAATAGAAGGTATATTTAAAATTTGTAGAAAAAACGAAATATCTCAGAAACTAATGAATGCAGCCATAACAAGTGCTATACAAAGATGAAAGAGCATAATAAAAACAATCCTTTGGTATAATAAAATATTGGGGGTTACATTTAAAAAAATAGAGAAAATCTAGATTTTGCATTCTGCATCACCCTGTATACGAATATGCGTCGCGGGCTTTTTTATAGCCGATTTCAAGACTGGATGATATTTTTTATCCATCCGTGTAAAAAAAATGATTTTTGATTCATCACTTTTTGATATTCAGTACGTTCATTTGACAGCGATTTGGATACAAAAATGGCCATAACTTTTGAAATACCCTGTATAATGTAACAATACCCTAGATCCGAAGAACGGAAATCATTAGTAGAATTTAAATATGGAATAATATATAGGGTGTCTCATTTAAAAAAATGTATGTTTGCATCACCACGTAGTTATGGATCACCCTGTATAAATCTAAATATTTTCTGAGCAAGGAGCATATCCGTGGCTACAACTTTTATATACAACTTTTTTCGCTATCTTCTACAGTAGTGGAGTTATCGACCGAGCCGGTACTAAAAACTCACCCTGTATAAACAAATTATCCCAAAAACTTAAAAAATGAGAAGTTAAAATCAAGTTTCTGTTATATGACTACTTTTGTAAACTAAACAGAGGCAATCTAACAGCTTGTAGGGAGATTCGGCCTTCAGGTGCTCCATATAAAGAACCACCCTTTTTCTTTGAACATAACCTTTCTTTATGTGGAACCAGAATAATTTTCTATGTAATCGCTGACATGCGATACATTTTCTTTTAGTCGAAATCAAAGTTCTTCTGATTTTTCCTGTAAATAGTAATTAGGCTATAGGTTGATATCGAGCCTGGAGATCCACTTTACAACTGATGGTTTGGCTTGGAGGAAGTCCTTGTTGTTCCCTGGATGTGTTCTAAGGCCACTTTATTTATTTTATTTATTTATTTATCGTATGGCTCAAAAACATGACAAAAGTAAATATAGATTAAAAGAAAAACTATACAGCTACAAACTAAGATACATAGTCTTTGGTATTTACAGGTTGATGTCAAGTTCTTTCAACGACTTCAGCGCTAATGGTGTGGCTGTGAAGAACTCTTCTCGCGATCCCTGAAACGCACGCAGTTCACATTCGCTCGTAATATGGTTTATAGTTTGGCGGGGCGCGCCACAGTCACATAAGGGAGATTGCACATAGCCCCACTTGTAAAGGGAGTCGGCACATCTGCCGTGGCCTGTTCGGACTCTATTAAGTTTTACCCACTCTTTCCGGGGTAGTTCTGATCCTGGAAGTAAGGCTGCCCCCATAAATGTGCATCGCGAGTGGTGTTCCGCAAAACCTTCCCACTGGGAGCGCCATTGGTTTAAGGAGTCGAAGTTATTGGTTTTAAGCCCTTCTGCATCCCTTATTGGTGGTTGTCGGGATTTAAGTCTGTTTATCTGCAACGGGGGTATTGCTCGGTGGATGGGCAGTTTGTTGTTGGCCGTAATCTTGTTATACTCCCTTAGAAGGGCGTCAGTCCTTCGCAGCTGCGGTGGGGCTATTCCAGAGAGTACAGGCAGCCATTGAGTTGGGGTTGTCTTAACTGCGCCTGTAATAAGTCTCATAGTGTGATTTAGTTGGACGTCAATTAGTCTGGTATGATGGCTGTTAATCCAGACAGGCGCACAGTACTCAGCACACGAATAGACAAGAGCTAGTGCACTGGTTCGTAGAGTTGGAGCAGTGGCACCCCACGTCGGTCCACACAGCTTTTGGATAATGTTGTTGCGTGTTCTGAGTTTTCCTGCAGTGCTTGCGAGATGTTTCTTATAGCAGAGGATGCGATCTAACGTTACTCCAAGATATTTTGGGAAATGGTTATGCTTCAGGGGTTCGCCTGCAAAAAGTACCTGCAGTTCATGTTTAGCTAGTTAGACCGTATCGTATGCGGCAGTGAGGTCAACAAACGCCACTCCCGTCTTCATGTTTTGCTGGTAGCCTGCCTCTATATGCGTTGTGAGGGACAGTACTTGATCACAACAACTGCGACCCGGTCTGAAACCAGCCTGGGTTATCGGGACCCGGTCTTAGATAGTCGCGCTCAATCGGTTGTAGACGGCTCTTTCTAGCAATTTATAGGAGCAACTGAGCAAGGCTATAGGTCTGTAGCTGGCGGGTTGATCGTTCGGTTTACCGGGTTTTAATATTGATATGACCTTCGTTCTTTTGAATTCCCGTGGGAGGTTTCCCGTATTAAGGAGGTTCGTAAAGAAGAGAGATAGCCACACTCTTGTTTGCTGACCTACGTGAATGAGAAATTCCGGTAGGACGCCGTCGAAACCAGGAGCCCTTCCAGGCCTAACATCTGATATGGCATTATTAATGTCTTCGATCGAGAAGGGTCGGGAAAACGTTGTTTGGGTAGGAGCGTTCCTCCTCAGTAAAGTCAATCCCTTCTTCACGCGTTTTGTATGCTCTCTATCAGAAGGTGCTCTTGACGTTTCTACAATATGCGCAGCAATCTTGTCTGGAGTTACTCCCGACGGTGCCCGTGTGGATGGCGTGCTTGAGCCTAGTTTTCTAAGAAGGCTCCAGGCCTTTCGACTTGAGTGTTGGAAGTTCATTTCCGACGTAGTCTCCTCCCACTTACGTCTTCGTGAGCTGTCCAGGGCAGAGATGAGTTCGTCGGCAATATCTGGATTGTTGGTTTCCTGAAAGTCGCCGTATAGGAGTTCGCACCGCTCATCCCACCCAGGGATATATTCCTTCCTGTATCCCCTAGGAATGGTCCTTTTTGCAGCGCTCATCACTGCTCGAATGAAACGTTTGTAATTGTTTGATGTTGGCGGTATCCACTGTACCAGCCGGTCCAGCTCCCGTGAGTAGTTACACCAGTCCGCATTTGCAAGATTCCATCGAGGCCGAGGGATGGATCGTATTAGGGGTATTTGGATTCCCACCTCTAAGAAAACTGGCCTGTGTTGGCTGTGTGGGAAGGCCTCTGCGACTTTTCTGTTAGCTGGTATAGGGATCCCTTTCTGGTTGCAGCTCACAAAGCACAAATCAGGGTTACTTTCTGAGTTCCAGGCTGCTGATTTGAAAGTGCCTTTATCTTTGGCATCGAATACAAGAAAGATATCATTATCATCAGCCCAGTCAGCCAACCTTGTGCCATTTTCGTCACAGTCGGGGTATCTCCACCGTTGGTGGTGGCTGTTAAAGTCTCCAATATATATAGCCGGATGCTGTTGTACTGGAAGTGGAAGGCCACATTCTTGCCCAACAGTTTGGCGTTCCGCTCCACAGTCGCATCGTAGGGATTCGCGCTGTTCCATTTAAACAACGAATCAGCGCACACTCCTCGCCACGTGCAAATTCTGTTTAGGGTTGACGATTCCCTTCGGTGGAGCTGAAAACCAGGGCGTTCTTGACCAACAGTAAGATTTCTGTTCACTTCTTCTGGTGTTTGGGACGCCCAAATTTCTGCCCATTTAACTGCAAGGTTAAAACCATCAGACTCGAGTTAGAGAGCTGTTGTAACTGGTGGTTTTCTGGACCGTAATCTGCGCAAGGACAGATCAGGTATATCTTCGTGGATTGGCAGTGGGGACTTTGTTTTGATTTTGTTATATTCTTTCAGAAGGGCATTTTCTGGACGGATGGGTGGCGGAGCTATTTGGCTGAGTGTTGGTAGCCAGTAAGTTGGGGTTTGATTTGATGCATCCCGTAATAGTTCTCATAGAAGTGTATAACTGGGTGTCTATCAGCCTAGTATGTGAGCATTGTGAGCTGTTTAGCCACACTGGCGAGCAAAAATTAGCCGCAGAGAAACAGAGGCTCCGGGCCGAAGTACGGAGCGTAGAAGCGGAGGCGCCCCAAGAGGTTCCACATAATTTTTGCAGCATGTCATTTCTGCTGTTTACTTTGGCTGCGATGGACTGAACATGTTCTTTAAACGATCGTGTTCTATCCAGTGTGACACCTAGGCATTTGAGTGTTGGATTATAGGGTAGCAAGGTGCCGTTAAGGTAAATCTTTAGCTCTCTTTTTACCATTTTATTGTTAAGGTGAAAACACGATGTTATATTGTTTTACTCATAGTTGGCTTTAGCTTCTACCAGCTGAAGTGTGATCCCAGGATTGAAAGATCGGCATTTAGTGTAGACTCTAGAATGTCGAAGGTGGTATTTCTGTACGCTAGAGTCAGGTCATCTGCATATGCGAATTTCCAGGAGGATAACTGAGGAAGGTCCGAGGTATATACAGGGTGTCCCAGAAAGACGGTCCCATAGAAGAACCCCCATCTCACTGAGTCAAAATATTGCGAATAAACACAACATACCTATATGTTATATGTGCACCGTTTGACCGTGAAAGGGCTTCAAAGTCAAGAATAATTTTTCAATTTTTGTTGATAACTTCACAACGACGTTCGCGATTTGAATGAAATTTGGTAAACGTGTAACACCATAAAAATGCCACATTTAATACTTTTAACTCTAACACTATGATGTTTTAGCATGGTGAACCGATGTCTTCGCCACTTACATTGACCACTATTTTTCTTATTTTTAGTGCTTTCGGTTTGAAATTTTTCCACAACAAAGATACATCATTGACAAATATTTTTTGACTCTTAGTAAATTTTCGTATCTGTCACGGTTTAACAGTTAAAAATAATTCTGTGATACTTCAGTAGTAGCGCACTGGTCTATTTTGTCCGGAATTTAATTGATTGCATTTTGTTAGTCTTTCGCTTGTAAAATTATCGTTATCAGGGTAAATCAGTTATGCTTCTAAATGTGTCGGTTCGGTACTTTTTCGCTCAAATTGACAGTAAATAAATTGAAAAAATGTTATTGATATTTCGCAATTTCAACAAACATTAGATATCAAAAATTGAACGGATAGTAAATTGATTAATGTCAAACTGTACCAAATCAATCTACAAGCAAATCGCAGATGAAGAGTAACAATTTTTGTGATCGGGTTATGAGATCGTGTAAAACCGTTAAATGTATTGACCAAATAAATGTAGGACTAGAGCAGATTCATATTATTTATTTATGTCATCAGTTGTTCAAAATGATCACCATTCACTTCTCTGCATAAATTTATTCTCCTTAAAAAATTGAACTGCATTCTTCTTAGAGAATCGACATTTTGAAGTTGGCGCACGGCGGTTACAATTCTGTTCCATAGCTGTTCTTCTGTGTCTATTCGCTCCTTATAAACCTTGTCAGCTATGGCCCCCCAAAGGAAAAAGTCGCATGGAGTAATATCTGGCGAGCGCGGTGGCCACTGAATTGGAGCATCTGCACCTCTTCCAATCCATTTTCCAGGATAATGCTCGTGCAAGTGATTTCGTACTGCACGTGTGAAATGTGCAGGTGCACCATCTTGCATGAACCACATATTCCTTCGTAACTCCAGTGGGACATTTTCTAACAGTTGTGGTAAATTGTTTTGGAGAAAATAAAGATAGTTTTCACCATTGAGGCGTATGGGAAGTCGGAAGGGTCCTATCAACATATTTTCAACAACTCCCATCCACACATTAATGCGAAACTCGTGCTGGAAATGTATCACAGAATTATTTTTAACTGTTAAACCGTGACAGATACGAAAATTTACTAAGAGTCAAAAAATATTTGTCAATGATGTATCTTTGTTGTGGAAAAATTTCAAACCGAAAGCACTAAAAATAAGAAAAATAGTCGTTAATGTACTTAGCGAAGACATCGGTTCACCATTCCAAAACACCATAGTATTAGAGTTAAAAGTATTAAAATGTGGCATTTTTATGGTGTTACACGTTTACCAAATTTCATTCGAATCGCAAATGTCGTTATGAAGTTATCAACAAAAATTGAAAAATTATTCTTGACTTTGAAGCCCTCTCACGGTCAAACGGTGCAACTTGGTATATAGGTATGTTGTGTTTATTCGCAATATTTTGACTCAGTGAGATGGGGGTTCTTCTATGGGACCGTCTTTCTGGGACACCCTGTATATTGAAAAAGACGGGCGATAGAACGAAGCCCTGGGGTAATCCGTTATTTAAACGTCTCACTTTGCTGGTATCAGAGCTCATGACAACCTGGAATTATGTGGCTGAAAGCATATTGTTTACTAGGGTGCTTACTGTTTGCAGGGTATGATACGATACAGATTGTACAAGAGCCCTTCTCTCCAGCTCCAGACGGTGTCATAGGCTGCGGTCAGATCTACAAACACTATGCCGTTGGTATCCGCCTTCAATAAAACTACAATTCGATCTGAAACCCGCCTGCTTAACTGGTATATGTTGTTCTAACTTGGGACCTATTCTCATCAAAACTAATCGCTCGAGGAGTTTGAGACAGAGTAGCACGATGAGGCGATAGTTCTCCACAAGTTCGCAGTCCTTTCCTGGTTTCAGTATACCAATGGAGAAGTTTACTAAATTTTTTTTATCGATTCAAAAGAAAATATAAGAAAAATAAAAGAAAAGCGTGAAAGAAATATGAATATATCTCTAAAGACAAAAAAGAAATATTTTTGGCACGACTGACCGAGTGGTGTGACGTCATGTCTCCGTAGCCTGTGCGGGCGGCCGCTGCCGCTGAGCCACACGACGCGACGCACGTATCAGACAACGCACACAGGCACAGCGTGGTGGTGGCGTGAGCTGATCAACCAACGTCTCATTTGTTTTCTAGTTTAGTGCATATCAAATAATATTGCTATGATGAGTGACACTAAAAAAGGATGTTATAAAAAATATTGCATTGTTCCAAAGTGTGTGAGCACAACGATTAAAACACCTAATAAAGTTTTTTCCCACGTACCTCTGCATGCAAAAGAAGTGGTGCAAAGTGATGAAACGGGATTTAATAATACCAAAATGTATAAAATATGTTTGTGAGGATCATTTTGATGCGAGTATACTATTGTATTTATCTTCTATTGATAAGTATTAATTATCAACTATACATATATGGATAGCTTCACTGGTTGTTAAAGATTACTTTACCTGATAGTAAATTAGTTAGTTACATTTATAATGTAATATGTATGCTGAATTATGGTTATATATTTCTACATTTTCTGATTCGTAACTTATGTTTTTGTTGTTACAGCTTGAAAATTATACTGAAAATCTAATCAAATATAAACTAGTTGGTGGTACATTAAAGCTGAAAACTGAAGGCTGCCCTCATAAGTTTGACTGTCAAAAAGTTGGTCATCCTAGAAGAAAACTCGGAGCATATGAAAAAAGGCGACGCGACGCGCAGAATGTTTATTGCAGAACGATGGTTCATCGACCTCAAGTTGGCAACCTTTCGAAGTAATTCAGTGTCATTCAATATACAAAGAGCCGGATGTACTAGAAAATCCACTATCTAAGGATTGCACAGTGAATGTATCAGATATAATCCCGACAACAAAATTTAAACAAAGTGCAACCTGACATCAAAGTTAAACAAAAAGACCAAAAAGTGCAAACAATCATGAGAAGGAAAAAAACGAACGATACAGAATATAGTCGATGGAGTTGGCCGTTACTTGATGGAGATCCATTGATACACAAAGTATTCCAGATGAATAATCACCACTTTTATTTAAACTTGCGACGATCGTTTCGACACACAGTGTCTTTTTCAAACAATGACTCTAAACTTACAATACTAGGCTATTTATATAAAATATATTTTATATAAATAGCCTAGTATTGTAAGTTTAGAGTCATTGTTTGAAAAAGACACTGTGTGTCGAAACGATCGTCGCAAGTTTAAATAAAAGTGGTGATTATTCATCTGGAATACTTTGTGATACAGAATATAAGTGTCTGATGACCATCCCCCAATCACCCGAGAGTTCTCCTTCAAAAGAATCAGTATCTTCTAAGAGTTGCTACAGTTCAGTTAGTTATACTTTAATTACAACAGTCATCCCTCAGTATTGCAAAGAGACAATAACAAAAATATCAACAAATGCTGGTTTTTATTTGCGTTTACCGGAAGACGTTTATTTTCTCGCGAAACTATTATCTTAAAGCGTTTCTAGATCAATAGGAGATATTTTAATATCACTTTGTCCTTTTAAAAGTCCTTCTTCCGTTATGGTCAAAAACTAAAAAACACATATTTAAAAATCAAAAATAAATTACGTCTGATGCGTTGAGCTCTAATGCGTTTTGTACAAGCTGTACATACTCTACAGCTTCCACGATACACAGATCTACGGCAGCGCGCGGCACAGACGGCTGGCTATGCGGATTGCGGAGACGTCACGTCACGGCCAAATTGAAGGCGGCAACTATTTCGCGCAAAATATGCAAAATTTAATTATTGATTTCTCTGCCATTGATTAACGGATTTCAAAAATTTTTTCACTGACTAATTACTTTTCGTCTATATTTTACGGATACGTAACTGCTTATTTCATTATGAGTATCATGAGACTTCTCCATTGCATCTAATTAGTATTAGTAGCTAGGATGTCATTATCTGAATCAGTCACGAAAAGTCATATTCATAAAACAGTCTCAGAGGGTGGAACGTCTGTTGAGGCGACAAAAAGAATGACTCAAACTACAGGCATGTCTACATCTTCTCGAATCAGAATGTAGTGCATGTTGTGAGAGTTCCTTTCTTTAGACTGGTTTATGAGTAAGGCTGTTAGTTACTCTAAAAAGTGATACTAAATTTTTTACCACTTCTCTCTTCACTTTCAGTCGTGGTTCCTCGTTTTCCGTGTGATCACCACCATCATTTGCAGAATGCTCTTCCTCCCAAATGTGCAAGTCATTTTCGCTAGTGGCATCGTTAGAAAAACCGTCTTCTCCTCCAGAAGCCTGCATCTTCGGATGTGTAAAGCTCTGAAAGCAAATAGACTGTTAGACCCGTTAGACTAGAATCCCTACACGTGTTTCGCTAACTATACTACTTGCAAGTGAAATCCGAACACTGAGAAAAAAAGGGTTGCCGTTGTGAAATGCGGTAGGACTAAAAATACAATAATAAACGAACTCATTTGCCATAATTAGTTTATAAAAAAATACAACAGATCAATAATGAGTGGGCCCTCCATGTTGACAAATGCACTCCTCTAGCCTACGCGCCATGCTCGTAATCTGGTTGTTGATAAACTGTAAAGGTACACCCTTCCAAGCTGCCCTCACAGCATGTTCCAGGTCGCGTGGACGGAGAATTGGGTAAATCGCCTATGTATCGACCCAGCCAATCCCATACTTTTTCAATTGGCGATAAATCGGATGATCGTGGAGGCCAGGGCTGACCTAAATGGAAAGAACATGTAGAACGAATGCATGAAAATACAGAGACCGCCTTGGAGAACGGTGATTCGGTTGACTTCTCCAAGGCATTTGATAGTGTGGATCTGGGAATTTTAATACTCAAACTTCTGCGTGAATGGTAGTCTTTCATCAGTAACCTCAGTTACTTCAGGTGTCCCACAGGGACACGCGCCCCTAGTTTTCAACATTTTTATAAAAGATATCTCTGAATGCTTTCAAAAATCTGAATTTCAACTCTTTGCAGATGATTTAAAGATATTTTCACTGATAAGAAATCCTTTGAATGTTAGAGAGCTTCAATCTGGCAGAACCCGATTTTTTATATGGTGTAATAATAACAACTTAAACCTAAATGTGGGAAAGTGCAAGTACATTCATTTCACTAGATCTAAATCATTCTCCCCTAACAATCATTATATTAACAATCACCTCATTGAAAAGGTTGATATAGCCAAAGATCTGCATATACTTTTTGACTCTAGATTAACATTCTACGAGCACATACAGGCTATAAGGCCTTAAAAATGTTGGGGTTTGTTAAGAGAAACACTCGTGATTTCTATGACCTGGCCAGTATAAAGATTTTATATTTTTTATTGGTCCGTTCCCAACTTGAAGGTAATACGGTAATTTGGAGCCCATGTTTTTTCAAATATATTAACAAACTAGAGTATGTGCAACACAAATGCCTAAGGTATATTGCATTCAAATCTGGTATTCCTGGCTCAACAATTGATTACACTGTACTGGAAAACGATTTAAACATTCAGAGTCTTTCTAGACGAAGGGTGAATTTTGACGTTATGTTTAGTCATTGTTTAGTTCACAGCCCTGCGATTCAGGCTCAGTTCAGTTTTCATGTCCCTCCTGGACAGATAAGAGGAAATACTGTCTTCCAGCTTCAGCAACACCACACAACATATGGTCAAAATTCTTCAATTGATAGGATCATGAGACATGCCAATGAATATTCTGGTGACCTTTTTAATATCTCAAAGGAAAGACTCAAGTTCGAGCTTAAAAAACTGAGGCATCACACTACATGAGAAAGATCATTCAAAATCAGATGGTTTAGGATTAGGCGTTGTAAATGAACGCTTAGTATTGTTGTTTTAACGGTACACATTGTTTTGTTATTATTTATGTATTTATGTCAACATACATACAGGGTGGGCCAATAGTGTCACCTATCACCTGATAATAGTAGGGAACCTTAAGGGCTATAACAAAAATAATTTGACCTAAATTTTGACGTTTATACAGGGTGATTCATACCAAACTTACATTTTTTAGCATGGAACCTCTATATATTATTGCATATTTGGATTCCTTGGTCAATTCTAGTGACTTTATGTATCATACATGGAACTTTAAACGAACGGTTTAGGCACAAATCATCGTTTTTGGTATAAGCAGGTATCAAAAGAAAATTGAATATCGCAGGGATTATAAAACCTCGAAGGCCGTGACTTTGCGGTATGATCAAGCATGAAACGCGTCACCTTAGGTTAGACGGATGAACTATTTTCGTTTACAGGATCAAATATAAAATTTGATTACCTTTCTAACGATATATGGTTCTCAATATCAATCTTTTTTTGTTTTAATTTTATTTCAAATTTTCAGTCAAGTCGGTGTTTTTCAATTTTCCTATGTGCAAGCAACCTAGCAGGCCTTGAAAAATAAACAAAAGCCCGTTAATATGGAAGAAACCAACTAACTTAGTAGAAAGATACAAACGAACTAGAGTAGCGAGGCAAGATCATGAAAATTCCTTACAACACATCAGTTCTAACCGGATACAACAGCGGCAAGATATCTAATGTCGATGAGAAGTTGGGGTATGACAGAAGTGTTTGTTTTTCACAGCGTACTAGCTATTGAGGTCTACTAGGGCTTGACAACTTTCCAAAACGATTAAAAATTTTGAAACAAAAGGAAAACTACCAGCGATTTTTGCTTACAGTCTAACATCTTTAGAATGAGATTTCACATTTAGTGGGACAAAAAAATAGTAATTTCCGTTTAGTTAAGTCAAGAGTGAAGATATCTCTAAACTGGAGCATTCTGAACATCTATTGAAATGATTGCTAGAATGTTTTAATTACGCTATGTTGTAATTGTGTTTATTTCATGTAGTTTTCAACAAACTAAATTATGTTCTACAGGTCAAACAGACTGCAATTCAAGTTTCATTTTCCGCGATTTTGCTAATAAGTAGAAGTACCTACTGAAGAATTTTAGGGTTCCAGTCAGATGTATCATTACTTTTGACTTATGGAAATTGCTACTTATGGCATTAAGTGTGAAAATTTATTCAGAAGACATAGACATAGATATTCTACTGCCAGCAACAATCACTAGTTTTGATTGAATATTTTTTTACTGACTTTGGAAATTGGCTCATAGCTAGTAGGCTGTGAAAAATGAGCGTTCTTTTTACTGCTATTGCTTCTGGTTAGAGCTAATATGTTGTAAGGAATTTCATAATCTTACCTCGTTACTCTCTGTCTAGTAAGTTAGTTGGTTTCTTCCATATTAACGGGGTTTTGTTTATTTTTCATGGCCTGCTATGGCGCTTGCACGCAGGAAAATTGAAAAACACCGATTTCACTGAAAATTTGAAATAAAATATAAACCAAAAAAGATTGATATCGACAATGCTATATCGTTAGAAAGGTAATCAAATCTTACATTGGTTTCTTTAAACCAAAATGGGCATTCCCATTTGAAAAAATCAAGTTATCTGTGATTGAAGCTTCCTTAATTAATCTACTGATTTCTCGAAGTACAAAATAATTCAAATTTAGCCGTCTGACCTAAGGTGACGCATTTCATGCTTAGTTGTACCGCAAAGTCGCGGCCTTCTAAGTTCTATAATTGCTGCGATATTCAATTTTTTTCTGATACCTACTTACACCAAAAATGGTGATTTGCGCCTCATTTAAAGTTCCTTATATGATACATAAAGTCACACTAGAATTCACCAAGGAATCCAAATATGCAATAATATATAGAGGTTCCATGCTAAAAAATGTAGGTTTGATATGAATCACCCTGTATAAACGTCAAAATTTAAGTGAAAATATTTTTACGCTATAGCCCTCAAGGGTCCTTACCATGATCAAGTGACAGATTTTTGAAATATTTTTAGTAAGCCCACAATCTTCCGTCCACGCACTATTCGCGCACCCTGTATAGATGCGTGAACATGTATTTATACTTAAATCCCGAAATGTGTTTCTTATTGTACTTTGTTGGATTGGGCATGTCCCGTAATATATATTTGAATTTGAAAATAGGATTCCAGCCAGAGCCAGATTATATCAATGCTCTGGAAGAAGAAATATCGAAGGCCGAGAAAAAGATGAGCATCGTGACAGGCAAAGTGCCTAAAACCTGAAATAAGGAAGAAGAAGAAGATAAAGCGTACCTGATCGTAATCGTCGATGGGCGGTCGCCCGCGCTTCCTTTTGTTGGGCGGCCCGCCGCTGCCCGTGGCCGCCCCCGGACTGGCGGGCATGACCGCCTGCACCTGGGGGATGGCCGTCTGCACCCCATTCTCGCCCCCTGGACTGCCCGCCTGGTCGTCTTCCCGCCACGACACCTCCGCGAGGCCCTTGATGCGCAGCTCCTCGGCCGTTTTCAACAGCGTCGCCAGGTGGCACTGCAATCGAAACAATGTTTCATTAGAATGTCCAGAACTTCGAGATACAATTGAAGAGCTTTTATCAAAAAACAACCAATGTCATATTTTTTCAAATTTTACACATTAGCGCAACTGTTAATAAAAACGTCATATGTATCAGCCGAAAGTATTGTTAAGGCATAAACTACCAACGTCCGTGTTTAAACTGAACCCAAAGTTACAGTGTTTTAGCAAAAACAGCCATTGTCAATGTAGTTTATATCAAGAACCGCCAGTCATTAGATATTGGTAGCTTATGCCAGTAAACTCTAGTCAGCTTCGCTTCTGTTGGTATTATTAGAATAGAACGGTGTTCCGATATTTGGAACCGCAGTTGCTGCGATGGATGTGAGTGAAGTAAACCAGTAGAAAGTAATTCTTATTCTAGTTATTTTTTGTAGAAGAGGTTTTTCGGATTTTGGAATAAAGTACTGTAAAAGGTTTTTTCTCAACAAATCGACATTGAACAACGTTGAATATTGATCATTCAGTCTTACACACAAATTTTAAAAAAATGTTCAGAACTTGGAGATACACGGTCGGTGTTGGGCGAGATGAAACAGTTTTCATTTATACATCCAATCGCTCACTCGCCCATCAATTAAAAACCGCATATACTAGAGAATAAACTTTACTAACATTTTAGCCATCTGTGTAGCCTGTAACTTCTTCATGTACAGGGTGAGTCTGGCTCAACGCCTTGAACTCTTGTCTCCAAACGACAACTTTTTTCAGAAAAATAACTATGCAGTGTATTCCTGAAAACCATACGCGTTTTCCAACCTCACCTCGGTAGTAGTATAGTAGTATATATATAGGCTGTCTGCAGACCGTTTAGGTCCATAGCCTTGTGATTTCTCTCCATTTCTTCCTGTCTTTTGCCTGTTGCCTCCAGTTCTGGATTTTCTTCTCTTCTAGATCTTCCTCCACTGCCTCTCTCCATCGTTTCTTTGGTCTTCCTCTCTTTCTTTTTCCTTCCGGTATTTTCCATGCGATTCGTTTCACTTCTCTTTCCTGTTCCATCTTTTCTAAGTGCCCAAGCCACTGCAATCTTCTTAATTTCACAAAATTACTTATAGGTGTTTCATTGAATAGCTCATACAATTCTGTATTCATTCTTCTCTCCCATCCTAGCTCTGTTTGCTTGCCTCCAAAGATTCTTCTCAATATTTTCCTCTCCCAAATTTCCAATTTTTGTTTTATTTTGTTTGTCATAACCCAGGTTTCACATGAATAGGTTAGGGTTGGTCTTAATATTGTTTTATAGACTCTTATTTTTGTCTGTCTGGACACTTCCTTGGATTTAAGGATTCTTCTTAAACCTCCTCCACAGTTATTACTCTTAGCGATTCTTAAATCTATTTCTTTTTCTTCATGTCCCTTATTGTCAATTAATACCCCTAAATACATAAAATTTTCCACCTCCTCGAATTCTACCTTTGTCCCATCTTGCTTTTGAACTTTCAAACTGGTTTTAATTCTGCTTCCGCTTTTGTTTTTTATTTCCATAAATTTTGTTTTACTGTTATTAAATTCCATTCCTACTTCTTCTGCTGCATTCATTAATTGTAGGGTTATTTCTTCCAGCTCTTTCCTATTTCTTGCTATTAAGACCACATCATCCGCATAGGCCAAACATTGGTGGCTTCTGTTGAATATTATCCCCTTCCTGTTAATACCAGCTTTCCTTATTACGCTCTCCAACACTAAATTGAATAGGGTTGTCGACAGGGGATCACCTTGTCGTAGGCCTTGGTGTGTTCTGAAGCTATCACTTTCACTATCTTTCACCTTTATTGTGTTCTGTGTGTCCTCTAATGTCATTTTGATTAATCTTACCAGCTTGTCTGGGATTTCTAACTCCTTTAATATTTATAAAGTTCATACCTTTTGACACTGTCATATGCTCTTCTAAAATCCACAAACAACATTTGGACCGGTATGTCATATTCATAGCATCCTGCGACAATTTGCTTTAGCATAAACACATGGTCTGTTGTCCCTCTGCCTTTTCTGAAGCCCCCTTGATATTCACCCAGCAGTCTCTCCATGAATATCTCTAACCTTCTCTTTATAATTGAAGCACAGATTTTATACGTAACGTCAAGTAGAGAGATCCCTCTGTAATTTTCACAGGCTGTTCTATCTCCCTTCTTATATATAGGTAGTATAACTGCTTTTTTCCACGCATCCGGCATTTTTTCTGACTTCCAAATTTGACATATTAGCTTGTAGATTTCTTCTTTTAATTTATCACCACCATATTTTATGTTTCCTTTTGTTACTCCGTTTTCTCCAGGGCTCTTATTATTTTTCATCATTTCTATCACTTCGACCACTTCTTCTCTTGATGGGATTTCTGTATTGTCATTACAACTTTGAACTGCTCTGTCCTCTGTTGACTCTTGTTTTACATCAAGGTCCTTTCCATTTGTCCCTGCATTTAATATTTCCTCAAAATATTCTTTCCATCTTTTTATTTTTTCTTCCTCGTCTCCTATAAGATTACCCTCTTTATCTCTTATACATGTAAATGTGGTTTGAAAACCTTTCCTTATGTCTTTTACGTCTTTATAGAAGTTTTTGATTTCTTTTTGCTGATACTCTTCTTCTATTTTTACTATTCGGTCTTCTAAGAATGTCCTCTTTTTTTCCTACACAGTTGTTTTACTTTTTTTCTTTGCTTACTATATTCTCTAATGATATTGTTGTCCCTATTTTGAAGCATCTTTTGCCTAAGCCGCCTTTTTTGTTGTATCTCTTTGTCGCATCGAGCCATTTTTTCCTTCCTTGTGGTTTCCTTTCCGTAAATTCCTTTTTGTGGCGCCTACAATTCCTTGTTCAATTCTCTTCCAGTTTTCTTCTATGGTTAAAGTCTTGTTTTCTGCACCTCTATAGAGATACTCTTCTATATCTGCCGCATACTGTCTCGCAATGTTTTCCATTTTCAAGTCATCTATGTTATAAAATGTCTGCTTACCTGTTTTTCCTTTTCTTTTTTCTGTTTTTTTATATCTTATTTTGACCCCTACCAAGAAGTGATCTGAGTCTATGTCAGCGCCTCGATACGTTCTTACGTTTGTTATTAATTTATCATATTTTTCTTGTATCAACACGTGGTCTATTTGATTTGTGTCATTTCTGCCAGGGATTATCCATGTACCTTTATAAATGTCTTTTCTTGGGAAGCGGGTGCTCATTATATTCATATTTCTTTCTATAGCAAATTCGATTAATCTTAGTCCATTTTCATTTGTCATCATCGTGTTTACTCTGCCCTCCTGTTATTTTTTTGTATATGTCTTCTTTCCCTACTTTTGCATTTGCATCCCCAATGACAATTATTATATCTGTGCCTGGTATATTATAGTATCGGTAGTAATACTGTGTTAAAATTTCATCAAAATCAATTTAAATCAAATCTGACAACACTGATGTTAGCGATTTTGAATTCTGTATGTTCAAAAACCCCCAAGTATTGAGTTTCATCTCTCCAGCTGTGATAGTTTTGGAAATATTCAAGCGTTCCGGGACCGTTTACTGAAAAAGCGGTGTTGCCGTATCTCGGTAACCAATAGTTACAAAATTTTGAAATTGTGAGATCTTACTAAATTCGATATGCGCAATTCATTACAATAAAAATAAGTAGAGGATTCTATTTAAAATAAATTAAAATCGGGGATATTTGTTTAAAAATTTGGAAAAACATTCATAACTTGGCAACGTCGCAAACGCGAAAAAAAATATTACAAGGTGACATAGGGTATTAGTAGATATTTCGATTTAAAATAAAACATACAGGGTGTTGCATTTAAAAAAACAAAGTAAAATGACCTTCAAATTGCCGTAATTTGAAATTCTGCCAAAAACACCATGTAGATACAAATTGCTGGTAGCATCCAAAATAATATCCACTTAATATTCAGGTAACTCGCTGTATAATATTATTAAAAAAGAGTTAAAGGAATATATCAATTGTATACTTGCGACCTTGCAAATCCGGAAATTAATAGAAAATAAATTATAGCTTGGCAACGTCGCAACCGATCCCAAAAATATTTTAGGGTTAAATAGAGATCAATGATGGAAACTATAATAGATGAATCAAAAAAAAAAGTATAGTTCCATATAAAAAAATTAAGTTGATCACTATCCTACTTTCCCGCAACACCCTGTATATTTCAAAACATTTTTAGAATATGCGTCTTAAGTAACCAAATAACTTTTGTATTTGACATTTTCTTCTATCAGGTATACTTTGCGAGATATCGAAGAATTACACACTAACTGGACATCCTGTATACATTAGAAAATCCTAACTCCCTTGGTTTCTGTAATAGGCAAGGCAATGCTCGGATGGATCTAAAAAAGTAAATTATGCCCCTAGGTTTTTTCCACAGGTCAAAGTACAGCCTATTATGAGTACAAACATTTATTCAGTTTTACAACCCCCCGCCCTATGAATGAACAACAACAATGAACAATCTGTTATGTTAAAACAAATTTTTCAGTTTCACAACCCCCGACGACCCTCCAACTACCTCAATTTCACCACCACCCAAAAACAGTAGAGTGATCAGGAACCTCTGAAACGTATAAAAACGAAGTTTGGGGAATATTTGAATTTTTTTGTTTATTTTGCATGCACCGATTTTCAAAATTACGTCGTTACCTACTACGACTCCACAGAATATCGTTATCCAAATTTCATCACAATTCATGCAGCGATTATTGAGATTACGAGGTTAGAAAACCGCCAGCAGACACACATACAGATAGACCGACACAAACGAGTGACGTGGATTTTCGTTACGTAAATATAAAACGCCCAAGAAGCGTATTATCTCAAAAATCTAAAATTTTCGCGATGACAATACTTCCCCAACTATCGGTGTAAAATTATCCTTCAGTTATTTCTGAAATAAGGTGGTTCAATTTGGTGTCATGGGTTCGGTTACAAACACTTTCAGTCGGTAACTTTTTATCCGCTTGGTATATATAATTAAAACATAGTTATATCGTCAAAATAATATTGTCGTTACTCCGGCATTAAAAGTTTCCAATCTGTTGGAGTATTATTATTTTATGACCTACTTAAGTGGAACGGAAAATTCGGTATTGATTTTTAGGAAATTGAATACTGTATGAAAAGAGTAAGATACATGAATTATGAACACAGCGGCGTGAAAAAATTTATAGAGTAAGTGTACGGACGAAACCGATAAGATTGCGATGTCTTTTGTAGCATGAAGTAAAAAGCAGTGGCTGTATGTGGTAATTTCTACAGCAAGGTCAAAACCGAATTTTAAGAATAGTCAATGCCGAAGGTATCCAATACAGACATAACTGCCTTCTCAAACTACCGTATATCGTCGAACGAACAATAGTATTGTAGAAGTCAGATATACAGGGTGATCCAATAAGCGCGCGGTGCTCTCTAGCGGCCATACCGTTTAAATTAGACGAAAAAGTTTTAAACAAAAACCGTTTCTTTTCAAATGCTCTACATTTATAAAATAATTTCGAAGATGGCGGACGTCCGGATATACCGGAAGTAGGCATCAACTTCCTTATTTTAAATGGAACACCCTGTATATTATTACGTTTTTTAATTCAGCATCGATTTTTAGGTCCAGTTTGTTAACCATTTTTTATGTCTACGAAGCCTATTTTCGGAGTTATTCAGCAATTTTTACAAAATTTGACGTTTGTAGTACTTTACAAGAAACGTTAATATCTCGGAAAATAAATGCGATAGAAAGATGCGGTTTCCGGTTTTGAAACAAGCAAGGAACATATTTGTGTTGCAGTAAGATCGTTGTTTCGAAAGAACATTAAATCAATAGACTAGCAATTTTCAAATTTGAAAAGTTAGAAACGTTAAAAACTTTTTTCAAATGGGATGGTATGATAAGTTTCACGTCGCTCAATGCGAAATTAAATTCTCTTTCACTTTTATCTAGGCACCTCTAATACTAAAATGTGCTTTCGCTCCACCTACCTGTAAGCACATTATTCCTAAAAACTCCAGTGGTAAATTTTCCAACAGATTTTCGAAATTTTCATTTAGAAAATTTTAGAAAACATTAGTTTAACATGCGGTTTCCAACAATACCACCCCAATTGCTTAGACTCCATACTGAAACACAAATACGTTTCTTGCTTGTTTCAAAACCGAAAACCCCATCTTTCTATCGCGTTTAGTTTCCGAGATATTAACCTTTCTTGTAAAGTACCTACTATAAACGTCAAATTTTGTAAATATTGCTTTCCAAAAAAAATGCCTTTTTTATCCTTTTTTTATTACGAAAATATTACGCCTCAAACAAACCCTTATTTTATTTATCTTATGCTCACGAAATACGGAAAAAATTGGTTTATGTATGAAATCAAAGCCACTACAAGATTTTAAATAAAATTGATTTAAATTTTCATTTCATTAAAAATCATTTATGTAGGAAAAGCTGAGGGGTGCTATTTGAAAAAAAAAGTTGCGGGTGGATTTTAGGGGTTCATTTTCGTAATAAAAACGGATAAAAAAAAAACATTTGTTTTAGCAAGCACCCTTAAAAACCCACTTAATTTTCCGTTTTTTTGCGTCAAGCAAATTTTATTTATGTTATGCTTATGAGTTTACGAAAAAAAATAGTTTGCGAATAAAAAGGTACTACAATATTTTAAATACAATAAGGACTTAATACGTGTAGGAGAAACTATTTGGTGCTATTTGAAAAGCATAAGTTGAGGGTGAGTTTTATGGGTTTCAAAAGCATGGTATGATAGACCATATTTTTTGTACTTTATATACTTACAAAAATTCCACTCAGTACTCGTTTGGAGTTGTTATGGTTACGAGAATATCACGTGTCAAGGAAAGAGACACACCCTGTATATAAGAAATGTTTAATCCCACCACAACAAAAAAATATACCCCCCCCCCCCCAAAGAAAAAAATTATCGACGCCCTTGGGAAAAAGGTGCATACTTAACAACGAATCTGTGGTACCAATTTATTATTATTACTTTATTCGTATTGGTCTATAAAATGGAAACCTTGTTACCATCAGCACCGGAGGGAGGGCCTATTCAACGGCATATTTTGCAACTCCAAAAAAGGCTGTGGTGCAAGTTATAGACTCAGGAAAGCAGCCTTATTATGCTTTCGGTTTGTGGACAAGGTTGCCTCAATGCTTCATGTTTTTTTTATGGTCAGCCTCCCGCAAAGAAGCGCTGCGAGAGGATAAGTGTCGGTGCATGTTAGATTTGAAACGCTGGAGGTTGTAGCCTTTGGGAACCAATTCCCCGGCAGCTCATTCCACAGCGTCGAAGTTCTCCAAAAGAAGGAATGCTGGAGGAGACTGGTCTGGGGAGTAGGGACCTCGACCTGGTAAGGATGATCTCGCAGAGCCTCTCTAGTGTTTCGGGTTCGGACGGCGTTTGGTGTTATTATCTACGAGAGCTCACTCGAACATCTTCCGTGATAGAATCTCAAAAACAGACAGGGGTAGGTCAGCCACTCTTCTTCGATGTTCCAGGCTGTAGAGGTTCTTTGTGAGGTTAGGCGTATCGATTAATCTAATTGCTCTCTTCTGGATAATGTCCAGAAGCTTTAGTAGTGCTTCGGAGCGCATCCCCACACATAGGAGCAATACTCCAGCGATGGTCGGATCTGTGTCTTGTAGAGCAGCAGTAGTTGCTCTGGTGTATACAGCTTCCTACAGCGGATCAAATATCAAGCTTCTGGAATACCATTTTAGCAATACTGACGACATGGTCGTGCCAGGATATGTTACTGTTGATGTTGATCCCCAAAAGCTTGACGGAAGTCGACGTGAGACCTCTTTGTCCGTGTTTTCTGTAAAACTGTAATTTATTTACTAGTCCCCACTCGGCAATTATTTTGATATCTACGTTGATCTGTGAGGCATGCTGCTGTCGCCGACGTACCGTCTCCTGGGATGATAGTGGTTTGCCTGAATTCCATTCACAATATTAATGTACTGTCGTCTGCGAAGCTGCAGATTGGATTGGATGTTGTTGTCAACAGCTCGTTGATGTACAGCAGAAACAGTGTAGGGGGTAGGACAGATCCCTGAGGAACACAAGCGTTTATTGAAAATACGTCTTATGAACAGCCTTCGACTACAACAGAGATAGGTCGTTCAAAAAGCTATTCAGCCACTGGCGCAGGCTAGGTGGTAGTCCATAACCAGCAAGCTTGACCAGAAGTCCCTCATGCCACACTCTACCGAAGGCTTTCGATATGTCAAGCGCAACAACATGGGATTCGCCATGATTTTCTATTGCTCTGTTCCACAAGTGTGTGACGTAGACGAGGAGGTCACCCCTAGACCTGTGCTTACGGAAGCCATACTAGCGATCATTTATGCTGTTATTGTTATCCAGGTATTTCAGGAGCTGTGTGTTAATGACAGCCTCCATAACCTTAGACATGATGCTGAGAAGAGCCACAGGTCTATAATTGGTGAAGAGCTTGCAAAGAATAGCTGCAAGCTCAGCGGCACAGCGTTTAAAAACAATGACTGGAATTTGGTCAGAGCCAGTAACTTTCTTCGTGTTGAGTTTCTGGAGGATGCTTTTTACATCTCGATGTTGAAATTTGACCTCTGCCATTCTCGTGTTCACGTTTATAGTGGATCTTCGTGTTGAGTTTTTGGAGAATGCTCTTTACATCTCGATGTTGAAATTTGACCTCTGCCATTCTCGAGTTCACGTTTATAGCGGTTGTCGGAGTGCTTCCTTGGAAATCTGTACTAGAGTTAGCTACGAAAAGTCTCCCTAAGATGTCTGTTCTTTCTGCTTCTTTAGGAGTAGAAGCCATGGACTTGTCCTGTCTGGTTAAGGGTGGTACTAACGAATAGGAAAAGTTCTGACTAACACCCTTAGCTACAAACCAGACTGTTCTGGACGAACTAGGACATGAGAGGAGCTTTTTCTTAATTTTTTTGTTCTGTTCTTCCTTGCTGCTGTTAATCACGCATTTACAGTGATCTTTGGCGTCGATAAAACTGCGGTGGTTCTCGGCCTTTGGCATTTTTCCAGACGACATTGATAAAGAGAGCGAACATAGTCCAGAAATCCTGAAAGCTACAGAGCTGACTGTTTCTGATGAGGAAGGTAACGATGAAAATCACCAGGAGAAGAAAACGATGAAGAAGAGGAGGAAGCTGAATCCATCGCCCCCCCCCCCCTCTCCGATCTGAGAGTTAGAAAACCATAAGCATTAAAGGCTGCAGTTCTGACGGCTTCCATGGAAAAAAGGTTCAGTATTTTTTATAATTATTGTAGTTTCTTTGATTACGGTTACGCCGCTACTGGAGATATCAAAATGTTTAAAGCTTTTCTGTCCCTGCCCTGGTATAAACCGAGGTACTATGATTAAAATTTAATTACGCTGAAATTAGAACTTTTGGAGTTATAGGGGTCAAGGACTATACTGGGCAAATGCCCGACGACAGACGGTCGAGAAGAAGAACTCATTTTTGTGATGTGTGGTATATGAGATAGAAAAAAGCATATGATAATAATAGAAATAAGTAGTTATGTTGCAGTATAAATTATAAAAATCTGCAAAATGAGGTAAAGCATAGTATAATCATCATAGTCACAATGTCTTAACAGACATGTTGTGAACTCGTAAAATGCATTAAGTCGAAGCTAGAGTATTGCCGACACGAATATTATGAATAGTTTTGAACACTGTAGCTCGCCATCGTTCGCGATTTACTATCAGTTTAGTGGCGCTCTTGATACTCATATCCAGCAACTGTTTCATCGTATCCACCCAGCAGCGTGTAGGGGGACAGCCTCGGCGCCGCCCACCCGAGGCATGACCCTGAGCTACAAGTTTCTCCATATTATCGCTTCTGTGTATATGTCCGAAGAATGTAGGCATTCTCGTCGACACAATGGAGGATAGTCTCTTTGGATTACCGAGCTCATGCAGTATGGAAACGTGAGTTCGATGGGCGGTATAAGGAACTCTCAGCATTCTCCTCCATGGCCACATTTCAAAAGCATCTATGCGAGCTCGATCTGCCTTTTTAACAGTCCAAGTTTCCGAGGCATACAAAAATATGGAGAACACAAGAGACTGAACCAGCGACATTTCTGTAGCTTTAGTGATGTTTTAGTCACGCCATATTTTAGTAACCTTTGTCATGGCCACACGTGCCTGTTGAATGCGCCGTCGGATCTCATTTTCACAGCTACCCGAATTGTCGATCAAAAAACCGAGGTATACAAAACTTTGAACTACTTCACAACGGCCTATTGACTTCATTTCTCGATGATTATCATGCTCTCTATTTACGATCATAACCTTGGTCTTATTGTAGTTAATACCAAGACCATATGCTGCACTATGTTGTTCTAAGATGTTTAATAGAGCTACTAGTTATGCCTGAGAAGCGGCAATAAGGGTTGTATCGTCAGCAAATCTTAAGTTGGATATTTTGCTTCCGCCAATAGTTACACCGCCATTCCAGTTGTCTAATACCTGTCCTCATCATAAATTCAGAGTAAATGTTAAACGTATAGTAAATAGCTGCAAAAAGATCTCGGAGGCAGTCTGCAACTGAACAAAGTACCAGCCCTAAAGACAATAATATAATAATACAAAAAAAGACTTTAATAATGTTTAAATCCATCAAACAAAACATCTAAACAAGAAACATATTCTAAGTTTGGTCGAAGCGTGGGCGTAAGCGTCTTTCTTTTTGACGCTCGCTTGTTTTTTGCAAGCTTTTTTATGTACTAATCAGGATCTGTTATTAGGCATTATAACTGTTTTTAATTCAACAAAATGGACGCACTGCTTCTGAAGTTATGATTTCAAATAAAAAATGGAGTCAAGTTGATTGACTCAGTACTTTCCACGAATAATAATGATTTCGTTTTATTGTTTTCCCATTGCATGAAGCTATAGTCTGAAATCCCCTTGCAACCAAATCATCGCCCACCCTCCCGCAAAAAAAGTCCAACACAAAAACTCTCGTAAATAGTTTCTTGCGTCTCCCTCCTTAGAAACTAGGACGCCACAGTTGTCATTCTGCATGCTTCAACTGAACGATGCAAAACGATCGGGAGCCTCTAAACCGTCTAAAAGCGAAGTGTGAGCTGTTTTTATATTTTTTGTTTTTTAATTATTGTTGCGCAACCACTGACTCGATTTTTCAGACACTGGCGCGTTTTCCACTCTCGTCGCGATAGTCACTTCTGTGTCGAAATTTCATTAAAATCAATTTAATAATTTTTGCTACATACATAGAACGAAACTAAGCAATACTCGTATATGTATACACCACAAAACTCTAGTCCCTTGGTTTCTGTAATAGGCGAGGAAATGTTCACTTGACTTAAAAAATACGCCGGTACGTATTTCTTCCATAGGTCAATGGACAAACTAACCACCCCAATTTCACGTAGAAAAAACGTAGAAACGATCCTAAGTCCCTTGGTTTCTATACTGAGCAAGGCAATGTTCAAATGGACCTAAAAAAGTGTATTATGCCGCTAGGTTTTTCATTCACAGGTCAATGGACAGCCCATTATGAATACAACAAATTTTTCAGTTTTCCAACCCCCCCACCCCCCAACCACCCCAAATTCACCCCTACCCAAAAAAAGTAGAAAACGATCAGGAACCCCTAAAAGGCCCAAAAACAATGTTTGAGGCGTTTTTGTTTTTTTTATTTTTTATTATTGCTGCGCCGCCACTGACACTATTTTTCCAGAACATACGCGTTTTCCATCCTCGCCGCGGTAATAATACTGTGACAAAGTTTCATTAAAATCCATTCCATAACTTACGTTACTCAATACAGAACGATCTGAAGCAATATTCCTATGTATTTATCAGAAAATTCTAAGTCCCTTGGTTTCTGGAGTAGGCAAGGCAATGTTCGGATGGGCCTAAAAAAGGGTATTGTGCCGCTAGGTCTTTCTTTTATAGGTCAATGGATAGCCTATTATGAGTACAACACATTTTTCAGATTTACCACCCCCCCCCCCCAAACCCCATAAACCACCTAAAAAAGAGGTTTGAGGAATATTTATTTTTGTTTGTTTTTTGCTAATTACTCCGCCGCCTCTGTACCGATTTTCAAAATTATAAGAACATTACCTACTACAACCTCCCAGCATATCGCTGCCCAAATTTCATCACAATCCATGCAGCGGTTACTAAGATTCCGAGGCTAGAAAAACGCGCACAGACCGACAGACCGACAGACAGACCGACGGAAATGAGTGACATGGATTTTCGTTATGTCTTCTTCTTCTTCTTCTTATGACGCCGTCTCCAAACGAAGGTTGGCGACCCAATTGGCAGACATCATAAAACGCCCAAAAACGTGTTATCTCAAAATCAAAAATTTTCGCGATCACAGTACTCCCCTCACCAAGAGGTGTTAATAACTGTTAATATAAGGCAAACAATTTTTTACGATTTTTTTAAATATTTATTTGTCGATAAATTTCATTCAGTTTCGTTTGTACGCTTTATGCTGGGATACCCTGTATGTCTCAAATTCCAAATCTTTACAATTTTTTAAATAGTGTCCAAAAGAACCAAGATGATATGATGACATGAATCATACTGAGACAGACGAATGAAAATTAATGTAAACATCAAAACTATCAAACGCTTAAAAATACGCTTCTGCTACTGCGTGCAACATAATAAAACGTTTACAAAGAAAATATCACGTAAACATGCCAGAATCTTCTACCCATGACGATTTTGGACGTATTTAGCAAAAGATCCTGAAAAAAATTAATGCGCATCCAAAAAAATCCGACTATCTGTGTATTATAAAAAATTATTGCGTGTTCCAACCCGATAACCAATGTCAACATTACTGTATAAATAAAGCTGCTACTTGTGATTTATTTTTAAGCCGAAATCAAAATTCCGAGAAAATGACTACATATCGCATTCTCTTGTTTTGTACTCCTTTGTTAACTAGCACGATAATTTATACCAGAAAATACTGTAACGCGAACAACCGGTTATGAAATTCAAACAAAAAAAAAGGCTAGAAAATTTCCTAACCGCGATAGCTTATATTTAAGAAACATTATACACATCCTGTATCGCGTACAGACCCGTACAAACCTCTGTGCCAGTATGAAACCTTTTCATTCAAAACCCACGCTGGCAACCGCTACGAAATTATTTTCTCGATTGTATTACATATTCAAGGTTCCTCTTTAACAAAAAATTTAACAATCCAAAATATTTATAGAAATATGGCAATAGCTGCTTATTTGCACGAAAGTTAATTGAAGGTCAGTTTTTATTTTCAATTTTAATTATTTTTTACGAGAAAATTGACGTAGTGTACATTCTTTTGTATATTTTGGAATACGTTTTGTAGATAAACGTTCAAGCTTGGGTGGGGTTTTCAATGAGGCAAAAATTATCGACGTCTACCTTGAATTCGACTGTAGTACGGGCGGCAGAGCGTAAAAATGCAATTACCGATATTATATTGTTGACCAGAAATTAATGTAATCTTGAAATAGTATACCAGTCGCAAGTGAAATTCGAACACCGAGAAAAAAGGGATATTCGCATTAAAAATGCGTATGCAGCTTGGCAGTTGTAGCCTCTCTAGTATACACTACAGTGCAAAAGTTTGGAAGCAGTAAGGAATTTTATGAAAAAAATGAAATAAGTTGATTGACTCGGTACTTCCCACACATTACGGTAATAAGTAATAACAGTTTATTATTTTCCCATAGCATGAAGCTTTAGTCTGAGATCCCCCCCAAATTGTCTTATGCCGCTAGGTCTTCCCTTCAATAGACAACCTATTATCAATAATATAGAGTTTTCAGTTTTTCAACCCCCCACCCCCCAACCACACCAATTTCACCCCCACCCAAAAAACTCAGAAAATGATCAGGATAAAACACTTAAAAACGAAGTTTGAGCTGTTTTTATATTTTTAGTTTTTTTATTATTTCTGCGTCGCCACTGGCACGATTTATAAAAACTGTACGCATTTTCCATCCTCGCCACGGTAGTAATACTGTGTCAAAATGTCATTAAAATCAATTAAACAGTTTCTTCGATACACAGTATAGAACAATCTAAAGCAATACTCGTATGTTTACACCAGAAAAAAATCTAAGTCCTTTGGTTCCTGTATTCTGTAATAGGCAAGGCAATGTTCGGATGGACCTAAAAAAGTTATTTATGTCGCTAGGTCTTCCTTCACAGGTCAGTGGACAGACTATTATGAAAGCAACACATTTCAATTATACAACCCCCCACCCCCCAACCACCCCAATTTCACCCCCACCCAAAAAAAGTAGAAAATGATCAGGAACCCCTAAAACGCCTAAAAACGAAGTTTGAGCTGTTTTCATATTTTTGATTTTTTTAATAAGTATTGCTGCACTGCCACCGAGACGATTTCTAAAAATCAGACGCATTTTCCATCCTCGCCAAAGTAGTAACACTGTGCCGAAATTTCATGAACATAATTCAGTAGTTTCTACATTATAAAATACAGAACGATCTAAGTAAACCAATACTCGTATGTATACATCGGAAAAAGTCCCTTGGTTCCTGTAATAGACAAGGCAATGTTCGGATGGACCTAAAAAAGTGTATTATACAGCTAGGTCTTTCTCTCTCAGGTCAGTTGACAGCCTATTATGATTACAACAAATTTTTCAGCTTTTCGACCCCCCAACCACCCCAATTTCACCCCCACCCAAAAAAAGTAGAAAATGATCAGGAACCCCTAAAACGCCTAAAAACGAAGTTTTAGGAATATTTGAAATTTTTCGTTTTTTGTTCATTACTCCGCCGCCCATGCACCGATTCTCAAAATTGTAGCAACATGACCTACTACGACCCCACACCATATCGCTACCCAAATTTCATCAAAATCCATGCAGCGGTTACTGAGATTAGGAGGCTAGAGAAACGCCAACAGACAGACCGATAGACAGACAGACCAATGGAAATGAGTCATGTGGATGTTCTTTATGTAGGCACCATAAAACACCCAAAAAGTATATTATCTCAAAATCGAAAATTTTCGCGATCACAATACTCCCCCTCACATATCGGTGTGGGAAGTAAAAGATAACCTATCTAACGTAGGTATTTGTTTCAGTGAAATGCTTGTTAAATCATAAATTAGTATGTCCTGAAACAATTTTGTCGTTGGTTTGGACAGTCACGGAAGTCTGAATTAAATTTTGCTTTCATCAAAATGACCACCTTTCTTTTTAATCACTTCTAAACAAATCTTTGTCATTTTTCTTACAAATTAATCAAAATATTCTGTCCTCAAATTTATCCATTCTTCTTGAAAGTATACCCATAGCTGCGTAGCGGTAGTTGGAGAACGATTTTCACCCTCCTGTCGAGCTCGTTCCACACCAGCTTGATCGGAGACAGATCTGGTGATTGAGCCGGCCATTTCTTGATGTTAATTACTTCTTCTCGTTCTTTTCGTATTAAAAAATTCTTGGCACAATTTGGACGTGTGTTTGGGGTCGTTATCCTGTTGAAAGGTGAAGTTTGGGCCAATAACATTCAGCCTAGACGGTATAGCATTCTCCCGAAAAATCTTCAGATGGCCTTCCTTGTTCATTTTTCCATCTATTTTTACCAGACTACCAGGTTTACTGCCACCAAAACATCCCCAAATTAGTACGCCACCACTGCCGTGCTTGACAGTTGGCACAGTGCACGCTTCCAAAGCCCTCTCGTCCTTTGAGCTATTGAACCCGAATATTTGAAATTTAGATTCATCTGTCCAAAGGACCATATGCCACTGCTCGATCGTCCAGTTTCGGTATGTGCTGGCCCAGTTTAGTCTATCCTGCTTATGTTTGGCTGTTAATTTGGGTTTTTTAGCCCCCAGACATCCTCTTAGTCCTGCAGACAATAATCGTCTTTTAACGTTAGCTGGTACTGGAGTCTATCGTGTCTCATTTAACGCAGCAGTGATTTGTGAAGCAGTTAGACATCGGTTTCTTTTAGACAACAGTATAATGGGGTTGTCCTCTTGACTTGTTGCGGTTTTTGGTCGACCAGTCCTTTGCCTGTCCTCAAGTTTTCCTGTTTATGCTTTCCTTGCAAGGCTATAATTTACACCTTTACACGAAATGCAGAGCTTTTTTGCAATTTGCCGCTCACTATACCCTTCCCCACTAAGGGTACAGATAGCATTTCGCTGTTCCATATTAAGCTGTCTTCGTTTTCCCCATTTTTAACACAAAAATTCAACTTTTTGACTTCTCGGTTATTTTAAAGCACACTAGATATGAAATCACAACCACAAATGAATCCTTGATTGCAACTGACAAGCCTCTATTAAATATGAATGTAATCCTCATGTAATCCACCATAGTTGCAGGTGAAACGATTCTTCTCGCTAAGTTAATAAGATGGTAATAAAACCCAAGTTCAACGAAAAAAGGAGAATCTACAAATTCTTTACAAAACCGTAAAGGGATCAATTGTTTATACCTGGAATAATCGTAATGACCAATTAAGTTTTATTATAAAAGGTCGTCAGGTTATAATTTTTATGTGACTGCTTCCAAACTTTTGGACGGTAGTGTACATCTAAAGCCGCGTACAGACCAGATTTCCAACGCTAGCCAACGGCACATGTGAACTATGTTGGAACGCGTTGGTTTTGGTGTGTAAGACGTCTGCCAATTGAAGCCAATGCTTCCAAACGGGAATGCTGACATTAGCTGGCCATAGACACAGAGATTGATCCGCCGCTTTGGAACGGCGCGGTTTAAACTGACGGACCTATCTTTCTGTTGGTGGATTTTGCCACGCGCCAGGTCTAACCGGGACAGCCCTGCCTGTCAGCCCATATAAAAAACCCGTCATAAAAAACCGTTGCCGTCCACTAACACGCGGTTCTGATTCAGCGCAACACAACACTCTTCATATGATCTTCCTGTGGCCAGAAAAGGGAGAGTAACTGTTAATCGCTCCTCTGGAGTAATTGCTTCTCTCATTGGAGTATCTTGTTTTGGTAGGCCCTCTCTTACTAAGCTTAATAACAGGTCGTATATAAGTATATCCATCCTCAAATAATTCTGGAAGTCTTCGGGATTATTTTCTCTTAGCTCTTTTAATAGTGGAATATGACCAAAATGTTGTTTCCTATAAATAACGCTTAACCCATTTAGAACGTCGCTTTCTAACACCATTATTTACCATCGTCTGCATATGAATCAGCGCACATGCGAGAGCCTGCTTTTTCCTTAGGCTAAACATCTATACTACGCGCAAAATTTTCGTCAAGTTGAAATTCCACAGATAACGTTAGATCTTGGGGCTAAACTGCAGTTTTGCGACCACGAACACACGATAATAACTGTGGCGGATCAAACTGTAAGATTTAGCCGCAGATTTTTGTGCTGCGTTAAGCCTTGAACGCACTGGGTCGGACGGTACGGTACGAACGGGATTTTTCAGAAATGTTATCATTGATTTATTTGCCTATGGGTGCGCGCACTGGGTCGTCACTGTCGGAACAGGACCATCCGCACCTTCCGCCGTCCGATAAAATCCTGAAAGAAAGATTTCTAGGCATCCCGACCGTCCCGACCGGCCGTACCGATGACTCATCAGCCCTTGGGCGCGTGCCTGCACGTGCTTCGGTACAGACGTTCCGCCGTTTCAGTTGAGCAATACTGGTTGCAAAGCGTGCATGGATGTTCCCAAATTAATTACGGTGGTGGAAAACTACTACATCTTCAATCAAGTCAGGGAAAAGCGTATGAAACTCTCCAAGCTCTAATCTCTTGCGATTTATTCTATGAGTCCAAAATCTGGGTTTTCCTCGAGTTCTTGGCCTTTCTTCTTCTTCTACTTCTGCTACCAACATTACACCTACAATTATTTCTTCTTCACTCAACATATCGTTTTGGTTTTCACAATACATAACAGCACAAAACCCGAGACAAAACCTATGACGAGACTGCTTGTCTCTATTGTCCGACCTTCCGTCCGTCCGTACCGACCGACCCAGTGAGCGCAGTCACCTGAAAAAGGTGCCGAAGGTGCGTTAGTGGACTACAGCAGTTTTAATGTACAGCAGATAAAACTGGCGGATCTATCAGTCGCGGTTACACCTGACAGATCGAACTCTGTGTCTATGGCCAGCTATTGGCTATCGTTGGGTAGTCGAGGAGTAACAATAAAAAGATGCTTGTTTGTGTCGAATTTGGTGTGGACGCGATTTGAGATTATTTTCAGATTTGCATACACTTATTATTATTTTGATATGGAGTGATGAAATGATACTTAAGTTACGTTTCTGTAGTCTAAAAATTTGTAAGCAGAACTAATAAAAATTTACCTTGATATATTCTTGTAGTGATTCAACTAAGGTTGAACAAATTTCTCGAATAATGGGCGAGATCGATTGTTTATGATACTTTAAATTGTGTACGCAAGACTAGAAAAGGGATTTCCAGTTGCTAGATAGTGTAGGGTAATGTCCAATCTTTCTTAAGCTGGAATAGCTTTTAGGTATTTGGTATTTTTTTTCTCAATTTTTGGAGCCACTAAATTAAGGAGTTGTTTAGAAGTTTCTGGGGTGATTCGGCAGAAGTTCCTAAAATGACCAGAGTGTCCCCAGAGTCACCCACCAGCGTCTGTGACAAACCAAGCCCCTTTGAACGGGGTCAGATTGTATAGGCCAACGAGAACGTGGTGCTTCTTTCAAAGTAATTGCTGTAACCATGGGGCATAGCGTGGCTACAGTTGTTGACGTGATCTCCATCTTGCTGTTGAGCACCATGTACACCGTCCTATTGGTTTGATGGTTTGGGGTGCCATTGCGTTCAACAGAAAGTCACCTTTACTTGTGATTCGTGGCACAATGACTGCGCAACGTTATGAAAATGAGGTGTTAAGCCGCCTACAGACGTTGATGTATGCTGCGATGCAGGCATCGACTTCTACGTTTCATGATAAAAGTAGCAGAGTGTGGAGTACTAAAATCACGTATTTGGCATCAGTTGCGACTTGTAGCGATGCAGAGAAAAACAATAAAGTTATTTTTACTTCCCACACCGATAGATGAGGAGAGTATTGTGATCGCGAAAATTTTCGATTTTGAGATAATACGCTTTTTGGGCTTTTTATGATAATATCTACTTAACGGAAATCCACGTCACTTATTTCCGTCGGTCTGTCGATGTCTATCTATCTGTCGATTCGTCTGTCGGTCTGTTTGTCGGTCGGTCTGTCTGTCGGTCTGTCTGTCGGTCTGTCTGTCGGTCTGTCTGTCGGTCTGTCTGTCGGTCTGTCTGTCGGTCTGTCTGTCGGTCTGTCTGTCGGTCTGTCTGTCGGTCTGTCTGTCGGTCTGTCTGTCGGTCGGTCTGTCTGTCGGGCTGTCTGTACGCGTTTTTCTAGCCTCGTAATCTCAATTAACGCTGCATGGATTGTGATGAAATTTGGGTAGGGATATGCTGACCCTCACAAATTGAAACAATTTTAGCATGTCATTTTTTAGGGTTTCGAGTGTACTGAGACATTTTAATTATTATGTCAATTTTCACATTTTAGGCCACTATCAGCTCCTGCAAGAAGGTAGTCTGGTTACCAGTAACTCTGGCTTCCACATCTCAAACCAGTAGTCATTTCGTGAGTCATTTACTATGAAAATTTGATGATCAAAACTGTGATAAATGCCTTTTATAAATAAATGTGTCAAAGAACAACAAGAACAAATAGCCTATTTCGTCGACGATTTTAGTGCTACATAGACAAATTGCATGTCGTTAGACAGGAAACATCCTGATAAACATTAAACTGTGTTTATAAATAGGCACTAATATGGCTTTTTTCCAAATTATTTGCAAGTAACCGAAACAAGTGCATTACAATTTTTTTTTAAGTTTGGTGGATTTTTTTAGCCTTAGAAATTGTCGGATATTATTTTTTTGCCTTAGTTGATATGTCCAGTCATTCTCCTATAAACTTGGGTCCAAAAAGGCGTGAATCGCTTGATAGATAATCAAGATACGGCGTTACAACTGCGTGAACACATGGCGCTGTGATAAAGAAGTCATAATACAAAATGGCCTATTCTGTGGAAAATTTTAGTGCTACATACACGAATTGCATGTGGTAAGACAGGAAACATCCTGCTAAACATTAAAATGTCTTAATAAATAGGCACTAATTCGGCTTTTTTCAAATTATTTGTAAGTAACCCAAATAAGTGCATTACAATTTTTTTTTCAGTTTGGTGAATTTTTTTAGCCTTAGAAATTATCAGGTATTATCTTTTTTTGCTTTAGTTGATATGCCCAGTCATTCTCCTATAAAATGAGTCCAAAATGTCGTGAATCGGTCGATAAATAATCAAGCTATGGCGCTACAACTGCGCCAACCCATGAAGTCGTGATACAGAAATTGAAAATGTAGTAAAAAATTAATTAAAAGGTTGATCCCTTTTTTTCGAATTTTTTCTCGATAACTTTAATTATATTTTCATACCTCAAAGGTTGTCGACATGATGGTGGAACACATTGCATATACGTGATAAAACATGAAAAATAAAAATGAATCTCTCGGTTTTATAATTGCATGGGAAATAATAAATAAACACTTATTTTCTCTACTGAGCAACCTGATGTAATAAAAGTACAGACATAATAAAATCAGGAAACAAAAAAACGTATAAGCAGTGTCGTCTGTATTAGGAAAATTATATTAGGTGTTAAAATAATTGATTAACCACCATAAATAAAAAAACCGCCAAGTCTAAGGGGGACAAGTGCCCTATCTTGCCCCATGCTTATGCTATTCCCTACTCAGTATTAATCCTGAAAAAGGGGGAAACAGCAAACGACTAACTTATTAAAGGCAGATCTTTAGCTACAAGAGGGGGGCTAGCACCTTCTTTGTGTGAATAGAGCTGGCAACTTGAGTCGCATATAATAGACTGAAGCACATAATCTCCACAAAAATGCAGCAAAAAGTATACCAGTACTGGTAGACATTAAATGGGACAACCCATGCTAGATCTAAATGAGAAGTGGTAACTGGTTCACTGTTAGAGAGTAGGAGGAAACTTAAATCCTTATGACCAAGCTTTTAATGGTACAAGATTCTTAGCTTGTCCTGGAGGAGGACAAAACAACAAAACACAAGGGTTGAACTTCTGGGGCATTGAGGTGTACAAATCATGGGAATTACTGGAAATTATACAGGAATTAGCCGACATTAGTAAGCATTTCCAGGAATTAGTGAGCATTACAAAATGTTAGTGAGGAATTACAGGGCATTAGCCAGCATTAAAAGGAATTGTTTGGAATATTAGGGCTTTATAGTTTCTGAAAATTGTTCAGGGGCGGGACTTTAAGAACTATTATGCTTTTAGTGAAATTTATAGTAGAGACAACACTATGCAAAGGATCAAAAGGCTTTACCATTTTTGAAAATTGATAGGGTAGTGGCAGAAAAAATATAATAAATATTCAACCTTCGTTTTTAGGCATTTCCTGATGATTTTTCTGTAAATTGTTTGAGGATTTAAAATGAGTACTTTTTTAGTACTTCCTGCTTTACGAATGTTGAACACAGGTAATTTCCTGCACCTTACAAACCTAGCCGAAAATGCTCTCATCTGCATTCAAAGAATGAAGGTAATGTGAAGTGCTCCAGTGGCGGCTGAATAATCATCAAAAAGTTGCAAAGACAACTTGAAGTTTGCTCAAACTTAGGTTTCAGTCGTATTCAAGGCCCTTGATGGTTTATCAATGTACCATGCATGTACAGTTGAATAAGGCCTGAATGAAAACATAGTTTTAGTCAGGGTTTTACTATAAATTACTCGGTATCAGTGGAGAAGAATAAGTAGGAAGTACCAAGGCATTACAGAGCATTCAGTGGAAGTAATGCTTATTTTGAGTAATGGTATACAGAATTTAGGGCAGCAGTTCACCCCTTGGCAAAATGTATGTACTATGTAGATGCCCTGCAGTGGGTTGGGTTATATACAAGTTGATTGGTAACCCAGTATTCTGCACAGATAGAAGAGCATCTTGTCTACTATAATAAACAGGTGGAGTCAAATTTTTATATAGTGATAAAAAGAGTTTGAAAACAGCCCCTATAATTTTTCAAATCTGAAACCAACCAAAAAGATTTACTACACTCAATAATAGCCCTAAATAGCACACCATCACCTGTACTACTTTAAAAAGAAAAACACTTGTTTTGTTACCGGCAACCTTGACTTTGCAGCATTTACATATATAAATTATGCATACATTTTTAAAGATCCAGTTTCAAAATTACAGCACTACTTTTCATCAAATGAATCACATTTCGTTATTAATAGAAAAAGTGTATAATGCCACTGGAAGTATAATTGCAGCTAAAACCTTTCAGAAAAAAACTGAAATGTTTGTGCATTAGATTTTTAGAATTCAAAACTAGAAACACACTACACACTGAAGTGTAAATAATAAAGAGAAGTACGAGGGTTGCTCTATATCTCCGTCAATCCACCAGTACGCAGACAGCTGTTTCACGCTTATTAGCGATCATCAGTGCGCCATAGGCCGATTGACGGAGATAGAGAGCATCAGAATGTTCATGTCTACCAGTCATGTGAAGCATGTGAGAGCAGGCGACAGAAAAAATCTGCCTGTGCGCCATCTGGTACCCGAAGGTAACGGCAAACCAAAGAAAATCGCTGCCAAACAGCACCTCTTTTCTTGGTGGAACGCCACGGCGCGTTCGCTTGGCCAACCAGAAGAGTGCGGATCTATATACTGCTGCATATTCATAAGCGAACGCACCGTGGCGTTCCAGCAAGAAAAGAAGCTGCTGTTTAGCAGCGATTTTCTTTGGTTTGCCGTTACCTTCGAGTACCAGATGGCGCACAGGCAGATCTTTTCTGTCGCCTGCTCTCTAATAAAAAGAAGTATCAGCAGTCACAAATTGTTCACTTTCTATGTACATCATTGCAAGTGTTTATTCAAACAATTGAATGTTTTACACTTTGGGCTATAAAAAGGATTTTGAAACCACTTCCACACAAAAATTCTCATTTTCCCCTGATCCAAAAGTATGTTAGCCCCAAAGATTATTTTTTTCTATTTTGATGGACACCATGTTGTAGATGGTAATGGATTTAGTATGGGCATGTATAAAGCATATAAAAATCTATGAACCAATATTGAGCTAATGAACTTTACTTAACATAACTACAGAATCAGACCCCAGACTTTGAGAGTATTATTCCAGGCTCTTGGTATGCTTCTGTCCTTGCCTATCTGCACAACATACTTTAACTTCCCAATCTAACCAAATAGGTTGAAGAGACTCAACCACAGATTCAACCCATAGGTTAATACTGAAGTAGATAACTTATTCTATAGATTCAATCTTAAATAACCAAAGCGAGATGTTTACTCTGGGACCAAAGCTGTTAAAACACATAATTTTAGATAATCAAAAGCAAAACAAATACATGCATCATATCAAACTATCAGATATCTATATGTATCATAAGAAGCTAAAAGAAACACTTTGGGAAACACAGAACAGAAATAGTTTCCATAACAAATTAAACTCTTTCTCAGTCAAATGGCTGTCCGAGTCGGTAAGAACATTTCACTATAATTATTTCCAATACTTTGTGAAAACAATAACAATAGAAGGCTATGAAATGAATCATCATAATGTTAATAATCTGATAAAGTTTTACTGCTATAAGTAATTTTAATGATCATTATATTTGGAGGAGAATTCTAAACAAAATTCTACAAGCCAGTAAGGGTACAATGGCAAAAGTTATTTTTATTTAAAAATTATAGAATGATACAGCTGTATCTTGAATAGTTGTTTGTTTAAGGAAAATTATCCTGACACCAAACTTGAGATATTATGTCACTGCCTTAGTTTTCAACTGTCTCTTAGAAATCAAAATATACTGCAGTATTCAGATCCTTTAGCACAGTAACTACCAACACTAAAATGCTCAACTACCTGTCAAACTAATTTTTCTAAACCTAAACAATATGAGTTGGTATTCTGCATAATAGTTTGGGATTATTCTAAGATCAGAGGCATAAAATGAATGACATTTCAAAATGTAATATATTTTATGTTTTAAAGTTTTAACTGCACATTTTGTTTAGAGCGTCTATTATAACTTCGACAATAGCGAATGATTGTCAGCAGTTACAGCAGGACATAGATTCGGTTGTAAAGTGGTTTGAAGATCACCATATGATATTGAATATACAAAAGTGTGGAGTGTTGACTTTCACACGGAAAATTAACTATGTTATGAATAACTATGTCATTTATAATCAATGCTTAGTTAGAAAAACTAATTGTAAGGACTTGGGGGTGCACCTACAGGCAAGTTTGAAATTTAACAAGCACTATACAGAAATTGTCAACAAAGCATACAAAATACTGGGCTTTGTCACTAGAAATTCAACATATTTCAGCATAAACACAACAATTAAGTTATACAATGCCTTGGTTAGACTGATTCTTGAGCATGCATCAGTAATATGGGCACCTCAAGCAGAAATGAATATCAACCTAATTGAAAAGGTACAAAAAAGGTTCCTTAGATATTTGTATTTTAAAAGGTATAATTTATATTCTTATTTAGTGCCTACCAACGACTTGCTTAACATGATTAATATGCAGTCCTTAATGAAGAGGAGAAATATGTATTGTGTATTGTTCCTGTATAACATTTTTAATAATATCAAATATAAGAATTGCAATCTAATCAATTTTATAAAGTTTCATGTACCAAAGATTACCCTAAGGGTGAATAGTAATGACCTATTTTATTCTAGCCCTTTTAATAAGTCTCCCATAAACTATATATGCAGAATCAGTGTAACATTTTATTAAAGCACAGTAACTTACATTTCTTCAACTCCACTGTCAAGGAGATTGAGGAATTTTTTATGGCAAACCATACACTGGCAGATGATGATCCATAAAGTCACAATTTATGCTCTGTGATACCAAAAATGTGAATATGATTTTATATGTTTTGTTATTTTTGTTTTAGCATTCTTAGTGAGTAAGGTAATTATTGTGTTAGGCCTATAGATTCCACCTTGAAGGGCCCTCACTCCTAGCGCAGACCTCCAGTGGAAGACATGCAAGTCCTTTAATATATCTATTACGGTTCCACAGGCTTTCAAAACTGTTTCCCAAACATTTTGCGATTTTGTATTGTTGGTGCTTCCACTATAGGTTTCGAAATGCATTCAATATTTCTTCAACTGACACTCTTAAAAAATGTCATTGCCCAGTTTTATAACCTATTTTGTTGTTTATCATGAATCTTTAGTAGTATCAAATTTCAAATAATTCGACAATAGTGTTATTAAACAACACCACACACTGCATGTTCCTTGGCATATTCCTCCAAATATTAAAGGATTCAAGACAAGTTCCATTTCAAAACGTCTTGAAAGTGACAACTGGTTTTCCACAACATTTGGATCCCGATATAATCCCAAACATTAGCGAATCAACCTTGAACAAGAAATGTTTTGAAAACACATCCAATTGATGTTAGCACCATATATTTCAAATCTCAAAACAATTTGAAAACAATTCAAAAACCAGTGGAAACATAGTAATTGAGAAATGGGGATGGGCAGAACAAAAGAGAGTATGGCCAAGTGGGATTATCTTAACAAGCCATGAACACTGCCAAACAAACAACCAAGCACCTATACAACATGTCCCAACAAGGTTCCCAATGTCACACTTACTGCAAGATGACAACCTGTTGTAGGTCAACACGTTGTTGAAGTAGCTGATTTTTGGTCTGACCAATATAATAATATAAGTTTGTTATCATTCATGTCATTTATCATTTTATGTTTATAACTTTCTTATATTTATAGCTTTGAAACAAACAAATAAATAAATGAATAAATAGTATAATCAGTATTTTTCATTAAGCACTTACTCTTACTACTTCTGTTTTGCTTTTGGTAATATAGTTGAGAATTATATATATTGGGTTTTGAACCCCAGTACAGTGTATTTTAGAAATATTCAAGGTAAGCTAGAGATACCACCATTCAATGGCACCGCCAGAAAATTGTACAGGGAGGGGCGACTTTACTTAAATTGAGTGTCCAAATAAGGGCAGGGGACGAATTTGGTTTTTGCTTATACAAGTATCTTATATCCGCTACTCCAGGGGGGGGGCACAGCCCCCCCATGCACCCCTCTGCTGGCGCCCATGCCACCTTTTAATTATGCTTGAATGAGAGCAAGTACATATCCAGGATTTAGCTATGGGGGGGGTCCAGATTAGGATTTTAACCTTTTAATTTGCTTGTTGAGTGGGAGACATGATCAGGAGCAAAAATACAAAAATATCCGTTGCCGGGGAAAAGGGGGTGCATTTTTGTGAATTTGATTTTCAGTAGGATTACATTATATATACAGAAATAATGTTTCAGGGGGGTATCCAGACCCCCTAGACCCACCCTCTGAATAGATGCCTAAATGGCAGACGCAATCAGCATAACAAATTATTTGTCTGGGAGATCCAACCTTGCAGTTTTCTCTGTTTCAACATTTTTGGTCACCTAATTTGATGTTTCTACCTGATAATTTGATGTGAATGGGGTTAATGGAAATACACAAATTGTGATTTTCATATAGAATGACTAGTATTTACAGCCTAATTTATACAAAGATAAATAAATATGTATGTTTTATATTCAAACCAAATAAAACATGCAATAAACAAATAAATTAAATAGTTTTTAGACATCTGGATTTTGTCAATTGTTTTCTTTAGTCAATTTCTTTACTAAAATATATGGTAATTTGTTGGTAGAAAATAATCTGGAATTTTTTGGTATTTATATAATATATTTATATACTAATAATTTTACCTGGAGATATTAATTTTTAACTGAGAGCAAGGAGATCTCGAAGGAGATTATATGTTGAAACTCAGATAGACAGCAACTAGCAACACTTGTTTAAGCAGATATTATTAAAGCTGTTTCAAGGCTTATTATATTCACAACAAATATAGTCCTTAAAGCCAAATGATATGCCTCTACAGGCAGTAATTTGACAATAGGTAAGTTTCAAACCATAGGTGTAGTTAGGTGGGGGCTTGGGGGGGTAAGCCCCCCAAGAATGAAATCACCTCCCCCAAAAATCCAAGAACAATTTGTTTTGTTAAATTTATTGTATCTTGGGCAGTCCCCAGATTCAGGGACTTAACTACGCCAATGTTTCAAACTACTATTAAAAGCCTAAAAGTTCAGTCTAGGGACAGAATGTGAGGCTCAGCAAAGGAATTTTGCTTATGAATACTAAATACTAAACATATCTGACAGTTCCTTACTTACTCAAAAGTTTAAATTTGCTTTCAAGCCTCACTTGATTTCATTCACTTGATTATTAACAAGAGCATAATAATAAAGTAATACAAAAAAAAAGCCAAAGATTGACGACTGGTTATATTGCTCAACACAGAAAATCTCTGAAAGCAGGTGTCATAAACTTTCATTTCATTTCAAAGCTAGACAAAGAAAATCTATTTCAATATGATCATCTACTGTCATTATCACATTTCACAATGATAAAGTTATACTTTATTTACTATTATAGTTATACCTATCTCACTACTAGTAAATTGATGATAACCATGATTGCGAACATCTAAACCGACTAAAGCTACATATTGAAAAAGTCTACTTACATGTTCAACATTAATCTCTCCTTTGTACATGAATTCAACTAAGCATTTGATATCAACATATTTCACATCCTTCATGATGAGAATGGGATCCTTCTCTTCATACTGGGATAGAATGGTTTCGAAGTATGTACTACATGCTGAAAGCACAATCTTATGTGCTTTGATGGTCTTCCCCTCACATGCCAATGTAACATCACAGAATGCTTCACGTTCCAACAACTGGGAGAACATAGTCTGCAGGTTTGAGTGGTGATACCTCCATCTGAGGCAATACTGTTGGGGTAGCATCTTTGTAAAGCTTTTTTTTCTTGGTTATGTTATTCAATACAAACAATATTATTGGAGAGCAACGAATATTTACAATGCAGAATGTCTCTTTTTCGTTTGAACGTCGAAAATCGTCCTCTAAAATTGCTCGAATTACAAAAATAATCGATATTCTCACTTTTTTCTCTATTGTTTCTTCATTCCATTGCTTACTGGGCTTTAAAAACACAAAAACATTTGTTTTCTTCACAGCACTTCACGATTCCATCCGTTTTCGTAAATATTTCAACACAAAGTTCACTCGACCTTTTCTCAAAATTTGAAGACGCGTATGTAAATGTTCAGTCATTTGGAAAATTCCAACAAAAATGTGTCCCTTAGTTTTTTATGAGTCAGTGAGCCAATAGAAACGCGTAAGACCCCTATAAACCAAGTATAGTCTGTATATTCGCCGGGCCAAGCCTTTAAGGCAAATCAATACCGTTCGTCTTAAAAAATACACATAAAAAATCCCCAATATTTTTCAGATTTCTCCCGACTTTTCTATTTGACGCACTGTGAACGCAAAGATAACCTGAAGAAATGACCGTCTAGGATAAAACTAACGGCAATAGACTACGGTAACGCAAACTCAAAACGGGGTCAAAAATTATATTCATTATGCTGACTGTACCGAGTGTAATTAGGCCTTTCATATTTATTTTTATAAACTTGAGATTTTTCAGAACCTGGGAAAAGAAAGAGAAAACCTATCCGTCCAAGTTCAATGATCGGATCTCCTATTTAAATATTTGATTATAAATTTCAGCCGGTATGTGATGAAATAATGTTCTGGTTTCATCGATTTTTCCTGGATCTTCCCATTATTGAGAAAATTTCCAGGAAAATTCCTATTTTAGCAAAATATCTAATTAGGAAACGTATATTTCCTTCTCTCTCATATCCTATTTTTTTCGAAAAGAGAACATTAGAAAGAGATGGGAAAACGCATCTAAAGAAAACACTCGGAGCAAAGTTAAAAAACATCAAAAAACACTAAAAAGGACACCACATATTACTAGAAAATTCAATGTTGGCTGCTCTGGTAACGTTGAGTAAGATCATGGAACACATTTTCTGTAACTGTCAAAATTGCGTTCTCCACCAGAGCGCCCAGAGCCTCACTAGCCCTATTCCTTATAATATTGAAATCGCTTGATTGCAATATCTATCTATAATAACAATAATAACGATTTTATTGAACTATAATTGTTATAAGTACATATAAAACTATAATACAACGGCGAAGTCTGACCATAGGCCATTCGGCTTAACCGCGTCTAAATAATTTAAACTAAAAGCTCACTTAACTTTGGAACGGAAAGAGCGATATCGCTGAAAATTTGCAGGCAAGTGTAGTGACGTCTAGTGCATCCGAAGACATTATGTTAGCTATTAATGTACTTCCGGTTTAACCGGAAGTACCGTCAGCTTTTTTAATTTAAATGGGACACCCTGTATATTTTTGCAGATTTTAATTCATCTTTTTTTTCTGAATACGTCCATAGTGGGTTTAGCAGTTTAGCAGTAATTTCTGTAAAAACGGGAAAGATAAAGCTTCTTTATCATTTCAGGTGTTTCAAATGCCGGTCATTCAAAGTCGGTTTTGGCGATCGCGTGAGAACTCACAAAGAAGTGTGTCAACTTTTAATGATTTACGTCCCGCAAGGGGTCCTATAACACGTTTGACGTTGACTAAAAAAAAAATACAAAAAAAAGATTACCGGGAAGACCGCAGACCGCCACGGACGAATTTGTGAGACAAATTTTTTAAGAAACAAATACTAAACCCACTATGGACGTATTCGGAAAAAAAAGATGAATTAAAATCTGCAAAAATATACAGGGTGTCCCATTTAAATTAAAAAAGTTGACGGTACTTCCGGTTAAACCGCACTAATAGCTAACATAATGTCTTCGGATGCATTACATGTCACTACACTTGCCTGCAAATTTTCAGCAATATCACTCTTTCCGTTCCAAAGTTATTTGCTTGGTTCCATACTTTATCCCAACCCTGTAAATATTTCTTTAGTAACTGCTAGAGTTTGTTGTCTTTACTGCGTTATATATAAATCTCCTTCCGAACAAAGCTAGAGTATAGTCGGGTATCATTAATAAAGGGTTATACAGTAATACAGAATCAATCCCCAAGTTTATATTTTTTTCAACGCTATATGGAGTCATCAAAATTGACAAATTTTTCAAATAAATTTTTCATAAATCCTGAAATTTGTTCTACAGTAATTTGCCGCTTTTTTGGTTTAGAAATTAATAATTAAAAACGATAAACAGAAATTGGCTACCCCACTAGCTTATCTAAATCGATAGGATAATAAAAAACTGAGCAAAAAACTAAACATAAATAGAATAGGTATGCGCATTAATACATAGGCCCAGATTTACTTTTTTATTCTGTATCTCGCTTATTTTTTCAGTTTTTTGAAAAAAGTTATTTGAAAAAGTTTTTTTTATTTTAACGACTTCTATGCACAGTTAAAAAAGAGGTATCAACTGAGGACTTACCCTGTATATCTTATGATAGGTTGGATCCAATATGGCTGCTCGGTCTGGTGGCCGAGCGTAGAGAAGGTCTCTGTTAAGCTCAAGCTCGCAAAGATTCAGAGGCTTGCAGCAGTGAGCATAACAGGTGCCATGAGGACAACACCCACTGCTGCCCTGGAGGTACTCTTGGGCTTGCCGCCTCTACACCTCTGGATAAAGAGGGAGGCGATGTCGGCCTGCCTGAGAATGCGTGACGGGGGAACGTGGGTAGCACGAGAACCATTAGTTGGCCACACCAGAATAGAGCGATTCGCGGAGAGTAATATCCCGATATCGTCATTCAGGGTGGAAAAAGCTAAGGACATCTTAAATTTAGATAATGGATTCTCACTAGTCATCCCGGAAAGAGACGACTGGATGAGAGGGAAAGTCAAGTTTCCGCCCAATAGTCTCGTATGCTTCACTGACGGATCGCTCTTAAAGGAGTCAGGATCCGGGGGAGCGGGCTTCTGTCTGGAGGGTAAAGAAGTGCGGCGGAGCTTCGCTCTGGGAACCTGCACGACTGTCTTCCAGGCGGAAGTGTATGCGATATTGATGGCGGCATACTCGACGGAAGTCGAAAAGTGTTCTGAACAGAGCATATATATATGCTCTGACAGCCAATCAGCTCTGAAAGCGGTGGCAGCTTCGAGGGCCAGATCAGCTCTGGCACAAGAATGCTCTGCCGCCCTTCAGAAGTTGGCAAGACATAAGAAGGTGACCCTACTGTGGGTCCCCGGACATATTGGTATACCGGGTAACGAGAGAGCGGACCGATTAGCTAGGATAGGGGCCAGCAGCCCCTGCATTGGCCCAGAACCTATGCTGGGAATTAGCAGACGCCAGGTCAATGTGGCCCTGGATAACTGGGCCTACAAGGAACTGGCGAAAGCCTGGTTAGAGAGAGATGACTGCAGGCAAGCCAAAAGATTCATAGCAGGCCCTGATAGGGGCCGAACGCAATGGCTTTTGAGTAAAGGCAGAGAGACGCTCAACCTTCTGGTGGGGGTTCTCACTGGCCATTGCCGGCTGAATAGACATCTGTCACTTATGAGAGTGGTAGGGGACCCCATTTGCTCCAGATGCTGGGAGGAGGACGAGACAGCGTTCCACTTCCTGGGCAGATGTGCAGTTTATCGCAACCTTAGGGTGCAGATATTCGGCACGACGGAGTTTGGGGAGGAGCCACTATATTCAGCGAAATGGTCGGACATACTGACCTTCGTCAGGAGGTCTGGTAGGTTCGATAAGGAGCTTTCTAGGGTGTAGAATTTTAGTGTTTTCAGTGATTGATTCAGTGGGGTTGGCAAAAAGGGCCAAAGGTGGCCTACTTGCCTGGCTTCGCCTCCCCATCACTACTACTACTACTATGATAGGTTATTCCCACCAAATTCAGAATATTATGGTAAGAGCGCATTATAATTTTTTTAATTTTTTTGGGTTACACTTTTTGGTCAACTGATTTAATTTGGTGCAATTATAGAATTTCAATAGTCGTCGAGCTCCAAAACATTTTTTTTTTTAGAAATCATGGGCATTTTTAGAACACATTTTTCGCGGAGTTACTCATTGTATGTGCAGGAAAGAGTTTTTTTAATAATCGCACCAGCTGACCCGACAGTCGCTGTCCTACCTTAGCTATGAATATTGAAATTGAACTTAAATCTGCAATAAATAATAATAATCTGAAAAGCATAGTGTTCATTGAAATACTTTTTGATATCCAACATGTTCTGTTTTGTATTCGAGCGCGTAAATAAATAATGATAATTTTGTCATCACCGAAACAGTCTATACATGGCCATGCGGAAAACATGGATTATAAGATCGATCCCACAAACGGTCAACGACTGCCCTTGCGATTCAGTTATCGTCACTGAAAATTGCAACCGTTTAAAGGCGAATAACATGTTGTTTGCAACGGGGCGGCCCCGGACATCCGGGGGGCCCCCGCTCAGCCTCGACCTCAACTACCTCGAACGAACTTTGTACATAGTAATAACTATAATACATATACTTAATTTTATAGCCACAGAATCATAATTTTCCAATATCAAATTAAATATGTTTTGCCATATTTTGCTTTTCAGGACTTTCAGGGCTTTCAGGGCAAAATTTGACAACACGACAACGTAGTCGAACGTAGATTTCAAAACGGCAAGAATAAGTGTAACGTTACACTGACGCGATGCGTATCATCGTCTGTGCCAACGAATTCGAATAGATTATAAAAAATGCTCTTAACAGGCATGTGTGTTCCCAAGACCCCGTTGTTATTATTTACTGTGTTCATAAATACGATGTAATTTTTCACAGAAATCCGCAGTATTTAAATCTTGCGGAATTGTTTAAAATAGTCTTTTTTTTTTTATTAGGCTTAGGCAGCGTCGACTGCTAAGGTCATTGGCTGCTTTGATAAGTTTTAGTAATAAGCTGATTTATTCATATTTTTGAATGTATTCTAATATTTCTCAGAAAAAGCAGCAGCTTGTCAACTTCTGCGGGCTTGGTTGATAAGGCGATTTGAAGGTTTGCTCCAATATGGAACGACTGTCTAGCTATCTGAAAGGTAGGGCAAGACAGAATGATATGCTTAACTGTTAAACGTTCTCCACATGTCTCACAGTTTGGTGCTTCATCGCCACTCAGCATATACAGATGAGTTAAGTTGGTATGACCAATGCGTAATCTACATAAGATAACTTGCTCATGTCTAGTCAAGTTTTTCGGATATTCGCATTTGGCTACTTGGGTTTTAATTTGTTTCAAATGGCCACCGTACTGATTCCATTCATCTTGCCAGATCTGCTCGGTTGCTAATTTGATAGCTTTGATTCTATCATATACTGGAATTGGTATACCCCCATCAGCAGTTATACACTCAGACGCCTGTCTGGCAAGCAGGTCTGCCCTTTCATTACCTAATATGTCTTTATGGCTTGGTACCCAAATAAAATGCACTTGCTTATTTCTTAATTGTAAAGAGACGCACTGCTCTATTATCCTCCTAATGCATGGATCCTTAGTGAAATTGTTCATTGCTGCATGAAGCACACTAAGGGAGTCAGTAGCTATCACGCATCTTTCTTTGCTGGAAAATCCGAAGAAAAGAAGTGCCTGCCAAATGGCGAACGATTCAGCAGTAAATATACTGGCTGCTTTGTCGATAGTCCATGCAAATTCACTATTTCCAGCTACTATTGCTGCTCCAACACCATATTGAGTTTTCGAACCGTCCGTATATATCACTAGGTTGTCTTGAAAATCATGAAGCTCTCGCATAAGGTGGGATATGTAAACAGTATTGGGTGTTGTATCCCTATGTAATTCAGACAGACTTAGGTTGATTCTGAGCTGAGGAATAGACCATGGAGGATATATTGCTGGGAGTTTTTGTAAAGTGTCCTCAGTGGAGAGTCCACACTTTTCAGCAAACTCTAGACTTCGCACTCGAGCCGGTCTAGTGGCGGATGGCCTTTCTGCAAATTCATTGGTATAATTGAAGATGTCAGAGTTGATATGTTGAGGTAGATGTTTGATCTTTGCTTCGTACATAAGCGTTTGCTGACTAATTTTGAGATGCAAAGGCATAATAGACGCTTCACACAATACTGCGGCTGTCGGACTAGTCCGAAAAGCCCCTGTAGCTGTACGTACAGCTGCTAGTTGGAGCCGTTCGAGTTCATTGACTTTGCTACGTCTAGCAGAGCCATACACAATACTGCCGTAGCTAATGCGGGACTCTATAAGAGACTGATATATTCTTATCAGAATTTCTCTATCAGCTTCCCAACGGATTCGTGCCATACATTTAATTAGGTTCAGCACCTTCCTGCAGCGGACTACTAAGTGATCTATGTGATCTTTCCAATTTAGCTTGCAGTCAAAGTGGATACCTAATAATTTGACTGTTGGCTTGACAGTTATACAGTGTCCACCTAATGTGAGGTGGGGATCAGCATGCACAGATCGTAACCTGCAGAAGTGTACGCAGCATGTCTTCGTTGGTGAGAATCTATAGCCTTTAGACGCTGCTAGATTATGCAGTCTGTCGATTTCATTTTGTATAACAGAGTAGCCGTCATTTAGGTTTGAGGTGTGTACAATCGTGAGGTCATCGACATAAAGAACAGCTCTGATGTTATTTGGTACATGTTCGATCAAAAAATTGATCGCAATGGCGAATAAGGTTACACTGAGCACTGATCCCTGGGGAACACCATTTTGTAATTGTCTGACTGATGACTTTTTATCCCGAATCCGTACCTCGAAGCTTCTGTTCTCGAGAAAGTTTTTAATTATTATGGGTAAGCTTCCGCGGAAGCCCCATTCGTGCAATTGCTTCAAAATTCCGAATCTCCAAGTCATATCGAAAGCTTTTTCGATGTCGAACATTACAGCAACAGCATGTCGCCGATCGAAGAAAGCTTCTTGGATTGTATTTTCGATATGAACAAGGGCATCAATAGAAGAATGGTTTTGCCTGAAACCAACTTGATTTTTTGATATCAGGTTACGGTTTTCTAGATACCATACAAGTCTGTAGTTGACCATTCGCTCGAAAACTTTGCCTAAACAGCAGGTTAGGGATATTGGTCTATAGCTGGAGGGTTGCGAGGGAGGTTTACCATACTTAAGTATAGGAATTACTACCGCTTTTTTCCAAGCGTCCGGATATACACCATTTGTCCATGCTTTGTTGAAAATCTTTAGTAGAAGATGTTTTGCCTCAGATGACAGATGGCGTATCATACTGTAGGAGATATCATCGGGACCTGGAGCAGTTTCATGGCAGCCATCAAGAGCATTTTCAAGTTCTGTATATAGAAAAGGGGTGTTGTATAAAAGTTCTTCAGTTGTAGAAAAATTTGGTGGTTCACTTTCACAGACTTCTTTTACTCTTTGGAAGGATTCACTGTAGTTGGCAGTATTACTGGTGGTTTCAAATTGTTTGGCTAGAGTATTACATATCCCCTCAATATCTTCGATCAATGAATCACCGTCTTTCAATGCACATGGCCCTCTGTATGATTTTTTTCCGGAAATGATGTTAATTTTCCTCCATACTTCTTTTAAGGATGTCTCCGCTGTAATTGCTGATATATATTGTTGCCAGGATTTTTTTTGACCATCATTTATTTTCCGGCGAGCGTTGGCTCTAAGTTTTTTAAAAATAATCATGTTTTCCATGGTAGGATTTCGTCGGAATCTATTAAGAGCTGATTTTTTATTTCTTATAGCTGCCTTAATGTCATCATTCCACCAGGGTACTGCCTTATTCGATGCAGAACCAGAAGACATAGGAATACTTTGTTCTGCTGCAGCTTTAATGCAATCAGTAAGAATACTAACAGCAGTGTTGGTGTCATCTGGCAGCTGTGGAACTGTCATGACCTCTGAAAACTTATCCCAGTTTGCTCGCTCAACTAACCATTTCTTATGGGATGGGTAAAATAGTTTTTCTACATCCGTCGATATAATAATCGGGAAGTGATCACTAAAGTTCAGATCATCTAGTGCATTCCAGGTCAATCTGTGGGCTAGGTTCGTAGAACAGAGGCTCAGATCAATGGCCGATGTACCTCCAGAACGAACGTCGAAGTGAGTAGGTTGGCCTGTATTTAATAAGGTGAGGTCTGTGGTCTCTAATAGGGATTCGATAGTCCTACCTCGCATGTCTCGGCGAGCGGAGCCCCATAGCGGCGAATGGGCATTGAAGTCCCCTAATAGAACATACGGTCTGGGTAGATTTGAGATTAGATCGTTTAGCTGATCGATATGCCAGTTTCCATCGGGTAGGTACAGACTGCAGATAGTAAGCTTAATAGGGGTTTCGATGCTTACAGCAACTGCCTGCAGTTCAGTTCTCAAATTATGAACAGTCGCTGTGATATTGTTCTTAATAAATATGCCTACACCTCCTCTAGCCCTGTGAACAGGAGCGACATCTTTTCTGAAAATTTCATACCCCCTGAGGGAGAAATTAGATTCTGGCTTGAAATGCGTTTCTTGTAACGCAATACAAAAAGGTTCGTATTCTCTGATCATTATTCTTAGCTCGTTGATGTGAGACACGCAACCATTGCAGTTCCATTGAAGGATACTTTGCATTGAGCTAAATGATTTGGTTACGACCTCTAAAGCATATTAAATCAGAGAATAAATAGAACGATAAATAATAGAATAAATAATAATAAATAACATAAACGACAATGATTTGCATAAATGCAAAAAAAGACGAAAAACATAGACAAATAAACGAAAAAGTTCACAAACACGTAATTTAAATATGTATATAGTTAAAAATATCACAGAAATAGAAAGCTATCACAGTTTATATCACAGGTGCTGTATCACTGTTCTTTGTGGGCGGTTGGTGTTTTGGTCGCCCTCTTCTTTTTTTGTTGGCGGTTAGCATTGACGTCCCTTCGGATGCCTCCTCTTCTGTAGTTGAGGCATCTTGTTTTTTCCTTTTCTCAGATGTCATTGAAGGGTTAGTAGAGACTGAGTCTGTCCGTTCTCTACCAGAAAAAGTACTTTGGTTAACGCTGGTGGGGGCTTTGAAATAGTCTGTCGGAATAGGTATTAATTTGGAGAGACATGTCATAATAGAATTTTCTATGTGAGGGATTAATGCTTTTATCACAGCTTGTGTATTATCCTGTGCCGGCTTAGCGACTGACGCAGCGTACGACAAGTTAGGTGTTGGTGTACTGGCTATAACCTTCCTTTTTGCCTCGGGATATGGGATTTTCTCCAAAACCTTTATTTTCTGTATTGCGGCTTCAGTTTTGTATTGAGGACAAGCTTTATATGCCGAGGAATGATTGCCTCCACAGTTTACACATTTCTTTGGATCCTGGCATGGTGATTCATCATGTGGAGGTTGTCCACATGTGCACAGTTTTTGTTTTGTACATTTAAGAGCTGAATGTCCTAAAGATTGGCAATTAAAGCACCTAATAGGTGCTGGGATAAACGGCCTCACTTTCAGTATATAGTAGGCAGCTTTCACCTCTCTAGGGATATCAGTTTTATTAAATGTAAGAACATGATTTGGCGTATCTATCAGATTCCCGTCTTTTTTTGTTTTCAATCTTCTTACCTCAAATACACCCTGATCTTTAAGCCCTTCACATATTTCTTCAACAGAACAGTTCATGAAGTCTCGGCAGTAAACAACTCCTTTGGAAAAGTTAAGTGTCCTATGCGCAACAACTTCTACTTCGAACTCTCCAAATTTCTTAATCGCCAGTAGACGTTTAGATTGATTGTTTGATTTAACTTCAACAACAAGACCTTCTTTACTTTTTCTGACAGATTTCACTTCTCCGATTAGACCATATAATATCTTAGAAATTACAAAAGGACTAACTTTATCAAAGTTGCCATTCTCTCTTTTAACAAGCAGGAACCGAGGAAGATTTTCCACCGTCTCCATGCCTGCTGAGGGATTTATCAGTGCTCCCTCAGCACTGCCCGTTTTGAGAAGGGCGGGCGCCTCCTTAGTTTTATTTGCGGTACCAGTCATCTAGTTCCCACGAGTAGGCTCTGAAGCTTAAGTTCGACCGCAGCAGAGCAGGCTTACCACGGCAGGGCTATCTTACAACCGGAGGTCGCCTGGTATCCGGAGGCAGCCGTTAGCGACTCACTGACGTAGAGCCATTCACCCCTCAGCACGGCAAACACCTTAGATTACGGATTTTTCAACAGGTTTACTCCTGTGAGAGGGGTAGGAAGAAACAGGGAAAGGCACCTCTCCCCCCACGTTCCTTAAAGGGGGTGAAAAGGGAGATATGTCCCTGACTCCTGCTCCACCCAACCCACCTCCGGTCGGGCGCTGGCTGTACGGTCTACGACGATACCGTAGCACAGGGAGACCATCCAGTGTAGCAGTGCTACAGACAATGTTCCCCCTAGTGGCCAGACGGCCTAAAATAGTCTTTTAACTTTTGCACTGTTAGAACCCAAAATTTTCCCAAAACTATAACAATAAACCCGAAACGATCAACCAAAGCAAGGTTGCTATTTATGTAGGGCCTTTACGGAAACAGTGATCTGGATCCGGATCGATCAGTTATCTGTCAAACAGCTGTCAAGTGGGATTTATGATTCCATGGATTTAACGGATATCGAACAACGAAAAACTTGGTTTAAGAATAAAAAAAGGACGGTTAAGAAAAAAGCTGCTAATCTGTATAACCCAATAGGGATCACTTACTGTACGAGAGAGAACTGACCATATCCATGACTGATCCTAGATCACTTTGCGAACGTCGGGATCAGTGATCCAAGTGACCGGGTTAACCCTATCTTAGTTTCCGTAAAGGTCTATAGAAAATGAATGGGCAGAAGGCATAGACTTAGACCACAGCCTACGCTTAGACCAAATAGGTAGTTGATACATTTGTTGCTTCACACACAAAAAATAGTTTTTTTCTTTACATGAAATGCAAGCCAAATCATAATAAAATTTTTAGAGTCAAGGTTTTATTTTATTAATTTTTGATTTTGTTCTAGTTTCGTGTTGTGTGTTAGTAATATTTATTAAATAACAGTTCTGTAGTTTTCTAAACCTAAAACTCATAGTGGCCATATAATATAGATGGAGTTTGTTTCATTAATGTGATTAATCGATGTATAATTATATTGCACCTATAAAGTTTATGAATTATTATTCTTCGAAAACTCGAAAGAAAAAAATAAGAAAAAAATAAAAATGTGAATTTTTTCTATCTATAAACCGATTTAAAATATATTTTTTATATAGAGGGGGCCCCGTGAAAAAAATTGCGGGGGATCCCCGAAGACCTTGGCACGCTACTGCGTATTTCTGACCCGAATTCAAGTGGAAAAGTTCAGTTAAACATGTGTCCTAACGTCTGATCTTCAAGATACATGTGTCAAAGCTTAGAAAATATTGAATGTATGCCATTGACCTTAAAAAAATAAATAACGTTTTTCAGACGAAACAAATGAGACCCCAACTTTTTGTCATTTGATATCTTTTCGTACCCACTTTGTTTTGAAGGAAAAAAAATAAAACCACTTCATAGCCCGTCGAAAGAGGTGAAGCTACATGAAATTAAATGGTTTTTATTTATCTGTTCCAAAACAAAGTGAGATACTAAGAAATATTAAAAGAAATTTGTTTAATCTGAAAAACAGTTTTTAATTTTTTCAAGGTAGTGGAGTACATTTTTTTGGTAATATTTTTATGGGATTGCCACACGACCCCCAACACGCCACTGAAAAGGATAATTATCTTCTAGTCAGTGGTTAGACTTAAATGTTTGAGACATTGATAAAAAACCAATTTTATTTCCAATATTTCTTCAAATCCAGAATCTTCAAGATTCATTGTTTTTTCAGGGTGTCCGGATGTTCGACCGAAAACGCTGACAGGTGATGAGGTGATGGACCTCACATATTATGGACATCCAAATATAAGAACATGAAGCCAGTATCACAGCATAATAAACAACCAGCATAATATCTCTGAGGATTTCCTATATAAAGATCAAGGTTTGACTTTTATTCTGCAATAAAATGGCACAACGATCTAAAATTACGAATCATGGTCTTTTATGCAAGAAATACGAATTCAACCACGCTTTCACTAACATGAATAGATAATAATAATAATATGTACAATTTTACACTGGCAAACAGACAACGATATTGTCGTGAGCTATAAAAACAGCTTTGGAAAGACCTCAATAATCATTAATCCCTAATTTTCTTTACGGCGGTTTTGTTAAATTAGGGCCACTCCTGTACTGTGCACTGTATTGGATTTTCCTTTGTTGATTATTTTTTACTAGGTCGTTCTGTTTATGTCAATTTTGTGCAGCTAGTGGTGAGAGCGATGAGAGAGATGGACGATTTTACAGTGTTTGACGTTGACATTTATAATTCTAACATAACCTTACTTCGAGGCTCTGAATCTGAATATTTGCCGATGTTTTATTAGTCTCAGTATTTTCTAATTTAATACTTCAGATTTGAATAAAGTTTTGAAATGTCCGACGATGAAGAAATCCAGTACGTTAAAAAGGTCAAGACTATTCACTATGGATCATTGGAAGAAAGCGAGAAAAATAGAATTGAGGCTGAAGAGGAAAACAGCAATGATGCTGAGGCTCCTGCTGCCCCATCAGGACAAATTAATGAGTCAACAGGTAAATGCTGACTTACAAATTACACATTCAAACTTTCAACGTATATCATACCTTTAAAATGTATTGGGTTTTTAGAATACATGGAACTTGAAGATGCTATGTCTAGAGATAAACAAGCCCTCCTGGAAGAATTTGAACGCCGGCGAAAAGCGAGATCTATTAACGTCTCCACTGACGATGCTGAAGTGAAAAGGAACCTTAGACAACTAGGAGAACCCATTTGCTTGTTTGGCGAAGGTCCTGCTGATAGAAGAAGTAGATTAAGAGATATCCTGAGTAGAATAGGCGAAGATGCTGTCATACGGCGTGAGGCTGAAGAAGAACGAAAGTTGTTCGAAAAAGACCAAGAGACTACTTGGTACCATGAGGGACCCGAATCTCTAAGAATTGCCAGGCTTTCAATAGCAGAATACTCTTTACCAAGAGCAAAAGCTAGGTTAGAAGAAGCAAGAAGGATGGTGAACATACCAGCAGCCACCAAAACTGCTAAGATGCAAGAGGTCCAGAAGAGATTGCAGGCCATGTCTATATATTCTAGTCAAATCGGGGATACTAGACCAATTTCATTTTGTGAGTTTAGCCCAAATTCAAAACTATTGGCTACAGCATCATGGTAAGCTATTTTGAGATTTTTAATTGCATTTACTGATAACCCGAGTGATAACCTGTATCAGTGGTGGCTTGTGGGTTCTGAGGGTAGGCACAAGAAAAAAAAACTTACGAGGATGCACCTTAATTTCTTTGACACAAGATATTCTCATAACAAAAGAGAGTTTGAATGAAAAACTGAGTGGAATTCTTGAAAGTACTATAGAGCCTGTCATACCACATATTCAAAACATTTTTTATGCTTCAGCCCTTTTATAACTCATCGCTAAATTTTTTTTCAAATAGCACCTAGTAGGTTTTCCTACACAAGTGGGGTCCTTATTAGGATCGTTCATTTTATACACATATCTTTTTTTTTGTAAAGTGTTATGTATATAAATAAATATAATAAGGATTTGCTTCAAGTGTAATATTTTTGTAAGAAAAACAGATATAAACAAAGCTAAGTGGGTTTTTCAAGGGCACTGAATGGCCTCCTCCTCCTATCACAGCATGTTTTCGAAACATTTTTTTTTGTACTTCAGCCCCTAGAACTTACCACTACATTTTTTTCAAATAGCACCCACCTCACCTAATTGGGGTCATTAATATATTTAAAATCTTGTAGTGCCTTTAATTTCATACACAAACCAATTTTTTTGTAATATTTTCAATTTGTCTTAAATTTTTTAGAAAAATGAGTTTATGTATAACATCAAAAGTATCACAAGATTTTAAATAAAATAGGTATATAATTTATGTAGAAAAACCAATGAGGTACTATTTGAAAAAAAAGTTGAGATGATTTTTAAGGGTTGAAGTACAAAAAATGTTTCGAAAGTATGGTGCTTCCAAAAATTCTAATCAGTTTTCATTAAAATTTTTTTTTGTTATGAGGATATCATGTGTCAAGGAAATTCGGGAATACCACCTCTATAGTCAGCGCTGTATATCAGCTATATTATGGGGATTCAGGGAACCGTGGTATAGTTGGTAGCACATCAGTCTAGAATGCCAGAGACACTGATTCAAATCCAGCCAGTACCCTTCATTTTTCTGATTTTTCTGTGAACCAAATGAATGGAAGTACTGTCCAATTGTTTACTTATTTTCAGTTTTCCTATGCATTCATGTGACAAATTTTCATGTTTCTTTGCCACAGTGTGTTTTAAATCATCCAACCCTTATTTATTCCATGTACTGGTATCTTTCTTAAAAATTGGGTTGTTTGAGTTCTTTATCCACTCTTGCCTTGAACATGTTAACACTATTCGCATTTACTGACTTTTTTTTACTGATTTTCTACTTCTCTAACTTCTTAGAGCTGTAGAGTTGCACTTATCCCAAAATTTTCTCACAAGGGTAGTACCCAGTGGTTCACTTTAAAGTCTCAATCAGATCATCACAAACTCTTTTCTGGGGTTTACTTAAAGCTTTGAAGACTTTTAGGATACTCTAAGGGTCATATTCATAGTCCATACTTAAGGGTTGCTTAAGTAAGGTTTTGTGTTTCGAAATCTTACTTGAGGGTTCCATACATACGGCATCCTTGAGTAATACTCAAGAAACAAAATGTCAACATGACATCTTAACATGACATTTTGTTGCAGTCAAGGTGATTTTGTAGGTTAATTTTGGAGTGTTGTCAGTTTCTCTCACATCCAGCACAAAACACGAAATACTGGTACAAAACAAAAAGATATAACAGAAAACATCAAAATGATAGACATAGTCATAACAAATTCACTTATATTTGAAATATGGCAACGTCACCAAATGAATCCCGCCATATCATAGATGTTGTCTAGGAAACAGATACACAAGGAAAGCCACACTTGAGGGTCTCTCAAGTATCCTTAGAGTGTTACTTAAGGGAACCTTAAGTATTACTCAAGAACGACTATGGATACGGCACTTAGTTATTTAAGGATGGAGGTATTTTGATTCTTCTCTGAATTCTTTCAAGAATGTAATGTATGTAAGTTGTATACAGTTTTAAAATAATTTCGTTTGAATGATCATGAAAGTCATTTCTAGTTAGGTAAACTAGACTATTTGCCTTCTGTACTATGGTATTGATATGGGTTTACCACTTCAAGTCAATGGTGGTTATAACTCCAAAATCGTTCCAAGCATGAACTGCTTAGATCTTGATTCTATCCATGCAATATTTTTCCTGGGGGTTATTTCGTCCTATACAGAGTACAGTGCATTGTTCTTTGTTCTGAGGCAACAACCACTACTGTGACCATAGATTAATAATTTTGTTTAGATCTCTTGTCAAGATTTCAAAGAAGATGAATTTTGTTTAGATCTCTTGTCAAGATTTCAAAGTGTCCAGGGGATTGCAGTATGATTTAAAGTCATCTGTATCATCAAGCATTACCAGAATCAACTGATTTAGCTAGGTCACTTGTGTAGAGTCTGTATAGCAATAGGTCAAGAACAGAGCCCTGGGGAACACCACTATTCGTGTGTCTTTTTGGTTTTTTTGATGAGCGCAGACTAGAGATACTGGTTCATTTACTTTTATCCTTTTTTCCAGGAGTGGACTTTGTAAAGTATGGTCAGTACCAGACTGTGAGCTGGTTCAGACCCTCAAAGGACATACATGTAATGTTGGAGCTATTGTTTTTCACCCAAAAGCAACACTGAATCAAGAGCAAACCATTTGTAATATGGCTTCATGTGCAGCTGATGGGTCTGTTAAGCTATGGGATTTTACAAGGTAGGTATCAATTATATAATAAAAAATACAGTGGAGTTATTTTTGAAATGACAAGATACAACTATTACTTGGTCATATACTGTGTAAGGCTTTCGCGGCCATCGTCCAATGAATTTGTGGTTCTTGGGTTTTTTAGGCCGGCGTCGTTTAGCGTTAAAGCTTGACGTTTCGCCACCACGAGTGGATGGCATCTTCAGAAGCTATTTCACTTCGGCGACTTCCAAAATACTGTATTTTGTAGGCATCGCATGGATGGCATCTTCAGAAGCTATTTCACTTCGGCGACTACAAAATACAGTATTTTGGAAGTCGCCGAAGTGAAATAGCTTCTGAAGATGCCATCCACTCGTGGTGGCGAAATGTCAAGCTTTAACGCTAAACGACGCCGGCCGAAAATTTGCTACAAATTTGATGCTATGTATCTTTTAAAGTTGTGGTCCGGTTGTGGTGACTTTTTTGCGTTTAAAAGGTTATTTTTTAAGAATATCGGCATACTCGCAATTTTCGATACAAACCTAGTTTTCATTTTATACCGGGTGTAACAACTATCCTCCATTTATCCCTAAAAATTAGCATCACCGTAGATTTAAGTGGCGCTTAGAACATATTGCATTTAAAACTCGAATGTAGCAGCACGTTTTATAAGAATTTTGTTTTTATGCCGATATTCTTAAAAAATAACCTATAAAACGCAAAAAACCGGACCACAACTTTAAAAAATACGTAGCATTGCATTTGTAGCACATTTTTAGTGGTGCGATAATTTTGCGGCTTAGTGTATTTTAATACATTTAGAGAAAATCAAAAATATGATTTTTTTTGTATAAAAAAACAGTAATTATTACCAAACAATACATCCATAATATGAAAAGGCATTTAAAGAGCAATGACTGGATCTGACACCTATGCTAAGTTGTACAATACGAAAACCTATTTTTATAATGATTTTCAGTGAAGAACCCATAGCAGATATTGAGGGTCATATGCCACACAGAGTATCCAGATTGGGTTTTCATCCATCAGGAAGATTCCTAGGGACCTGTTGCTATGACAACTCCTGGCGATTATGGGATTTGGAGCAGTGTACTGAAGTACTTCATCAAGAAGGTCATGTGAAACCTGTCCATTGTATTTCGTTTCAAATTGATGGTTCTGTGTGCGCTACTGGGTGAGTTTTAACAAAATATTAGTAAGTATGCCAAGATTAAAAGAAACAAACGCAATGCAGCACATGACCAATGACTCAAACTACTCCTACCGACAAAAAATGGCCAGCTTGAAATATTTATTGCATCAGCTTGTCAGTTTCCCGTTAAGTCATTGAAGGTTTAAAAAAAAGGATGTCATGTAATAGCTGCCAGAGTCAAGTGTGAGGCAAACATTGTCATGGTTGGGTAGAAAACACAGCTTTAAGAAAACAGTTGTTTTTCACAACCATTCAAGTTTAAAGAAAATGACCTAAAACATTAAGGCCCGATTTTATCAACATGCGCATTTTAACAAAGACTTTGAGCATTTCTCTTGAAGTTCACCTCATAAAGGTCAAAAATGGCATACTTTATATATAATCGACCATTGTGAACCATCTAGTATCTTTTCCTTTCTGATTTTCCATCCTAAAGGTGAAAAATTGCATTGTCTTGTTTAAAAAAAAGTTTAGCAAACGGTTTTGATAAAGTTATTATTGAGAACGCTATATCAGTCTGGTTAGAATCATGAGCTATTGTTCTGGCCATATGCGCTACAGTCTACCTCAGAGGTTCAGCTATTTTAACCAGTACAGATAAGTCTAGCATAGCAAGTAAAGATAAGGTAGATTTAAGTAATTTAAAATTATTTGGTGATGTATACTTCAAGAAGACAGAAGCATATAAACAATAATCTAGTGGGATGAGGTCTGGAGATCTTGAAGGCCAATTAATAGAACCTTCACGACTAATCCAACGCACTGGAAGACGTTCGGCCAAGTGTTGTTTGACCTGACGAGCGACATGCGCAGGAGCTTCATCGTGCATATAGTACTTTTGCTACGGCTCAACAAACAATCAGCTGTCTTACTTAAGGTCTGGGGATGCTTTGCGCCAATACCTTTGCGCATCGACATTTTGGGTTAGATTGGTTCTGATTTCATCAGCGGCGGCACTGCAGGGTCATGGCTATCTACATAGAATGTGAGTATGGAGATAAATAATATAGATCACAGCGCAAATCTAGTACTTTATGCGAGTTAAGGACAACATAAACTTTATGTTATCTTTAATGTTTACCTTCCTTTTACATGGGTTGAGTATTATTTCTCAATTATGCCCGGTTGTACACTTTTTTCTACTCCGCCCCTGTCAGGGCAAATGAAACTATCCCAAAATGGCGTCGCTGACGTCAGATGTTTGCAACACGTCATCACAAAGGAACCGACCGTAAGACAGCTGAGCCGTGCTTCTGCATTCTAATATTTACAGGAACCTCTACCATGCCTTGTAATTCATTTTGTAATTGATTGAAGTTGCATCTACTGTATAACGTTCAAAACAAAAATAGTTCGGAAGGTGCTGCAGTCACTTGACATTAATAAGGCGAATGGGCCCGACATGATCCCCTCCATTGTTGTCAAGAAGTGCGCACCGGAGCTAGCTCCCATATTTACCCGCCTCTTTCGGTTGTCTTACGATTCCGGTATTTTCCCAAAAGACTGGAAAAGGGCTTGCATCCAGCCAGTGCCAAAAAAGGGATCCAAAACTGATCCGACCAACTACAGACCTATAGCTCTGCTTTCTGTAATCAGTAAAATGATGGGGAGATGCGTCAACCAAGAGCTTATTAAATACCTAGAGCTCCATCACTTAATCAACGATAGACAATATGGTTCCGACACCAAAGATCAACTGGAGATCTCTTGGCCTACATCACACATGTGTGAAGCAAACTCATCCAGTCATTTGGCGAGGCTCACGTCGTTGCTCTCGATATTTCAAAGGCATTCGATCAACTGTGGCATGCAGCTCTCCTAAACAAGCTCCCGTCTTATGGGCTCCCTGTTAAGCTCTGCGGTTGGCTCGCAGACTTCTTCTCAGGTCGGAAAATCTCTGTCGTGGTAGACGGCTTTTCCTCTTCTTTCCATAGCATCAACGCCGGGGTTCCGCAGGGATCGGTATTGGCTCCGACATTGTTTCTGCTTCATATTAATGATCTACTCTCTAGAACTACAAACCCAATCCTCAGTTTTGCGGATGACAGTACGCTGCATACAGGCATCATGAGCAATAGACCGATCTTTGTGGGCGAGCTGGAACGCAGAAGACTGGCAGTGGCAGCCTCACTTTCAAAGGATCTCGATACCATTGCCGCTTGGGGGCTTAAGAATATGGTTAAATTTAATGCCTCCAAGACCCAGTATTGTACGCTAGCAAACAAGAAGTGCCCAAGCCAACACCAGGTTCTAATGAACAACCAGGCTCTGCCAAGAAGTCACTCATTCAAGCTGTTAGGGGTCAACATTACAGAAAATCTGATCTGGCACGAACACGTCACGTCAATTGCAACAGCTGCTGGTAAAAAGCTTGGGTACCTATTTACAGCCAGAAAGTATTTCTCACCATGTAACCTCCTCAAGCTATATAAAGCACAGATAAGACCTTGCCTGGAGTATTGCTCTCATGTCTGGGGAGCTGCTGCCCCTACTACCCTGTCTATACTAGATGCCGTCCAGAGAAGGGCAATTCGACTAATTGGCGATCCGGCCTTAACGCGCCGCCTTCACTCACTTTCTCACCTTCTCTTCTACCGATATTCCAACGGAATCTGCTCCTCTGAGCTATCCTCTATCGTTTCGCCGCTCACTGCTCCTATCAGATGTACCCGTGCGACCGCTGCATCTCATCCTAAGACGGTCGTTCTTCATACATCAAGAACTGAGCGGTACAATCGCACATTTATTCCCAGGGTATCCAAGGCTTGGAATGGACTGTCAGAAGATGTATTTATTGGGCCTGCGGGTATTGGCCCATTCAAATCTCGCGTTAACAAACTTCCCCAAACATAACCCTTTCACAGCAGCCGCGGTACTCTGGTATTTAGGCTCTGCCTGCGCGGTCTGCTCAGTTATAAATAAAAAAACGAAAGAATCTAGCGCTATGTATTATTTCCTTTTTTTCAGTGGTCTGGACTCGTTCGGCCGCGTTTGGGACCTCCGAACAGGGCGCTGCATCATGTTCATGGAGGGTCATCTGAAAGCCATTCTAGGGATCGACTTCTCGCCAAACGGCTACCACATCGCCACTGCTAGTGAGGACAACAGCTGCAAGATCTGGGATTTGAGAAAGCGATCAGTCCTCTACACTATCCCAGCTCACACCAATCTCATCTCGGATGTGCAGTTCCAAAAAGAAAGTGGCAGCTACTTGGTGACTGCCTCATACGACAACACTGTTAAATTGTGGACGAACAGAACGTGGCAGCCTTTGAAGACATTGTCTGGGCATGATGGTAAAATCATGTCTGTGGATATTTCGCCTGATGATCAGTATATAGCTACTAGTTCGTATGATAGGACGTTCAAAATATGGGCCCCCGAAAATGTGTAGTGGTATTCGTTTTATTATAAATATATTTGGTAACTTTTTGAAACAGGTTATATACTATGCATTTTAACCTCCATAATAATCGACTCCTTAAACATGATGCTTCAATTAAGAGGAGGTTATAGGGAGCTGTTTGCAATGGTTCAGCTGTAACCATTTTTAGACTATTCATTTTGAGATTTCTGAACTGAAAAAAATATGAGCATGATGAAGAAGGACGGTTCTAGAGAAATGTCGGCATAATTTTTGAAATTTCCTAATAGAAAATTGCCAAACTTGAGGTTTTTTTGACTAAATTTACGGTCCCGTTAATGACCCTGTATAAATTTATTCTAAAATCTGGATCGACATTTCTCTAGATCGAAGTTTTAGGAAAACGCAACTCAGTTGTGCCAAAAATTATTAATATGCACTGTATATTATACAGGGTCAAAAATGGTTACAGCTAGAGGCTTGCATTGAACGATCGTGCGCCTATTGGGACACTAATAACGGCGCCACCAATACAAAAGTATGTAAACTACAGCTTATGAATGAGCTGAAGTTCATTCATTTCTGGAATGAGATAGATATTGTTTTGGGCATCAACTGTAGTCGGTGGTTTTGGGTGACTTCTTGATATACACTGCAGGCCAAGAGTTAGGAACTACTAAAATTTAAACAAATCGTGGTGATTGGTTTTGAGCAGTTATCAGTTTCAAGATTACTGTGAAATCTTACAATTTTCAACCACATTTGTATGTTATTAGAATTTAAATTGCGTCGCGAATAGAAATTACATTTTTTACTTTGTAACATAAACTGATAAAAACCTTATATTTTCATTAACATTTATTCATTCCAGAAGTTATGTTCCTTTGCTAAGTTCTCCACTTTCACGATTTTTTGTGTACAGACGGCAAAGTCGCAATAGTAACTTTTTGTGACATGGAACTGCCACTGAACTTGATAAAACCAATTGCGGTTTTTCTTTAACGCACCATTTTCCATCCAAAATGTGAATCGCTGAATCTAGGCCGACGCGTTTACCAACTACACCACAGTGGCCCGTGACGGAACTGATACACAGCGCCCCGACAAGGTATCGACTCCGCCGACACCCACCACTCCCCCGTATATCTCTGAGAACCATGTGTTTCAGTCATGCAAAGAGATCTAGTCGGCTGTTGGGTGAGTGTGAGTCTCCCACCGCCATTTGCACGAGAGCTCTCTTTCTTACTGAAGTACGACTCCTCAGTCGGCCAGGATTTCATGGAATGACAGGTGCTTGCTTACTCCGCAAGAGGGAGATAATTCGAATCATTTGGTTCACAGAAAAATCGGAAAAATGAAGGGTACCGGCTGGACTCGAACCCGATATACGGGGGAGTGGTGTAAAGCTAAGCTAGTAATATAACATTAACACGGTATTAATTTGGAACTTAAAACACTTCTTTTCAGTAAATGTATTACGCCTGACATACCCTGTCAAGAAATTCGTCAGCGGTGTATCCCTGCTTAAAATATATTTCTCTTCGGCAATTACCTACCCATGTGCGGCTTCGTGTTTCCTCGACAAAATGCACATGCAGATTCTGCAGAGCAGGACATTGCACAGAGTCATTAACACCCCATGGTACGAGGGCGGGCCAATAAGTCCGTGACTTTTTGAATGAAACACGGGTTTTTAGATAAAAAGTTATTTTATTTTCCAACGTAGTCTCCTTTGAGCTGTATACACTTAGTACAACGTCTCTCCAATTTTTTTATCCTCATCCGAAAAATTTGATTTGTCGAGGTCTTCAAAATATGCATTTGTTTGTGAGACTACTTCGTTATTGGAGGAAAATCTCTTTCCGCCGAACTACTTCTTCAAGTTTGAGAACAAGAAATAGTTACACGGGGCTAGATCGGGTGAATAGGCCGGATGAGGGAGCAATTCGTAGCCCAATTCATGGATTTTTGCCATGGAAATTGCACATGTGTGCACCCGTGCATTGCCCTGGTGGTAAAGGACTTTTTTCTTGGCCAAGAACGGTTGCTTTTATTTCAATGCATCATCCAATCTACCCAATAAGTTGCTGTAATATTCACCATTGATTGTTTTTCCTTTTTGAAGGTAGTCAATGTGGATAATACCGCGTGCATCCCAAAAAACAGTCGCCATGACTTTATTGGCTAACAAACCTACCTTTGCCGTCTTTGGCACCGATTTACCCCATGAAACCCACTGTTTTGACTGCTGTTTGGTCTCCGGTGTGTTGTGGTGGATCCACATTTCGTCCACGGTTACGAAACGGCGCAAACAGTCGTTCATATTGCGATTGAACGGCAAACATTTCTGCGAAATTGTCACACGATTGCGTTTGAGGTCGATTGTGAGCACACGCTGCACCCATCTTGCGGAAAGCATGTTCATACCCAAATGATCATTTAAAGTTGAAACCACTGAGTCATGTGTAAGGTGCCTATGGTTTCTCTCTCACTATCAATCGCCGATCGTCTAAAACCATATCGTGGATTTTTTCAATTGTTCCGGATGTGGAAACCTCAACTGGGCGTCCACAACGTTCGGCATCTTTCGTGCTTGTTCGGCCACATCAAAATTCAGTCATAGCAGGCATAGTCCAGTTACGTTATAGTGTAGCCTTGAGTAATGATAAAAACGTAATTATCTATACAAAATATACAGGGTTATTCACGTTATTCGACACGGAGCATTATGGCTAAAGTATTTGATAAAGATGAAAATAATAACTTCGGATAGATAGAGACCCATAAAGGCTACATTTTAAAAATATTTTCATGCTATACTCTCAAAAGCACAAATGGTATCAAAGTTATGTCTTTTAAATAGAACACCCCATATATTATTGCATATTCAGATTCCTTGGTGAATTCTAGTGTGACTTTATGTATCATACATGGGACTTAAAGCGAACCGTTTAGGTGTAAGTCACCATTTTCGGTATAAGTAGATATCAGGAAAAAATTGAATATCGCAGAGGTTATAAAATTTGGAAGGCTGTGACTTTGCCGTATTACTAAGCATAAAATGCGTCAGCTTTGATGAGACTGTCAAATTTAAATTACGTTTATGCTTTGAGAAATCGGCCGATTAATTAAGGAAACTTCGATCAGCGATAACTTGATTTTTTCAAATGGGAATGCCTAATTTTTTTTATACGGTTAAACGTAGAATTTGATAACCTTTCTAATGATATATATCAATCTCTGGTAGTTTTCATTTAACTTTAAATTTTCAAACAAATCGGCGTTTTTCAATTTTCCTACCTATAAGCAACGTAGCAGGCCATGAAATATAAACAAAAACCTGTTCAGGTAGAAGAAAACAACTAACTTAGCTGAAAAATACACACGAACTAGACTAAAGGGACAAGATTATAAAAATTACCCACAACAAACAAAGTCTAACCAGAAACAACGGTGGTAACATATCTTTGGCCAAAGAGAAGCTGGAGTATGGCAGAAATGGATCTTTTCACGGCCTACTTATTGCAATGTACTAGAGATTGGCAATTTCCACAACCATTAAATATTTTGAAATAAAATAAAAACTACTAGAGAATGTTGTAAGCAGTTTATTATTTTCATAATAAAATTTCACATTTAATGATATAAAAAAGTATGCAATTCTGTCAATACTCAAGTCAAAAGTACCTCTGACTGGAGTTCTGAAAATTCTTCAGTACCTATTAGCAAGATCGTAGAAAATGAAGAATGAATTGAAATTTGTTCAAATTATAAAACATAACTTAAATGACAAAATTTAAATCTGATTTGTCAGTATTCCTTTTTTGCAATATTGCTGAGATATTGAAAAATGGAAGGGCTCCAGTCACAGGTATCGACTTCGACGCAAATTAGTACTTTTTTGCACCATTACATATGATTGATAGTTGCGTGCTGGAGCAACAGTCGCTGGTTGTTTTTGTTTCATATCATTTTGTCTTGAAAATTTTTAACCTCTAGTAAATTGCGGTAGCCAGTAGACTGCAAAAATTATCTATTACTGCCATACTCCAGCTTCTCTTTAATCTTCGAGATGTTATCGCAGTTGTTTCTGGGAGAGTTGATTTGTTGTAAGGAATTTTTATAATCTTGTCCCTTTAGTCTAGTTAGTGTGTATTTTTCTGCTAAGTTAGTTGTTTTATTCTACTTGAACTGGTTTTTGTTTATATTTCATGGCCTGCTACGTTGCTTATATGTAGGAAAATTGAAAATCGCCGATTTGTTCGAAAATTTAAAATTAAATGAAAACTACCAGAGATTGATATTCACAACCTTATATCATTAGAAAGGTTATCAAATTCTACGTTTAACCGTATAAAAAAATTAGGCACTCGCATTTGAAAAAATCAAGTTATCGCTGATCGAAATTTCCTTGATTAATCGACCGATTTCTCCAAGCATAAACGTAATTTAAGTCTCATCAAAGCTGACGCATTTTATGCTTAGTAATACGGCAAAGTCACAGCCTTCCATATTTCATAATCTCTGCGATATTCAATTTTTTCCTGATATCTACCGAAAATGGTGATTTACTCCTAAACGGTTCGCTTTAGGTCCCATATATGATACATAAAGTCACACTAGAATTCACCAAGGAATCTGAATATGCAATAATATACGGCGTGTTCCATTTAAAAAAACATAACTTTGATACATTTCGTGTTTTTGCGACACCCTGTATAACATGTTAATATTTTTAAAATGTAGCCTTTATGGGTCTCTATCCATCCGAAATTATTATTTTCTTTTTTATCAAATACTTTAGCCATAATGGTCCGTGTCGAATAATGTGAATAACCCTGTATATTTTGTATGACCAAGAAGAAAGTAGACAAATTAAAAGTAGCACCATAAAAAAACTTTTTTGAGGGATCATGAAGGAAAATGACAGAAACCTTAGAACATAATTTATTCATTATTGACATATACACAGCTCTTGTTACAAATTATGTGTTAATAATAGCGTTTTCGACTTATTGCCCTATCACTGCACTCATAGGAACTGAGTGTCAAAATTATGTTCGTCTTAGATTTGAGTGCAAAACTAGTGTGGTTTTTTGTTTTCGACTTATCCGCTTAATTGCACTTGAGTGCAAATTATCGCCACGGACTCTCTGATGAGCTCGTGGAGATTTCAGTGCATTTTTGACGCCTATAGATATTAATTATAACCTATTTTATTTGTCAGAGAAAATAATTTTTTGAATTAAGAACTGGATAGTGGGGTAGTATACATGATAGCATGAAAGGTGCGGAAAGTGTAGTTGGAAGAACTGCGAATATCGTCACCTTCGGATGATGAGGAAATTGAAGCATATCTAGTTAAATTGCAAACAAAGGCTGCGGGTGTCCCAAAAATACGAATATTTGTTGAATATGTTGTTCATATACTGACGGAAGAAGAGATACAACAAGATATACATAGGTATTTACCGATATAGATAGATATTCATTTTTAGTGCAAAAGCCATATCGCACAAAATGCTGTTAGTTTTTATGTTGATAAATAGAATAAATTATTGAATGAGGCGGATTCAAACTATTCAAATTCCAAAACCACCACAGAATGAAATTGAGCTCTCGCGATGCAAAATGACATCAAACTGTCAACAGTTGGCTGACAGAACAGTTACTTGAATTGCACTGAAATTTGGTGTGTGTTCGACTTACTAGTTCAGATGTATTGCACTTCTAGGCACCAGACGAGTTTTCAATGTGCACTGTAGTGCAATCGTGGTTAAAATCCGTGCAGTAAGTCGAAAACGCTATAAGAAAAGCACGTTTAAAAAAATACACGGCGCTACACATGGTCACATGACCATGGATGTGGTCAAAAAAATCATAGAGGGACAGAAATTTCATCAATGGGGTCCACGAATTGGCTTAATAAATGTATTTCTACGCTTTAATGAAAAAAACTTTGAAAGAATAGATAGAAACACACAATACTTGATTATTAATCTGAGAGTACAGAAAAGTAAGTTTAGTAGATAAACAATACGTCGAGTATTTACCAATATGAATCTCGCACAAATACTTCTTGCAGGTACAAAAAATTCGGTGTACAAATGACTATCTCACTCTTTTTATGAAATATATCGTCGTGCTCGAACTGTTCACAAAATATTTCTTCAGTCCTTCCAAAATGTTACTGGTTATAACTTGCCGTTTCTAAATTGAGCCTCTCCATGTGCGAGTCGATCCATGTGCGAAACTTGGCAACGTTGGCGTAGACTCCTGGTACGTCTGACTGTCCGCAGTCGATACCCCAAGACACGATTCCCGCTTGAATGTATCGTCCAGGATGTAAGGGATCCGGACAGGCCAAAGGACTGCCACCATCTCCCTACAAGGAAATAATTATTACATGCTGAGGATCTCTTGGACTGATAGGGTCTCAAATGTGCAACTACGGCAGAGAAACGAAAAAGAGGAAGAAATAATAAACACCCTCAAAACAAAAAAAAAACTAGAGTACTTTGCTTTCTGTCGTTTTGAGTTAGTTTTGACTCTATTCGGTTGTATTTGGTCGTTTTCAACCGTTTACAGTTGTTATCTGCTTGCTTTCTGTTGTTTTTAGCCATTTTCTGTTCTTTTCTGTCGTATTCGGCTATGTTTACTAGCTTTATATTGTTTCCTGCTGTTATCTGCGTGTTTTCTGTCGTTTTGACCTAGTTTTGACTCTATTCGGTTGTATTTGATCGTTTTCTAACATTTACAGCTGTTATCTGCTTGCGTTTTGTTGTTTTGAGCTGTTTTCTGTTCTTTTCTGTTGTATTTGGCTGTTTTTAGTCGTTTTCTGTTCTTTAGCGCAGTTATCTGCTTGCTTTCTGTTGTTTTGAGCTAGTTTTGACTCTATTCGGTTGCATTTGGTCGTTTTCTGACGTTTACAGCAAGAGGACCCAAATACATTCTACTATAAAATATTATGGAAGGGAAGATCAAGGGCAAGAGAAGCAAAGGAAGAAGAAGAACCTCTTGGCTGAAAAACTCGAGGGATTGATTTGGGTTGACATCAAATCAACTATTTAGACCAGCGGCAAACAAAGTTAGAATTGCTACGATAATATCCAACTTCCGCTAGGAGATGGAACTTGAAGAAGAAGGATGAAACATAATATAGAATAAAGTAGGTTTAATTATTTATTTCTATCGCATCGTCCGACTGAATAATAGGGCGCGATAATATTTGCTTGCTTGAATCTTGCTACAGAAATGACATCAGAAAATTCCAGTACCAGCCCAGATTCAGATTGGATAAATACTTTGATCCCACAGTCGCCCAATAGTATGCTTTACTGACGGACTGCTCTTAAAGGAGTCAGGATCTGGAGGAGCGGGCTTCTGCCTGGAGAGTAAAGAAGTGCGGCGGAGCTTCGCACTGGGAACCTGCGCGACTGTCTTCCAGGTGGAAGTCTATGCTATATTGATGGCGGCATACTCGACGGAAGTCGAACAATATTCTGAACAGAGCATATACATATGCTCTGACAGCCAAGCAGCTCTAAAAGCGGTGGCAGCTCCGAGGGCCAGATCAGCTCTAGCTCAAGAACGCACTGCCGCTTTTCAGAAATTAGCAAACCATAAGAAGGTGACCCTGCTGTGGGTCACCGGACATATTGGTATACCGGGGAACGAGAGAGCGGACCGATTAGCTAGGATAGGGGCCGGCAGCCCCTGCATCGGCCCAGAACCCATGCTGGGAATTAGCAGACGCCAGGTCAATGTGGCCCTGGACAACTGGGCCTACAAGGAACTGGCGAAAGCCTGGTTAGTTAGAGACAACTCCAGGCAAGCCAAAAGATTCATAGCAGGCCCTGATAAGGGCCGAACGCTATGGCTTTTGAATAAAGGCAGAGAGACGCTCAACCTTCTGGTGGGGGTTCTCACTGGTTATTGCCGGCTGAATAGACATTTGTCACTTATGAGAGTGGTTGGGGACCTCATTTGCTCCAGATGCTGGGAGGAGGACGAGACAGCATTCCACTTCCTGGGCAGATGTGCAGTTTATCGTAACCTTGGGGTTCAGATATTCAGCACAACGGAGTTCGGGGAGGAGCCAATATATTCAGCGAAATGGTCGGACATACTGACTTTCGTTAGGAGGTCTGATAGGTTCGACAAGGAGCTTTCTGTGGTGTAGAATTTTAGTGTTTTCAGTGATTGGTTCACTGGGGTTGGCAAAAAGGGCCAAAGGTGGCCTACTTGCCTGGCTTCGCCTCCCCATCACTACTACTACTACTACTACTACTTGATCCCACAGATCATGAAGGTATTACAGAAATACTGCGTCATTGTCATGAACACTCATATTTTTTAGTTTTACTTCCCACACCGATAGGTGTAGGTATTGATTTACGTAATGCCTAAGTTATACTTACAGTACACGCATCTCTCCCGTGTTCTCCACCAGCACACATGAAGCTCTTGTCAAGTTTAAAAAATCGTCCTAATCGTGTCTTCCTCAGTTTTTCCTCACACTCCTGGAACTCTACAGTTGGGAGCTGAATCTTCTTCAATATAGCCTGATATTTACCTTTTAGTCCTAGAACACAACATTAGAGCGTATAAGATTCAACATAAGCTGTAATTAACCTATAAACTATGTATACAGGGTTTAATGTAATTCGATGTATTCCAGTCGGGGATTGATAGGAGAGCCAAAATGCAACCAATTCAGCTTACTATATTATTATGTATTCAGCTTAATATAATTATGTATGAACAAAAATCAATAGTTTTTGGCATTTTTAAATTTTAAGACAATTTTTATAATTACCCAAAATCTGACATTTTTATTTAAACAGTGAAAAAGCTACGTTAAAAATCGGCAACAAGTTCACTTTTTTTAGTTCAATACGTTTATGCTAATTCAATATCATCATAAACAGATGAAAAGTTACGATACGATACGATACTTTGAAAAAAACAGCAATTACGGAAGATAATAATAATATAATGATAAATAATAATTATCATTTTCGTTTTTGTTTCAACAGAATCATATCTAGCTCAAAATATTGCAAAGACATTGCGCATACAATTCACTGGAAAAACTTGCCCCATAATGTAGGCTTTTCAAAAAGGTATAAATGTTGAATTGAAAACCTACATGAAGGAGCATAGCCAGGATTCAAATTCGGGGGACTGAGTCTAGGGGTTGGGTCATCGACCACCTATTATCCTTATGGTGATAAATATGTTTCTGGGAGGGGTGTAATGTCAGAGTAATAACTGAACATAGAGGTAGTAAACAACTAATTCTAATAGGCCGACATCTTTTCTTACGTTGTCATATTGATCACCAGATACGGCAATCATAATAGTTTACTATCGTCTTAATTGTATAGTATTCAGAAATATCCCATTCTACGTTAAAAAAGACGGTATTTTGATAGTTCCGGAATGATTACAGCACAATCAATAGAGATGTTGACCTCTACTGCGATACTGCGTATTTCTTCATCATAAACGGAAATTCTGAAGTCTTGCATAATTTTGAGGAGAGGGCAACGCCGCATGCGACTTGTTTACGGTAAATGTTCGACGTGTCCTCGACTGTCAAACGTTTGTTTTGTTTGTGCGTGTTTTATGCTTGGTCAGTAAAATCGAATTCGCTATTTGTTGGTAACTTTAGTGAAGCTTTACGGACTTGCTGTGCTATATTCGAGTGTAGTTTAACAGTTTTTCGAGATGGAACTCAAAAAGTTCAGTGTTTGGAACATGGGTTGCATTGGAAGAATTTTCAGGTTACTTGGGCGTTACACAGCATTGTTTACAATTTGAACTGTCACTGCTAAGTCACAGCTGATCAATATGTTTGGAGGCTGAAGTGTCAAAGATGATGGCTTTGAGTACGCCATGGTGAAGTGGTTTGTTTACTACCTCTATGTTCAGTTGTTGCTCTGAGGGTGTAATACATCATAAAGATAGCGAAAATAATTCAACGGGCTAAAGCACAAGTCCCTCTGGTTATACAGTTTGTTTGGTAAACATGCAGCACTTATATGTATGTCTTCCCTAAAATGGCGTAGATTAAGTTTGTTCCGTAAACCTTAGAGATTTAACGTTTTCAAGCACCCAATAGCATATAAGCTGTAAATTCTTACCAAAGGCATCTTTTCCCCAGCCAGTTACGAAACAACTGCTGGACTCTATTTCCTGGTCTTGCACAGGCATACATATTGTCCCAATATGTGGGGCGGGCTTGATGGGCGATTTCAATATCAGTAAGGCTACATCGTTGAAGACAGTATTCGGATTGAAGTCTTCGTGGACTATGATTGAGCTGACGTCCCTTTCTTGGTGTGGCAGCCTTTCTGACTGAGACTGGGTGTCCCATTCTCCTACTCGGACTTTTATATACCTCGGACTTTTGATTACACCACTAAAAACAAAATAAAAATCTAGACGGGTTTGGATTTATGATACGAAGGATTATAAGTAAGTATTACAAACTCAGAGTCAGCGATAGGCAGACATATGGTATTTCAGCAAAATTCATATTGATATCACGGCTCAACAAACAATGAGCTATCACTCTCAAGGTATGGGGGTGCTTTGCGTCGATCCTTTTGAGCATCACCGTGTTGGGTAAGGCTTGTACTTCACGGGCAGGTAAAACGCCGCGGTTTCCTCGCTAGCAACCGCTTGCTCCAACAAAACTATGCGATTCAAATGAGGCCGACCACACGGGCGTGTTAGCCGCGCCGCCTGCGGCCTCATTTAAATAGCATAGTTTTGTTGGAGCAAGCGGTTGCTAGCGAGGAAACCGCGGCATTTTACCTGCCCGTGATGTACAAGCCTTAGATTTGTTCTGATTTCAACAGCGGCGGCACGACAGGGTCATGGCTATCAAGGTTCCATGTTCAACGAAGCGTAGTGACAGTGGTAGCGTCACTAATAAAAGAGCTGACATTCGAGATTTCGAGATGTTTTGCGTTTTGCTACGAATTTTTGACCAGTTTGTCGCCATTGTCAATAAACTCCTTTTCGAAAAGGGCGATTCCATTCTCGCGGGTGCAACATTTTTACGGATATCAAGTGCGTTTACGAATAAAATAAAACGAGGCTTAATGAAATTATTCTCTGAACAACTACATATTAACCTATTCTCTTTCGATTTGGCTAAAAAAGTTGAAATGAGATATGGTAGCATTCACCACGGAGCTTTGAAGTGCTATCGCGGGTGTAACAAAATTGGCCCTACCTTTCCAGATCGGAGTACAAAAACACATAAGTCTGTTAATTGTGAAACATTTATTATATTATGCCTCCAAATTTTTGAGGACACTAAATCAAATAGCTGATCTGAACAAAAGACTTATGGAAAACAAAAATAAACTCTTAATTATTCGCTTTTGCAGCAATCGCGGGTGCAACGTCCAATAATCGCGGGTGCAACGCGTCTAATTTAAGTTAATATAAAGATCATTTTAAACATACATATAAACTAAACAAGAGACCAAAATTATATATGACTAACTATGATACTTATTTTTCACATTACTTGATTATTTCCTTTCAAATACGTCGATATTTGCGGAAAATTCCGTAAAAATATGATTGTCAATAAGCTTCTTCTTTGTTGCTTCCAATTTTGCAAGAATGTCTTCAAATGGAACATCTGCTATGTAATAGACAAGGCAATGTTCGGATAGACCTAAAAAAGTTATTTATGTCGCTAGGTCTTCCTTCACAGGTCAGTGGACAGTCTATTATGAATTCAACAGATTTTTCAATTTTCAATACAACCCGCCACCGCCAACCACCCCAAATTGTATCCCCACCCAAAAAAAAGTAGAATATGATCAGGAACACCTAATACGCGTAAAAACGAAGTTTGGAGAATATTTGAAATTTTTCGGTTTTTGCTAATTGCTGCACTGGCACTGGCATTTACAAAATTATAGCATTACCTACTACGACCCCACAGCATATCGCTGCCCAAATTTCATCACAGACAGACAGACAGCCAGACAGACCGACAGACAGACAGACCGACAGACAGACAGACCGACAGACAGACCGACGGAAATGAGTGACCTGGATTTTCGAAGACATCATAAAACGCCCAAAAAGCGTATTATCTCAAAATCAAAAATTGGTTACTGAGATTACGAGGCTAAAAAATCGCGACAGACAGACCGACAGATAAACAGATAGACCGACAGACAGACAGACCGACGGAAATGAGTGACGTGGATTTTCGTCATATAGACATCGTAAGACGCCCAAAAATCGAAAATGTCTGCGATCACAGTACTCCCCCCCCACCTATCGATGCGGGAAGTAAAAACAGCGAGATATCAACAAATTCGCCTATTATACGTTGATAATTAACCCAGTCATAGCGCGTATTAAAGCCAAAGTCTTAAGTAATAAAAAAACTGATATAAATGACACCATAACTATAGGGATCAAAAATGTTGCACCCGCGATGCTAACTGCGATCGCGGGTGCAACCAATTTGAGTCTACTTTTATTTTAATCCCACTTAGAGCACAATTCAATTTTTGAATGACTTAAGTTTCACTATAACTTCTTCTTACTTTTATAAAGTCTCAAAGCATTAACACATGATGTCTGTGAGAAAACTTAACTTTTATATCTTTTGTATCGCGGGTGCAACAAGCTAGCAGTGGCGCCTGGTAGTCACTAATACTTGAAAAATAATAACAAGTAGTTACATGTTTTTGTATGAGCGAATAGAGGAGTATTTCCACTAGCGGCAAAATATAACGTCAAACGGTCCAACTGTGTGTAACGGCCATTTAGGGCTACTTATTGCAAGTTGCCCATTTTCAGGCAGCAGCTAATCTATGAATGTTAGCATTTCTGTGCACGACAGAAGCTTAAATATAGACATTGGTCCACAAAAACTAGGTTTAGTATTAAATATAGGTCTTTTTCTTTGTACTGACATTAATAAAAGCAACAATAACTGCGATTCAGAATTTGATGTTAGGAATCGTCTACAGCGGAATCGCCCAAAAGCTACCCGAATAAAAATATAAATTTTTTTTAGGTTCCCTAAAGATCCCTCAAGGTAAGAATTAACATTTATTAGTAAAGATAAGGTAATGGTCATTACCGATAGCGATTTTCAAAGACTAAGAAATGAGACTTTATTCAAAGCTTTTGTTTTTAAGTGTTTTATCATAAGAAACTTTAGTAGAATATACTGTGGAGTGATGGTTTAATAAATTAACGTCTAGATTTGAGGGCGTCTAAATTGCTTCCTTATTTTATGCTTGTCCACGCAGTAATAATTTTATATTATCTTAGCTAGAACGGGGCTCATGGAGAGTCAGAGAGAAGATTTATATGGATCTTATACGGTACCAAAGTTATAGGCTGTGCAGTATGCACTTTGAGCCAATAATGTTTACAAACAGTACATGCAAATGGTTGAAATTCAAAGCTATTCCAACCAATATCCAGGTCATTAGGAGGTTGTCCTTGCGGTTTCCGTACAACTCAGGAGTATGAATATCATTCTTTGGAACCAGTAAGCATGCCTGTTCCAGAAAAAAAAATCAATAACATCGAAAAAGATGAGACTTTTAGAAAGTATCACTATTGTTCCAGGTACATACTATATTTATTCTATTCGTCATATAAACTGATGTTACGCTTGCTATGATCTATAATCACATCGCATGTCCAAAAATGTCAAAATTGAAATGCCACGGTCGTCGTGGACACAACAACACGACCAAAAACTGCAAGAAGTTATGAAGAAAAGAAAATATAACCGTCTCCCAAGTGATCCTACAAGCAGAATCGTAGACAGCTATACCAAACATTGAGGAAGTACAAAAAACATTTAATCGACCATCAGAGGGCAATTCTTACGCTACATTACAGCATACCACCACATCTCTACGGCTTACCGAAAATACACAAGGATGGCATACCACTGCGACCGATAACAAGTTCAAGAGGCTCTCATGCAAAACATCTACTTACCACTAGAGGGGAAGAAACCATCACTTGTAAAGGACTCCAGATACTTCGTTGAAATACTTGCACGAGCAAAAGTTTCGACGTCGATAGTCTGTACACAAATGTGTCGGTTGGAGAGGCACTGGGGTAATCCAGAAGAGGTTACAAGAAGATCCAACAATGAAAGATAGAATTAATCTTAAAGTAAGTGGAGTAATGAAGCTATTAAAATTATGTCTGAAGAACAGCTATTTTCAAGAAAAGGACAAATTTTACATTACCCATTGGAGTCACCACTATCTCTAGTCATGGCCAACCTTTACGTGGAATGGTTCGAATCACTATCCATTGAAAGCTAAAACGTCAAACCAAAGTTATGACTTCGCTATCTGGATGAACAACTTGAAACCGTGAACATGAAACATGAAGTATACGGAACACCAACGCACACAGGTCAGTACCTGCATTATGCCTCAAACGACCCAATATCAACGAAGAAAGGATTTTTTCGGACCTTATTCGGACCTTGGCCGATCGAGCCAAGAACATTTGTGGTACACAATAGGGGCTGGAAGAACTACGTCATATTAAAGAAGATCTGTCAAAGGACGCATATCCCAAGAAGCTAGTGGAAGCAACTGTACAGGAAAATGGTACTAGCAGAAATATAGGTCCTAAGGAACACACGCATTTATTTATTCAGTATAACATACGTGTGAGGAGTGAGATGCAGTCAGAAGCATAGCACAAGAATATCAAATTCAAACATGATCCTCAAGAAGCACCACTCTCCAAAGTCTACTAACGAAAACAAAACCCAAGCCCAAGTGCCAGCAACAAGAACATGTATAGCAAGCCTAATTTGGAAACTAGACCAATGTCGCAGGCGCAGCCCCTTGATAAGTTTGATCACAAACGTGGAACGCAGTGACCATCGAACGGTCACGTTAATAAGAACCGACGCCACTGAACCAGAACACCACGGTGACCGCTATAAGAACAAGCTGTGAAGAACGTCACGTCATCAAGAATTGACGCACTCAGTAAAAACGTGGCGCCGATCAATCAAAGAAATCCACGGAAGAACAACACGTCAGCTAGACGAGAATAAATAGCAACGAAATGAACATGTTCAACAATTTACCTGAAAACGATTGCTAAGATAGTAAATCAATCGAAACGTTGTATTCAAAACTTTATAGACAATGGAAGTACGAAACAAACCTTTTCAAACATCTACCTTGTGTACAAACTTCAAACAACAATGCTCTCTGTCGTATTAAATCAAATTGTGCGATATTGACTCGCTTACGCTTCACTTCGCAAGGAACCAGTAAGAGGATCAACAATTAAACCACATAGTTTTTAAAAATTTCGGTTCAGTGTTCATCATGTAATTTCATAAAACACCATTAAATATTATGCTACTACTAACGAAGCTATGACTATGCTTTGATAAATAATATACCGGTATTCAAAAAAATATTTGGAAACTTGGAAGATTTATATTCCATCAACGGGTGGCTGCAGTTTTGACAAGGAACCATGAAACATACTTATTTTTAAATATTCTTATATCAATACCACATTTCTATTTTAACTTGTATAAAGGATATTCATAAAAAAATCTATATGCTTATTGATTTAAAAAAATACATTTCTTCAACAGAAATGACCTCTATTATTTAAAATGATAAATTATAACATTTATAACAATCCTTCCCAACAATGTGAGGACTGATTCGCTTTCATTCGCCGTTAGTGAGCGAGTCAATATCATATACACTTTTATCTTTCGCGCTTTGTTTTTGATTTTATGTGGTTTTAGATTTTACCTAAGTACAATGTCATCGAAGAAATATGTTGTGAAGTAAAACTCTCATTTTTTACATTATAACTTTTACGCAAATCCGAACTGAGAAAACAATTGCTGCGCTACTGACTGTGATCAGTGCTATCCGCCATTTTGTCTGCGCCGGTACGTCATCCATTGTGTGACAGGTCTGTCAACTGTCACGGTCTTACGGGAAATAAAATGTATTGTAGGTACACGTCAGAAATATAAGAGCTGTTTACATTTTCTGTACTCCTACCCTACCGAGTGCCGACACTACAATCAGGCACGTATCCAGGATTTGGTTTTGGGGGGGTCCAGATTATGGGTGTCACTTGGTTGACCTTTCGGGGGGGGGGTCCAGATTAGAGTTGCCACCTTAAATCCTTAAATTAGCGGGGGGAGGGGGGGGGGGGTGCAAATTTGTGGATTCCATTTTATAGACGGCATTTTATAACGTTTCGGGGGAGGGGGTCCGAACCCCCCTGAACCCCCCCTAAATACGTGCCTGACTACAATAGTATATTGGGGTATATGTATGAGTAATATTAAACAGTGATTTATCCTTACGTGTGTAGGTTTAAGTAGGGCACAAACACATATAAGGCACTAATAGGTCAAAATATCTGTTTGGAATCAAGCAAAATAAGTTATGCGTTGTAAGTGAAGTATACGCCACATCACCGAACAGACTGAACACGTCACAACTCTATTTTGTTGTGGTTGGTCAGTTCCTGTATCCAAACAACCTTTCTGTGTACATGACATTTTTAGCATATGTGAAAAATAGTTTGTTGGTTTTCTGTACTTTTTTGGTTTTTCCGCTAATGTGTCATTAATAAGGACTGTTTAGGCGTTTTAGCGTTTGAAGATTTTACGTTTACTGAAGTTTGTTATCGCCATTCTAACCTAAAACCTTCATTTTTCCAAGGTTTGTTGGAGAATTTGGCATGTTTCTCAGTTATTATTAATTATTTTTATATTTTAGCATGACACTGAAAATCTCGTCTGTAGCTTCAGCTTTATACAAGCATTTATATTTTATAATCCCTTATGGCTTTTTAAGTTGGATTTGTTTTTGTTTGGATACAGAACGTCTACATTGACAGAAGTGACGTCAGAGTTATTTGGCGTATAACGATAGCTCTTAACGCGCCGTTAAATCTATATACATGTTTACCGGACTATGGTATCGATGGGTGCTTAAAAGGGTCGGTCGATCTAGGTAAAACACGATCACCGCCCGTGCGGCCAGAGTAGGCATTGGGGATTATTACGTTTCTAGCCAGTTTTAACCGCTGCATGAGAGACGAGAGGATAATGTAGGTATATCAACGCTACCAAATTTTTTGTGAGTGTAAAACTATTTTCAGAATGAGTACAATATTTCGACTGTGGGAAGGGACATATTATGTTCCCGAAGTAGATCAACGGAACGAAAACCAAATAGGAGGTGATGCTGAAATGGATATGGCCATTACTGATAAAAGCAGCTGCAGCCGCGCTGTATGCCAGAAGAACATTTCGGACAGTGAAACTTCTACTGCTTACGACAACAGTATAGCTGTAGTAGTGGTAGCCGTGATTGCAGTTTGTCGCATATCTGTCCTGCAGCTTGCAAGTGTCCAGTTTTTGTGGCTTTCTTTCCCTTGCTTGCAAAAAATGTAAACAAATATACATATAGTGCGTGGGCGGAAGATTGTGGGCTTACTAAGAAATATTACAAAAATCTGTCACTTGATTACGATAGGGACCCTTGAGGGCTATAACGTAAAAATATTTTCACTTAAATTTACGTTTATACAGGGTGATTCTTATCAAACTTACATTTTTTTCAATGGAAACCCCTACATATTATTGCGTATTTGGATTCCCTGGTCAATTCTAGTGTGACGTTATGTACCGTACATGGAACTTTAAACGAACCGTTTCGGCGCAAATCACCATTTTTGGTATAAGTAGGTATCAGAAAAAATTGAATATCGCAGCGATTATAATACTTCGAAGGCCGTGATTTTGCGATACGACTAAGCATGAAATGCGTCGTCTCAGGTCAGACGGCATAATTTGAATTCTTTTTGTACTTGGAGCAGTCAGTAGATTAATTAAGGAAACTTCAATCACAGATAACTTGATTTTTTCTATTTTGGTTTAAAGGACCAAATGTAAAATTTGATTACCTTTCTAACGATATAGCATTCTCGATATCAATCTTTTTTGGTTCTCATTTTATTTCAAATTTTCAGTCAAATCGGTGTTTTTCAATTTTTCTGCATGCAAGCAACTTAGCAGGCCATGAAAAATAAACAAAAGCCCGTTAATATGGAAGAAACCAACTAACTTAGTAGAAAGATGCAAACAAACTAGAGCAGCGAGGCAAGATTATGAAAATTCCCTACAACATATTAGCTCTAACCAGAAACAATAGCGGTAACAAAAACGCTTATTTTTCACAGCCTACTAGACATGGGCCAATTTCCAAAGTCAGTAAAATAATATTTAATCAAAGGAAAACTGCTAGTGATTGTTGCTGGCAGTAGAATAACTATTTCTTCTGAATAAATTTTCACATTTAATGCCATAAAAAGGTAGCCATTCCCGTAAGTCAAAAGTAATGATACCTCTGACTGGAACCCTTCAAATTCTTCAGTAGGTACTTTTACTTATTAGCAAAATCGCGGAAAATGAAACTTGAATTGCGGTCTGTTTGAATTGTAAAACATAATTTAGTTTGTAAAAATTAGTGTGGAATAAACACAATTACAACATAGCGTAATTGAAAAATTCTAGCAATCATTTCAATGGATGTTCAGAATGCTCCAGTTAGAGATATCTTCACTTTTGACTTAACTAAACGGAAATGACTAATTTTTTATCCCATTAAATGTGAAATTTTATTCTAAAGATGTTAGACTCTAATCTAAAATCGCTGGTAGTTTTCCTTTTGTTTCAAAATTTTTAATGATTTTGGAAGGTTTTCAAGTTCTAGCAGACCTCAATAGCTAGTAGGCTGTGAAAAACAAACACTTCTGTGATACCCCAGCTTCTCATTGACATTAGATATCTTGCCACTGTTGTATTCGGTTAGAGCTGTTGTAAGGAATTTTCATGATCTTGCCTCGCTGCTCTAGTTTGTTTGCATCTTTCTACTAAGTTAGTTCGTTTCTTCCATATTAATGGGCTTTTGTTCATTTTTCATGGCCTGCTAGGTTGCTTGCGTGTAGGAAAATTGAAAAACACCGATTTTACTGAAAATTTGGAATAAAATGAAAACCAAAAAAGATTGATATTGAGAATCCTATATCGTTAGAAAGGTAATTAAACATTTGATTCTATAAACCAAAATAGGCATTCCTATTTGAAAAAATCAAGTTATATGCGATTGAAGTTTCCTTAATTAATCCACTGACTTTTCCAACTATAACACCCACTGCTGCCCTGGAGGTACTCTTGAGCTTGCCGCCTCTGCACCTCTGGATAAAGAGAGAGGCGATGTCGGCCTGCCTGAGAATGCGTGACGGGGGAACGTGGGTAGCACGAGAACCATTAGTTGGCCACACCAGAATAGAGCGATTCGCGGAGAGTAATATCCCGATATCGTCATTCAGGGTGGAAAAAGCCAAAGATATCTTAAATTTAGATAAGGGATTCTCACTAGTCATCCCGGAAAGAGACGACTGGATGAGAGGGAAAGTGAAGTTTCCGCCCAATAGTCTGGTATGCTTCACGGACGGATCGCTCTTAAAGGAGTCAGGGTCCGGGGGAGCGGGCTTCTGTCTGGAGGGTAAAGAAGTGCGGCGGAGCTTCGCGCTGGGAACCTGCACGACTGTCTTCCAGGCGGAAGTGTATGCGATATTGATGGTGGCATACTCGACGGAAGTCGAACAGTGCTCTGAACAGAGCATATATATATATGCTCTGACAGCCAATCAGCGCTGAAAGCGGTGGCAGCTCCGAGGGTCAGATCAGCTCTGGCTCAAGAATGCTCGGCCGCCCTTCAGAAATTAACAAGCCATAAGAAGGTGACCCTGCTGTGGGTCGCCGGACATATTGGTATACCGGGTAACGAGAGAGCGGACCGATTAGCTAGGATAGGGGCCAGCAGCCCCTGCATCGGCCCAGAACCTATGCTGGGAATTAGCAGACGCCAGGTCAATGTGGCCCTGGACAACTGGGCCTACAAGGAACTGGCGAAAGCCTGGTTAGAGAGAGATGACTGCAGGCAAGCCAAAAGATTCATAGCAGGCCCTGATAAGGGCCGAACGCTATGGCTTTTGAATAAAGGCAGAAAGACGCTCAACCTTCAGGTGGGGGTTCTTACTGGCCATTGCCTGCTGAATAGACATTTGTCACTTATGAGAGTGGTTTGCTGCATTTGCTCCAGATGCTGGGAGGAGGACGAGACAGCGTTCCACTTCCTGGGGAGATGTGCAGTTTATCGCAACCTTAGGGTTGAGATATTCGGCACGACGGAGTTTGGGGAGGAGCCACTTTATTCAGCGAAATGGTCGGACATACTGACTTTCGTCAGGAGGTCTGGTAGGTTCGACAAGGAGCTTTCTAGGGTGTAGAATTTTAGTGTTTTCAGTGATTGGTTTAGTGGGGTTGGCAAAAAGGGCCAAAGGTGGCCTACTTGCCTGGCTTCGCCTCCCCATCACTACCACTACTACTACTACTCTCCAACTATAAAAAGAATTCAGGTTCATCCGTCTAATCTAAGGTGACGCATTTGATGCTTGATCATACCGCAAAGTCACGGCCTTCTAGGTTTTACAATCCCTGCGTATTCAATTTTTTTCTGGTACCTACTTATACCAAAATTGATAATTTGCGCCTAAACGGTTCGTTTAAAGTTCCATGTATGATACATAAAGTCACACTAGAATTTACCAAGGAATCCAAATATGCAATAATATATAGGGGGTCCCATTCAAAAAAAAATGCATGTTTGATATGAATCACCCTGTATAAACATCAAAATTTAAGTGAAATTATTTTTATGTTATAGCCCTCAAGGTTCCCTACCATGATCAAGTGACAGGCTTCTAAAATATATTTTAGTAAGTCCACAATCTTCCGTCCACGCACTATTGGCCCACCCTGTATTTCTGACTTCATCTATACCTGTATGCGCAATGTGCTCCCGTTAGTACCACCCTGTCGCTGAGCAAAGAGCCTCCGCACAGCAGGCCCCTCCCATCTCTCGGCTCCTCCCTCTTCATGATGGCGACCATCCACGGGAATTCTCCGTACTCCGCCTCCCCATTTTCGGCGCCAGCGATTCGAAAATCGATGCCGTCCGCGTTGCGCTGGCCACATCCGGTTGGTTGGTTCGGACGTGGTGTTGGTGGTGGGGGAGGTGCTGGCGTGTCCGGATTCTTGGGGGCGGGATCGAGGTTATCTTCGTCTGGAAGGTTGCAACATACTTCCAACGTCTCGGAGCATTCGTTGGCGCCGAATCTAAAATTATAGTAACAAAAAATGAAGTCAAGTTGATTAACTTAGTACTTGTCACACATTACTGTGATACCATTTTATTATTTTCCCATGGCATGAAGCTGTAGTCTAAGATCCCCTTGCAACCAAATCATTGGCCGCCCGCAAAAAAAAACGTCCAACACAAAAACTCTCGTAAATAGTTTCTTGCATCTTTCTCCGTAGAAACTAGGACGAAACCGTATTTATTCTGCGATCGTCAACTCGTATCACAATCTAATGGCTGGCATATTTTCTGATATTTAAAAAATAGATTATATTACCGGTATCAATCTTTAAAGGGTAATGAAATGCTTCGGGGTTTTCCAACCACCCTACTCGAGACTTCATCCTATCTCGGATCATTTTAACCGCTTAAAAAAAGACATTGGAGATCGAACAGCTCAAAGATGGGAGCATCTTGCAACAACTGATTTATGCTGGAGATCCATATACCTACTTTGGAGTGGCGCAGCGTCATGTCCGATAGGCAGAATTGGTAAAGAGTGTCTCCGCCGCAAGTATTTGCAGCGACTCCGGCAGATCTGGTCAGCAGAACTGTCCGGCAAGAACATAGTCGCTGCCACAAACATGCTTGCGGTCCCATTGTTATTATACACCTTTGGACCTATGCACTGGAAAGTGAACGAGCTGAAGGAAATCGACACGAAGACCCGCAAAAGGATGAATCTGGAGATAAGTCTGCATCCGAAGTCCTCTGTCCCGCGAATATACCTCCCGCGACACCTGGAAGGGCGTGGACTATTGAGTTTGGAGCGTGTGCACAACAGGGTAGTATTGGCCACTGCCTGCCATGTGATAAACAGCACCGATCCCCTGATCTGCTTTGTGCGAGAGCGAGAGCACTAGAATGCGGGTAAAGCAGCCTTTCTTGCTAGCGCAGCAAAACGAGCAGCCGAGGAGCTCAGCCTCAAACTCACCTTCAAGCGGAGGTGTCAGCGGTCCATTACGGAACATGCTCCCGCACAATTAAAATCCCACATTAAAACTCCCGCAGTCGACTTCCTTTTAAGACTTCATAAAGGTAAGTCAATGCATGGAATCCTCTACAAACATCTGGAAGAGCATGGCTTGTCTGAGCAGTTGACCTTCTCTTTCCTAAGGTCTAGTGCGGGTTAAGTCGGAAACTGAGGGCTTTATAATGGCTTGCCCAGACGGTGTCTCCAACACCTTGGTATACCGTAAAAGGGTTATGGGTGCAGATGTACCCGACACCCGTTGTAGAGCTTGCCGACAGGCGCCAAAGACCCTTATGCATCTCTTGTCGGCGTGTAAGACGTACGATGGGACGACTTACGTCCATCGGCACAACGCGGCTCTACGAGTGCTCTATTATCATTTAAGGCACTCATACGGTGTCGATGAGACACTGGCGCTGCCATACGCTCCAGGAGACATAGGGCCCGTGGTGGAGAACGAGAGGTGCCGAATTTACTGGAACTACTCATTCCTCATTCTCCATGCTCGAGCTTATACAAGCAAATAAGCCCGACATTGTCCTCCTCGACTACCAACAGAAGACGATGTTCGTTTCCGAGTCCTTGGCGCCTGCTGAAGGGAACATCGTCTCTAAGGAGGAGGAAAAGCGGACCAGATATCAGGAGCTCTTCGGACAACCTCGCAGGCTCTGGCCGGACTACACTGTGAGTCTGCTTGTAATGGTCATTGGATCCCTAGGTGGTATGAGGGATACGCTGCTCTCTGCACTGCGCAAAATGCCGGTGTGCCGTGCAGCGGCGCACATCTTAGCCTCCAGAATCAGAAGGCAGTCATCCATGGGTCCCTTCGTCTACTTAGGATGCATGATTCGCGGTCCCATTGATTGCTCACCTCACGGTAGGAGGAGTAGTCATTGGGTAATGGAACAACAGCCTAATGTGTCGGAGCCTAGGTTTCACCTTCTTTTGGTTTTTTTGCTTTTATACAGGGTGTTTCCGACAACATTGCTCAGTATTCGCCCTAGTTTCTGTCAGGTGTTTTTGGAGATATTCACTATGTAAACAAATGTTATTGTCTCTAGCCTTGTTGCCGCATATTCTGTGTTATCCGAAAATGTTGCGATTTTTTTTGAAACTTCAAATTTGGGATATTCGTATTATATTTGTGCTACAAGCATTACAATGATGTGTAATATTCGTACTTTACATAACGGCATTAAGATCGTAAACACCCTGTATATAACGAGTAAAAGTATAGGTGCTTCGGACCGCCATGAAAGCTAAAGGCAAGTGGTAGTAGGTTTACGAAGTAAAACTAACTGGAATCACAATAGTTTTAGCTCTTGGAAATATTTACCTTTACTATTAGCTTAGATAAATGTTTGTACCTTATATCGATGACTCCAAATCCATTCGTAGTGCTACTCCTGGAAATTGTCTTTGTATTGGGGTCGCACTCGTAATATTTGACACACATCTTCCGTTCCCCATTCTCTCCACATCTGGCTATCCTACCTATCCCGCCGTCATCTTTTTCTGACGTCACCTCTATGTAGCCGGGGATGTCTTGTGCAGAGATAGAGATGGAGAGGGTGAACGTTAGGATCGTGATGTAGTAAAACATCATCCTGAAACATAGAAATCGGTAAATCCAAACGATGGATTTGGCTTTGGTGTGCTTGTGATATAACGGCGAGATTTCTTCTGCGGTATAGGAAAGCTCTTGATGACATATCAACAAAATGCCGGGTGCCATTGGTTTGGGTATCTAGACACGCTAGTAACGAAATGGTGGATGTTTTGCAAGTGGGTTCTAGGCAGGCCCATAGCCAGGATTTCACTTCGGATGGGACTCACTAGCTTAATTATTTGACCTGTGGAAGGGGGGTTAGAAACCGGGAGCAGTGAGGTATCACCAACAACGTCTTACTGAAAGACGTCTTGGGTATCAGGAGTAGGGGAAGGGCGGGGGGGGGGGGGGTGGTTAGGTTTCCGTTTCTCAAATATCCTGGGGGTAGGGATGGGACATCGAAAGAAAACATCGATGTTGGACATCGATATCAACATCGACGGTCTGCCATCGATAACTACGATATATCGAATTCAAAACATCGATGTTTGAACATCGCAAAAACATCGATATATTCGGGTATTGGTGTTCTTCAATTTAAATGTTAGAAATAAATAATGATAAGTATTTTACTACTAAGTACTTCAAATTTCACAGCATAGTAAACAGGAAATAATAAAGACCAGAAACTAGCTAAACTAACAAATTTTATTAAATTTTAATAAAAAAAATAAAAATAAGTCTTGGTTGTCTATTTCCTTTGCTTGCAACTTTAGCGAATTTGAGAAGATGAAGGCAACCAATGTCAAATGTCATCTCAAATCAATTTGAAATAGAACAAACAAAAAACAATTCACATAGAAAACTCCATTGTGAGGATGTGAGCCGAGGTTTTTATCAACTTGCCAAATCTAGTAGCTTGTGATTATACCCCCCTCCCATAAATTCGCAATGACGTCAATCAGTCACCATCGCGTCGGTGTTGTTTTGGTACAGAATAGTAGTAACTAGTTCACTGAAGGGAAGTAGAATGCACACCTCTACACAGGAACCCAAAGCGCCTTCAATTGGTATTTTAAATCATGGGGCAAAACCAAAGACCAAAAAACTGCATACTCGCTAAGTTTACTTTTTTGGATATTGCCAATTTGTAATTGAAACTTTTAAGAAAACATCGATGCAAATTTTTAAAAACATTGATGTTTTCATCGATGGTTCAAGTTAATAACATCGATGGTTAGAACTTAGATGTGGATACCTATAGAAACCTTAAAATTTTTGTTTAATTTTTTTCCATCCTTTGACCCCTACAGGGTCCAAACCAGCTCTAAGAATAACCGCGAATTGGATTAGAAGGTTAATTATAAAGTGTATACCGGAGAAGGAATCATTGAGAGAGGCCATAACTTTAGAGTGCAGCATTGAAAGTACACCTCTGTATTTCAGTCAGAGGCTTATGTCATCTTGCACTGTGCAAGCAGTGGTTCTTTCAGACTAATCGCTCGGGGGGGGGGGGAGCATTTTGAAGTTGAGGCGAGTTGAGCACCTACTTCAATGTAGATTAAGTGATATCCTTTGTAATTCATGTTAATTACTAATATTCTTTTGATGAGGGGTAGCTCATAGAGTAATAAATAATGGAAAAATAACTAAAATAAAGACAAATAGGGACAACAAATATTTGGTAACTTATATTTCTCATTTACAAAAATCTTATTCTTCGCGGTTTTTTCTTGCATACACAACAACTTTTTCTACACTCTTCTTCTGGAATGTCTGGTCCCTCAATGCTGATCATCATACATTAAGGGTAGCATTCTATTTATTGTTTTATTCGGTGTTCTATTCATTGTACTGAACGATTTTCAACGGACGCTGTCGTTACGGGAATGACAAGGAGGATCTCGCAAAGCTTTTGTAACTCTCTGTATCCTACCGTCAGCCTCTACGAAAAAAACTTGATATTGACAATTCTACATTGTCGGAAAGGTTATCAGATTTTACATTTGATGGGATACAAAAAATAGGCATTCCCTTTTGAAATAATCAAGTTACCTGTGATTGAAATTGTCTTAATTAAACTACTGATTTCTCCAAGTACAAAAAGAATTCAAATTTGGCCGCCTGACCTAAGGTGACGTATTTCATGCTTAGTCGCAACGCAATGACTTTCAAAAGTTTTATAATAGCTGCGATACTCAATTTTTTCTGATACCTACTTATACAAAAAGTAGTGATTTGCGCCTAAACGGTTTGTTTAAAGTCCCATATATGATATCTTAATGTCACACTAGCATTCACCAAGGAATTCAAATATGCAATAATAAAGGGTGAGCCAAATTTAGGGTGCGATTCTATTTTTCCAATAAAACTCAAACTATTTCGAATCCTTTGCGATCCCTTATTGTATTGCAGTCATTGGCCTTTACCATTTATACGTATGTATGTATGTAAGATAATATCGGACAAATGGCCTCCGCGATTCTTCTTGCAGTAGGTACATAATTCTGCGACTGAAATTCCTCATAACATTTTGGCATACATGAGGTTATATTTCACCAATTACACGCCGCATTTCGTCTTTGAGCTCCGAAATTATTTTGAGATTGTTGGCATAGACTTTTCCTTTCACGTAACACTAAAGAAAGAAGTCCAACGGGGTTAGATCGCAAGATCTTGGCGGCCAATCAATATCACCTTTCAACGAAATCAAGCGATTGGAAAATTTGGATTTCAAAAAATCGATGGGACTCTTCGTTCCGTCTTGTTGAAACCACATGTTGTCAGTATCCATGTCATCCAATATCGGCCACAAAAAGTTTTCCAACATCGCTTGGTAATTGACGCCACTCACAGTTGTCGCTTTTCCATCGAGTTTTTCGAAGAAATACGGCCCAATCACTTCTTGTGCTGAGAATCCCCCCCAAACAGTGACCTGTTGTGGATACCTCTGCATACGTCTTTGGATTTTCATCGCCCCAGATATGACAGTTTTGTATACCCATTCAAATGAAAATGAGATCGTCACTAAAAATGAGTTTTTCGTAAAAACGATTGTCACTTGACAGCTACTCTAAGATTCAGTTAGCAAACGTTCGACATCTTCCGTGATCATTTGGCAATAGTTCCTGCGTCAACTGGATTTTGTACACATGGAGACCCAAATCGTCTTTCTAAATTCGCCGCACGGAGCCATAAGAAATGTTGACTTGCTGTGAACGTCGGCGAATAGAGGTGGATGGACTCTCCGCGACACTCTCACGAATTGCTTCAATGTTTTCATTTGAACCCACTGAACGCTGATGTGGAACATGTCGCGGGTCACAAAACCAAGGACGTTAAAACAATAGGGGGACGCAGCATGTCACAGTCTATCCTGTATTAATGGTGAAGCCAAAATATTTACGTCTGCGCTTTCTTTTGTTTTCTGTGAAATTGTTGAAGTTGTCAAAATGCAGTGCAGTGCACTTTTCTGGGGTATCGCAACAAAAAAAATTAATCACCATAAGTGGAATAAGGAATTGTATCTGTATACCGGGTGTCCCAGAATTTCCTTGACACGTGATATTTTCGCTTAATCCATGAAATCGTAAACATAAATTAATTAATACACATGTGTGGAGAATATTTTCTTTATTTTCATGAATCAACTAATAAAAAAAAATGTGACAACAAAACAAAGTGCAAAAACGTGGAAAAGTTTTATGGCACATCGGGCCGCGCCAACCCCGTGTGCAGGGTGTGCCCCGCACACGGGCGCCAAAATTAACGATAAATTGCAGTAGGGGCATAAAAAGTACGGCACTACGATAATTAAATTCAAGTAAAGAATTTATTTTTCCAGGCAAAATTGTGGATTGAAATTTGAAAAATCAAGCTAGGGGTGGATTCCAGGGGTTTAAGTAAGAAAAAAATGGTTCATAAGCAAGGAATGATAGGTCATTCACTACCCTTGAAACACCCACTTACTTTTCTTTTTTATCCGTTTTTGTTACAAAAATATCAGGCGTCAAACAAATCATCATTTCGTTTGTCTTATACTTATGGTTTTACGGAAAAAATAAGTTTGCATATAAAATTAAAGGTACCACAATATTTTAAATAAAATGGGGATATCATTTAGGTAGGAAAACCTATGGGGTGCTATTTGAAAAAAAAATTTGGGGGTGAGTTTTAGGGGTTGATGTACAAAAAAAAAATGTTTTGAATGCAAGGTATGATAGCCCCTATAGTACCTTCAAAAGTACCACACAGTACAGTTTTGTACTTATACCTTCGAATATTTACTTATGACATCAGGAGTATACTGTTTTGGTATTTTTTGAGGTTATAAAGACATCAGAAATCAAATTTATCATTGTAATTCGAAAAAGAATAATTTAATAAGTCATACAACCATTAGTAGCATCCGAAATATGTTAGCTAGGTACGCTTGAGTCGTACTTCCATTTAAAATAATAAAAAAATATATAGTACTAAATCACGTTTACAGATAAAAGTTTTATAAAGCCATACTCTGTCCTGCTCAAAAGTAAAGACTATCATGAAGTAATTTTTATTGTAACAAACTGTATTGATAGAAATACATAAGTACCCAAGCATTGCATGTGCTCCGTTTGCAGTGGTTTAACCATTATTTTTGGCAAAGAAAATGATTACAACTTATTTCAAAGAAAAATATTAGTGGCTCGAAAATCAGTAGGTAAATTGGAAGTTACTATCTTATTAAATCACGTCAAATCAAGTGTATAAATTTTTAAAGTAGCAGACAGGCAGTGAACAATTATGTGTTTTTCCTATAAACTTTAAAATTTTCATTAAAATCAGACTTCCCAATTATCGAATTTGCAAGTATATCGACAGCCTTCACATAAAAAAATAGTAACTGTGGCAACAATTATTTTATTCATATTTGTACACAAATTAATATTCGTTTACACACATGTCATGTAACCAATAGTAATAAAAAATGTTTCTCTTATTTAAAAACAACTATTTAAGTATTTTTAATGTACATGTATATTTTAAATTTCATTTTAATTTTCGCAACCTATAACGTTATATTAATTTAAATTACATAATTAGCTTGTGCCCCATTCTTTGTCATCCTACCATTATTTATTCAACAAAGCATATATTCTTCTAGTAGTCACAGTCACAGTAGGATTTATGTTGGGAAGCCTATAGCTTACATAGCTCTTACACTCGACTGCTTGGATCACTAAAAACAAAACAAAAAAGAAATATAAAAATTCAACATCAAATACATCATACGTCTATGTACTGCAAAAAGTGATAGGTCAAAGTCGACGATTTGACGTTTTTGGTACTAAACGACGATAAATGATTTTGTCCAAGTCAATACTCGAAAATTTTGCCAGTTTGGTTAACAGCTCGTTTTGACTAAGTCTAAGTCTAATATGTCCAATAAAGTAGCACTACATTGTGAGACATATCACGAAAAAGTAACCATCTTGACTATCACAGCTGGAATAAATCCCTCCCTGTAGATAAGAACAAGAAAAGCAATGCCCTGGAACCAAAATAGATCTGATTCAGTATTCTAGATTTAAATGTGATTGATTATGTTTATGTTTCTTATTTCAAGAAAATTGAAGTTTATTTGGACCAAGTCAGTATTAATATATTTTCCAACATCAAGTGTGACCAAGTCAGAAATATAGTCTAATTTCTTCAAGCTCTCTTTATAACTCGCAGTGAACATTTTTATGAGTTCTATGTTTTCTAAAAAACACGTTGAGTGATTTGTTGCTTAAATTATGATTACTTTCAACAGCCATTTATGAGGAACTAGTTTTCTGACTTGGTCACCTTTTTGCAGTATACCAACATTATCAACGATTATTATAAAGAATGGTACAGTATTATGGGAATAATTAGAAATATCAGTATAAATCAGCGAATCTATTAAGTGTTGTTGAACGGCGAAAAATTGCAAATGTGCCGGATATGATGATTTACTAAATAAAACTGCTTCTACTGGTAGTACTGGTACTACTGGTATAATTTCATAAACTGTATATTTGTTAAAGAGGTTTTTTGACAGCTGCCACAGCACGACAGAAAACTGACTCAGTGGATGTAGAACTTTTATATTTCTTATCTAACTTATCTAACTCAATGAATATATAGCAAATAAGTGGTTGTAAAGTCAAATTGTATCTGTATATGACTATTATATTGAGCGTCTCTGTAAGGATTTTTGAAAAATTTCAAGTTCAGCATGGATGCCTTCAGTTGTGAAAGTTTTTCAACATTAATTTTTTTGTATGATCTTATGTTTTTACAAAAAAATACCCTAGCCCAATATTACATGTTCTGAAAGACTCTTTATGCTCAGTAGTATTTATTATCATATAATAATCATGGACTTCAGAGATAATGAACCTCGTTATTTTTTTATCACATTATTAAGCCAAAAATCAGAATGAATAAAAGCACACAAAAAGACAAAGTAACGGAAAATGGACTTTCCTGTTGTATACAATGTAACACCAAAAAACCCTCAAAAAGCCATATTGTGCTGACAACTTATATGTTTAATACAACTATAATTAAAAAAAAATACCTCTTAGGAGCTGGTTCACCACAGATCGCTTCTTGAGAAGCACCAATAGCAGATAAGAAAGCTTCCTTCAAGGGGTAGTGGCAACTAAAAATTTAAATCATAATAAAATTTTATAATTAATATTATTATTAACTACATAATTATAACTTGATAAAACAATTATAGATAAAACACTATTTGTGATAGTAACCATTTTGACCATGGAGACGAGACAGAAGAATTTAAAAGTAAAAATATTTCCAAAAATAAAGATACTAGTGGTGACCAACAAAATACTGTTTAGCAATATGTTCAAGAAACAATTTTAGATAAAATATTCTATTTGTGATGGTATCCATTTGACCATGGAGACATAAGAATTTGAAAGTAAAAATATTTCCAAAAAATACTACACAGTAAAGTAATTTAGTGATAAAAATTAGAACATTATCATAAATAAACAGTGTGAGGCGCTATTAATTGTATGTAACTGCCTTTGTACATTTTTTCACATTGTTTTCAAAATATAATTGCATACTTTATGCTCCGAAAAAATGTATCTCTGCAAGCTGTTTACTGAGCAAATCTATGAATGACATGCAAGTATCTCTAATAAAAAATATATTGTATGTATATTAAATATATAAATAACAGTTAAAAATCAGATCAAATACAGGCACACAGCAAAGAATCCTTGAAAAAGCAGTATATTTCATATATTTTTACTAAATAAAAAAGGTACCTCTTTGCAGCTGGTTCATTACCACTACCTTCTTGAGAAGCACCAGTATTACATTTGTGTGCTACCTTCAAAGGATGGTCTCTATATAAGAATTGGAATTATGATTATCATTATGACTATATAATTATAATATTATAAAACAATAGATAAAACAGTCTGTTTGTGGTATTACCCATTTAGACAGTGGTCAGAATAATTTACGAGCAACAAAGTTTCAAAAAATTGAGATAGGTGCAAGTGATGAAACACAAAATACTGTTCTGGGAAAAAACTATACACATTAAAATAATTTTGTGATGAAAATTTAGAACAAAATAAATGATATTACTGTTAAACTGTAAAAAATTATTAATTGTATGTAATTATTTTTGTACATTTTTTTATTCACTTATTTTATTACATTCGAAAAATAAATTGCTCACTTTATGCTCTGAAAAAAATTATCTGAAAGCTGTTTCCTGAGCAAAAACTGTTGAGGATTGAGAACATTGAAGTATTTATATGTAACACAAAATATATTGCATATATATATATTTCCCTTGAAAATAAAACAGCCTATAATTTATACTTAGTATATGATGCTAAAAACTAAAGATCACCTTAAAATAACTAGTAAGAGTAACAGTTAAGGTCTTTCAACAGTTTATCAATTTAGGGTTACTATTACTTTTTTCTAAACACTTGTACCTATTTTATCTTTGGCTCTAAAATAATTACACCTCATTATTCAATTCACCAACTAGATTTTTTACTCACTATTCCTTCAAACCTCAAAGAAAAATTACATTACAAGTTTTACAACTTGTCTCAGCAAAAGTATACCCTTGACACTAAAAAAAGTTTCACATACACCTAGATGGAATATCGTAGCATTTCATCACTCCAATTAATTTTTCTGCATTAGAACCATAAAGTCTACAGTTCAGCAGCCTATCCACTTTGACACCATTATTTAGAATAATCAGACTAAAGACTGTGCTCACAGATATAATGGATTTTCTTGGATTATTTCCAACATAACAAAGATGTAAGAAAAACATGCTTCTTAGAATGTAACGTTGATTAAATTATATTTTTTGTTACTATATCAGATTCTAAATCCTACCTATAATGTTAAAGTCTAATTATTTATATATAGCTACTTACACTTTAAGCTGTTATCTATCTTCTTCCTTGGTATACAAAGTAGGCACCACATTCTTTTTCAAACGCTTCTTGCTTCTTTCCGGATAGTGTGGTTTCAAAGTCATCGTTAGTAAAATGTTCTGAGCAGACTTCTTTTAATTGTGGTAGGTCTGTTTCAGTCACTCCCATTACATCAAACCACTTCCTCCTCAGAACAATATCTTTGGTAATACTGAAAAATATGATTAATTATAGAAAAGCTCAAAAAAATGATACTTTAATTTATTTTATTTTGTTAAATATGAAAGTAACACACAAGCTAGGTTTATTTATATGTAAGTATATATACAGATATGTAGGTAAAATAATATGACATAAATATATATAAAGCAGTACCAGTCCAATAAACTTAAACATGCATAGATTAAAAATATTCTATACCTATGGCAACAGTAGCAAACTGGATGAGGTGTTTAAGAATATGAAAGTAACACTCATCAGGCTAGGTGCGTTTATATGTAGGTACAGTTGTGTATAATATGTGATATCGATATCACTTTCAAATTATCTAGGTAAAATAATATGACATTATAATTATATAATGCAGTACCAGCCCAATAAATGTAAACATACCAAAGTATTCCTACATGACAATAGGAGCAAACTGGAGGTGTTTAAAATAATTTCTAAAAATATGAAGCCCAACTTTACTGTTTATAGACACCTTATTTGAAAGATCCCATATGTACTGTATACTGTTATTTTCAAATGTACCCCAGCAGGTAGCACATAGGAATGAAATTAGAGGTTTTACAATACCATCAATTTTACTGCAGATGAATGCACGAATACACTTACCTGTAAGGTCAAGTTAGGGTGCCGATAATCCCATTTTTTGCATATGTAGCAGCGTCTACCCATGACTATTTTCGGATCGTCAGCCTGTTTTTGGGGCCTATCAGGTAATTATGCACTGAAACACACTCAACACTACTCGAACACAAAACAGATACCTACGAATGTACGGTCTGTGTTACGATTATCTAGAATTTGAAATGTTGGAATTCACAACAGAACATTTTATAGTCGAACACAAAATAGATTCGAATAAGGTTTAACGGTTCTCAGGAATTTCAAATATAATTGAAATTCACACCCGTTGACGTTCCCTGGTCCTACGCTCCGATGGTACAGGGTTGCCGGTGGAATAGCAAGAATTTCTCGCACCTTTGTCGAGTGGGTGGATCAACATAACCTCTTCGTTTAATGACGCGATGTTTGGGGCGAATTTGACCGTAAATCTACTTAGAAATTTGCCCAGTTTGGCAACCGTAGGAATCCCATGGCAACTAGCAACGAGAGCCAAGCGGCGTTGCCGGGTTGACATATGAATATTTCTTCATACTATCAAATATTGCAAAAGAGCGAAATTAGACTCTGATCCTAACGTTTTGCATATATAAAAATCATTACATCAATTCACTGTTCATAAATATATTATATTATTATATTAAATATGATATTTTGTGTTCATAAGCTTGCTTGTTTCGCTGATGTTTTGTGTTCATAAGCTTGCTTGTTTTCTTAGTTTTACTTAGAAAAATGCCTAGTTTGGCAACTTTGCAATGCGCTTAGAATGTGACTATGCGGCTTCAACGCGAAAAGTAAATAGCTGCGTCCCCCTATTGTTTTAACGTCCTTGCACAAAACGAACCAGTTGACTCGAACATCTGCACCATTTTTCGTATAGCCTTCTCAGATGGTCGATCAAATCGACCGTATTCACTTCGGAGTTTGCGAAATGTGGTTCTCACAGAACACGAATTTTCGTAGTAAGTTTGAATAACTTTAACACGCTGTTCCACGCTAAACGATAACATGATTACAAACGATATTGACTGGAGATATCAGATGTGACATCTGAAATGTCAAACGATTTGGCATTTAGAAAAAATACGCGTTTGATTTTCTAACCCTAAAGTTGGCTCGCCCTTTATATAGGGGATTCTATTCAAAAAAATGTAAGTTTGATATCAATCACCCTGTATAAACGTCAGAATTTAAGTGGAAATGTTTTTAGGTTATAGCACTCAAGGCTACCTATCATGATAAGGTGACAGCTTTTTGAAATTCGTTTTGTTAGTAAGCCCACAGTCCTCCGTCCACTCACTATTGGCCCACCCTGTATAGGTACAGATACATATGTATAGAGGCTGTACATAATTGATTAGAAAATATATCTTTAGAAGAAATAAATACCTGTTAATCATCAAAAAATCTTTATAAAACAATTCCTGATCAATATAGTTTAGGAAAACTTATAGCGTTTGGTTATACGAGTATGACTACTTACGTCAGGTTTTCCATGTATTTCCCTCAAATTGGGCTTCTTTTTAGGTTTCAATTTATATTTAGCTACTTGGAAAAGTATTTACACTCGTGTCTTTGTATGTAATATTTTAATCAGGCCGTGGCTAATGCTGCGGTTTTATAATAACTACCATTGTTTTTCATAAAACTTCAAATACCATTAAAACTAATTAGAAAATACCAGTTTTGAAACCCATTCATTTTTTATATCCCTCGTATGCAAAATCAGCTAACCATGACATTTGTAAATTGTAATCAACAGTTCAAGAAAATAAAACAAAGATTACGGCAGCAACCCGTCTAACAAGCGATAACCGATTGCTTTGAACCCAATTAAAATTATTCAGCCATTTTGTGTTCATAATACATTATTAAAAAGTATCGATCGGCGCTAAAGTTGAAAGCAACATAATTGCAAATGAACGAAATGACTCACCCGCTAGAATATCTGGCTGTCGTGCCACCAGGATGCATTGATTCACCTTGACTTTGGGATCGAATAGATAGATAATCATCTGCGGCGTTTAAACAAATGATCCGACGATCATCTAAGCTGTTTTTCTACTCACTACACGCGCTCTTGTCCCCACCAACATCCACAAAAAATAATTGGGAATACCACCAGTAAGTGCCACTTGGTTACAGTAATTATTTATGGTTCTTGTTTGCATACATGCTCTTTCGTCTGGTGGTGGATTTTGTAAATTCCCGTCTTGCACAGATAATCTTGACCTTGTTATACTTTATTCATGGTGAACGAGATTACACCGTATATATAGGTATTTGAAATTAATCACAAAGACGCAAGGATGATGAATACATTAAAATCCGTGCCAACGACGAATTTAGTTATCATTTTGGAAGAAAATATGATGAACTTCTCGAGATTTATAGGGAACTAGCGAAAGTAGTAAAGTAGAAGTAAACAGTTATTCGATTTGCAAAAAAATGGAGTCAAGTTGATTAACTCAGTACTTGAATACTTCTCACACATAACGGTGATTCATTTTATTATTTTCGCATTGCATGAGAGTCCAGGGCCGCCACATCGCAAGGTTGGGCCCAGGACCACATTCTGGCCACGGGCCCCCGATACCATAGCGTCTCAAGTGATGAGGCCGTGACCTTCGAACGGGCAATGATGGTTATGCCAAGACCATGTTGAAAAACTATTGATTTCCTCTCTCCACACAAAACGTCATTTGTACTTGCTTTCAAGTTTCAGTGATTGAAATGTCTAAATTTTTACTAAACTATGTTTTTTATTCTTCATTTTCTCAAATAAATTTAAGACACTGAAAATTGGAAATACTAGTATTTATCTACGTTAACTAGTTATCAGTTATGGGATTTTGTTACTTTTTCGTCTTGTAATAGTACGAATTGCAAATAGAAGCCCTATTCAGAGAAATTCATAATCACTCATTTCTTAAGAGTAGCTGACAGAAAATAATGATTGACTAAATTTTATAATCGACACATTCAATCAGTTATGTTCAAATTGAAATTTTGTAGACTGATTGGAAAAGAGAGTCTATGTGTACAACACGGCTGAAAGGTTTGATTGAAACAGCACTGGAAAGAATATAGAATGTGTAGGTGTTAAGTGAAAAATCGGGAAAAAAAATAATTGCTATAAAAATGAAGTTGCTTCATTATAGTTTATTCACAATTCATTACAGTTATTTGTAATAAAGTTGCCCAGGAAAGAATTAGATTATTAACAAAACAAATGATCAGTAAAATACGATCTTCGTTTTGTTGAATAACATAACATACCCTATTAAAAAACAGTCGCCCGCGCGACAGCGTTTACTAATAGCGATTTCGACTCATTGCCCTGTCATTGCACTGATAGGAACTGAGTGTGAAAATTATGTTCGTCTTACATTTTAGTGCAAAACTAGTGTGGTTTTTTATTTTTGACTTATCCGCTTAATTGCACTTGAACGCAAATGATCGCCACGGACTCTCTGAGTTCGTGGAGATTTCAGTGCATTTTTGACGTCTATAGAACATTAATTATAACCTATTTTATTTGTCAAAGAAAATAATTGTTTGAATCAAGAACTGGGTAGTGGGAAGTATATATAGTAGTATAGATGCTAGGATAGGTTACGGGAAGTGTAGTTGAAAGTACTGCGAACATCGTCATCTTCGGATGATGAGGAAATTGAAGCATATCTAGTTAAATTGCAAACAGCTGCTGCGTGTGTCCCAAAAATACGAATGTTTGTTGAAGATGTTGCTCATAAACTGACGAAAGAAGAGATATAACAAGATATACATAAGTATTTACCGATATAGAAAGATATTTATTTTTAGTGGGCAAACCATAGGCTGGTGCAAAAGCTATATTGCACAAAATGCTGTTAGGTTTTATGTCGATTAATCAATAAATGATTGAAGAAGGCGGATTCAAACTATTCAAATTCCAAAAGCACCACAAAATGAAATCTGTCATCAGTTGGCTGACAGAACAGCTACTTCAATTGCACTGAAATTTAGTGTATTTTCGACTTACACAGTTTAGATTTATCGGACTTCTGAAAACCAGGCGAGTTTTCAATGTGCACTGTAGTGTAATCGTGGTTAAAATCAGTGAAGTAAGTCGAAAACGCTATAAGTCTCAGGCCCGGACCGGGCCCCTAGGGGGCCCGGGCCCAGGGCAACAGTACCCAGCTGCCCCCCTCCTTGTGGCGGCCCTGTGAGAGTCTGAGATCCCCTTGCAACCAAATCATTACCCTCCTGTCCTCAAAAAAAAAAAAACGTTCAACACAGAAACTCGTAAATAGTTTGTTTCATCTCTGTAGGAAGTAGGACGACACAATCATGTTTTATTCTGCAAACTTCAACTGGACGAAACGTAACGATCATGTACCCCCAAATCGTTTAAAAACGAAGTTTGAGCTATGCTTATATTTCTAGTTTTTTTATTATTGCTGGCCGCTACTGATACGATTTCTAAAAACCATACGTATTTTTTTATTCTTGCCACGGTAATAATACTGTGTCGAAATTTCATTAAAATCAATTCCAGGTTACACAATACAGAACCACAGTATACAGAACGATCTAAAGCAATACTCGTATGTATGAGTATACATCAGAAAATTGCCTTGGTTTCTATAATAAACAAGGCAATGTTCCGATGGACCTAAAAAAGTCGCAGGTCAATGAAGAGCCTATATTATCAATACAAAGACTTTTTCAATTTTACAACCCCCTACCCTCTAACTACCTCAATTTCAACCCCACCCAAAAAAAAAGTAGAAAATGATCGGGAACCCCTCAAACGCCTAAAAACGAAGTTTGAGCTGTTTTTATATTTTTCCATCCTCGCTCAAAGTAGTAATGCGGTGTCAAAATTTCATTGAAACCAGTTCAGTGATTACCTCGTTATACAATACAGAACGAACTAAAGCAATACTCGTATGTATACATCAGAAAATTCTGTCATTTGGTTTCTGTAACAGGCAAGGCAACGTTCGGATGGACCTAAAAAAGTATATTATGCCGGTAGGTCTTTCTTTCACAGGTCAATAGACAGCCTATTACGAATACAACACATTTTTCAGTTTTGCAACCGCCCTACCCCCAACCACCCCAATTTCACCCCCACCCAAAAAAAGTAACCCCTAAAACGCATAGAAACGAAGTTTGAGGAATATTTGATTTTTTTTTGTTTTTTGCTAATTAGTCTAAGCACCGATTTCCAAAATTATACCAGCATTACCTACTACGACCCCACAGCATATCGTCTCCCAAATTTCATCGTAATCCATGCAGCGGTTACTCAGATTAGGAGGCTAGAAGAACGCAACAGACAGACAGACAGACAGACAGACAGACAGACAGACCGACAGGCAGACCGACAGAAATACGTGACGTGGATTTTCGTTATGTAGACATCATAAAACGCCCAAAAAGAGTATTATCTCAAAATCGGAAATTCTTGTGATCACAATACTCCCCTCACCTATCGTGGGGGAAGTAAAAATGGATTTGAGATAATCACCTCACCGCAACGATTTATCTGAAACCAACAAATGCACAAAGTAAAAGAGATTACCAGCATATGCCAGCTGCCACTTCACTTGGCAGAGCGTATTCGTGTATTTGTTTGATGTGCCAAAAAAGGCGATATTGGAAGGATATATTTGGGTTATTTGGCTTATTTGCGCAAAAAGGACAAATATTGCAAATAGGCAAATACGTGTTTCCATCCACTTGTCGGTTTTAAATGCCGCTAGGCCAAGTGATGCTCTTTCCAGGCACGCAGTCCGAAACGTTAAGACCGCTAAAAATCTAATCTCCCCTCCCCAATTCTCGATCAGTATTTTGTTGATGATCATGTCTCCTAGTCAAGCGAAATTAAAAGGAAGCGACTCTAGCTGGACTCTTCCAAAACTATTATCGTCCTGGACACGTGCCTGGCTCTTTCTCGTTTGTGTCGCTGCTGGCCTGTTTTTTGCAAGATCCTTCAATTTAGTACCAAAAAGTATACAAGGCCTATAAGCTTCTGAATTTTTTGCACACCCAACATTTTTTAACACGCTTTTCTAGCTTCACCTGTATATGTTTGTTTGTAACCGACTTCTTTGGACTGGATTTCGACCCACTTTGAACGAACAGATTTAATTTAAATTTTGTACACTTATCAAGAACCGCGGATAATACAACAGTTTAATAAGTTTGTCGCATTGTCCTGATCGTAATTGTCAGAATTGTATATTTTAAGGATAAACTCTATTTGAAGATTCGATATAATCGTGAAGCTGCTGAAAAACAACTAACATCACTCTTTTAAGAAATGGTGAATGAGTTACATATATTTATCGCCAATCGTGATAATCATCATCAGGGCAGGATAACGATGTAAACGTATAGATTTAATTTTATCTTTGTACACTTATCAAGAACCGGGGAAAATACAATTATTTAACAAATTTGTCTCATTATCCTAAACTAAAAAGTGAAAAAGAACTAAAAAACGTTTTTTATGGCACTAAAAAGTAAAAAATTCTTAATATAAGCAATATGGTATGGCACAGAGTGCCCCACTATTTCTTCACAATAATATTCGCATTTTTCGTTCATCATTATTTTGATATCATACTAAGAGCTATTTTTCTCTATTCAGTGCTATGAAGGCGTGTTCCTTTGGTTTCTCAATCTACTTTTTTTTGTTAAGCGGCATCAACTACATGGTTAATAGCCGCATACATGGTTTCGAGTTGACACATTGTAGTGACTGCTTAATTCTAGTTTTAATCACATTAGATTTTGGTGAACATGTTAGTCAGTTGCGTGAATTTCACTACATTTTTAATGGATTCCACAGAATTGAGGGGTGGTGACTCGCCTCTTAGAAGGTGCTTTGAGGTGATGTTGGTATGACCCATTCTAAGTCGAGTTATTACCACCTGCTCACGTCTTTTCATGTTGAGGTGAAAAGGCCACGGGTAGACGTTGTCCTTCACTTCAAGTAGCTTTACTTGGGACCTACTATATATAGCGGTATTGCCATTTAGCCAATATTTTTCCCTTGATCCATTTCTTAGCGTCTTCTGTGCTCACCGGGATGTTTTTTTTTTACTTCTGTGTCATCGGCATCGACTGCTTTGGTCATTAGCCTCGTGTTCTGTGTAGGCTTTGTTACTGTTTCCCGGCGCCACTTAGGAACAGCACTGTTAATTAGAAGCCAACAGTGAATGCTCAGGTGGGGATTCTCGCCGGGCTTTTTTTATGGATATTTATTTTTGGTGGAAAAAACCAGAAATAAATTTCCGCCTCTAACGAGAATCGAACCCGGGACCTTCCGGTCACGAGCCCTCGACCCTAACCACTGGGCCAACCCACCCCCCATACCGGGATGTGATCTGCATGTAGTTGTTGTGCAGCATTCCTAGCAGCTAGGTCTGCTGCTTCGTTACCTATAATTCCGACGTGGCTTGGTGTCCAAACAGAAGTAATTTTATTTTCCATACTAGGTGATTCAAAGCCATTAAGATAGAGAGGATCAGCGGATCTCTACTGAAAACGTCTGTGAAAATGCATAAGGCATTTGGGTATGCATCTACTACATAGTGAAATATAGCTCTTAATATGGCAGGATTTGTGGAGGATTTGTTGTGCTGCAAGCAGTCTAGCCGAACTTCAATCGGAGCTATTTTCCACGGAGAGATATCCCTGGGAACTACGGTATGAATTCTTGAGAGTGGAGTATCAAGGTCACTTAGTGTCTCGTGCAAACGAACTGCCATTGGTCTTGTCATTGTGGTTCTGTTTGAATACATTTCTTGTTCCTGATTATTAAACAGCAGCTAATGTGACAATTGGTGTATATCAAGTGCTATTGTATTCATTTAGTTGTATGGGGTAGATAACTTTAGCTTTGGTGTCTTGAGATTGATGAACAAACCGCGAAAGCAAATCCTATATACAGGAACACCGCGACTGACTTCATATTGTTCTTCCATTGGATATATTTCTATCAACTTTTTCACCAAGATATTATTAGATTTCCCCCTTTTACGATTTCTACCAAGACCTTATGATTCTGATCATTTTTAAAACCAGATTGTCTTCGCATTTTCCTAAATAGTCCAAACAAATAAACGACCCGGGACCCCTGACATAAAAATCGTTCCAGATAACCAGTGGCGTATTTAGAAAATTCTTTTAGGGGGGCAACACAGTTTTGAAGGGTTCAAAAATATTAAATACAATATAATCTTTCAGTGTTTGATGAGCCTTCCATTGTTTTTTTTCGCACCCTTGAGAACAAAGAATTCATCAAAAAAAAACAGACTTGATTAGACACTATATTAATGTGATCAGGTTCACGTTCTTAAAAAAAACAAACAAAATAAAAATGGTCGCTTTCTAAAGAGTAAATTTACAGCTCAGTTTATTTTTTACACTAGAGCAGGAAAAGGTATGAAATTACTAATTAAGGTTTAAATTTATCCACAACAACAATAACGTCTCGTGATGAGTTGCAGTGGGTGGAAGCACTAGATGCGAACGATAAGATCCTAAGCCCATTTCAGTCAATCTGTGTGGTACATACACCGTGCGGATTCGAATGGGCCTCCCTATAGCTGCATACCAAGCGTCAGTAAAAGCCCGAGTGGATCGCCTTCTGTCTCGAAGAGCCAGTAATCGTACATGACAATCTTGCCCGCCTATCTGTATCCTCTTTTATTACGAAAATATTACGCTTCAAACAAATCCTTATTTCATTTATCTTATGCTTATGATTTTAAGAAAAAAATAAGTTTGGGTATAAAATCAAAGAAAATACGAGATTTTAAATAAAACAAGGAGTTAATTTGTGTAAGAAAAACTATTGAGTGCTATTTGGAAAAAAAGTTGAGGGCGAGTTTCAAGGGTTGAAGTACAAAAAAATGTTTTGAAAGCATAGATGCTATAGTACATTCAAAAACACTACTCAGTTTTTGTTTGAACTTCTTTTTACGAGAATATCACGTGTCAACGAAATTCTGGGACACCCGGTGCCTATATGAATGTTCAAAAAGTATGATTTTTAGTATTTTCTTTCAAGTCACTTTGCTTGTTTATTTTTGCCTCTACTGGTCTGCCTGATATTAAGCCCCATTGGCCTATAGTTCTAAACGACACGTGCAATTCGATCAGTTTAGAGATTTGGGTTATTTAGTTCTTCGCACAACCTACGTTAAAGTTTTGTGTAACAACAAAATACAAAAACTAGTGTTTTTAGACCTCTTAGAGCAACACCTCTTTCAGATCACGTTTTGTACATTGTTATTAATAACAATCCCAGACAGTACAATATATTCTAGGAACATTCTAAGCATCACCATTTTGGAACATTGTATCATTCCATGAAAAGTCCGTGAATATATAGATTATCTGATGAACATTCCAGGAATGTGAAAATGGGAATCCAAAAAATGTGCATAGGCTATTCCCTCAGAATATTCTACGATTATAACTAAGACGTCTCAAACCTAACCTAACCTGCAACTGTGCCACGCCTACATTAAGAATCATACCAAAAGGTATATTCAAAGATTATTCTTTAGATAATATTAATTTATGAATATTATCAGAATATTTTTATCGACACGTTCACGGAATAATCATCACGTAATACTCCTAGCACATCCTAATGGGAATGAAACCAATAGAAACGTCCATAGAACATTCTGTTAATGTTCTGAATATTCTCAATCTATTTTGGATTAAATAAGAATATTCCAGGAATATATTGTGCTGTCTGGGATGATTAGGCACTCTGCAGTTTCGACAACAAACATCAAAAAGTGAGGTTAGTTTATGTAACATAATTAAAACCAAACAGAAAAGAGGTCGATTACGTTTATGTATTTAAAACATTACCCTTTCCTTGCTTTAATTGATTATAGTCAGTCTGTACATTTTTATTGTTACAAGTCAAACCTTATACTATCCTTGGGATTAAATAGCAGGTATTAGAGGAATAAATATAAAATAAAATTACAATAAAACATTATATTACAAAAATATAAGGCTGCTAAAACAATATTTAAAGGACATTACAGTTTTATATATTTTAATTCTAAGCAAACATATCTTTTACAGTCACTCCTATATTGAACGGTATTACATTCTGCCTTCTTCAAATATTGTAGGTAGAAATTTTAAAATTAATTAATATAATCAATCTCAGCGATTGACTTTTTCATTAAACCCATAGTTATGAATTCTTGTTGCGTAAACGCATTTTACAGAATGTTACTATGCTTCTTGTTATTAATCAACATATGTTACCATGTTGAACAAATGGTACGATACGTCTCCACCGCGTCATCAATAAAAAACCACATCTGTTGGAAGATAAACTTTACTAACTTTTCGGCCACCTGTCGCCTTTGTGAATGCGCAAAATTTGATAAACGTTCACAAAAATTTTTGAGTAAGCAACATGGCAATCGTTTTCGTCATGAGAAAACTCCTGCTCTAGATTATCAGCTTTTGATAATTTGTATCAATTTTCCTAGTGCTTGTGATACATCTATGAAGACTGTTGCTAAAGTTTTAATGTTGTGATAGGTTCTTCCGTAATCTAATTTTTAGGCTGTAAAGATAGTGTGTAGCGCAAGTAAGTTAAAAAGAGCAGAATCCCTCTGTTTGGTGCAAACAAGTGTCGTTTTTATGATTAGTGTAGTGGCAGGCCATTATATATTCCCGCAAATGTATATGTACGTCATAAGAAAAGTAATCAGCACAAAATGTAGTAGAATGTGGAATGCTACATTATGTCAGCCACACACTAGGGTCTACCGGAGAGGTCTGCCTGTGCATGTATACCTGCGCAGTTCAGCTACATGTGTGGGACGGATCCAGTACACCAGAAAGCTCGAGTTCACCGTATGGTGTTTCTCAAAAATATTGATTTTCAATTTTGCACCGGTCGCCTGCACAGGTTGAAGCTCCTGCACAGGTCAGTTCCCATACACGATCCAGTCTGCGTGTGCAATGCTCGTGGTAGACCCAGAAAAACAAAATTTGAGGCAATTGACACTAGAAATACTTTGAAATTCATCGTACAAGAAAACTATCACATATGTTTTCGTTTGATTTAAGATACAAACTGTATGTTATATTAAAAACGTAATTTTATTTGTTTTGTTTAAGCTAGCGTGATAGTCAGTGGCGTATTTTGGATTTTTGTTGGAGGGGGGGGGGGGGGGGGGGGTGTTCAAACTGACACACTTTATTCCAGTATACATAACAATTGAAAAATTATCCACAAGGCACTTAGTTAGGGTGGGGGGTGGGGGATGTGGGGTAGAGATAATACAGAGGGTTCACAATAAAATTTTAAATATTATGTCAAGACTTAATGCTCGGAAGTTTATTGAGAAACTGTTGAACCCTCTCAATACGCCACTGGTGATAACAGATCGAGAATCTAAGACTTGATTCAGTAAATCACTGCGCAGATAAGTCCATTGTTAAAAACGGTGTTAGGGCTGGTATGAGGACGTATCAATATTGTAAATCTTCATTTGTTCATCAATCCAATTTCTAAACATAGCTACATTCACATAGACAGCGGGAACTCCATCTTCACCACAGCCGATGCCCCAGGCAACAATTCCAGACTGAAAAAAGAAAGATAGATGCAGTAAGCCATGGTCGACTCTATTCACTAGGCCGGAGCATTGAAATATGGCAACACTGAATCGGGACCGAGCTTTTATTTGTTGTTAAGTCATTAGTGTAATCTTCCAGAGCAAAAAAGGAGATTGGAAGGTAATTTTTAATGCGTTTCTAATTATTTACCCGCACACACGAAACTATAAAGATAAAAAGATGCCTGCAAAGTGTGTAGTACCAGGTTGCACTAGCAATTGTGCTTCCAATAAAGGACATACCAACCATAACATTCCAGAGTAAACAAGAAGAGTGGAAGGTGATTTTTAATGTGTTTCTAATTATTTACCTGCACAAACGAAACTATAAAGATAAACTGATGCCTGCAAAGTGTGTAATACCAGGCTGCACTAGCAATTGTGCTTCCAATAAAGGACATAAACAGAAGTGGGTGAATGGTATTCCTCGTATGGGCTGGTTATATTTATAAGAATAAAGACAATACTTTACAAACATTTCAAAGGATAAGACCTATTTTAAAGCACAATGTGGTACCTACAATGTTTTCTGGACCTCCCAAATATCACAGAAAAATACAGTTAATAGAACTCGTCTGGGCATGCATCTGGGCATACCTACGAAAAGATTTGATAGTGAAAGGGAATCAAGAATCAGAAGAATCAAGAATTTTTCTAGCTCAAGTGACAATTTACAAAGTAAATTGAGTGTGTTTAAGTGGAAGTGGAAGTGGCAGCAGGAAACAGGTTGCGTTTAATTTTATTTTGTAGTATTTGACTACGATGAACCAGACATCAGATGTAAGTGGTATTATAAAATACAAAGTAGTAGTTCTAAAAAGTATTTTTCTTAATTTATTAACCGAGATGAACTCTAATACATATAAAATGTAATGATTATTCTGAAACTATACGCTCACTATTTGACAGCTAAGCCACGTTGCCACATCTAAGGCTCCGGCCTAGTGTAGAGTCGGCCATGAGTAAGCGTATCCATAGAGACTCACACACCCACAACGGAAGGACATTTTTGAAATGGCTAGTGCTAGTACTAATACTTTCCCGCAACCGCGCGAGAGAGGTGATGGTGGGGGTACCGTTCGACTAGTGAGGCTCTAGCATTTTCTTACCAGTTGACATTAAGGCACAGATACGCATGCTCAAATCGAGCATATAAGCATGCTATCAATGAGCAGCTGCTACTTCGTAGCATGCGTGGCGTGTATGTACCTTGCTCGAAATAAGCATGCTAATTTCGAGCATGCTCAAGAACCGATAGTCGTGCGATTAAATGCAAATGTGTCAGTTTCAAGAGCATGCTAATTTTGAGCATGCTTAATAAGCATGCCATTTATGAGCATGTGTATTACCTTTATCATTTACGTTTTCATTCACTACTGTTTTTACTGCAGTGAGTGAAAAATTTGAATACTGCAGCGATTATAAAACTCAGAAGGTTGTGACTTTGCGGTACGACTAAGCATGGTCAGACGGCTAAATTTGAGTTCTTTTTGTACTTGGAGATGTCCGTAAATTAATAAAGGAAACTTAGTAGAAAGATGCAAACAAACTAGAGTAACGAGGCAAGATTATGAAAATTCCTTAAAACAAATTAGCTCTAACCAGAAACAATAGCGGTAACAAGAATGCTCATTTTTCACAGCCTACTAGCTATTAGCCAATTTCGACAGTCAGTAAAAATATTTTTGATTAAAAGAAGACTACCAGCGATTGCTGCTGGCAGTAGAAAATCTATGTCTTCTGAATAAATTTTCACATTTAATGCCATAAAAAGTAGTTCTGTAAGTCAAAATTAATGATACCTCTGACTGGAGCCATTCAAATTATTCAGTAGGTACTTCTACTTATAAGCAAAATCGCAGAAAATAAAACCTGAATTGCGGTCTGTTTTAAATATAAGACATAATTTAGTTTGTAGAAAAATACATGAAACAAACACAACTACAACATGGAGTAATTAAGAATTCTAGCAATCATTTCATTAGATGCTCAGAATGCTCCAGTTAGAGATACTTTTGACTTAATCGAACGGAAATTTTTTTATCCCATTAAATGTGAAGCTAATGTGTTGTAAGGAATTTTCACAATCTTGTCTAGCTACTCTAGTTTGTTTGCATCTTCCTACTAAGTTAGTTGGTTTCTGCTTACACGCAGGGAAAATTGTGTCACCGACTGACTGAAAATTTGGAATAAAAGGAAAACCAAAAAATATCAATATTGAGAATCCTATATCTCTAGAAAGGTAATCAAATTTTACATTTCATTCTATAAACCAAAATAGGAATTCCCATTTGAGAAAATCAAAATATCTGCAATTGAAGTTTCCTTAATTCATCCACTGATTTCTCCAACTACAAATATAATTTATTCAAGTCTAACCGTCTGACCTAAGGTAATGCATTTCATGCTTAATCGTACCGAGAAGTCACGGCCTTCTACTTTCTAGGTTTTATAATCGCTGCGATATTCAATTTTTTTCTGATACCTACTTATACCAAAAATGGTGATTTGCGTCTAAACGGTTCGTTTAAAGTTCAATGTATGATACATAAAGTCACACTAGAATTCACCAAGAAATCCAAGTGTGCAATAATATATAGGGGATTCCATTCGAAAAGATGTAAGTTTGAAATGAATCAGCCTGTATAAACGTGAAAATTCAAGTGAAAATATTTTAATGTTATAGCCATCAAAGGTCTCTACCATGATCAAGTTAATAACAGATTTCTAAAATATGTTTCAGGAAGCCCACAATCTTCTGTCCACTCACTATTGGCCCACCCTGTATAGCGCTAAAAGAAGAAAAAGCATGCTTTTACTAAGGTCTACTACGGTCTTATTGATGGTCTCTCGCACTTAATTACTTAATTTAAGTGGGTATAGCTTACCTGGTAATAACGATCTCCACGACCGCCTATTGGACAAACCAATGGACTGCCCCCGTCTCCTTTGCAAGTATCTTGACCAGCCTCACCTCCAGCACACATAAAGCTCCTAAAAAGTATATTGACGTCATATATTTCAACTAATATTTATTAGTATGGTGTAGATAAATTTGACCATAAAGAAATCGACTTTCACTCCATTCGACTTTCCAAGCAAAGGATAGGTACACCGAAAATGGGTCGTTTAGAGGTCAACTAGAGGTTCTTACGTTTCATCGATTACAATCGAATGCAATTATAGTGGAAGTGAGAATTCGTGTGGTCCGTGGATTTCTCGCGTCTAATGGAGGTACATTTTTTGAGGTTATACTATCAAATCAGTATTGATTTTTGTAATTATACAGGCTGTCCATTTAGTGTGTAATTGTTCGATATCTTGCAAGATATAACAAGATAGGAGAAAACGTCAATTCAAAAGTTATTCGGTTGTTTAAGACGCATATCCTAAATTTATTTCGAAATATACAGGGTGTTGCAGGAAATCGGGATAATGATCAACTTCATTTTTTTAAATGGAACCATTATTTTTTTTTAACCTCATTTAGTTTCCACCTTTAATTTATATCTAACACTAGCATATTTCTGGGATCGGTTGCGACGTTGCCAAGTTATCATTTTTTTCCGGTAATTTTTTGGATTTGTAAGGTCGCAAGTAAAACGTCCAAATTGATATATTCTTTCAATATTTCCCAATATTATTAATGAATGTCAAGTAAATATTTTTTTGGATGTTACTGATTATGTGCATCTGCAGAATTTTGAATTATGATAATTTGAAACTCATTTTACTTTGGTTTTTTAATTGTAATATCCTGTATCTTTCATTTCAAATCGAAATATCTACCAATACCCTATCTTGCTCTGCAATTTTTTTTTCGAGTTTAAGGCGTTGCCAAGTTATAAATTATTTTTCCAAAATATCAAACAAACATATACCTGTGTTTTATTAATAGAACGCATTGTATATGTTATTTAACATTTAACATTCGCTAGTAATGGTTTATAGCGTGACAAAGTTTTAAATAATTTTCCTAAAATAAAAAAACCGTTTTCCGTGCTCATAGGCTATGTATGTCGTAGGTATATGTTTATTTTGTTAATTTAATCAATCCAGAAATTGATCTAGCAAGCGAGTGTCACATTGTTTGGTTACTATCTAGTAGATTGTTAAATTGCTATGGTTTTCAGCTTAATGGGGCGCCTGCACATTTTCACTGGAATCTTCGTGCTCAATTAGATGTACAGTTCCAAAAAAAAAAAAAAAAAATGAATAGGTCGTGGAGGTCCAGTAGCTTGGCCTCCTAGATTTCCAGATCTAGCTTGTATGGATTACTTTCTGCGGGGCTGTATCAAGTCTTTAGTTTTTCGAATACCTATAATCACAAGAGATGACATTTTTTATTTTTTGAAAAATACAACCGCATCAGCCGAAGGCTATTGGCGGCGGAAATGGTGACTTAAATTTTATGCAACATATTAATACAATAAAGGTAATTAAACAGTTGTTGTACATTGCATTTGTTTCCTAAAATGTCTTTAAGGTTGGATCCAATATTATTGGCTAGTCTTGCAGTTTCGAACATTGGGCACTCCACTAAAAAATGTTTCACTGTTTGTAGCACTTCACAGAAAACACAGTATGGTTCTGGATGTCTCGTCATGAGGTAGTCGTGAGTAATTCTGGAGTGACCGAGTCGCAGGCGGGTGATGATGGTTTGTCGTCTTCTGTTTTCGGTGAGGATTTGCCATGGCGCAAAGGACGTTTTCAGTTCCAGCAGTTTTGATGGTGTACTTTGCCATTTGTTGTTCCATTGGGTGATTGCGACCTGATTATAAAATGACTTCAAGTCTGAAGGTGGTACTTTGAGGGTAGATGGACAGCTCAGGCGCGATGCTTCTTTAGCTCTCTCATCAGCTATTTCATTACCTTTTATGCCAATATGTGATGGAACCCATAGGAACGAAACTTGGGTATTTTGGAGACAGGTATTATGTATCTTTTCTTTTATCATATTTACTAGAGGATTGTTTGTGTATACTTTCCTGATAAGTATGAGAGCATTGCGGGAGTCAGTGACTATCACACAGTTTTGGTTTGTATTCTCTTCAATATATGTAAGAGCTTCTAGTATAGCGTATAACTCGCCAGTTAGAATAGAAGCGATAGCAGGAAGCTTGAACATTTTTACTGAGTCAGGAGTGACAATTGCGGCACCTGTGTTGATGTCTGATTTTGATGCATCTGTGTAGATCGCTTTGTGATTTAGGTAATCACTGTTGACCAAGCTGTAGAAGTGCTGTATGATGATTTCCTTGGGCGACTCTTCTTTATTATATTTAGTAAGCCTTGTATCTATAGGTGGTGTTTGGATTGTCCATGGAGGAATAGTAGATGGGAGCCCCGAAAGCGTATGTGGCGGGCTTGAGATGTTTAAGTTCTGTGAAATTACTTTAATTCTATGGTAGAATGGTGTTCTGGTGGTTGAATTTGGATAATTTTGCGCTCTTGTATTGTATTGGTTGCGGTGGTATGGTGCTTTATGATTCGATTGGATTTTAGAATAGTACGACAGGCTTAGAATTTCACGTCTCAGAGCTAGAGAAGTTTCGCCAGATTCACAGTATAGGCTGTTTACTGGAGTAGTTTTGAACGCACCTAATATGAGTCGTAAGGCAGTGTTATGTAGTGCATCAAGTGGCTTCAGGATGGACTGTTTTGCTGATGCATAAGAAATACAGCCGTAGTCGATCTTTGATCTTACCAGTGTGCGATAAATTATTAAAAGCATTTTTCCGTCTGAACCCCATCTTTTGTTGGCAAGATATTTTAGAATGTTCAAACCTGACTGGCAGGATTTGATGAGCTGTGTTATATGCGACTGCCAAGTTAATTTTTGATCAAAAATTATTCCTAGGAATTTAATTTCATTGGTATACTGTAGGGTTTCACCATATAGTGTTAATGAAGGTTTATTGTGAGGTGGCTTTCTAGAAAAAATAATGCATTTAGTTTTGTCTGGCGATAGCATAAGTCCTGATCGCTTAGACCATAATTCTAAGTAGTTAATTTGTTTTTGTATTAATGCTGCATTGGTTCTTGGGTCCTTCCCTTTAACGAACATAATCAAATCATCCGCGAATAGTCGTGCTTGCACAGGTGTTTCTATCTTATCTATAACGTCATTAATGGCTACAAGAAAAAGTGTGGGGCTTATGATGGATCCCTGAGGTGTGCCATTATCTTGTGTTCTCTGTTCAGAAAGTACTCCATTTGCCCGTACTTGGAATTTTCTGCTAGTTAAAAAGTTGTTGATGTATGCGAGGATGTTTCCATCATATCCCCAACCCTGAAGTTTGGACATTATGCTGTACCTCCATGCTGTGTCGAATGCTCTGCTAATGTCAAAATATACAGCTAATGAATGTTGCCGGTCAGCAAATGCTTCGTGAATATGCGTTTCTAGATCGATGATATTGTCAACCGTAGATCTGTTAGTTCTAAATCCTGCTTGTTGGCTGATTATTAAGTTTTGATTTTCCAAGCTCCACACTAGCCTTCTATTGATTATTTTTTCCATCAGTTTACCCATAGCACATGTTAGGGATATGGGTCTATATGATTCTGGTATGCAAGGTGATTTACCAGGTTTTAGTATAGGTATTGTAATTGCTGTCCTCCATAGATCAGGAAAAACCTGGTTGCTCCATATAATGTTAAATATGCAGAGGAGATATTTTTTAGCTGCATCTGGAAGCTTTTTGAGAAAAATGGAAGGAATATCATCTGGTCCTGCGGATGTATCTTTGAGATTCTCAAGGGCTTCCTCAAATTCTATTTCAGTGATGGGTAGATTAATTTGTTCTGAGTTATTGTTTATTTTAATGGATGTTGCTTCTTTCTGTCTTTTGTATGTTACAAATTCTTGCTGGTAGCTTTCATCGCTGTAGTATTTGTTGTATGTTTTAGATAAGAGGGATGCAATTTGTTTATTAGTAGTAACTTTGTTGTCACCATCTTTTAATACCCTTATTTTTGAAAAAGTTTTGTTGCCAGAGATACTTTTAATTTTCTTCCATGTTTTTCTTGTAGTAGTAGTTGAAGAGATGCTATTAGTAAAGTCTTTCCATGATTGTTTTTGCATTCTAGTTGTTGTTAGTTTGAACTGTGCTTGTTTACTTCTCAGATTTACCAAATTCATGTTATTTTTATGTCTCCTGTATTTGTTTAGCGCTTGTTTGCTCTCTCGAAGTGCGGACTCGCACTCGCCATTCCACCAAGGAACTGGATTTTTGTACTTGATAGTTTTTGTTTTCCCCATACTGCGATATGCGGCCTCTATAATTATTTTGTTAAAACAATCGACTATTGAGTTTATGTCGTTAGTTGTTTCCCGTTCGGAGAGGTTGACATTTATAAGTTCTGAAAACTTGGTCCAGTCGGCTGCTTTTGTCCTCCATTTTTGCGCAGGCAGTTCATTACTGGTGTCATTTTTGGAGTTTGATATAATAATTGGGAAGTGATCACTACCATATAAATCTTCTTCGACTATCCAGTCTAAACTAGTTAAAAGGTTAGTTGTACACAAGCTTAGATCTATTGCTGAAAATCTACCAGACCCTGAATCAAATCTTGTGCTGCTTCCGTCATTAAGTACGCTGAGTGTGTATTTTTCAAGGATATTTGTTATGATGTTTCCTCTAGCGTCGTTTTTGAAAGACCCCCAAATATGGTTGTGAGCATTAAAATCACCAATAATTATTCTTGGCGATGGTACTTGGTCGATAAGTGCCTCTAGTTCATTACTCTCTAGATAATGGTTTGGTGGAATATATATGTTGCAGATATTCAGATGTTGTGGCGTTTGTATCGTAACTGCAACAGCTTCAAGACTGGTGGTTAAGTGTAGCTGATTAGCTACAATGTCGCTCTTGACGTAGATGGCTACGCCACCACTGGCGGTAGTCGCTTGCCTATTTTTAAAATAACCTGTATAATTTTTAGGAGTATGTATTTTGTTGTCACGAAAGTGAGTTTCTTGGATGCCTATGATGTCTGGTAAATAATCAGCAATAAGTTTCTTTAGCATATTCAAGTGGGCATGATAGCCATTTGGATTCCATTGAAGTATAGTTGCCATTTCTATTAGAAAGTTGAATCGACGGAAGATGTATCACTTAAGGCTTCTTTGTTACTGTCCACGTGGTTTTCCAATTTCTTCCGTAGTCTAGTGCAGCGGTTCTTCAATGTTTTGTCAGTTACATGGGGGTATATTAAAATGAGCATTTCAATTAATGCTTTGTAGTCTGTTGTGTAACTACTGACTACGTTTATTACTTCTTTTGAACCATGTGTATTTTCGAGGAGACTTTTTAGCTGGTCGTGATTAAGTAACAATGGGACATCTCTGTCGTCTGCAAATTTCTTGACTGATGCTAGTGCTTCTTCTGGAATATAGAATTTTTCGTTATCCGGCTTTCGCTTTTTGGTCTTTGAACTTTGTGGAAGAGTAAAAACTGGTTGACTTGATTCGTTAGGTGTTGTAGGAGTTGTCACTTCTGATATGGGTCTTTTATTCGGAGTGCTCCCTGTGGTATTTGCTTGGTGGGAGGCGATGTTAGATGTAGTTGTTTGTGTATTTTCTCTGTTATCGGTTAGCTGTAAATCTTGTGGTTGTGAAATGGTTTGGGTGGTATTTGCGTATTCGTTTGTTGTAGGTGGGTTCATCGTAGTTTCTGGTATGCTGCTGGCTGGTGTTATATGGTGGGTTTGTTCGGGTGGATCTTGTGAGTGAGAGATATTCCTGTTATCTGTGTTTATTTCTGTTGCGGAGTGGTTTATGGCAGTAGTTGGCTTATTGCTGGTTGGTGTTTCTTCAGGCGTTTGTTGAGATTGTAGGTTACATTGGGCGGCAAGATGGCCTGATGATTTGCACTTGTAGCATTTTTGGTTATCCAGTGATAAGAATATACGATAGGTTAGATTTTCATGAGTTATTTCTAGAGATTCAGGTACTGTCACAGCGTCGTCAGGTGTTACATATACTTGGCGCCTAAAGCTTAATATGTGATTATATTCTGGCAGTGGCGCTCCTATCCTTAAGAATGAAATCGGGGAAATAAGCTTCAGGCCGATTTGTTGCAGTGCATCTTTGACACAAGTGTGCGGTATGGTAGGGCACACATTTGATATAACTAGTCTTTCAGATGGTGTTATGAGCCTGCGTGCCCTTATGGTCTCTCCATTAACGATGAATTCCCCATGGTTTTCAATAAAGTGGTTAACTTGGTCTTTGTTGGAGAGATATATGCATATCCTATTATTAGGAATCCTTGAACAGAATATGATATTCTTAGGATTAACGATGGGGCCTAGTTTCAGGAGATAGTCTTGCAACTTGGCACCTTCAATTGTATTAAAAACTATGGCTTGGTCTTTATTTGGATGTCTATATGTTTGGTGTGATAAGACGTCGGAATACGACTGTGATCCATTGTGGGTGCGGGATGTTGTCGGAGCACTGTTTGATGATGACATGTTTCTTTTGTCAGGTATTTCGAATACGTCGACGATGATATATTGGCATCCTTGGTACGGTCCTGACTATTATTATCAATTTATCAGCAACGGAGTTTATTTTGCGCTCACGAAATGTGTGGAATGTGGAATATCCTAATTCGGAGCGCAATATCCGGACAAATAATTGACGTATCACAGTGATTTTACTTACTGCGGTTCAGTGATGTGTCTTGATATAGGTGTCACTTAGATTGCCTTTATATTTGGTAGCAAAACCAGTAGATTTTTAAATTACTGAGGAACTCGAATCACACACGTACCTTCTCGTTACCGATCAGGTACGGGGTCACAAGAGATGACATGAAGCAACGAATTTGAGGCGTTTCAAAGTGTAACAACATACGTTTCATGTCGCGCTAGAGAGAACTTAAATATTCGGATTCAATTCATAGTTGCTATTATTCCTGTTTTTTATTGTTACAATCTTCAAATAAATATAATTTCCTTTCAGTTTGAGTTAGAAACGTTTCATCGTTAGAAATAATGTAATGATAGTGAGATACCACATTTAATAACTCTTTGTAATGCGTATTTTGAGAGATGAATAAATATTATTTTTACCATTATTAAAAATAAATAATAAGATATTAATTTAGAACATTGTAGAAAATTAATTGATAACTTAGCAACATCACAAAGTCGAAAAAACATATTGCGGGGCGTGATAGGGTGTTAGTAGATACTTCGATTTTAAATGAAACATACATATTACATTTAAAAAGACAAAGTAAAATGACTTTTAAATCATCATAATTTAAGATTCTTCAGAAAACCCCCTGTGAATGCACATAGCTAGTAACACTCAAAATAATATTCACCTGACATTCGCGTAACTACTTGCTTAATAATATTGAGAGATGTTGAAAGGATTCATCAATTTGTGTTACTTGCGGCCTTGCAAATCCAGAAAAATAAACTAAAAATAAATTATAACTTGGCAATGTCGCAAATGATCCCAGAAATATTTAAGGGTTAAATAGAGATTAATGATGAAATGAGGTTAAAAAAAGATAATGGTTATATTTGAAAAAATGAAGTTGATTATTATCCTGCTTTCCCGCAACACCCTGTATATTTCAGAATAATTTCATCATATGCGTCTTAAACAACCAAATAACTTTTGTATTTGACAGTTTCTTCTATCAGGTATATCTTGCGAGATATCGAAGAATTACACACTAAATGGACACCCTGTATAAATGGAGGTATTACAAGCGTCTGGGTTTAAGATAACAGTTTAGGGCACACAGAAATTTATTAATCAATCAAATCACACTTGATCAATGAGGTACCGCAGTATATCTTACTCTTTATGGTGTTGCAGGTGCGTGTACCTGGGGGCGGGGGGTTAAAACCTTCCCCAAAATTTCAAAGAATTTCAACACCCTGTATATGGAGGCATTACAAGGGTTTGAGGTTAAGATAACAGTTTAGTTAGGGCATACAGAAATTTATTAATCAATCAAATCACACTTGATCAATGAGGTACCGCATTATATCTTACTCTTTATGGTGTGCGTGTACCTTGGGGGGGGGTTAAAACCTTCCCCAAAATTTCAAAGAATTTCAATAGCAAATATCAACAGAGTTTCAAGGTAGGAAATAATCACAATAGATTGCCAGTACATACTTGTGCAATTCGAAATATTTTCCGAGTCTCGTCTGTCGAAGTTTAGCTTGACAATCGTTGTTCGGCACCACAGGTAAGTCGATTTTCTTCAAGATGACCTGGTATTTTCCTTTCTTACCAAACACGTCCTTACCCCAACCAGTTGCGATGCACCTAAAAATACAACTTTATATAAAATATGTCTTGAGTAATGAATAGTAATAAATAGAATCCATCTGAGTCAACCAACTTGACTGCAAGTTTTCTTCAATATAACATTTGTTTTTTGGTCAGAACTTAAATTGAGAAGTCCACATACGGATGTAAGCATGAAAATAAAAAAAAATCAACACACACAATACACTGAGGTATCTGTGCCAGCCCGGATGAGTGACACCTAAATCAAACGCGGTCGGAGATAAATACCGACCCATCCGATCACTCGATGTCATAGATGCTGGCCGCTGCGCTGGTGGTACCAGAAGATGGTTAAATCTCAATATACTGTGTAAGGCTTTTGCGGCCATCGTCCAATGAGTTTGTGGGTCTAGGCCGGCGTCGTTTAGCGTTAAAGCTTGACGACAGAACCTAAACCGATAGCAAAAGCTTTTCTACCCTATGTGCCTGGAATAACAGATAGAATAGGAACAATGTTACGAAAGGAAAACGTCAAAACCATCTACAAGCCCACAAGAAAGATACAGGAATATATGAGAACGGTGAAGGATAAAAGAGACCCACTCACAACACCGGTGGTTTATCGCATACCATGCACATGTGGGTGTGTATACATAGGAACAACGAAGCGATCTATAAACACAAGGATTTCGGAACATAAGGCTAGCTGTCGACTAGGCCAAACGGACAAATCAGCGGTAGCCGGCCGAACATGCGATTAAGGAGGGCAGTCACAGGATTAAGTTTGAAGAAACTCAGGTTCTTGCCGCAGCATCTTCATACCATGCCAGACCTCATAGAGAAGCCATATAAATACAAAAACATCATAATAATTTCGATAGGAAAGAAGAAACACAGAAAGTCAACTGGACATGGGTACCCATCCTAAAGGACCTGAAGACACTACCATATCGCGAAGGGGCGGGGCTACCAACGTTACCTGGTTGGGCCACGTCACCATTAGCAGGTATAAATACAGGTGCAGATCCACCAGCCGTCAGTATTTTGGATGTCGCTGAAGTGAAATAGCTTCTGAAGATGCCATCCACTCCTGGTGGCGAAACGTCAAGCTTTAACGCTAAACGACGCCGGCCTAAAAACCCAAGAACCACAAACTCATAAATCTCAATATGTTTATCCAAAGAATCTGCAGTTTTGCTGTGTACCATTAATTAAGGAACACCCTGTATACATAACATGGTCCCGTCTCAACAATCAGCTGTCTTACTCAGTGTCGGTTCCTTTGTGATGACATGTTGCAAATATCTGCCGTCAGCGACGCTATTTTGGGATAGTTTCATCCATAATGAGAGACGGAGTAGAAAAAAGTGTTATCGGTTCAACAGGGCAGCATTAAGAAATATAGTGAGGTGAAGGAGTTCTGGATTACAGCCTAGCGTCATAATATCAATTTCTATGGCGAACAAAATGAATAATATGTACCTGGAACAATAGTGATACTTTCTGAAACCTTTTTCAATGAAATTTTCTCTGGAACAGGCACGCTAACTGGTTCCAAAGAATGATATTCATACTCTTGAGTCATACGGAAAGCTCTAAAAGGGGTGATACACGTACGAGCAAGTACACGTACTTATGGCTCGACGACCTGTTTCACCTGTGTGTCACCGTAAGTACGTGTACTTTAAAACCGTCGCGCAAACCGCCGGCGATCCAACTGGTTTGAAATTTTGCTCGTAGCTTGTCTCAGCTCGTACTGCGAGCCGCGAGCGACCACTTTGTTTCGGCAGGCCATCGATGCGCAACGCTTGTTGTGTTTGGCGTTGTTAAAAGTTTTGTTTATTTAGGAAAATTATCAAAATGTTACTTCAGCTTCACGTGTGTCACCGACGTCGTGCCGAGTAAGTTCGCGAACTTAAAAACCGTGTACTTGAAGTTCGTATGTGTGTCACCCACTTAAAACAACCTTCTACTGACCTGGATATTGTTGGAATAGTTTTGATTTTCAACCATTTGCATGTACCGTGTGTAAGCATTATTGGCTCAAAGTGCATACTGCACAGCCAAAACGTTGGTACAGTCTCGTATCCAAGCTCTATAAATATTCCCTCTGACTCTCCATGAGCCATGTTCTGTATACTTGTCCATACATAAAATACTACGATTAAATAGCAAACGAAGCAAGGCTGAAAATGACGACAAACTATTGAAAAGTTCGTAGCAAAACGCAAAACACGTCGAATGACAGCTCTGTCAGTACGCCTCGTTAAACATTAAACCTAGATAGCCATGACCCTGTCGTGCCGTCGCGTCGCTGTTGAAATCAGAACAAATCTAGCGGGAGTCCGGGGGACTTTACCCATTATTCACTTAACAGCACAAAAGTTGATATGTGATGGATGAATTGAAACGGTAACCATATAATAGTGAACCGTCATTATTAGGCATCCCTAGACTCAAACATTCATGTGGATGCCGCACACAATTTTGACATTGAAAATGATATCTGTCTAAAGTCTCCCACCTGGGTGGGACACATTACCCATTGTGTAGGGAGACTTTACCCTGGATTTTGGTGAGTGATTCTTAGAGATATAATCATGATTATTTATTAAAAAAATACAGAATTTAAAACAAAGTTTTAGTTTCTATGCGATAATTTGTTTTACATTCCTTAACATTTATCAGTGTTAGGTATGCAATGAGATCAGCTAAAATAATTTTAAAATTAGTGAAACATAGGAATAACTGAATGAAACCTCTCACCAAATTGTATTAATCAGTTAAACATTAGAACAGGTACAGAAAACAGTAGCATCAAATGATTCTGACTTCAAAGTAACATAAACGAGATTTTTATTAAAATAACAATAAGGACCAAACATCAAGAATCATCTAAATATTCTAAAACTTATACTTCACTAAAATATTTAGAAAAAATTATGCGTTCGAATATTTCACAAAATGTGACATGAATTTGATGAAACTTTCGTTTGTCACTCCCCCAGTTAGATTAGCATTTCCGCTTGAACCTTCTGGACCACCAGTTGGGAATGCATCATTATATCTGACTCTCGGAAACACAAATAAAAAGGGCGGTATGATATTTGCTGAAGGATTGACAGCAAAACACACGGTAACAAGATCGGCTCTGCGGATGTTACATGGCCAACTTGACGTTGGGTTTTGCTTGCTATTACTTTGGGACTTTCTTGAACTGTAAAATAACCTGTTTCATCACAGGTGTAGATATTTTGAGATTCAAATTTGTATTTGTTACTAACTTGTTTAAGATTTGCGTAAAAATCAGTGACATTTTTCTGTTGAAACTTGTCGATCTCGACAGACTTGTTGCCACACGAGTTCTCAAGCTGAATTCTGGATTTCTTGCTATCAATCCTCTGAACTAGTCTTTTCCAGCAGATTCATTAGTAATCCAGGATTTTGGAATCTGTTTTTTGTTCTTTCTTGCAAACTCGACAGCAAAGCTCGTGGCGTCCTTTTTTTTTTCTTTATATTCTGCGGCATCAACTACGATGGTTATTAGCCGCTGTCCATTCATATTAAACCATAATTTATTTTGCTGCAGTTGACCAAATATCTGGCCAGTGCTTATGTTTTATTGTAATACATTCTCATTATGAAATCCATCCAAGTGGGAGACAATACCATCGGGTAAAATCTCCCGCTGCCAAGTGGGTAAACTCTCCCACCCCACGCAATTTTTAAATCTTTGACATTTTTCTAAAAAATCAAAATATGTCTGATAAGTATGTGCTAGTATTTAATAAACAGTAATAATCGCGCTACCTGTTTGTTATGTCAAAAAGTTGCAAACTAGTTATAATCAAGAATGGCGGACGAATGAATGAAAAATATTTTTTTACTCGCAATGCGACAAAACCTGTCGTTCACTATCACGTCTAAACCGAACTGAGTGGAATCATCCCGCCACGTGAGCATAAGCTACGCCAATAGGCAGACTCTAGGAGTGTGACAACGTCGCATTAGGTTGCAGCTGTTGATGATATTTTGGATGACTAATATCTCCCACCTGCTAAACTCTCCCGGACTCTCCCTAACCCAAAATGGCGATGCGCAAAAGAATCGGCGCAAAGCATCCCCAGATCTTGAGAAGCTGATTATTTGTTGAGCCGTGATATGGTTCTAAGGAGAAGTTATACCTTCCTGACTGGACGACCTGTCCCTGGGGAGGCAAGCAAACAACACCGATGTGAGGCTGCATCTCGACCGGGGATTCCAAGAACAGCAAGGCGATGTCATTGTACAACGCTCCTGAGTAGAATTGAGGATGGATCTGGATGTGCTTCACCTCCCTGTCTTGGTGGGGGTAGATCTCCTTGGTGTTCTGGGTGTCCCACTCTCCAGCACGAATTGTGAACGTGCGACCCTTGCCGGCTACACAGTGGGCAGCTGTCACTACCACCTACAATGAGTTAAAGAATTAGTGAGGTAATCAAATAAAGGTTTAATTAAATGTAATTGACCACTTGGCTGGAATTTTTCTTTTTCTTTCTATTTCAGATTTTCCAAGATACGACATCATCAGTTATTATAGCGCATGACTCTATGCTTTTTTTAAAGCTGAGACTTTGCCAAATTTATCCATGTAGATTTTCAGGAATCTCTGAGTTACCAAAATAGAGATAATTACGTTTAATGACTTTCTATCTTCTATTTTAGTATTCTAAATTTGTTCCTTGTTCAAAATGTCAATGTTGTTAAAATATGGTATCATACTATCACAATGTTCATTTTCATTATAAAATGAAAATAAAAAATTTCTAAATTTTCTAATTATAAAATTTTTCATAATTTAGCACAGGTTTTCAGGAATCTCTAGTTGCCAATTTTTTGAAATCTATGAAACGTAATTGATTGTCTGTTTCTACAGAATCTAAGGTTATTCCTTTTACAATATGGCAACGTTCTTACGATATGGTATCTGGTGTTAAAACTATTCAAAATTTGATTAAAAAAATGTCTTCAAGGGTGTCTTGACTCAGTACTTGTCACACATTTTCAGTGCTAACAAAAAATTTGGAGTTACTCAATCCCTACACCATCCTCATAAAAGTAAACAATGATCAGTGACCTTTGAACCATCTAAAAACGAAGTTTGAACGATTTAAAAATACTTTTTTTTTAATTTCTCCTCCACCACTGCCAAGAGTTTCAATAACGATGCACCGTTACCATTTTCTCCACGGTAGTAATACGGTGTCAGAATTTTAGCACAATCAAGTTCGTAGTTTCCTAATTCCCCTTTATATGATTATAATATGTAGATATGTATCAAATTATGTCACGAATATGAAATTCGAAGGCAACATGCGGATACGCATAAAAATCACATAAAATTAGCAAAGTAATTATTTTAGCGCAATGCAATGTAGAGTAATTTAATGAATACAACAATTTTTTGAGGTTTCAACACCCCCCTCCATCCCAAGTTCACCTCCTTCCAAAAACAAATGGAAAATGATTAGGAACCCCTGGAACGAACACGAAGTTTGGAGGGGTTCTGATGATTTTTTGTTTTTTATCTATTTCTCTGCCGCCCAAGCAGCGATTTTCAAAAGTGTAGCAGCATTACGGGGCTATAAGGACGCCAACAGACAGAAGATCGACAGAAATGAGTGAAGTCGACTTTCGTTATCTAGAATACCATAAAACTCCAAAAAATCCAAAATTTTCGTGATCATAATTCTCTCACACATTGGTATGGGAAGTAAAATTGGATTTCTTTTCGAAAAGTTAAAAAATATCAAAAATTCCGAAAACTTCCATTATTTACATAATTTTAAAAAATCCCATGTTACGTTTTCCGCTAATATGTATATAATATAGAGTTAATTCATGCTACATACTTGAGGATGTATCAGAGCTCCTCCACACTGGTAGATGTTTAATTTTTGTGGATTTCCGTCAATATTTTCTTGCTTCAGAATGGCTACCATCCATGGAAATTCACCAAATTGCGTCTCGTGGTCTCTGAAAATATAAAATATCTAAATATTATGGAATTACCCAGGTTTATAGTACTGCTTAACAAATTATACCATAAAATTTCATATGGGATATTTTTACATTTTCTAGTTACTATATAAAGTAATTGTACTTTAGTAGTATTTTAGTATTTACTATTTTCTGTCAAATAATAATCTAGAGAATCCCCGTACAAGACAGGCAAAGAATAATTTATAAGCTTCCTCTACTGCTGAGTAAATAAATTACGTGTATTTTAAAATTATTTTTAATATTCTAGTACAAAAGGATTGATTATTAATTTTTTTTATTTTGAATTAAATTTTTATATTATAACTGCGATTGAGGTACTCACTTATCACCCGTAATGCGAAACCCAGCTCCATCTGAATTCCGTACACCACAGCCAGTGGGAGTTTCTGGTTTGGGTGGTGGAGTTATGGGGTTGTCGGGCTGGCGAACGTCAGGTTTGTTGCAACAAACTTCCAGATAGTTTCCGCACGGGTTGTTCTCAATTCTGTAAGAGTATTTTCGAAGTAGTAGTAGGAAAGAATTTACTTGGGTAAATTCATACGACGCTTTCACTGTGGAATTTGTTGGTATAAAAATTTAATTTTTTATTATATTGACAAAACCGGATTTTTTCTGGACTAGTACCTAATCAACAAATTTAATCTAAAAAAAACAAAAAGTTATTGGCCGCGGTGAGATTCGAACACACGTCCTTTCGGACTGGTGCCTAGCACCTTAACCGCTCAGCCACGCTGCCTGTGCTTCAGGAATATTAATACACCGTACATAATACGTCGACAGTTATCTGTCGTAATTTAATTCAATTTTTTCCAAACCGGAAGCGATATTGACAAAACCTAGCACCTGTAGTTTTAGCTATCTTTTGTATACGGACAGGCGAACGGACGGACGGACAGACAGAGGCTCTGCATAAGCTCTCTTCAGTGAATTAGTGATAGCTAGAAAACGGACCCAGATAAGTTTGCGATTTTGCGCACAGTAGTTTTAATGGAAACACTGTTCTCGTTAACTGCCATTTGTCAAGAGACTAGTGTAGATTCAGCCATAGGCTTTCAGCCTACCGCAAAGGCTGAAAGTCTACGGCGCTGTAGAAGCGCTGCGGGAGGATAAGTGTCAGTGAACGTTAAAATTGGAACGCTAGAGGTTGTAGCCGTTGGGAAATAAATTCCCCGGCAGCTCATTCCAGTGTCGAAGTTCTCCAAAAGAAGGAATGCTGGAGGAGACTGGTTGGAGGAGTAGAGACCTCGACTTGGTAAGGATGAGCTCGCAGAGTCTCTCTAGTGTTCATCGTTCGGACTACTCTTCATGTTACTATCTGGGAGAACATCTTCCGTGATAGAATCTGTAAAACAGGGAAAGTCCGCCACCCTTCTTCGATGTCCCAGGCTGTGAAAGTCTTTTGTGAGGTTAGGCGTATCGACTAGTCTAATTGAGGAGCTGACATGCAAAAACTGATAAATCCAATTTCCACGAATCAGAGAAAAAGGCCAAAAACCTCTGGACGCCAATCCCCTAACAGATTCCAACTTTGAAGCTTCTGTATTTGGCTTTTTTGATTGTAAATTCAAACTCAGAAGGTTACGAAGGAAAATATATGGATATTTTTCGTTTTTTCATCAAAAAATTATCGGATTTATCGGGTTTTGCATGAAAGTCGGAATTTGCTCATTCTATTTATAGAGGAGCGGCTATATATTTTACCAAAGCATATATTTTCAACAGAATACTTACATTAAAACGCTAATCTATAATGATATTAAAAAAATATATAATAAACTGAAATGCTGTAAGTATCCAAAACAGTAACCTTAATCTAATGTAGCACGGGTTTATTCAGGGGTTCATTCCGGCTCTTTTGTGATTGAACGAAATAAACATGGACGGTTAGTTCTTCATCAAGACAGTCAACAGTCACACATTTCGTCTTCTATGATCTGCGGACGTGCTTCTTCTTCTTCAGATAAACCATTTAAGAGTCTTTTGTACCACTGCAACCTTTGGACATCCTCCCATTGCTGACCGAACTCCTGGACCAGAAGTTGTCTTAATATTTTTTTCTTTTCTTCTGGTATCCCCCGATTCATCAAAGTTAATTCCGTGAAAGATAAATCTAGGTCTACACTTCCCGCCTTAATATAAGTGGGATTTGCTGGTTTCACTATGCCATTTGATAGAATCGGCTAACAGGAACAAAATTTCACGTTTAACCAGAAAACGAAAAAATGTGGATTTATCGGTTTTTGCATGTCAGCTCCTCAATTGCTCTCTTTTGGATAGTGTCTAGAAGCTTATTTAGAGAGTGTTACGGAGCACATCCTATGTGTGAGGGAGCAATACTCCAACGATGGTTGGATCTGTACCTTATAAAGCAGCAGTTGCTCTGGTGTATACAACTTCCTATTGCGGAACAAAACTTTAAGCTTCTGGGGTGACGTTTAAGCAATACTGACGACGTGTTCGTTAAGCAAGAAACAATGTTAATACAACAATACTAATACCATGATACTACGACTTTAGAAGGTATGCTCACGCGCATGATGTCTTCCGTCTCGCTTCCACCTGTGACGTCAGCGTGTGACAAACGGGGTTTGTTTACTTGTTTAGTTACAGGTTATAGCCGAACATTTTCAGTTTATTTTCTTGAGTTTACTCGTTTCATTGCATTTAAGTTGAAAAATAAGGAGAAACTGGGTTATATCCCAGATTGCATAGATACTTCTCTCACTTGGGTCAACCATTTAACAGAAGGTTGACTATAAATACATACAGATGAGTTCTTGGCAAAATGTAATGAGCTCGGCCATATATTTTCCAACTATAATGGAAACGCTTTGAAAATTGAAAAAAACTCTCTTGCGAATTTAAACAAATTATCAGAGAATGTTTATGTGACTGATGAAGCAAAGATGAGCTTGTTTTCTAGATGTAAAATGTATTTCAGAATACGAATTCTTGATAGGGGAATTAGAGAGACCTCGAATATTAGAAATTCACTAAGATTGTAAAATAGTATAAAGTAGGTAATAAGTATACAGGGTCCTGCGACGGTGCATCCAGCTTTCCTAGCGCCTTTCCTATTTGGAATAAAAAAATGCTACATAAAATAAAAGTGCGCTAAAAAATGGTTGGAGATTTACCGGTTGCAGAACGTATTTTGATATATCATTTTCAGTTCATATAGAGAAAGGCTAGTTCTATATGCTCTCATACACCCCTTTTTCAGTTCTTATTGTCGGTCCAAAATATATTTCCCCATAGACTCATATGTACAGAATCAATACCTAACCACAACACAAGAGCGCAACAAATAATGTGCCCTATACCCAGGCCATCAGAAACCATCACTACAGGTGCGTCAAACTTTTTAAATCAAACATATTATTAAACAGATATATGGTGTGAAAACATTTTGAAAAAAATTGAGGAAGAACCTATTATTACTAGAAATCTCTAGTATACAAGAATTCACCTGTACTAGTTAAATACAATGCCCAGAAAGATATTGTATTGTTGTATTGTGATATGTTCTTATTTTATGTTTAACATATACGCGGTTGTGACATATATTTGAATAAATAAAAAATAAGAAATTTGGTAATGCATTTCTCCAACAATCATTAGCAGAAAAAACAAAAAAGTCAATATTCATTCGCCATAAACATAATGCCATTATGCTTGTTCATGGTTTTTAAAAATCTCTAATGACAAAATCATGTTATTTATTTCTTGTCTACCTTTTATTAAGAGAATTATACAGTAAATACATATGCAAATTGGCTTGAAGAGCTGGCGACGCAACATTATAATCTATATATAAAAAATAAGAACGGTAATCAAAGGCTCCTGAATGGAGTATATAAAAATTCCACCCCCTACCCGAGAAATTTTCCCACAAAAAGATGGTTTCACTAGGCACTCCAATCGACCTCTTATATGAGATTTCAGAAAAATACGTCCAGACCCCTGTGGCTCTGTTCTTTTCCCACAATGTCAATTTTTTTTGAGTACATACATTCAAATTTTTGTATCTGAAATTCAGAACGCTCGGAACTACTGCAAACGGGTCAGGCGTCGATTAATATCAATTCTCTGTAAAACTATTTCACCAATTATTTATTCAGACACAGAGCAATATGTATCGTTTATATTATACTGTGCATGAGCTATTTTCATTTTGTATGAATATTAAATATCTAAGACAGGTATAACAAGAATCGAAATAAAACTTTCAAAAATCAATGCTTTGGCGCCATGTGCTTGTACACTTTTGTCACACGGTGACGTCATGCGCAGACCGGTTCGAAATCTGTCCGCCAAGTGATCATATCTGTCAGTGTCATAGTATCATGTACTAATACTAAGGCGACTTCTGCATCGTCAATTTCAATGAATAAAAATTGGGTTTCTGAATTGCATTGTGGAGGTACTAGTACAGGATGTATTAACGATATGTGATGGGTAGACAATAGCTGCTTTCCTACTTGGGATGAAGAAAGAAAGAAAATGCCTCAAATGAAAAATGTAGAGGGCAATAAAATCTATCTTCGAAAGTATTTATCATTATACAAGGGGTCCAATAAATGTGTAACTTATCAAAGTTACATTTTTTTAAATTGTATATTATTGTATATTTGGATTCCTTAATCGATTCTAGTGTATCGCACATGTTACTTAAAACGAACCATTAGGCGCAAATCACCATTTTTTATATAAGTAAACCTTAGAGAAAAATATAATATATGGCAGCGTCTATAAAACTGAGTGACTAAGCATAAATTATGTCAGCCTAGGTAGTACTGTCAAAATTGAATTGATTTTGTACTTGGTGAGGTCGGCAGATTAATTAACGAAACTTCACTCTCAGGAAACTTGATTTTTTTAAACGGGAATACCTAATTTTTTTATACAGTTAAGTGTAAAATTTGGTAGTTTTTCTAAGGACGGTCAATATTAATCTCTTGAAGTTTCCGTTCTACTTCAAAATTTCAGTCAAATTGGTTTTTTCAAATTCTTCTACCTGTAAGCAACCTAGCACGCAAAATTAACAAAAACCTGTTCAGATGGAAGAAAACAACTGACTTTGCAGAACGATGTGAAGGAAATAGAGTTACTGAGAGAAGATTATAAAAATACCTGACAACATATCAGCTATAACCTGAAACAACAGCGACAGTATATCTCATGTCAATGAGATGCAGAAGTATGACAGAAATCGCTATTTTTCACAGCCTAGTTTTTGATATGTACTAGAGATTTAAAGGTTTCCTTTGAAATGAAAGGAAAAATAGCAGCGATTGTAGTCTAGTATCTACAGAAAAAAAATCTTCAGCTTCGAAAGATGCATAAACCTGCGTATCATCCGCATACAAATGGGCAGTATACGTTTTTAGACAGGTTAATAACTGTGATGTATAGATTGTATATCGAAGAGGTCCCAGTGCGGATCCCTGAGGAACGCCACATGTTACACTTCTAGACGAAATTCACATTTAATGATATAGAAAAGTAGTCATTTCCGTCAAAGGTAGCGATTGATTATGTTATTTGCGACATTTCTTCTTATCTCATATAGGGAAGCAGATATCGGTGTCTGGCGACTGTTATTTGCAGGTGTTGGACATGCCAATGCTTTGAAGTAGAAACTATTTTACTCCCTAGTTTATTTACTTCTATTATTTATTACCTTATATCAATTAATCCTTGGCCGTTGGTGTTTACACTTCCATTGGAGCACAAGTAGTAGTTTACACATACACAGTCGTCAGGTGTTTCTCCACTACCTCCTCCACTGTTAGGTTGTAAGTTAGGCACTGCTGTTACTGTAGATGGCTCTGTAGGCTGCCTAATCAGAAAAGATGTATTTAAATATTTGAAAATCTACAACAAATATGCGAATATTAAGATTTTGGCTTGAGGGAAACTTAAATAATAACTAATTCCACAGATTCACAGAATGAAATTCAACCATTTTGTTCCTTTCTATGAGAAACGCTTTAAAAATTTGTACATTTCTGGTGTAAGGAATTTTATTTTTATCATCTTCAGACGACTTATCTTCCAATTGTATACTTTTTCATCGAAAACAATTTGCAGGTGCCTCAGCTTAAACCGTATGTCAGTGAGTAAACGCAGCTTTTTTTAGGGCTTGTGATGTAAGCCAAAACAGACTCTTATCATGTACATAGTGTAGTTTGCAATTAGTTTGTTTATTAAACATGTTCTAAAACAGTACATAAACAAACAAAAAATGAATGATGATGTGCATCACTGTACGAGGCAAGCTATTGAGCCAGTCTCAACATGAGTAAAAGCTCGAAAGATAATGCACACAAATAATTAGGTTCATTTGAATTTGAAGCATGTTTTAGTTTGCATGATATCAAAAAATTGCTTTAATCCAGAATGTGTAGAAATAGCATCGTTATCTTCAGGCTCGGCGGGTTTTGATTTTTCAATTAGTTGCAAATGGTGTATTTGAATGTTGCTGCTAAGCAGAAAGAACAATGAGAAACGAGCAGACAGAAAGAATTCTGCCGGTGCGCCATCCAGTACCCGAAGGTAACGGCAAACCAAGGAAATCTCTGCTTAGCAGCAGTAGACTTCTTGGTGGGACGCCAAGGTGCATCCGCTTGGCCACTAGAGAGCGCGGGTTCTATACACTGCTGCGTATGAACGCCGATATACGAGAGCTGCTCTATACCTCCGTCAATCCACCAGTACGCAGACAGCTGTTTCACGCTTAGTAGCGATCATCAGTGCGCCATAGGTAGATTGACGGAAATAGAGGGCATCAATTTTTTCATGTTTAATAAACATGTGAAACATGTGCGAGCAGACAGAAAGAATTCTGCCGGTGCGCCATCTAGTACCCGAAGGTAACGGCAAACCAAGGAAATCCCTGCTTAGCAGCAGTAGACTTCTTGGTGGGACGCCAAGGTGCATCCGCTTGGCCACTGCCACAGCTGTCTGCGTACTGGTGGATTGACGGAGGTATAGAGCAGCCCTCGCATATCGGCTTTCATACGCAGCGGTGTATAGAACCCGCGCTCTCTAGTGGCCAAGCGGATGCACCTTGGCGTCCCACCAAGAAGTCTACTGCTGCTAAGCAGAGATTTCCTTGGTTTGCCGTTACCTTCGGGTACTAGATGGCGCACCGGCAGAATTCTTTCTGTCTGCTCGCACATGTTTCACATGTTTATTAAACATGGAAAAATTGATGCTCTCTATTTCCGTCAATCGATCTATGGCGCACTGATGATCGCTAATAAGCGTGAAACAGCGATCTGCGTACTGGTGGATTGACGGAGGTATAGAGCAGCCCTCGTACAATGAGAAACGTTCATAATAGTTGAAAAAAAGATAAAGTATGTTAATAACATAGCATTAACATGATATTCATATGGAACATAAAAAAACTATTTACGGTGTTATTACTTTTTTCAATAAATGTATTACGCCTGACAGATACCCTAATAAGAAATTCGTGAGGGGTGTTATCATCATTTTCTTCGGTAATTACCGCGTATGTGCGGCTTGGTATTTCCTTATCAAAATGAACATGCGCAGAGCAGGTTCTGCATGGTATTTCTCCAACAATACCCTTCACAGTGCACAGAGACCCTACTTGAGGGATTATATTAAACAGCAGGCACAACGACGTTATAGTCAAGCGGAATCGCTCAGCATCACAACAGCCCTCTGTTGCGCGAGATAGTAGACTACACAGTCGACTAAGCTTGCATGCACACAAGGCCGCGGCTTGCATTGTGATCTAAATTAAATCGTGAAATTCTGAAAATAACTAAATTTTTGCCATCTAAGATATCGAGCTACAAAATTAACCTTTTTGGTTAAAAATTATCGAACTCAAATAGACTAGATCAAATTATAAGCTCTAACCAATGAACGTCCCCCTAAAGAGGAGGCTCTTCTCATTCCTTCCGTTCCTTTTCTTACCTTACTGTTCCCTGACTTTGTTTGGTCTCTGATGGGCTCTGGGTAACCGGAAAGATCGACAGATTAAGAGCAAAGGTTCACCGGACCGCTCTCAGAAGATATGAAGAATGATCATTATCTTCTTTGTGACTAATGGGTCGATTATTTGAATCAATTGATTCGAATAATTTCTTTACTGTCTCGAATCACCTAATACCAAGTGACTCGGATCAGTGATTCCTGATTCGATTAGTAAGTCAGCATGATTTGAAACATTGAATTAAGTCATAGTTTCCATTACTAGTTCCATTAATCACGTGAGGCTTGAAGAGGGGGGGGGGAGGTTGGCAAAATCACGAAATATCACAAGGGGGGGAGAGGGATCTGGTAAGATAAAACGTGTATTTATTTTTTCGTCAAGCACATAATTATTACTTGCATGCCTTCAAAAACAACCTGCAACCTTTCGGTCTAGACGTTTTTATCATGGTCCTTAATTTCAGAAAAAAATAAGATTATTCTTTATACCTGTATTTAAAGACAATATTCGAAAAATTTTAAGGTTTTTTGTAGGTACTAAAAATACACGTGATGTTGGATGGGGGAGGGGAGGTAGTCTTAAATCTCGCCACATATCACCAAAGGGGAGGGGGCGAGGGTGATAAAAATGCTAAATAAAAGATCACGTGATTGATGGACGGCCCCGTACGAGACTAAAAGCTAACACAGGCACCGTGCTGCGGCTGTGCCTTGTTATAATCAACTTTTTAGGCTGGTTGCAGTTGGGTTACTCCTCACTGTATTATATTTTTGTTTGGGTGCAAGCGAACCATTGCACGCAAGTATTCGCCGCCCTTGGTTGCCTTTATTTTTATTAAGGCTTATATTGTCATCTCTCTATAGGACAAGAGCTAGATATCTAATAATACAAAATTAGTATTGGGGTCAAAAATGTACATTTTAAGCACATAATTAAAATGATGGTGTATTTTATCACAAGCATCGTTTAAAATGAAGGCTTATACATGGTACTACAGTAGTTGTCAGAATGATGATGGCATTTTCGGCATTTAGATAAGAGATTAACCTCAGCACTATTTAATTTAGATATAATATAATATGATTAGGTATACTTGATGACGAGCGGATTAAACTGACACCCAATGATTGTCGAATAGTAAGTAAAGAAAGAACTATTACTTGCCTTGTGAACACTTCTCTAATAAGATCTTCGACAGCTTTTCCTTGGCCCCATACTCCGCTGCTACACACACCAAGCAGCAGAACGAGTGTGACCGTGAGGGTTGACATATTCGAATTTCTGTAAATTCAATCATATTTTATCTAGCAGCTCTAATATACATCAAGCTTTAGATAATCCTGTTGCCATAGACCGATATTTTTTGAAGGCCTTTCATTGAACGATTGCCGCGAAAGCCTTACGCAGGACATTCAACATGTTTAACAAAAAATAATTTTTGAGGCAGCATTTATTGACAGGCCAGGCAGCAGTTTTTGTCCTCCCTATTGAAAGTGTTGTTGCTGATCATGTAATTCGTTAATGCACCCCCCCCCCCCCGACGGATACTATGTTATAGTATTTTGTGGCTGATAATATATAGATCCCTTATCAAGAAAAAGATCCCCCCAATAATAAAAAAGATACTGAAGCCTTTGATGCCAAATTTTGTTTTTTGTGAATTAAGCACGTTGATTCGCTCCGCTAGAGTCAAATAAGTACCACTTTCTATAAAATTTATTCTGATTTTCAGGAAAGCTAATAATAATTTTACAATTATTTATAAATTCTTTTTATATAAATTAGATAAGGTCTACATTTTAAAATACTAGCTAATATAGTTAATTATTAATTGGTTATTAATGACACGGCATTTTGTGAAGAGAGGGCTTTGGATTTGTAAAACAGCGCGCTGTTTCCAATTTGCAATGTGATCTCTTCATTTCTTAAACAGTTTAGCTACCATTAGGTACTAAAATAATTAATAATTAATTCAAACGGTCGTCAGCCCTATTTTTTAATGCAATATTGTAAACATTATTTATGTCTTTTTCTATACTCTTAAAATATGCTTAAGTATTCTCATCATCATAGTTACAATGTCTTAACAGACATGTTGTGAACTCGTAAAATGCGTTAGTATTGCCGACACGAATATTGTCAATACTTTTGAGAACTGTAGCTCGCCATCGTTCGCGATTTACTGTCAGTTCAGTAGCGCCCTTGATACTCATATCCAACAACTGTTTCGTTGTATCCACCCAGCGTGCAGGGGGACGGCCACGTCGCCGCCCACTCGAAGCATGACCCTGAACTACAAGTTTCTCTATATTATCGCTTCTGTGTATATGTCCGAAGAATGTAAGCATTCTCGTCGACACAATGGAGGATAGTCTCCTTGAATTACCGAGCTCATCCAGTATGGAAACGTTAGTTCGATGGGAGGTATAAGGAACTCTTAGCATTCTCCTTCACGTCCACATTTAAAAAGCATCTATGCGATCTCGATCTGCCTTTTTGACAGTCCAGGTTTCCGAGGCATACAAAAATATGGGGAACACAAGAGACTGAACCACCGACATTTTTCTAGCTTTATCAGGGCCGTATCTAGGCGATGACAATGGAGGGGGTTCATGGTGACCTTAGGGGGGGGGGGGGGGGTAGGTTCATGTATAAAAGAATATGTAATGTCTTAATTTGCTTAAAATATATAGATTGTATCGCTGCTAATGTGTCATGAGCGCCGAGGGATTGGTAAGTAGTAGAATAAATCACTAAGCTTGGAGAAAACATCCTTGATTATTTTAATTTTGTATTATTTTAGAAGTTATTTCATTCATGGGAATACTCATGGGGGGGTTTGAACCCCCCAACCCCCCCGTTATATACGGCCCTGAGCTTTATAGTGATGTTATGGTCATGCCATATTTTAGTAAGCTTTGTCATGGTCACACGCGCCTGTTGAATGCGCCGTCGAATCTCATTTTTACAGCTACCCGAATTGTCGATCAAAGAACAGAGGTACAAAAAACTTTGAACTACTTCACAACGGCCTATTGACTTTATCTCTCGATGATTATCATGCTCTCTATCTACGATCATAACCTTGGTCTTATTGTAGTTAATACCAAGACCATACGCTGCACTATGTTGTTATAAGATGTTTAATAGAGCTACCAGGTCTTTCTGAGAAGCAGCAATAAGGGTTGTATCGTCAGCAAATCTTAAGTTAGATATTTTGCTTCCGCCAAATGCTGAGTAAATGTTAAATAACATCGGAGATAATGCACATCCCTGACGAACTCCTTTTCTGGTTGCAGTTTGATCAGACAGGTTACCATCAATTCTTACACGAGTCGGATTAGACTCGTAGAGTTGCTGTATGAGAAACACTAGGTGTATTCTACCTTTAAATAAAAAAACTACTCTGTCATAAGGGACGATCTTAAAACTCTGATTTTTAATCGTTAATAGCTCGTTAATAATAGCAATAAGAAGTTTTGAATTTTTGAGGGTAGATACCTAGATGTGATTAAACTTCTCAGAAATGAAAAAAGAATTATTTCGTCTGTTGCAAATGCAAACTGTTGCATTGGATAAATACAAGATGAGGGCGAGTAATATCTCTTAGGATCACGATGCCGTTTGCCTTATTAAGAAAGAATAATGCACAGAGAATGCAACCTAAAGATGAGACAATCGAGATCCAACAAAAATCCATAAGAAAACCTGAAATAACTTATGGCCCACTGTTTGAGAGAACATCATCATAATTTTATATAGGCAGATTCCTTTATTTTTTTCGTAATACTGTCATCCTCTATCCCTTGTGTAGGAAGGCTAAAGTTATCAAGCGCTCATTGTATTTTCTAGTTAGTTTTAGCGACAAATACACACAAAATAGAAAAACGTTAATCTATAGTGAATCAGTAAATTACCAGATGAATAACTACTGGCAGAGCTGCACAAATTAACTGTAGTGATTAGTGTAAAAACCCGTATATTGTGCTACAACGCTGTTGTTAAATTGAGCATGAAATTCAATATGACTTTTGTACTCTAACAAAGATTTTTTTAAACCATATCAGTACTGTAAGATTTCTAGTGTTGCCGAAATATTATCAATTTTGGCTATGGCTATGGTTTTTTTCAAGATCTTGGTTCAAATTTGTTGACAACTAGACACCGTGCTACCCTCTCCTATCATCGTAGAATACTAAAGTGTTCAGAAAATATTGTTTTAATTATTAATCGACCATTTTAAGTGTTGCATACTCCATAGTACACAAAATTTAAAAAATGCAAATATTACTTTTTAAAGTGGCGAAATAACTATGCGCTACAAAATACCTAAGAATATGGAAATCTAAAAAAAATAATTGTTAGTAATTTTTATACCTCATTCTTCTCTATTATGTTTTTTTGACTGCGTCCAAATTGGCGATTAGAAAATTGAAAAATACATAAACTGTATGGTGATACTTAGATTTTATTTCAATTATTACTTCTTATATTCTTATTACTGAACAACTCAACATTTCAAAAAAAAAATAAGTTGCGTGTTTAGACAGCATACCACAAGCACCTCAAAAACTGTTTTTTCCACCCTTTTTCTAGCCTAACTTACGTCAAAAGGATGTAGATGGCACAGCTTCTTCTAACGGCTAATTGAGGACCTCTGTAACTGGTAAACAATCTCGAAAACAAATCAGAATGCGTCTGTCTAAATAGTTGTCCTGTCTTGCTTAGGTTATATCATCAACTTTTGCGAGCACCACAACTATCCGAGTCATAATATATATTTACACGAAACATTTAGGCGTATAAGGAACCCACTTTTGATCATCCCGGAATCACACCAGTGTTGGACCACGACTACCCGCAAACTAAACTACTAGCGAAAACAAATGACATACGTACCCAAGCATGACCGACTCTGCATTTGTTAAATAATCGACTCCAACATTTATTCTACCACCAGCAACGTAACAGGTGTATCGCATCCCATCAGCGTATCAACCGGTAAAATATACTGGTTGAATGAAAAAATACATCAACGATAGTAGATCCCCTATCCCCTAAACTGTTGCTGCTGTACTTCAACGAGATGCTAGAAATAACATCCAAACTAATCTACAACTTCGCAGACGACAGTACATTAATCATTAATATCGTGCATGGAACCAGGCAAGCCACTGTCATCTCAGGAAACGGTACGTCGGCGACAGCAACATGCGTCACAGATCAACTTACATATCAAAACAATTGTCGAGTGGGGATTACTAGTTAAAGTACATTTTAACGTACAGAAAATCCAGGCAACAACACTGACAATAAAGTCTCACGTTGGCTTACCAACTGTGGAAATGGAGGGTCACCCAATAGTCGAGTCACCTTCCGTCAAGCTTTTGGGGATCAACATCAATAGTAACATGTCCTGGCATGACCACGTCGTCAATATTGCTAAAGCGGCATCTCAGAAGCTTGGAGTTTTGTTGCGCTGTAGAAAGCTGTATACACCAGAGCAGCTACTGCTGCTCTACAAGGCGCAGATCGGACCATCGTTGGAGTATTACTCCCACGTATGAGGATGCGCTCCGAAACACTCTCTAAAGCTTATGGGCACTATCCGGAAGAGAGCAATAAGACTAATCATTACGCCTAACCTCTCAAAGCACCTCCACAGCCTGGAACATCGAAGAAGGGTGGCGGAACTGTCTCTGTTTTACAGATTCAATCACGGAAGATGTTCGAGTCAGTTCCTGCAGATAATAACGCCAAAGGTTGTCCGAACGAGGAACACTAGGGAGGCTCTGAGAGCTCATCCTTACCAGGTCGAGGTCCCAACTTCCCGCATCAGTCTCCTCCAGCATTCCTACTTTTGGAGAACTGCGACGCTGTGGAATGAGCTGCTGGGGAATTTGTTTCTCAACGCGTTTCAAATCTAACGTGCACCGATACCTACCCTCTCGCAGCGCTTCTACAGCATCATGCGCTTTTAGGCTTTGCGGTGAAGCAGACCATAAAAAAAAGATGCTATGGCGAAGAGGTTCGAATGGAGATTCGACTCAGGTGGCAGAACCCTACCCAAGAATCGGACCCTGGAGGACTCCTACCGTCAATTCTAATCTGAACTTTTTTCCGTGAAGAGATATTTGGAGTGTTTCAGTAGCCAAAATGAAAAACCTTTTGAATTAGTTTGATAATAATAATAATAATATGTCTTTATTTCCCAATAAAAATTACAATTAAAAAAAAGCAAAAGAAACAATGTGGAGCGGAATTCAGAATGTAGCGATGACGCTACCTCTGCTCTTCCATTCAACTCCAGAATAAATACTAAATAATACAGTTTATGTCAAAACTATGGTCAAATACTTGTTTAAAGTAGACACCGACAAATAGAAATTTAAAAATATAGCGAAGAAAATGATTTCCACCTTACCCTCAATGTGAGCTCAACGATATCACAATCCTTGTTTGGAACATGTCCTAAATCGCATCAGGCACGATGCAGTGAACCAACAGAAACAGCTAATACTCCCTACCAGCATTGAATTACACTACTGGTTCGAGTGCTTCCTTTAGGGAAACATGAAGAAAAAGATTTCCACCTTACTCAAAGTTAACTCAAGGGTATCACAATCCTTCTGTGGCGATGAAGAACCAAACTGTGAGAAATGTGTGAAGAACTGTCTTGTCCTACCTTCCAGATGGCTAGGCACACCTTACACATTGGAACAAACCTTCAAATAATCCTATCAACCAAGCCTGAAGAGGTTGAAAAGCTGCTGCTATTTCTCAGAAATAGGGATTCATAAAGCCAAGTAGCTTGAGTTTTTTTTTAAATACTTGATCTGACTTGAAAGCTCAAGCTTTTGAAAATTTGATATTTGACTTGACTTGATTTTCGATCTGAACTACTTGACTTGCTATCAAGTAAAATCAAACTACTTGATATTACTTGATATAGATCTGTAAAATGCGAATCGAAGTGTTAAAATAGGGGAATCACTGAGGTTACGACAGCAAGCAGGCACCCGATGACTTTAAAACTTTAAAGCCAACCGACACAGAATGGTCGTTAATTGAATGAATTTGCCAGTACCTTAATGTTTTTAAGAGTATTTCCATCATTTTTGCATTAATATGCTCCTCGATAGACTAGATTCGTGGGCTATGAAACTTGACAATAAACCTGATCGAGATAAAACCGATGAACAGATTATAAATAGTATTTAAGCGGCAAGGGACAGTACTAAAGAATTTTAGAATGGTGGAAAAGCCAAACCTTGCCACAATGGCCAAAGACAGCTGAAAGGCAGTTCTCTAGAGCTGCCTCTCTTACCAAAACAAGAATTCGATTAGAACTCCCTTAGATGTCTTATGTGTCTCAAATCATTGATGGCAAATGAGGATATTCATTTTTTTTACTTCTGTGTCATCGGCATCGATTGCTCTGGACAGTAGCCTCGTGTTCTGTGTAGGCGCCACTCTAGGAACAGTACTGTTAATTAGAAGCCAACAGTGAAGGCCCAGGTCGTCAGTATTGCTAAAACGGCATCCCAGAAGCTTGGAGTTTTGTTCCGCTGTAGGAAGTTGTATACGCCAGAGCAACTGCTGCTGCTCTACAAGGCACAGATCCGACCATCGCTGGAGTATTGCTCCCATGTATGGGGATGTGCTCCGAAGCACTCTCTAAAGCTTCTGGACACTATCCAGAAAAGAGCAATTAGATTAATCGATACACCTAACCTCACAAAGGACCTCCACAGCCTGGAACATCGAAGGAGGGTGGCTGACCTATGTCTGTTTTACAGATTCTATCACGGAAGATGTTCGAGTGAGCTCTCCCAGATAATAACACCAAAGGCCGTCCGAACCAGGAATACTAGAGAAGCTCTGCGAGCTCATCCTTACCAGGTCGAGGTCCTTACTCCCCGAACCAGTCTCCTCCAGCATTCCTTCTTTTGGAGAACTTCGACGCTGTGGAATCAGCTGCCGGGAATTTGTTTCCCGACGGCTACAACCTGCAGCGTTTCAAATCTAACGTGAACAGACATTTGTCCACCCGCAGCGCTCCTACAGCGCCATAGGCTTTCAGCCTTTGCGGGAGGCCGACCATAAAAAAAAAAAAAAAAAGGTGGGGATTCTTCGCTGAGCCTTTCTTATGATATTTATTTTTGATTGAAAAAACCAGAAATAAATGTCCGCCTCTTGACAGAATCGAACTCGGGACCTTCCGGTCACGAGCCCTCGACTCTAACCACTGAACCAGCCCACCCCCATTTGAGTTTCTTGTTTTTCTATGTATTATTGTCAGAATTCAGAATATTTCGTATTTTTATTTCGTATTATTACATTCATCATTTAACTAAGTTTGTTGGAGTTTTCATTTTTGGATGTTTTTTTTCAAATAAAAGATTACATCTTTATGTACATAGATTTTTACTGTTATTGCGTTTTGGCAGTCAATCAGATTAATATCAACGAGAATTATTTTTTCAAGAAAAATCAGGTACTTAGCTCGAAAAATTCGATTTTCAAATTGCTTAATGTGTAACTACTTGACTTGAATTTCGAAAACAAATACTTGACTTGATCTTGACTTGATGTCAAGTCAAGTAGCTTGAAAGTTGTGAATCTCTACTCAGAAATATTAAAACACATTTTAAAATTTGAATAATAATTTAGTTTATTAATAAAACTTATCAAGGCAGCCAATGACCTTAGCAGTCGACGCTGCATAAACTAAAAAAAAAAAATGGAATCGAATCGATACAAAATTAAACAAAACCTTGCCAATACTTCGTTTTGGATGCAATTTATGTCACTTAAAAAAATGTATAGATCAACGCCGCATTATTGTAGTTGTAGTATTATCAAAGCTAGATCCATTCTTTATTAAATAGTCAAGGGTTTTGATACTATGTATGTGATATCAAACATTGTTAAAATTACAATAATCATATTTATTTTGTTCACGATTCTGTGCGCTTGAGCAAGAGAACAATTATTAACTCTATCGCCCCCCCTCCCCCCGGATCATATTAATAATTGATATCCCCTCCCTCCTTAAAAAATCATACCTGGGACCGCCATTGAGGGGTAGGTACTCTGTTTTGAACTAATATCGTTCCAGTTTTGGCGTATATGAGTATATGTATAGCTAATACACCTATAACTAGCATACCTTGAAATCTCCTGTTAACGACTAGTCTTCTATACTGGAACCACTTATCAACAAACCGTTCTGGTGATGATGCCAGATTTAGCAGTCAGCACACTGATGTACTGGTAATCAATTCGTGATGATAACACGTGGTCAGTCGGTTTTATCGGATTTAAGTAAACTTGGATCCCGAGATGACCTGATTAACAATTAACGTGAATACCCACGGTATAAACAACAATTAACGAGTTATTGTCGGCCATATACTTGCGTATCTACGAGGGTAATATTATTAGATTTTCTTCTTCTTTCTTATTAGAAAGATGCGAAACTGGTCCTATACTCCTATACAGGGTGTTTCAGAACTATGGGATCAAACTTCTAGGGGTTATTGAGTGCAACAGTATGTGACGGGGGTGCAAAAATTGCACTTCTGCCAGACAAAAAAAATCTGAACACATTGAAAAATATCCAAAATTTACAATTAAATGACAAAAATTTAGCATACATCATAAATAGGATAAAGGGCAATTTAGGTAAACCCCAAGATTACTATAGGCTATATAATGGTACTCTGTATGGTAAAGGAAAAAACTCAAATAAATGGAGAATATGCATTCCCAGCGGATTTATTAAAGAATTAGTATGGGCGTATCATGACGCGTATGGTCACTATGGAGCTTGGCAAACTGATAAGTCATTGTCGGTCAATTATATTTGGAAAAACATGAGAACATCAGTTAAAAAAATTATTAGGACTTGTGAGCTATGTCAAAAATCTAAATATTTAAATGAAAAAATGGCAGGACCAATGAAGTCCATAATACCTAAGGATGAAAACGAGTTGGTAGCAGTGGACATTTTTGGGCCACTACCAACATCCGTGGGAGGAGTAAAGTATGTTTTTGTAGTCCTTAATGTTTTCACAAAGTACGCAAAACTCTATCAAATCAAATCACCTACTGCTAGAACACTAATCAATAAACTAGAGAATGATTATTTTCTCAACATAAGAAAACCAGCTAGTATATTGTCAGATAATGGTACACAGTTTATGTCAAAACTATGGTCAAAATTCCTGCAACGTCATAACATTAGAAACCTACACTGTAGCATTAGACACCCTGCCAGTAATCCTAGCGAACGAGTCATGCGCGAACTAGGTAGATTACTTAGAGTTTTTTGTTCCACAAAACATTCAACATGGGCGAAATTTATCAAAAGGATAGAGTTATTGATTAATTGCGCAACAAGCGAAAGCACGGAGCTCGAACCAATAGTTCTAGAGAAAAATATCCACCCCGAGTTTGAGGTTCGAAAGCTGTTAAAAATACCAGATGATGGTGATAATGCGGTAAATTTTCAGATAGTAAGACAAAAGTTACTCTCAAAGGCGGCAAAAAGACAAAACAAACATGACAATAAACAAAAATTAAAAAAATTTGAGCTTGATCAATTGGTCTGGCTGAAAAGTAACAATATGTCATCAGCAGACAATCATGAGATAAAAAAATTATTCCTTCTATATGAAGGGCCATACCGAATCAAGGAAATCGCAGGGCATAATGCGTACCTCCTGGAAAATCCGCAGACAGGTGTGGTAAGGGGGGTGTTTAATATAGTTAACTTAAAACCGTATAAATCATAGGAAATAGGATTTTAAGGGGTAGTTGTTAGACTAGATTATATATTTAAAGCAACATTTTTTCTCTTTTTTTTTCTGGTTTTTGTTAAAGCAAATGCATCCTTGGTGGTTTACATTTTAGTGGGGCTATGTGGTGGAGCTGCAATGAATTGACATCCTACCAATTTTTTTTCCTTTCAGCAAATTATAAAGAAATAATATCCCTGACGCTCCTTATTTATTTATAATTTAGTGGGGCTATGCAACGGCAGACTTGTCCCCAAGCCTATAATTTGTCTAGCAGCGGCTGGTTTTTCCCAACGCTGGAAGACCATATCGACTGGTCTATAAATCACTCGTTGGCGAGCGTCGATTGGACGTTTTGAATTCAACGGTTTTCGGTAGGGACACAGAGTCTTCTTTAGTTCACACAACCGGAGCGGGAGTCAGTTTCCGATTGACCAACCGACCATCCACCACCGAGCTGGCTGCCTAGTAGTGACTAGTGACCATCCCTGGGACCTGGCTTAACATATAGCAGTTGCTGAACCTAGGTAACTTTTCCTTTCTTGGGGTAGTCACACAAAGGGATGGGGCCTTGCTCTGAATCGGGCGATATTAAATGAGCTATAATGCTTGCAGCCTGGTTTCCCGTTTTTGGGGTTTTACTACTCACGACGCCACGCAACAGTCGGCCATCTTGACCGCCGAGGTCCACCTTCCCGTTCCAGAGACTAAATAACAATCCTACGGGGGCAGTAGCAAAAGGGGCTACTGCAATAGCCACAGGGGACAGCTGTCGCTGAGGCGCTGTCCGAAATCCTACGGGGGCAGTAGCAAGGGGCTGCTGTATTAACTCTCTGCAAGGAGGCAGCTGACGCAGAGGCGCTGCTGTGGTCACAATCCCACGGGGGCGGTAGCCACTGTAGCCAGGGAGGCTGCCGTATTCATCTGTTTTTTTCAAAAGATAAGTTTACTTTATCATTTAACTGCCAGTGGTTTTCTAAATAACCTTTATGTTTTTGCTACAGATAGTTTGAGAATTCACTTGGTGTATTATTACTGCTTTTGTACTCTATTTCCATATTCATACATATTTACAATTTAAGTAATTTATTAAAAGGTGAAGAAATATATATATTTTGTTGATTTTCATACTCCATTTGTGTGTACATATTTAGTTTTTATAACCAATTTATTAAAAGGTGAAACAAAAATATGTCACCATTTATTCCTCATTTAATCCCTTGGATTCACGGACCCGAGGTGCTCTTCTAGCACAACCTTGGCCCGTCACAAGTAGAAAACTTTTGAGTACAGGGACCCATGTCCGGAAAAGTGTCCGTACGGTACTACAGCCCTAAAAAGCGTTAAAATGTAGAAAGACGATAAATTGCCTAAATAGCCTTTAATGCATTCACTTTTTGCCTTTTGTACATGATATCATCACAACAATTGTTCAAAATGTCTTCCTTTAACCTGAGTACACCGTTTTAAACGTCGCACATAATTTCGGCGGACTTGACTATAAATTTGATACTCGTTTTGAATGATTTCAAATGCTGCTGTAATTCGTCCGATTAAGTCTTGCTTTGTATCTACTGGAATTTCGTAGACCAAAGACTTTACATGTCCCCACAGGAAAAAATCTAGCGGCGTTAAATCAGGCGATCTAGGAGGCCAAGAAACGGATCCACCTCTAGCAATCCAACGGTGCCCAAACCGCTGAGCCAAATCCTCACGTACTGGTTCAGCAAAGTGAGCCGACGCTCCATCGTGCTGAAACCACATTTGCTGTCGAACGTTTATTGGAACATTTTCAAGAAGTTCTGGAAGAACTTCCTCCAAGAAACGCCGGCAAATGGGTCCTGTTAACCGTTCCGGTAGAAGGTATGGCCCAATTAAATAATCATCAACAATGCCTGCCCATATACATTGACAGACCAACATTAACTTCCCCATCATCATAGTCACAATGTCTTAACAGACATCTTGTGAACTCGTAAAATGCATTAAGTCGGAGCTAGAGTATTGCCGTCACGAATATTATCAATACTTTTGAGAACTGTAGCTCGCCATCGTTCGCTTTGTCAGTTCAGTGGCGCTCTTGATACTCATATCTAGCAACTGTTTCGTCGTATCCACCCAGCGTGTAGGGGAACGGCCACGGCGCCGCCCACTCGGGGCGTGACCCGTAACTACAAGTTTCTCCATATTATCGCTTCTGTGAATATGTCCGAAGAATGTAAGCATTCTCATCGATACAATGGAGGATAGTCTCTTTGGATCATCGAGCTCATCCAGTATGGAGACATTAGTTCGATGGGCGGTATAAGGAATTCTCAGCATTCTCCTCCACGTCCACATTTCAAAAGCATCTATGCGAGCTCGATCTGCCTTTTTAACAGTCCAAGTTTCCGAGGCATACAAAAATATGGAGAACACAAGAGACTGAACCAGTGACATTTTGGTAGCTTTAGTGATGTTATGGTCACGCCATATTTTATAGTAAGCTTTGTCATGGCCACCTGTGCCTGTTGAATGCGCCGTCGAATCGCATTCTCACAGCTACCTGAATTGTCGATCAAAGAACCAAGGTACACAAAACTTTGAACTACCTCACAACGGCCTATTGACTTTATTTCTCGATGATTGTCATGCTCTTTATCTACGATAATAACCTTCGTCTTGTTGTAGTTAATACGTAGACCACATGCTGCACTGTGTTGTTCAAAAACGTTCAGTAGATCTTCTAGTACTTCCTGAGAAGCAGCAATAAGGGTTGTATCGTCAGCAAATCTTAAGTTAGATATTTTGCTTCCGCCAATAGTTATACCGCCATTCCAGTTATCCAATACCGGTCTCATCACAAATTCAGAGTAAATGTTAAATAACATCGGAGATAATACACATCCCTGACGAACTCACTTCTTTTCTAGTTGCTGTTTGACCAGACAGGTTACCATCATTTCTTACACGAGCTGAGCTAGACTCATAGAGTTGCTGTATGAGAAATACTAAGTGATAAGGGACTCCCATGGAGATAAGGATTTCCCACAGTTTATGCCACTTTACGTTATCAAACGCCTTAGAATAGTCCACAAAGCAGATAAAAACGGGAAAATAATGCTCTCTGGCTTTTTCAATAATCTGTCTTAAGTTTAAGATCTGTTCACGCGTACCGCGTCCTTTTACGAAACCTGGCTGCGCCTGAGAAATTTGCCTACCAATAAAACCCTTCAAACGAGACTGTAAAATATATAGTAGAACCTTGCTTGCATGAGAGATTAACGAAGGTAGGCGATAATTGTCTGGATTTGTTGGAGATCCTTTTTTATGAAGTGGAACAAAAATGGATGTGCACCATTCATCTGGCCAAACACCGGAGGACCAGACCTTCTTACAAATATTATATAGTAGAGAGATGCCGTCTTCACCCAAGCATTTTAATGTTTCGGCAGAAATAGCATCAATGCCTGTAGCTCTATTAGTTTTTAACTTGTTGAGGGCAAGTTCCACTTCCGACAAAAGAATATCAGGTTCATATTCAAAATCCAATGAGAGGGCCTGAGTGCCATCCTGATGGTACAGGTTTTTGCAGTGATATCGCCATACCTTAATAACCTTATGCAAGTTGATAGTTAGCTGTCCCTCGGGATTTTTAACAGCCCAAGATTTGGGTTTAAAATCCCGACTGGGGCATTTGACCTTAAAAAACATCTCTTTCGGATTATTACTATTGGCATGCATCTCTATTTCCTGGCACAATTGCTGTATATAAGGGTTCTTATCTCTTCGGCATAGTCTGAATCTCGCGTGAGAGCTGTCTATATGCGTTTTGCTTTGTATTTGAATCAAGACCTGAGATCTTAAGGCTTCTACGTGCCTCAATAACAGACAATGCGTGGCTGCTAATCCGTTGTTGGTTTGGTTGAATGCTACTCTTTGGTTGACTCATCTGGGCAGCATGTAAGAGCATATTTTTGAATGATAGCCACATATCGTTTGAATTTGACATATTCGTTATAGAGGCATCCCGAAAAAGCTCTGAACATTTTGCGCACTCTCCTAGAACTTTCTAATCCACAAAAACCCAGAATCTGGCAAAGCTGTCACCAGAGGTGATCTTTTTTTGAGGTAAGCAATAAATCAAAAACCAACAAAAATTTAAAATCAGGTGTATATAAACTAGAATTTATGGACTATTCTGAGCTTTACGTCGTCGTCGGTCAAACAGGAGGAACTTTCCAGAAATGGGTCAGCTCAGTCCATTAACGTTGGTTGTTGCACCAAAGTGACCAGTGTCACATTACCCTCGTATAATATGTATAGTTACCTGTTCGTTCCGTTCCGTTCGCAATTCTCCAGTCAATCTAGGACTACACAACGATATTGAAGTTTTTACAACTTATTTAAGAAGATTCGCTACAGTAAATACTAGTTTATTTGAAACCACAGCTAATAATTATCTATCCGGCAAAACAAATTATGCATAAAACACATATAAAATTAACCGGTGTTCACTATGCTCAAAATAACTTGACTTTCACTTGATTATACATCAATGATATTCACAAGAATGGGTTGTTAATTGGGGAATTCCCAAGTTCATGTAATGTGAAGGTAAATTACTAAATTGTTGCTGTACAAGAGTTGAGTACATGATTATTTTGAAATATTTAAATGACATCATCGTTTTATGAAAAAAGTAGTTCATTGAATGGCGGTGTTACACGAATGACCTTATTCCTCCACGCTTCATGAAATATATTACAAGAAATGAAATCCTGTTTTAAATAAAATGAAATTAGCACGGATACAATCTTCAATAAGGCCGGCCACAGACGCTTAGCTATAACCGCACAGTTATATTGAACGTGTACAGGGTGTCCCATTTTGGGCACTTTTACGGGGTATCTCGGTTATTTTTGAAGATAGAGAGTTGCGGTTTTCGCGACAGTTTGCTACTTTTTTGTGAAAATAAAGATGCCGTTAACAAAATTATCATAGCACTCTTGGTTTTTGAGATACAGGGTGAAATCGAAAACTATCGATTTTGGGACTACCCTCGTATCTCTTTTTTGTCTTATTCTCATTAGAAAGGCTTATTGGATTTTTTCCGTAGAATCCAGTGATGTAGTTTGATTTTTTTTGCTTTTACCATTTTTTAGTTATGAAGCAAACATAGATTTTGTTAATTGGAACACCCTGTATATTATTTTTGAAGTTAATCGGAAACAATTCAAGCTTTTCAAAAATATATATTAGTATTAAGTTATTTTGAAAGTTGCGCTCAAAATTTGATTTTTTCATTTTTTTACTTTATTTGTAGCAGTAGGCCATGGTTAATCAACTATACCTAAAGAATAAGCACCTGAGGCCCAGTTTTACAATCATTGGTAACCTCTGGTAGTCGCTTAACCATCAGATGAAAGTTAACCAATAGTTATTGGAGAGCTCTGTTTCACAAAGAAAACCAATGGTTGAACTTATTCATTTTTAAGCTGGCACCACGGATTGATCTCAGAGCACTGCCATAATGGTGTTCCGTGAATAAAAGCTAACCCTTTGACAAAGAAACCTAACCTTTCGTTTCATATTTTTGATTTATGTCATTACAGAGTATAATCAAAATCCGTCGACGTCTTAGACGTCAGTATCAAAATCCATGTTTTTATAACATCCAAAGCTGTCATGGATTGACCACAATAAATGTCAAGATAACCCATACCGCATCCTTGGGTTAACATAACTACTGGTTGACCAGAGCTTTTGACGTATACCATCGATTATGAAATGGATTGTTTTCGCTAACCACTGGTTTTATTTTGACCACTAGTTAACTAACGATTGTGTAACTGGGCCTAAGCAGTTATTACTCTACAAGAGACATGCTACTATTGGAAAAAAACAGAATCAAAATACATTTTTTTAAATAATAATGTCTCATTAAAGTGATGCTTGTGTTATTATAATATTGAGTAGATAGTGGGCTATGACTCATCTATTAAAAACAAAAAAGCAAATCAGTAAAAAATTGTCAACTTTTGATTATATTTTTATTAAATATAGCTTTGTTCTTTCTGTGTTTTCATTTTAATTATTGTCAATTTTCTATAATAATGGCAGCTTAGATGCCCAGAGAGACAGCATTTCAGATATATTTGCTAGTCTAAAAATAAATATAGTTAGGTACGGATCCTTTAATCCACCACGTCCTAAAACTTATTTCAAGGAGAATAGGGGGCAAAGGGAAACAAAGGTATTAGGTTACATAGAAGCAACGCCTTCATCATCTCGTAAGCACATAGAAGAAGCTGTAGGGGTACCAAAATCAACTGCAGAAAGAATTCTAAAAAAAATACAATTATCATCCATACAAGTTTAAGATACTTCAACATCTGCACAGGATCCAAGTTTGGGAATATTTAATCGCCATAACACGAAGGAGACCAACAATTCTTTTAAATGCCATTAAAAGAATAAGGAATTGTGACATAAATTTGCATTCGAGAAAATAGTCTTCAACGTCTCTAAAAGCTCCTCGATGTTTTTTAGTTTTTATTTTGATTCAAATTCAAATTTAATATTGTGTTGATATTCTTCAGATATAATGTTTGGTTTTAAGTAATGTAATAATGGACTCCAATAAGTAATATCTATTGAACATTATCAAAAATAGGTGTTAATAGCGTATCAAATACAATTAAATAATTGAGCTTAAAAGTATTGAGTATCTTGTATCTTAATGATTGTTTATTTGGATATCGTTTATAATAGATTAGTCATGGCCTACTGCAACAAATAAAGTAAAAAATGAAAAAATCATCAAATTTTGAGCATACTCTTCAAAATACTTAATACTAATATACTTAATACTAATATATATTTTTGAAAAACTTGGATTATTCAAAAATAATATACAGGGTATTCCATTTAAAAAAATATATATTTGCTTCATTGCTTCATAACTGAAAAATGGTTAGAGCAAAAAAAATCAAACTACATCACTGGATTCTACAGAAAAAATACTATAAGACTCTTTTTAAACTTTTCAATAAGATAAAAGGCAACCGAGTAACGAGGGTGGTCCCAAAATTGATAGTTTTCGATTTCACCCTGTATCTCAAAAACCAAGAGGGCCATCATAAATATGATGACGGCATCTTTAGTTTCAGAAACAAGTAGCGTCTCGAAAACCGCAACTCTCTATCTTCAAAAATAACCGAGATACCCCGTAAAAGTACCCAAAATGGGACACCCTGTACAGTGAGAAGCACACACACGTAGAGCAGTTGAATCTTTCAATTTTTACAATGAATTCGAGAGAGGCGGACGACGATTTTTACTTTCATTATCACACACTTCTTGTCAGCACCAGGACCATTTTCGACTAACCTCTTAGATAGTTTGGCATATGCAGGATCTCTCTTTGTCCGATCATAGTACAGAGTGGGCCACTTAAGCGTATGCGGAGGATAGGGGCTAAAGCTAGACGGTTAGAGCTTCCATTTTTCTTCCGTTTTTTTACAAGAATTGTTCAAAAATCAAAATCTCTACCACGTAATATTATGTCTGCTTATACAGGGTGTTTCATATAGGAAAGCCGTTACATAACGTTGTTATTTCAAATGACACACCCTGTACATTATTGCATCTTTGAATTATATGCTTCATTTAAGTTTATTGAATACATGTTGGTTCTGAAATTAACGGTTTTTGAGTTTTTAACTTGTCTTATGTCTCATTTCCAGCGCTTTCGAAAAATTCAAATATTTCCGAAAATTAAGAATTTTTAGTACTTCTGGTTTGAACGTTGTTTTGAGCTTGGAAAGCGCTATTTAAAACGTTATGTAACACTTCATGAGTCCACTCTTAGTTGTGGAGAAAATCGAAATTTAATGATTTTTTAGTAACTGATGGTAACATGTGTGCAACAACTGTTTATTTACACTAACAATATCATATAAAAAAATACTTCACATTATGTGTTCAATATGCCCGCCATTCTGCTGAATACATAGGTCCATCCTCTTCTTAAAATATTGCTCTACGTTCTCAAAAACATCAGAAGTCAATTTATCGAATGCCTTGATTATTCTAGCTACTCTACTCTACTTAGTAGTAATAAGTTTTATTAACTAGATAAATAGGATAGGATAATTATTTGCCGTTTTCTTTGTAAATAGAATAAAATAAGATGTAAAAGGAGGTCATGGAATTAATTAGAAGTAAAATTGAATACATCATTGGAACATTTTAATTCGAGACACTTTTTAATTTTTGATGTAGGTATAAGATAAATTAAGAGTTATGGCAACGTCCTGGCTTCTTTCACCAATTCTTTTCGCTGGTCACTTTACGATGGCCACACAGTATTTATTCAGAGGTGAATCAACTTAGTACAGGGTGTCCTATTTTGGACACTTTTACGAGGTATCTCGGTTATTTTTGAAGATAGAGAGTTGCGGGTTTTGTGAAAATAAAGATGCCGTTAACAAAATTATCATGGCCCTCTTCGTTTTTGAGATACAGGGTGAAATCGAAAACTATCGATTTTGGGACCGCCCTCGTATCTTGGTTGTCTTTTATCTTATTGAAAAGTTTAAAAGAAAGGGTGTTATAGATTTTTTCTGTAGAGTTCAGTGGTGTAGTTTGAATTTTTCTTGTTCTAACCATTTTTCAGTTGTGAAGCAAACATATATTTTTTAAATGGAACACCCAGTATATCATTTTTGAGGTCAATCGGAAATAATTCAAGCTTTTCAAAAATATATGTATATTGGTAACAAGTTATTTTGAAAATTGCGCTCTTAATTTTTTCATTTTTTACTTTATTTACTCAAATTCGAAAAAACAGAATCAAAATACATTTTTTTAAAATAATAATGTCTCATTAAAGTGATGATTGTGTTATTATAATATTGAGTAGATAGTGGGCTATGACTCATCTACCAAAAACAAAAAACAAATCTGTAAAAAATTTGCGAGACTGTCAGTTTTTATTTTAATTATTGTCAATTTTCTATAATAAGGGCGGCTTAGATACCCAGAGAGACAGCAACCGTTTCCAGATATATTTGCTCGTCTAAAAATGAATATAGTTAGGTACGGATCCTTTATTCAACCACGTCCTAAAACTTATTTCAAGGAGAGTAGGGAGCAACGCCTTCCTCATCTTGTAAGCACATAGAAGAAGCTGTAGGGGTACCAAAATAAACTGCAGAAAGAATTAAAAAAAAATACAATTACCATCCATACAAGATACTTCAACATTGCACAGGATCCAAGTTTGGGAATATTTAACCGACATAACACGAAGGAGACCAATAATTCTTTCAAATGCCATTAAAAGAATAAGAAATTGTGCCATAGATTTGCTTTCGAGAAAACTTGAACCAACATCTCTAAAAGCTCTTCGATGTTTTTAGTTTTTATTTTGATTCAAATTCAAATTAATATTGTGTTGATATTCTTCAGATATCATGTTGTTTGGTTTTAAGTAATGTAATAATGGACTACAATAAGTAATATTTACTGAACATTATCACAAATAGTAGTTAATAGAGTATAAAATACGATTAAATAATTGAGTTTAAAAGTAATGAGTATCATGTATCCTAATAATTGTTTACTTGGATATTGTTTTTAATAGATCAGTCATGGCCTACTGCTACAAATAAAGTAAAAAATGAAAAAATCAAATTTTGAGCGTAATTTTCAAAATAACTTAATGCTAATATATATATTTTTGAAAAGCTTGAATTATTTCCGACTGACTTCAAAAATAATATACAGGGTATTCTATTTAAAAAAATATATGTTTGCTTCATAACTGAAAAATGGTCGGAGTAAGAAAAAATCAAACTACACCACTGGCTTCTACAGAAAAAAATCCTACAAGACCCTTTTTTAAACTTTTCAATAAGATAAAAGACAACCAAGTTATGCGGGTGGTCCCAAAATCGTTAGTTTTCGATTTCACCCTGTATGTCAGAAACCAAGAGGGCCATGATAATTTTGTTGACGGCATCTTTAGTTTCACAAAAAAAGTACCTAGCACACTGTCGCGACAACCTCAACTCTCTATCTTCAAAAATAACCGAGATACCCCGTAAAAGTGCCCAAAATGGGACACCCTGTACATCCCAAATTTTATCAAATTCAGTAAAATATTACCGGGAACAATGGCAACAGAAAGGCATGCAGAGCGAAGGAAATGAGCGGCATACATTTTCGTGATGTAGAACATAAAACTTATTACTTCAAAATTACAAAAATTAGGTGTTGCAACACTCCACTCACCTACTGCATGGGAAGTAACAATGTTCCACTACAAATAGTCCACCTTGTTCGCTTGTCTGTTGAATTTCTATTTTCTTGTCTTTTATTTATATTCTGCACCTGTTTTGATTAGGAAAACTCAAGACCTCCAACTTTTTGTCTCAGTATGATCAGAAACTCCATATTTAACGTCTCTTCAGACTTAAAAAGTGTCCACAGGACATCCTTAAATACTGTTTAAGTACTCAATTTTCTTATCATGGATGTTTAAGGGTGCTTAAAAATCGACAAATAAATGTACAGAATAAGCAATAAGTATTCATTTTTTAATAACGTTTAATTCGTCCCAAAATATTTTCAGTCAGATTTGTTAAGGCGCCCAAAATTTATTTGTAAGACTGTTTTGTACTTTTGGGGTAGGATCAGCAACCGTGAATTGCAACCTTTTACTCTCTTGTCCTTCAATGAAAATACTGAGAATTTATTATAATCTTTTTATTTTTTACCTTATATGCTACAGGTGTATATAATATATAAACTTGGTATATTTATTATAAAATTACACTTTGAAAAAATTGTTCGTAAACTTCCGTAAAATACGTAAAAGCGTTTATGCAAAGTTAAGTAATTCTAAAGTGAAGTATGTACAATGTACTCGAAAATTACGACTAAAGGCTGTATGTTACGATCCTAATTTACATCCCAAATATTGGACAAAGGGTTTGACCAACAAATTATCATAAAAATGGGAATGATAAGTTATTCTCCCTGTAACCAATGATCAAATATTTTGTCACAAATATAGGACAAGGGCCTGCGCAGTGTGCATCAGTAGCACAGTCATGTCATTTATAATTATAACATTTTGTACATAATCTCTAAACTGTAAAGTTTGTAATTTTATTCTAACCTGATGTTTGCGGCCAGGGCCGCCACAAGGGAGGGGCAGCTGGGTACTGTTGCCCCGGGCCAGGGCCCCGTAGGGGCCCGTTCCGGGCCTCAATCTTAGTGAACACTGTCGCGCGGGCGACTATTTTTTAACACTGTATGTTATTCTACAAAACGAAGATCATATTATACTGATTCATTTGTTTGTTAATCATCTAATTCTTTTCTGGGTAACTTTATAACAAATAACTATAATGAATCGTGAATAAACTATAATGAAGCGACTTATTTTTTGTAGCAATTATTTTTTGTTCCGGTTTATCACCTAATACACATTCTGCATTCTTTCAAGTGTTGTTTCAATCGAAGCCTTCAGCCATGTTGTACACATAGATTCTCTTTTCCAATCAGTCTACAAAATTTCAATCTGAACATAACTGATTGAATGTGTTGATTATAAAGTTTAGTCAATCATTATTTTCTGTTAGCTACTCTTAACAAATGAGTGATTATGTGAATTTCTCCTAATACGGCTCCTATTTGCAATTCGTACCATTCCAAGACGAAAAAGTAACAAAATCCCTTAACTAATAACTACTTAACGTACGTGAATATTAGTTTTTCCAAATTACAGTTGCGGTTTTTTAAATCTATTTGAGAAAATGAAGGATAAAAAACATAGTTCAGTAAAAATTTAGACATTTCAATCACTGAAACTTGAAAGCAAGTACAAATGCGTTTTGTGTGGAGAGAGGAAATCAATAGTTTTTCAACACGGTATTGGTATAACCATCTCGTTGCCAGTTCGAAGGTCACGGCCTCATCACTTGAGACGGCTATGGTATTGGGGGCCCGTGGCCAGAATCTGGTCCTGGGCCCAACCTTGCGATGTGGCGGCCCTGTTTGCGGCTGTTTTTTATTTCGAGGATTTGTGCTTTTTTTGGTTAATTTTAGCAGCCATCCTATTTCTTGCCCAATTTTTTGTCAAATACTGAGGATGGAAAATAGGACCCTGACATACAGCCTCTAGACTATGGAAATAATTCCTATAAAACGTGTTAAAATAAGTCCGATTTGTTAACAATTGACAACCTTTTCTGTACAGTAGAGCCTTCAGTACTCTAGTGTGACTCATTTTCCGGAAGTCCAAAGTCTTGGAAGACACCATCTTCCAATAAAAATAAGACGACATATTCAAGTTATGCTTTTAGTGGATGATGATAAAGCCATTTGGCAACCTCCCATCGGTGCTCCTATATTATACAAGGTGTACTAGCATAAAGCCCACAAACGAAACTAGGTGGAACTAGACCACTATTTATCGATATATAGCGAATAAAAAAGTCCACCAAAAAAGTAAGTGTGCTTAAAATAAATTGTTTCTTAAAATGTTAGACATTTTTTTGAACTAAATGTCGATTTTTAAGGAAATACTTTCGTAATCATACCTCTTGTGCTTCGTCCACCTGCTCCCCAATCCAATATCCTGTCTAATAAGAAAAACTACAACTTTAACGCAAGCATGACATGACGCATGACGTTAACTTGAAGCATTGGTTAACGGATTTCAATGCTTGAAGCATCTGCGTCAGCGTAGTGTCGCTCACTGATCATTATTTGTCATCGTCCAAGTACAGACACTTGTTGTATCGTCCCTGTTTACTCAAACACTTCAATTCAATGTCTTTCTAAACATCGTCACTTACACCGACACACGGCGATGCTTCAATATACCATTGTAACGTCATATAATGAATCTTGTGCTAGATGGATGGGACGAGACAAAAAAGTATGGTTATGGAGGATATTTCCTCAAAATCGAAGTTTAGTTCAAAAAAATGAAGTCAAGTTGATTGGCTCAGTACTACTACAGTAGAAAACGGTTAGGAATCCCTAAAACATCTAAAAACGCAGTTTGAGCTGTTTTCATATTTTTAGTTTTTTGATTATTGCTACGCTGCCACTGACACGATTTCTAACAAGCATACGCGTTTTCCATCCTCACCACAGTAATAATAATGTGTCAAAATTTCATTAGAATCACTTCAATAGTTTCCACGTTACAAAATACAAAACGATCTAAAGCAATAAATACTCGTAAGTATACAGAAAATTATAAGTCCCTTAGTTTCGGTAATAGGCAATGTTCAGATGGACCTAAAAAGGTGATTTATGTCGCTAGGTCTTCCTTCACAGTTCAGTGGACAGCCTATTATTAATACAGCAAATTTTTCAGTTTTTCAACCACCCACCCCACAACCACCCCAATATTTCACCCCTGCCCAAAAAAACTCAAAAAATGATCAGGAACCTCTAAAATACTTAAAAACGAAGTTTGAGCTATTTTTATATTTTTAGTTTTTTTATTATTTCTGTGCCGCCACTGGCACGATTTATAAAAACCATACGCATTTTCCATCCTCCGTAGTAATACTGTGTCAAAATTTCATTAAAATCAATTCAACAGTTTCTTCGTTACATAATATAGTAAGTAATACTCGAATATTTACACCAGAAGTCCCTTGGTTTCTGTAATAGGAATGTTCGGATGGACCTAAAAGAGTTATTTAGGTTCTAGCAACCTTCCTTCACAGGTCAGTGACAGTCTATTATGAAAGCAACAAATTTTTTAATTTTACAACCCCCCACCCCCCAACCACCCCAATTTCACCCCTACCAAAAAAAAGTAGAAAATGATCAGGAACCCCTAAAACGCCTAAAAACGAAGTTTGAGGCATATTTAAATTTTTCGTTTTTTGCTAATTACTCCGCCGCCCATGCACCGATTTTCAAAATTGTAGCAACATTACCTACTACGACCCTACACCATATCACGACCCAAATTTCATCAAAACCTATGGAGCGGTTACTGAGATTAGGAGGCTAGAAAAACGCCAACAGATAGACAGACAGACCGACAGACAGACCGACGGAAATGAGTGACGTGGATTTTCGTTATGTAGGCATCATAAAACGCCTAAAAAGTGTATTATCTCAAAATCGAAAATTTTCGCGATCACAATACTCCCCTCACCTATCGGTGTGGGAAGTAAAAGTCTAAGCGACGCAAAAACGAATTTTTTGAGATTTTTTTTAATATTTTTTTGTGGATAAATTGTGGTCTAGTTTCAGCCACAGTCTAGAACCCGCTAGTTTTGTTGATCTTGAAGCGATTCACAGTTTTGAAGACACGCAATCGATTTGTCGATAAAAGACGCTTTAAAATGACAACAGTGTCGTTGCGTACCCTGCCGCAACCCCCCCTCGCACTGTGGCGGTAAAGAGGATGGGTGAACGCAGTTAACCACCTCTTAAAATGAAAAAACTCTTAAAAAATACATAGATGATTACCTAAGGAATCTAAATTTAAAATTTTGAAACTTCCTCAAATATTTTGGGGTTGGGGTTGGCGTTGCTGTTGGGGTTCAGGTTGGGGCTGGCGTTGGCGTTGGGGTTAATTTTGCCAGTATTTGAAAATTTTGATAACTCTTTGGGGTTAGCGTCAGGGTTAGAGTTGGCGTTGGGGATAGGATTGGGATTGGCACGGCAATTTTTCAAATTTTTCATATTTCTCAAATCCTTCAATTTCTCCAAATTTTCAAAATTTTGTAAATTTTCAAAATTTTCCAAATTTGAAAATTTTTTAAAAATTTTAGAATTTTCAAAATTTTCCAATATTGTCCCAATTTCCAAAATCATCAAAATTTGTAAAATTTGGAAAATGTTCTAAATGTTGCCGTGTCAATTCCACTCCTAACACCAGGCCCAACGCCAACCCTAACACCAACCCCAATCCTAACGCCAACCCCAACCCCAATCCTAACGTTAACCCTCCCCCCAATTTTCAAAATATTTGCAAAATTTTAAATTTAGATCGTTTTAGATCCCTATGAGTTTTGTCAGAGTTTCTTCATAGGTGATGGAAAAGGTGGTTATCTCCGTTTACCCACCCTCTTTACCGCCACAGTACGAGGGGTTGCGACAGGGTTAGAGTTGGGGCTAGCGTTGGGGTTGGGGTAGGATTGGGGCTGGCGTTGGAGTTGGCGTTGTGATTGGGATTGGCACGGCAAAATTCGGAATTTTATCAGTATTTGAAAATTTTGAGAATTTGTTGGGGTTGGCGTTGGAGTTAGAGTTGGGGTTGGGATTAGGATTGGGATTGGCACGGCAATTTTTCAAATGTAGCAACAAAATTTTAAACTTTTTAATATTTTCAACATTTTCAAAATTTTAAGTTTCAAAAATTTTCAGTATTTTCCCAATTTCCAAAGTTATCAATATTTGCAAAATTTGGAAAATTTTCTAAATTTTGCCGTGCCAATTCCAATCCTAACACCAACCCCAACGCCCACCCCAACGCCAACTCCAACGCCAACCCTCCCCAAATTTTCAAAATTTTAAATTTAGGTTCCTTAGGTAATTATCTATGATTTTTGTTATGAGTTTCTTCATCGATGATGGAAAAGGTGGTCAACTACGTCTACCCACCCTCTTTACCACCACACTACGAGAGGTTGCGACAGGGTATGCAACGGCATTTTGAAAACGTCTTTTCACGACAAATCAGTTACGTGTTTCCAAAAAAGTGGTTTGCATCACGGTCAAAAAAACTAGCGGGCTCTTAGACTACCAGTTTCGTTTGTACGCTTTATGCTGACACACCCTGTAGAGATTAGGCAACTAGGCTGATTTTCTACTACCTCAAATACTTCAAAGATCGTAAAAGACAATCACATAATTCACTTATGGGTATAGTAACTGGTGACGAAGCCAATTTAACAAATTTTCCAAATTTAAAAGAAAATTAAAAATATCAGATTTTTTGGGAATTTTCAAAATTTTCGAAATTTTCAAGATTTCAAAAATTTCCAAAATTTTCAATATATTCCCAATTTCCAAAATTATCAAGTTGTTCACATCACGGTCGAAAAAACTAGCGGGCTCTTAGACTACCAGTTTCGTTTGTACACTTTATGCTGACACACCCTGTAGAGATTAGGCAAGTAGTCCGATTTTCTACTACCTCAAATATTTCAAAGACCTTAAAAATGATAGGACAATTACATAATTCACTTATGGGTATAGTAACTGGTGACGAAGCCATTGGATAACTTCCTATATGGTGGTAATGGGACAGCTGGCTTAGGGTTGAGCGTGCAATACCTCCTGGTGTGAGCCTCATCTCCGGTTGCCCCGCACAAATCACAGACGTACCTCCTCAAAATTGGACAAGTGACTGTGCCGTCTTGTTTTTTCGTGTAGTGGCTCCCGTACACTTTCGCAGACTCGCCGTTCTTGAAACAAAACTTGCAGTATCGTGCTGGTTGTCCAGTTGAACCTGAGTCCTGCAAAGAATGGCGGATTTTAGGTACGAGGGTGGTTTTATAGGTTTGTGACTTTTTTAATTTCCAGCTGGAGTGTAAAATTTTGAGGAAATCGTATCATTAAGAATAACATCCAATACAATCTATAGCTTTGCAAACGACAGTACAGGGTGTCCCATTTTGGGCACTTTTACGGGGTATCTCGGTTATTTTTGAAGATAGAGAGTTGCGGTTTTCGCGACAGTGTGCTACTTTTTTTCTGAAACTAAAGATGCCGTTAACAAAATTATCATGGCCCTCTTGGTTTTTAGGATACAGGGTGAAATCTAAAACTATCGATTTTGGGACTACCCTCGTATCTCGGCTGTCTTTTATCTCATTAAAAGCTTTTAAAAAGAGTCTTATAGAACTGTTCCTGTAGAATCCAGTGGTGTATTTTAATTTTTTCTTGCTCTAACCATTTTTCAGTTATGAAGCAAACATATACAGGGTGGGCCAATAGTGCGTGGACGGAGGATTGTGGGCTTACTAAAAAATATTTCAAAAATCTGTCACTTGATCATGGTAGGGACTCTTGAGGGCTATAACGTAAAAATATTTTGACTCAAATTTTGACGTTTATACAGGGTGATTCGTATCGAACTTACATTTTTTTTAATGGAACCCCCTATATATTATTGCATATTTGGATTCCTTGGTTAATTCTAGTGTGACTTTATGTATCACACATGGAACTCTAAACGAACCGTTTAGGCGCAAATCACCATTTTTGGTATAAGTAGGTATCATAAAAAAATTGAATATCGCAGCGATTATAAAACTTAGAAGGCCGTGACTTTGCGGTACGACTAAGCATGAAATGCATCACCTTCGGTAAGACAGCCAAATTTGAATTCTTCTTGCACTTGGAGAAATCAGTAGATTAATTAAGGAAACTTAAATCACAGATAACTTGATTTTTTCAAATGGGAATGCCTATTTTGGTTTAAAGAATCAAATGTAGAATTTGATTACCTTCCTAACGATATAGCATTCTTGATATCAATCTTTTTTGGTTTTCATTTTATTTCAAATTTTCAGTCAAATCGGTGTTTTTCAATTTTCCTGCATGCAAGCAACCTAGCAGGCCATGAAAAATAAACAAAAGCTCGTTAATATGAAAGAAACCAACTAACTTAGTAGAAAGATGCAAACTAACTAGAGCAACGAGGCAAGATTATGAAAATTCCTTACAACATATTAGCTCTAACCGGATACAACAGCCGCAAGATATCTAATGTCAATGAGTAGCTGGGCTATAACAGAAGTGTTTGTTTTTCACAGCCTACTAGCTATTGAGGTCTAGTAGAGTTTGACAACTTTACAAAACGATTAAAAATTTTGAAACAAAAGTACAACTACCAGCGATTTTTGCTTACAGTCTAACATGTTTAGAATAAAATTCCACATTTACTGGGATAAAAAAAATAGTCATTTCCGTTTAGTTAAGTCAAAAATGAAGATATCTCCAACTGGAGCATTCTGAACATCTATTGAAATAATTGCTAGAATTTTTTAATTACGCTATGTTGTAATTGTGTTTATTTCATGTAGTTTTCTGCAAACTAAATTATCTTTTACAATTCAAACAGACAGCAAATCAAGTTTCGTTTTCAGCGATTTTGCTAATAATTAGAAGTACCTACTGAAGGATTTGATGGGTTCCAGTCAGAGGTATCATTACTTTTGACTTACGGAAATGGCTACTTTTTTATAGCATTAAATGTGAAAATTTATTCAGACGACATAAATATTCTACTGCCAGCAACAATCACTAGTAGTTTTCCTTTGATTAGATATTTTCTTACTTACTTTGGAAATTGGCTAATAGCTAGTGGGCTGTGAAAAATGAGTGTTCTTGTTACCGCTATTGTTTCTGGTTAGAGCTAATATGTTGGAAGAAATTTTTATAGTCTTGCCTCGTTGCTCTAGTTAGTTTGCATCTTTCTACTAAGTTAGTTGGTTCCTTCCATATTAACGAGTTTTTGTTTATTTTTCATGGCCTGCTAGGTTGCTTGCGTGCAGGAAAATTGAAAAACACCGATTTGACTGAAAATTTGAAATAAAATGAAAACTAAAAAAGGTCGATATAGGGAATGCTATATCGTTAGAAAGGTAATCAGATTTTACATCTGATTCTTTAAACCAAAATAGGCATTCCTATTTGAAAAAATCAAGTTATCTGTGATTGAAGTTTCCTTAATTAATCTACTGATTCCTCCAAGTGCAAGAAGAATTCAAATTTGGCTGTCTTACCTAAGGTGACGCATTTCATGCTTAGTCGTACCGCAAAGTCACGGCCTTCTAAGTTTTATAATCGCTGCGATATTCAATTTTTTTCTGATACCTACTTATACCAAAAATGGTGATTTGCGCCTAAACGGCTCGTTTAAAGTTCCATGTGTGATACATAAAGTCACCCTAGAATTAAGCAAGGAATCCAAATATGCAATAATATATAGGGGGTTCCATTAAAAAAAATGTAAGTTTGATACGAATCACCCTGTATAAACGTCAAAATTTGAGTGAAAATATTTTTACGTTATAGCCCTCAAGGGTCCCTACCATAATCAAGTGACAGATTTTTGAAATATTTGTTAGTAAGCCTACAATCCTCCGTCCACGCACTATTGGCCCACCCTGTATATTTTTTAATGGAACACCCTGTATATTATTTTTGAAGTCAATCGGAAATAATTCAAGCTTTACAAAAATATATATTAGTATTGAGTTATTTTGAAAATTGCGCTCAAAATTTGCTTTTTTCATGTTTTACTTTATTTGTAGCAGTAGGCTATGGTTAATCCACTATCAATAATAAGCATCTCTAAGCAGTTATTACTCTACAAGAGACTTCCTACTCAAATTCAAAAATCATCATCATAGTCACAATGTCTTAACAGACATGTTGTGAACTCATAAATGCATTTACTCATTTTACGAGTTTCTCTTGGGATATCATTACGATCTTTAATGCAGTAGTTTCCCATTTGCTTTCTGCATCCTCATGCCGTTGACCAGATGGTATCTACTGGTTCATCCGTCTTTAGGGGCAATTTCTCACCCCCAAGGACAAGAAGGTGCCCTGACTCTTCTCAACTCGTCCACCCAAAGCTGTTGGTTGAGAAGAGATTACTGTTTATACCGACAGTAGTTCGGTACCTTTTAGTCGCCTTTTACGACGCAGGATATACGATGGGAGATATTGTAACATTCTAACCCACCCCCACACGGGGGGTTTTCGCGACAGTGTACTACTTTTTTGTGAAACTAAAGATGCTGTTAACAAAATTGTCATGGCTCTCTTGGTTTTTAAGATACAGGGTGAAATCGAAAACTTTCGATTTTGGGACCACCCTCGTATCTCGGTTGTCTTTCATCTTATTAAAAACTTTTAAAAAGAGTCTTATAGAATTTTTTTTGTAGAATCCAGTGGTGTAGTTTGATTTTTTCTTGCTCTAACCATTTTTCAGTTATGAAGCAAACATATATTTGTTTAAATGGAACACCCTGTATATTATTTTTGAAGTCAATCGGAAATATCTCAGGCTTTTCAAAAATATATATTAGTATTAAGTTATTCTGAAAATTGCGCTCAAAATTTGATTTTTTTTATTTTTTACTTCATTTGTAGCAGTAGGCCATCGTTAATCAACTATAAATAATAAGCATCTCTAAGCACGCTACTCTACAAGAGACTTCCTACTCAAATTCAAAATAACAGAATCAAAATACCTTTTTTTAAAAATAATAATGTCTCATTAAAGTGATGATTGTGTTATTATAATATTGAGTAGTGGGCTATGACTAATCTATTAAAAACAAAAAAGCAACTCTGTAAAAAATTTGCGAGACTTTATTTATATTTTTTATTAAATGTAGCTTTGTTCTTTCTGTGTTTTTATTTTAATTATTGTCAATTTTCTATAATAAGGGCAGCTTAGATACCCAGAGAGACAGCAACCGTTTCCAGATATATTTGCTCGTCTAAAAATAAATATAGTTAGGTACGGATCCTTCATTCAACCACGTCCTAAAACTTATTTCAAGGAGAACATGGGGCAAAGGGAAACAAACATATTGGGTTACATAGAAGCAACGCCTTCATCATCTTGTAAGCACATAGAAGAACCTGTAGTATCAACTGCAGAAAGAATTCTAAAAAAATACAATTACCATCCATACAAGCTTAAGATAGGTACTCCAACATTTGCACAGGATCCAAGTTTGGGAATATTTAGTCGCCATAACACGAAGGAGACCAATAATTCTTTTAAATGCCATTAAAAGAATAAGAAATTGTGCCATAGATTTGCATTCGACAAAATAGTCTCCAACTTGAACTAACAGCTCTAAAAGCTTATCAAAAAGTTTTTAATAAGATAAAAGACAGCCGAGATACGAGGGTGGTCCCAAAATCGATAGTTTTTGATTTCACCCTGTATCCCAAAAACCAAGAGGGCCATGGCGAAAACCGCAACACTCTATCTTCAAAAATAACCGAGATACCCCGTAAAAGTGCCCAAAATGGGATACCCTGTACATCAATATCGTGCACAGAACGAGGTGAGCCGCTATCATCCCAGGAGACGGTACGTCGGCGACAGCAACACGCCTCACAGATCAAACGTAGATATCAAAACAATTGTCGAATGGGGACTAATAAATAAAGTACACTTTAACGGACAGAAAGCTTAGGCAACAACAGTGACAAAGAACTGGCGTTGGTCTACCAGCTGCTGTGGACGCTCAGTAGTCGAGTCACCTTCTGTTAAGCTTTTGGGGATCAACATCAACAAGAACATGTTCTAGCACGACCAAGTCGTCAGTATTGCTAAACCGGTATCCCAGAAGCTTGGAGTTTTGTTCCGCTGTAGGAAGCTGTATATACCAGAGCAGCTACTGCTGCTCTACAAGGCACACATCCGACCATCGTTGGAGTATTGCTCTCATGTGTGGGGATGCGCTCCGAAGCACTCTCTAAAGCTTCTGGACACTACCCAGAAGAGAACAATTCGACTAATCGATATGCCTAACCTCACAAGGAACTCCCACAGCCTGGAACATCATAGAAGGGTCAAGGGTGGCTAACCTGTCCTTGTTTTACAGATTCTATCACGGAAGATGTTCGAGTGAGCTCTCCCTGATGATAACACCAAAAGCCGTCCTTTTTTTTGGAGAACTTCGACGCTGTGGAATAAGCTGTCGGGGAATTTCTTTCCCGACGGCTACAACCAGCAGTGTTTCAAATCTAACGTGCATCGACACTTATCCTCTTGCAGCGCTTCTACAGCGCCATAAACTTTCAAACTTTGCGGGAGGCTGATCAATAAAAAAAACGCTTTTATTAGTTTCACCTGTATGTTTGTATGTGTGTTTGTAACCGACTCCTTTGAACTCGATTTTGACTTTTAACATACATACTTAATTTAAACTTTGTACACTCATCAATAACCGGCGACACTACAATAATTTAATAAGTTTGTCAGTATGCTGAACTAAAAGTGATAAATACAGGGCGATTGAGTTCAAAACGCCTCGGATTCTTGTGACTAAACGATAACCTTTTTCTGAAAAATAACTATGCGAGTGTAAGTAGGTCCATATCGACTACATTTAAAAAGAATTTTATACAGGGGATCTAAAAAAAGCGTGACATATAAAAGTTATATTGTTACAATGGAATATCCTGTAGATTATTACATATTCACATTCCTTAATCAATTCTAGTGTGACTTTATGTGTCACATATGGGTCTTAAACTCACCCGTTTAGGTGTAAATCAAAATGTTTGGTATAGTAGATGTCAGAAAAAAAATTAATATGGCAGCGATTATAAAACTTAGTAGGCTATGACTGTTCTTCCCATAAATCGTTTGAAGCGTTTTTCGATTTCACTACCAAAACGGCGTTATTTTTCAAAAATCGTCGCGAGTTTCATCCCTCCACCCCTCGTGGCAGTTTTGGAGATATTTAAGCGTTCCGGTACTGTTTACTGAAAAAGCGGTGTTGCCGTATCTCAGTAATTAATAGAAACAAAATTTTGAAGTTGTGAGATCTTACTAAATTCGACATGCGCAATTCATTGCAATAAAAATAAGTAGTAGATTCTATTTACAATAACAAAATTATGATGTGTAACGTAAAAGTGGTAAATCTGGCAACACTGCTGTTAGAATTTTTGAATTATGCATGTTCAAAAACTTTAACATTTAAACGTTCCTGTGCCTTTTACTGACCTGGTATTCGAAATAGATAGTATGAGCAACGAAAACGGTTTTATTATTTTACCAGTTAAAACTTGTCCAAGCCGTTGATCATTACAAGGGAGTACTTCTATGTTAAATAAAATATACAGTGTATTCTATTAATAAAAATCAGGGATCTGTTTGTTTGAAATTTTGGAAAAATAATTTATATCTTGGCAACGTCACAAACGCGAACAAAAATATTGCAAGGTATGATAGGGTATTAGTAGATACTTCGATCCAAATTAAAACATACAGGGTGTTACTTTTAAAAAAACAAAGTAAAATGACTTTCAAATTGCCGTAATTTAAAATTCTGCCAAAACACCCTGTAGATGCAAATAGTTAGATAACAGAATAGTGTAATATTATTGAGAAAAGTTAAAGAAATATATCAATTTGGACGTATTACCTGCGACCTTGCAAATCCAGAAATTATTAGAGAACAAATTATAACTTGGCAACGTCGCAACCGATCCCAAAAATATTCTAGAATTAAATGGAGATAAATGATGAAAACTAGAAGAATTTAAAAAAATTATAGTTCTATATAAAACAATCAAGTTGATCACTATCCTACTTTCCCGTAACACCCTGTATATTTCAAAATATTTTTATGATATGCGTCTTAGGTAACCAAATAACTTTTGCATCAGTTACACCTTGCGAGATATCGATTAATTACACACTAAATGCATACCCGCACGTGGTGCCTGGTGACCTCCTCTCGGGTCGGCTGTTCCTCCCGGCGCGTCTGACTCCGTTCGATGTCCTCCAGCAGTCGCTTCAGCTCGTTGAGGCTCAACGGTTCCTGTCTCGTCTTCCTGGGAGTAGAAGTGGCGTTGGGTCGGTCTGCCAGGAACGAGGATTCGGACACGCGGCTGTAGGAACTCTGATCGGAGCACGTCGTTCTCTGCCTGGGAGGAGTGGGAGGGCTGGCTGCCACTTCCGTAGAGCAGATACAACCGGAGCTCGGGCTCCAGGATACCTTCAACGGCGAGTTGATTCTGCTTATTTCGTAGAAGCTTTCTGTAATATACAGAACGAGTCTTAGGTATGGAACGCTTCAAATATCTCGGAAAAGGTTTGCACGATTTTCATGAGTGTACGGGTATGGGGATTTTGCAATACGCCCAATCTTTTGATGGTATTTACTATGTTGTCAGATCTACCGTTTTTCCGGAAATATGATAAACTTTGATATCTCAAATGGACCACTCTGTATACAATGTGATCAATTTATACTCCGAAGGCAGAAACAAAAAAAAAATCGAAAAAAATGTTGTAGATAAAGCTAAGGTCTACATTTTAAAATTATTTCATAATATACAGGGTCATTGTAAAAGTTACGGCATACTTAAGTTATGTTTTTCCAAGTGGAATACTCTATATATTATCCCAAATTTGAATTGTGCTCGCTTTCTCTATTCCGGAAATATAGGGTTTCATTAGGTTATACAGGGTAATTTCAGAGATATGGCCACTTGTATCTGAAAATCTTAACGAATTCATCATCCTGTATCATAAAAAATCAATAACTTGAAACTTGATTCTCAATGCTAGTATAATTTCATCGATTTGTATAAAATTATCAAGCTTCTACTATCTTTGATTTTGTATACAAGGTGAACCAAAACTCGCGACCATAATTTTCTTTGTTATTTTGAATGGAACACATTCATTACATTAAGTCGGAAAATTAATTAATTTTCTCATAATTTTCACCATTTTAATCATCTTTTCATCGTTTATTGATCAATTTTTAACCTTGTGACCAGTTTTGTGCGTTTTAACTTGATGTTTTTTGATGTAACCTTCATGCTTTTCGAGATTGTGACTCCTGAAGATAAAACCTACCGTTGTAAGTTTTTTTCTTGTTACTATTCTATATTGTTACTTTCAACCCATATTTATATTAAAGCAAGTTCTGAAGAAGGAAATAAACATTTCCGAAAGCTTAGCATGAACAAATAGTTTCATTTTCTTCATTGGCCTCACCATTTTTGCTACAGCTGCAACCCCAAAATTGAAGCCTGTACATTAACTAGTCAGCCAAGACTACCCTTCCTCTCTATAATATTATATACAGTATCGGACAAAATTAGAGTGACTTTTTCAAATTTGTCCATATTTGTTTAGTGCTGATCCTACGAAAGAACTGAAATGCCATGTTTATCACTGGCATGCGAACCTCCTTTTTGTCTGTGTATTTCTAGGTTCCTTTAAGACTGTGTGTTTTTATCGACATTTTTTAAGCACATCGTGAATATTCTGCGACAAAATTAGAATGACTTATTTATTATCTGTATTGCGGTTGAGTGCGGATCGTTGATAATAAAGTGGTCCGATACAGTCTCATAAAGCAAGATGGCTCGTGGTATACATTATTCTGTTGATCTAAAAGAAAAAGTTGTAGAAGCGTATAAGACTGGACTACCACAAAAACTATTACAGAACAATTCAGGTTATCAAAACAAGTTGTTTCCAAGATAATCCAAAATTTTCAACGCTGTGGAAGAGTTATTAACTTAAAACGAGGAGGGAGGAAGAGAAAAACGACGAAGCAAGAAGATCGCAGAATCAAACGAATTTGTCAAGGTTGTCCAAGGTTATCTGCTCAGATTTTGACAGAATTGAGCAATCAAAATCTGTCTTCCAGAACCATTCAGCGTCGGTTAGTGGAATCCGGGCTTCCTGGAAGAAGACCAGCGAAAAATTCTTGCTGTCAAAAAAGAATCGTGATGCTTGTCTGTTGTTTGCTAATCGCCATCTACATTGGACTGCCGAGGATTGGAAAAAAGTGTTATTTAGCGATGAGTCGAAGTTCAATATTTTCGGTAGTGATGGTGCACAGATCATACATCACCCTGAAAAAAAAAGATTGGATCCCAAGTAAGTTTCTGGTACTGTAAAGCATGGTGGTGGCAACATTATGGTTTGGGGTGGCTTTTCTGCATATGGAATGGGACCTACGCACCGAATTGATAGTAACATGAATCGATTTTTATATCATGCGATATTAGAAGACGTGATGCTACCATATGCCGAATGAGAAATGCCTTTAAAATTTATATTCCAACACGACAATGACCCCAAACACACTGCAAAAATAATTAAACAGAGGTTTATCAAAAACAGTATTAGAGTTTTGCAGTGGCCAGCACAATCCCCGGGTTTAAATCCGATAGAGAACTTATTGGAGATTGTTGAGAAAAAAATTCGCAACAAACCAATCTCAAACAAACATCAGCTATGGCAGGAAATCAAAAATATTTGGAGATCCATAGACAAAGAAATAATATTAAACCTAATATCCTCGATGCCAAAAAGATGCCAGCAGGTTATTGCAAATAAAGGGTACTGGACGAAATACTGACTTACGCTCTCCAAATTTTGAACCTAACTTAGATATAAGGTTAGTCACACTAAATAAATAAAATAAATAAAAAATAAATTATGTCGCACTGATTAGAATCTATTTCTGTCATTATTATTTTATTGAAAATATATGTATTATTTTGAATAAATGTTGTCATTAAAAGTTGTTGCTTTTCCATATTATTCTTTATTCAGCACGTGACTGCAACTATAATTCATGTATCTTTCAAAGTGACAAAAAATATTAATTCACTCTAATTTTGTCCAATACTGTATAAAATAAACAGTATTTTTCAAGGAATCAAAAAATGTAGAAATATATAGGGTTATTCATTTGAAATAACAAAGTTTATTATATTTCTAGAAAAACTATAAATCCGACAACATTGTAAATACCATCTAAAGATTGGACGTATCCGTATTGCAAAACCTCCATACTCCAAAATTCATGAAAATTGTGCAACCTGTTTTCGAGATAATTGAGGCGTTCAATACTTTAGACTCACTCTGTAGACGAAAATCTCACATGATCAAGAGGGTACAATTTAATTAGCAAAAAATTGAAAATGTACGTTTTGATACGTCTCTATATGAATACCGCTGAACACTGTACAGAGTGGGTCTAAAGTTTGGAACGCCTTAATTATCTCGGAAACGATTTGCACGATCTTATGAATTTGAAAGAAACTCTCTTAGTTCAAAAAAAACTGAGTCAAGTTAATTGAATTAGTACTTCCCGCACATTACAGTAATACAATTTTATCACTTATTAGCATGAAAGCTATTGTCTGAGATCTCATTACAGTCAAATCATCGTCCCCCACCCCCCCAACCGGAAAGGACATCCAACACAAAAAACTTTCGTAAGTAGTTTTCTTGCATCTCTCTCCGTGGGACATATAGGACGACACAGTTTTTATTCTGCAAAGTAATGGATCTTATTTTTTTACATGCCAAGATAAAAAACCTTCTAGTTTTAATGGCGGCTGTAAAAAAAGACGACGACGTAGGTATAGTCATAAACAGGGTGGGCTAGAATGTAAAATCTAGAGTTATTAATTTTTTTTTAAATGTAAACCCTCCATATTTTGTTTCAACAAAAAATGCTTTTATTATGCTCTTTCATCATTGTATAGCATTTGCTTTACCTGCATCCTACATTCTTCTGTTTCCAAGATATTTCAATTTTTCTACAAAAAATTTAGATATGCCCTTCTATTTGTGTACTGAAATTTATTTATTTTGAGAAAGTACTGTGGAATTTTATTTTTATTCAATGAACAACTAAAATATAAGGCCATGATAGTGTTTGATACTGAAGTCAAAACCCCGAATTATTAAGATAATATAGTATAAGTGAATTATGCTGAGGAAACGTGATGCATAATTATTGAGCAGATTTATTAGATAGGCTTTGAAATATTGACTATTCTTAAAAGATTTCGTACCGTGTGAAAACGGAGATTTAAAAATTAATTTTTCTATGGAATAACAAATAGATATGATTTGGGTATTACGAGAATTATTTATAAATTGCTTACCATACCACATATAGCCTTTGTAATATATCATCGATATCCAGAATGGAGGCATTCTAAAGCTGATGCATTGGAAAGATTGACGAATCGTTTTATTCGTACGATATTTCAAAGCCTACCTGATACCTGATAAATCTGCTTGATAAATATGCAGCACGTCTATAATTGAGATATAGTAAAAGCTATACAAAGACGGAAGACCACAATGAACGCAATTTTCTGTAAAATAAAATATGGGGGGTTACATTTAAAATAAAAGAGAAAATCTAGATTTTGCATTCAATCTCACCCTAAATATGATTATAAGTCGTTGACTTTTTCTACGGCCGACATTTAAACTAGAGGATTTTTTTTCTTAACATGTAAAAAAAAAGTTTTTGATCCATTGAAGAAAATGTATATCTGCATCACCACGTAGTTATGAATCACCCCTATAAATGAAAATATTGTCCAAACAAGGAGCATATCCTTGCCTATTTGTTGCCTACAACTTTTGAATACAATTTTTTTCGCTATCTTCTACAGTAGTAGAATGATGGACCGATCCGGTACTAAAACCCCATCCTGTATATTGAGGTTTTGAACCAAAGACCAAATAAAGTTTTAAGAAATTTTTTTTTTTAAATAAACTCTCCTAGTTTGAAAAAATAACCTTTAAAATTGTCAAATATACACAGAACCATAAAGTTAGCTTCCCTTTTGTGAAAATTATTTCAACCCCTTAAAACATATAGTCTAGATTTGCTTTGAAGTTATCTCTTTTAAGTCTTAAATGGATAAACATAATTTGGCATTTTAGATAGGTTTAGGTATATCACTATTACATGAACTTCCATTTTTTTTTAACTATGATACATTGAGATTACAAATTCAAATTAAACTTACTCTCTGTATCACTGCACGTCGACTGGCTGAAGCTCGTCTCTACTCCTGAATCCATTTCATCGTCATCCATGAAGCTTAAAATACTCAGCATAAAGTCGTCCATCCCGTCCACCTCAAAAGAATTGCTATCTTCTCCACAATCTGTCATTTTGATTATCAGAAACTACCAATATCAATAATACGTAAAAAGTCAGATCAAAATCTTCAGATCTTCTAACAAGGAGATCTAAACGTGAACTGTGATACTCCAGAACCTGGAGCCGCAGTTTATATGGAAAGGGTAGTGTCCAAATCATGGGAAAACTGCAAGTCCCAGGACGTGAGAACTCAGCGGCAGCGAAACAAACGAAAAGCGGCATCTTTCTGAGCGGCAGCTTTTGTCTTTGACTCGCTACCCGCCTACCGGTTGTGCCGCTCTGATCTGGGATAGCCAAGGGAAACCGGACGATGTCATGCAAAATGGCAGCAGACATGCACTACCGGTGTACCGGTGGAAGGTGGAAACACGGCCGTCCCTAAAAAACTGGGAGGTTGTGAGTTGTGATTATAATGTTAGTTGCGATGAAATTATTAATGCGGACATAGCCGGATTAAGCTTCCATGGGGCCCGAGGCTTATAATTTTAAGGGGCACTTTATATTAATAAAATGCAAATACTATTATTTATGAAACTATATTCGTGATATAACAAAATAAACTACTATACACTTTTTTATAAGTACGTCATGAGTCCCGCTTATAGTATCAGCGCTGCTCTCAATGTTTGTGTTTGCTTAGTAATCAGAACTATATTCAGTGCAATCCTTTTTAAGCGGAGCGTTAGGTTTGCTTAAAAAACTTATTTTGGGCAATTTTTTCACTGCTTTTCATTTATCCTCAGCAGCCTTAAAATAGTTATTTAGAGTTATCTTGGTAAATTGTAGCCATGTAGCACATAGACATAACTCTAAGAAACTATATTGATAACTTACTTTCCTTTTTTGAGTGTCACCTTTGTATCGGTTCAACTTCAATTTATTCATTATATTGGCACGGGCCACAGGTGCCGACATTTGAATATTTCAGTATCCAATGGGTAGGTATAGGTATTTTCTATTTTCTTTTTATACAGGCTGAGTCAAGCTCAACGCCTCGGACTCTTGTGACAAAACCATAATACTTTTTAGGAAATTAACTTTGCGAATGTATTTAGGTCGAGTTGGAATACATTTTAAAAATAATGACTTTTATACAGGGTGTCTAACAAAAGCGTGCTGTATCAAAGTTATGATTTTTTAAATGGAACACCTTGTATATATTATCGAATATTTAGATTACTGAGTCAATTCTAGTGTGACTCTATGCATCGCACATGGGACTTGAAGTGAGCCGTTTAGGTGCAAATCACAATTTTTAATATAAGTAGATATAAAAAAAATTGAATATCGCAGCGATTCTAAAACATAGAGAGCTGTGACTTTGTCGTGTGACTAAACATGAAATTGGTCAGCTTAGGTTCGACGTTCAAGTTTGAATTAAATTTGTACTTGTAGAAATCGGTAGACTAATTAAGGAAACTTCAATCAGAATTAACTTGATTTTTTCAAATGGGAATGCCTAATTATTTTTATACAGTCGAATTTAAAATTTGGTTTCAATCTCTGGTAGTTTTCATTTGATTTCAAATTTTCAACCAAACCGGTGTTTATCAATTTTCCTACCTATAAGCCACTTAGCAGGCCATGAAAGACAAACAAAAAACTATTTAGGTGTAAGAAAACAACAAACTTAGCAGAAATACACAGACGATTTAGAGTAAGCAGTTAAAATTATAAAAATGACTTACAACAAATCAAGTCTAATCAGAAATAACAGAGGTAACACATCTAATCAAATCAAATTATAAAACATAATTTACTGGCAAAAAATTAAAATCTGATTTCTCAGTATTCTTTCCTTTTGCCATCTTGCTAATAGATACTGCAAAATTAGAAGGGCTACAGTGGGACAGTCAGAGGTATAATTACTTTTGATTTTGACTGAAATGACTATTGTTTTATATCATTAAATGTGAAATTTCATGCTGAAGATATTAGACTGCTAGTAACTGTCGCTGAAAGTTTGATGGTTTTGGAAATTTTTAATCTCTAATACATTGCACTCATTGCAGTAGCTAGCAAGTTGTAAAAATTATCCATTTCTGTTGCATTTCAGCTTCTCTTTGACCTTTGACCTTGACATCTTACCGGTGTTGTTTCTAGTTAGAGCTCATTGGTTGTAGGGCATTTTTATAACCTTGCCCCTTTAGTTTGTCTGTATGTTTCTGCTAAGTTAGCTGTTTTTAGATAGAAATCTGAACACGTTTTTGTTTATATTACATAGCCTGCTAGTTTGCTTATAGGTAGGGAAATTGAAAAACACCGTTTTGATTGAAATCTCGAAATTAAGTTTTCAGTAGATCTTCTGATTTTATTGTTCACCCATTGACCTAATATTCGCTCTGTCACATTAAATGAAAGCAGGGCAGGGCCCCTGCGGGCCCTCGGAGCCGCGCGGCCCAGGGCTTCAGCCCCTTTAGCTTCATGGTTAATCCAGGCGTGACTGGGAGGTTGTAATTATAATGCTGAGGCTTGGTTCTAAAAGGGCCAATATCATGTTTTTTCGATTTAGGCTTATCCACACTGGTAATTTAAAATAACTTCAAGCTTTCTTTGTGTAAAACGGCCAATGTCTTATGTTCTTCCATTTAAAAGATAGCACAGTAAATAGGGCCAAACATCATTATTTTTTTTTTTTTTTTTATATTCACAATTTATTAGCAATCAGAATTTACATATTCTATAAGCTAATTTGATGTCTTTAGCACTGTTCACAGCACTATTAAGCACGTGATGAGGCACCATCCACCGACGAGTCCTCTTCAAACATCCAGAAGGTCTGCTGGCCAGTATCTCTTCAGTCGTCTTGAGTTACAGGTAACCATCAGGGGTTGTAGCAATGCGTTACTATGTCTCTCCAATCTCTTGTGATGTTTTGTGCTTCTCTCTCTGATCACATCTTTGACGAAGGGTATGTTGAGATCTTCATGTATGGTCTGGTTTGACACGTACCAAGGAGCATCAATAATCATGCGGAGAATTTTTGATTGGCTTCTTTGGATTATTTGGATGTTTGACTTGCTTGCGCATCCCCAGAGTTCTGAGCCATATGTCCATTTTGGTTTTATTATGGTATTATAAAGTAGGAGTTTGTTTGACAGTGATAAGTTGGACTTTCTCCCTATTAGCCAGTACATTTCTTTCATGCATAGGTCTATTTGTTTCCTTTTTTTTACAATGTGTTGTTTCCATGTAAGCTTGCTATCCAAATGGACTCCGAGGTATTTTACCGAGGCAGCTTGTGGAACTTCGGTATTATTGATACTCACTGCTGGACAATTCTGTTTTCTGAGTGTGAATGTTACTTGAAGCGATTTGGTTTCGTTAATTTTTATTTTCCACTTCTTCAACCAGGTTTCCATGAGTTCTAGATGATTTTGTAGAATGTTTGAGGCTGTTACTGGATCTTCGTCACTAGCAAGAATAACTGTGTCATCAGCAAATGTTCCTGTGATGGTATTGGTGGTGGTAGGAAGATCCAACGTATACAAGGTGTACAACATTGGACCTATAACGCTACCTTGAGGAACTCCAGATTTGATAGCGTAATAATCTGACGTATCTTCATTTACCCTTGCTCGAAACTGACGTTCACTCAGAAATGACCTTAGGATCTTGAAATATTTTATGGGCAACACGTTTTTTATTTTGAACAGAAGGCCTTCGTGCCACACTTTATCAAACGCCTGGCTTACGTCTATAAATATTGATGTGCAGTATTGCTTGTTTTCTAGCGCAGAGTTTATTGTATGAACGATTCTGTGGACTTGTTGTATGGTGGAATGTTCACTTCGGAATCCAAACTGGTGGGCGGGGATCCAGTTTTCTGGTTTAAAATCATGGTATATTCGGGTTAGTAGAAGTCTTTCCAAAATTTTTGAAACAATCGACAATAGACTTATTGGCCGGTAGGACGAAATTACTTTCGGATCTTTACCTTGTTTTGGTATTAGAATAATATCTGCTGTCTTCAACTGTTTGGGCCAGAAGTTGAGTCTAAGGATTGCATTATATATGTAAGTCAACATCACTATCGCTTTATCAGGAAGTTCTTTCATCATTTTCGGGGTAATTTTGTCTATACCTGGTGCTTTCTTAATACACAGTTTGCTTATTTCGCTTTTTATTTCTTTTGGAGTTATCAGTTTTATTGATGGAATGCGGAGTGGTAACCTGTTGATCTGTTCTGTTATCTCTTGATCGGGTTCATTGTTATTAGGAGTAAACACATCAGCCAGGTATTGTGCAAATAAATCCGCTTTCTCTTTGTCACTACGTGCCCAGTTTTGAGTATGATCATTTGTTTGTCTCCGTACGGGAGGCACTGGTGTTTTAGGCTTTTTTAAAGATTTAATTGGTTTCCAGATGGAGTTATCAAATCTGTTAAGATTGCTTAGATAATTTTGGATTGAAATGTCGCTGGATTTTTTAATTTCATCCTTCAGTTTCTGAGCTGCTAGATTGTATGCTCTTTTATGCACTGGCGCATGAGTTCGTTGCCATTTTGCTCTAGCTCTTCTTTTGACAGCTATCAGTCTTTTTATCTCTGCAGGAATATTGATTTTTTGTGGTTGAGTACCTTGGATCCGTGTTGATTGTAGGGCTGCGTCTGTTAGTGTTTTAATAAATTTCGATAGTGCTGTATCAATGTCCTCTGGAGTTTTAAGTGGTACATTCAGAGCAGTTTCATTGCTTATCTGGTCTCTGTAGTCATCCCAATTGGTGTATTTGTTATGCAGTCTTAGAGGTGGCGATCGGTATATAACTGTGGAACTTATAGTTGCTATAACTGGAGAGTGGTCCGATGAGAGGTCGTAACTAGGTGAAACATCCATGTATGATGGAGATACTCCATTGGTAATGAAAAAATCAAGCAAGTCTGGTATTTTATTAGGATCTGTTGGCCAATATGTCGGTGAACCTGTGGACAAATGATGATAGTTTCCCTTTTGTATAACTTTAGCAAGCTCCCTACCTTTAGGTGTGGTCAATCGGGATCCCCAGAGCGTATGCTTACTATTGTAATCGCCACCGGCAATAAATTTTTTGCCCAGAGTTTTAAAGAATCCGGTAAAGTTTTCTTCTTTATTGTTATGTCGGGGTGGACAGTATACTGCGGCTACAGATAACTCATATGATCCCATTTCAACTTTGATAACTGTGCCTTGTAAGAAATCTTGCTCAAACTTTGGCATTTCGTAGTGACTAATATTTGCTCTTATGATAACTCCTGTTCCAGCATGTGCAGTATTATCGGGGTGATTGGTACAGTAAGTTTTGTAATGAGGAATATTGAAAAAAGATTTATCAGTAAAGCGTGTTTCACTTACCAACAGTATGTCAACTCCATTTTGTTCGAGAAACAATTTGACCTCTTGTTTATGCTGCAAAAGGCCGTTGGCATTCCATAATGCTATTCTCAGGGATTTATACATTAAGTTAATTTATTAAGCAGTGTAGACAGCATGTTTAGGACCATAGTATTTTGCTGTATGAGTTGGTTGAACATTGTCTTGAATTCTTCCAAAAACCTGTTTAAGTTCATAGATTCGGAGTTTTCTTGCTGTTGATTGTTGTTTTGGTGACCTGACGTAGCTGTAGCATAACTGGCGTTCTGTCGAACGTCTGAAGACCTTCTCGTTGACTGGACCGTTGCTGGAATCTGAGTAGGCGTACGTAGCGATGATACTCCGGTCTTTTGAATATTTAGCCTGTTGTTGGCATTGTTGGATTTGACTAGACTTTGGTAAAATTCACAACCTTTGTAATTGGCTGGGTGTGGACCATCACATAGTGCACATTTTGCAGGAGTATCTCTCGTTTTTTTGCACGTGGAAGTGTTGTGTGGACCTCCACACTTCACGCAAATAAATGGCCTGTTACAGTATGTTTTGGTATGGCCATACTGCTGACATTTTGTACATTGGATCAGTCCTCTCTGTGTCCTTGGTGGTTCTACATGGACTACTTTATTCTGCAGAGCAACGAGATCATAAATGTCTTTGTTGTTGCTTGCAGGTTCCAAATCAACAAAGAACATATTTAGAGGCTCTTTGGTGATCCTATGTCTGCCATTCATTACATTCCTAACTTGATGGCCTTCTTTCGTTAGTTCTTCTTTGATGTCCTCAGGATCGATTGTATGATGCAAGTGTTTGATGACAACCCTGAATGCTCGTTCTTCTTTGAGTTGGTAGGTATGGTGTACTATATTATTTTCTCTCATGAATCTGACCAGTATTCTGTAAGTATCTGGAGTATTGCAGTTGATCTTTATTGTATTATCTGGCATGCTTTTGGTAATGTATTGCTCTTCTGCGACTATTTCTGATAGTTTTTTGATCATCTCAGGAAAGTTAATTACTCCATACACGAATATAGGTGGAGGCCTGGGTATCTTTTTCGCTGTATTGTTTTGGCTGTGATCATCTTCGGTAGTTAGTGGGCTAAATCTGTTGTTTATTGGCACTTCTAGATTTTGATTTTCAATGTTTTGGTTATTTATTTTTCTTCGTTTAGTACTCCTGACATTCTGCCATGCATTTTCGTTTTGATCATCTTCTTCACTAGTTGACGACATCCTGTACAAATATTGGTCTGTGCTATGTTCTGATGCTGTTACATTTATCTCCCTCTGTATATCATTTGATGATTCATTGTTATTGTTTTTTGTTGTATTGCTAGCAGGCAACATAATTGCCTGTTATTTTGAAACCATCCGTTGTTGGCCTGATGAATTCTTTCTCAGGTACACAATCACCTTTTCACTTTTTGTCACTTTGTCGCGAAAAAAAAAAAAAAAACACGTCCTCGGTAAAACTCTGCTGTACGACACGTCCGATGCGGGCAACAGCTAGACCAGAACTAAACATCATTATTGAGGACAAATATATTTTAGTTAAAAAAAAAGGCCAATCTGTACATTGGCCCTTATTCAGATATGAATTATTGTTTCGTGCGAGCGCCAAGCGTTCAATGTTGACATTGGCCCTCATAGCATAATGCGTTTGCGTGACAGCGCCTGCTGTCCGGGATAAAATAAAACCATATTGATATCAGTTATGAATTTGGTGATCATAGAACTCCATCGTAAATTTTTAGAGTCCCAGGGCGTACTCATATGAAAGCTGATAATATCATACACGCAGGAATTGAAAAGGTTATAGAAAATACGCTATTTAATATAGACATATCTATACTTTTTCCAGCTGTAGCTTCTGAAGTGTCAAGTGATGAATCAAAACGGTCAAGTTAATTTTCCAACTCGTCACTTGTAATTTTAAACTGTCAGGTGTAATTTATACCTGTCAGTTTAGACTTATAATTGACGAGTTGGAAAATTAACTTGACTGTTTCGAATTATCACTTGACGCTTAAGAAACTACAGCTGGAAAAGTTGTAGAGACTGGGCAAATATGCGATCAATACACCGGAAAAAAGAGAAAATTTTTGTGTACGAAATGCGTCTCAGAGATTTTTTTAATTTTAAAGTTCAGTTGTTGCGTAAGCTCCAACTTGCTAAGACTAACACATTGGGTGAAAAGGTAGAATGGTCTGCTATTAGAGAAATAATGTATATTGTCCTGAATCATTTCGTGAAATCCACTACACATTTTCGTTTCAAGGAGAGTTTAAAAGAATAAATTCTTAAGAAAACGAACAAGGAATTGTGGTGTAACAAACATAGTGCCAATTTCTAGCAAACCACCAATGCCACATTTTTTTTCGAAAACCACTCGACGGAAGAATACTTTATTAACGCGACTGTACGGGCTATCACTTTAAAAACTGCGGCAATAACAAACAACGTTGTTGAGTAATTTAAACTAGAGATAATAGTTATCAAAATAATTGAATATTTTCAAATCGACATTTCCCACGTTGTAGAAAGTTAGACATTGTCCCTTTTAGAACCAAGCCACAGAATGGTAGTTGCGATGAAATTATTAATGCGGAGGAAAAAATTAGACCCAAACATATATTTAGCCTCAGAAAATACATTTTCACTCTCTGATATCCAAAAACGTACAAAAGACTGCTGCGATGATTCTGATCTCAGCTGGGAGTTAACTAACATTGTTGATACCTTCAGCTTTTCGCACGTTCTGGAAACAGATTATTTAAACGAATACCAGATTGATGAATCTGTTTAAATTTATATATCTGGTTATGCTTCTCATAAAATCTCTAAAAATCCGAATTGTGTCGTTTGCGTTTCCACGATTAGAGAAAGTAACGGCAATTACTGTGGTAACGAATATTTTAATTATTTGCAAAGGGGCGGGTTAAGTATTCCTACAGGTATAGTAAAAAAAGTCCTATTTCATATGTGCGCAATATTTGAAAAAATTATAAATGACACTTCTCTCGAAAAGTGACTTTTTGAGAACTTGTGATCAAAAGACAATTCTATGTGAACTCACGTTTACTAGTACATCCCGCGATAAGAGTTTGAATGATTTATACTTATGTGTCTGCGGAAAAGATTATAAAAAAATTCTTACCATGCTTTGTTCAATTTTCTCAAACATCTTATTAAACGACTATATTGAAAAGAAAAACAACCAATTGATGGGAGAAGAGACGGATTCAAAAAACAGGAAAAGAAAACTAGCTACCTTCAATAAGTAGTAATAAGTTTGTAAAAAAAACAAATTGAATAACATTGTTCGCCATTTCTAGAATTATTATTACCCACACAGAATTTATTTTGAAAGTTACTGATTAAATCGCCACCAAATCCCCTGACTTCGAGATTTACCTGGCCGCTAACATAGACCCGCATGTTAACACTGGCGACGTCGCACGCAGGGCTACTTCACGGCTTGTTAGTACTGTTAGTAGAGACGGCTGTGCTGGAAGCTACATTTTTTTAAGACTTATATTGAAGGGTTCTTAGCAAAAACAGCATTTTTGTCAAAAAGATGTATTTCCCAGAAGAGACATAAGCTTGATATCTCGGTCGATATATAACATTTTTGAAACATTTTAACTGAGGTTAGAGGTCGATGCCGGCTTTGCATATACTTATGACAATATTATATTTATCCCTCCCTTTGCAGCCTCTCTTTCGTTTTTTAACGATCTGCCTGTAGGTCTGTCCGTCCGTTGTGGTTTTCCACCGTGTGGAATTGCTAATCGCTTCGTGATTTCTGGTAAAAATGTGGCAATATTTTGAGAGCTGTGCACTGTGAACCAATAAATAATAGGAACCACATTTTTGCAAACTTCTGCATTGTCGGTGGTATGATAATATGTTAAAGGATTTAAAAATAGTCTTCGCAAATTTGCGATTTACTTTTTATTTAAGTATATATGTAATTTAAAATATGTTTTATTTTGGAGACGTAAACTATTTTGTAAAACGTTGAAAGTTTCTCATTACTGTCTTTTCTCGTTATTGTCATATAATGTGATTTTGGCAAGCGTTGCAACAATTTGGAACCTGCGCTGTTGCCATTTGACACTGGATACGTATTACGTATAACAGTTGGGATGCTTAGACCCACAAGTAACTCGCAACTCTCCGAAATACTCTATTTTTGGATACTCTTCTGTTTTATAGTCCCTCGTGCTATCAAGGGCGTAGTCAAGGGAGGGTGGGTTGGGGTCAGAACCGTCCCATGACTACATCTTTTGTCCCTTTTTGAGGAGGACCATCGTCGACAGCAGGTCCGTTTTCGTGTTAAGCCTATAGACGATATTTTGTATTTGAAATACCTTTTTTTTTGTCCTTCGAACGTATTGATATTCCAGTCCAAAAGTTGCAGAGCAACCCCCTCCCCATGAATGGACCCAGAGAGATTTTTTTGCTCTTCGAAACTGTCGAGGATCTAATAGTCCAAACCTTGCAACCCGAAATCCCCCATGTATAATTTCTGGCTACGTCTATACACTGGCTGTCATAGCTTACTTGACACGGGGCGGGGCATGGAAAATTAATCAAGTATGTAGCAGTAGTTGTACATTGTCTATGATCAGAGATCAGAATTTGATTTTCTTTGAAGATATATTTTATACACATTATTGGAAAAATAGATGTGAAATAAACACGAGGAAATTAGAATTTTTATTATCATATAATATACAACGTGAAGTATGAGCTGTTTAAGATTTCAAGGGGGGGGGGGGGGATGTCTGCGTGGCTTAGTGCCACCTCTATGACTGTCAGTGCGTCTATATATGCTGTATTCATGATTTTAGTTTGAAATTTTGTACCAATGTTTTTGCAGTTTGCAACTTAAGTTTTGTCGTCTATTTCGAGTTATGGTTATACCTGTCGTTTCAGTAAACCAAAATAAGAAATTATAAATAAACATAAAGCTACAAAACTATTTCAATCAGCGTTCCACTGCAAATGAATGGCCGATGGCAATGACAAGGTGTCCTACGGGATTTGAATCCTTTGAAATTTGAATGTTCTGTTAACAAGATATTTTTCTTGAATAATCGCTAAACTTAGTTTGAATTGCGAGCACTTGGCTCAGTGTAGGTACGTATAGTGATGATTTCTTCAAGAAATGCTGAACGTCCCTGCACCACAAAAATATGAGGAGTACTCTACAAATCCTGGGAAGACGACAGGGCGTAGTAAAGGCGGGGAGTTGGGGTCAGAATTCCCCCATGGAGATAATTTTTGCCACATTTTAAAAATAAGTATTAACCTTTTACTACACGCGCTGGGTGTACACCATCGGATTTAAGTGTGTTGAATTTCCTGAGAGATGTAAGGTGTCGCCTCTGCCGTTCCACCTAACCCTCAAAGATGTTATTTACTTAAAGCTTGCTTCGCCGTCAGTTGTACCACAAACTTTCCCGAGCAAGTAAAGTTTGAACGCTAGTCCGTCTGGTGCACACCACGCGGGTACTCGTGAAACAGAAAGGTATTTAGTTCGATATACAATATACACTAGGTTGAATCTTTTTCCCAGGAATAACATATGAGAGTTTTTTTGTAATAAAATCGTTAATTTTGCAATTAGTTTGTGGGCATTTATTACCTAAAATATAATATTCCTACAGGGTGGGCCAATAGTGCGTGGAAGGAAGATTGTGGGCTTACTAAAAAGTATTTCAAAAATTTGTCACTTGATCATGGCAGGGCTCTTTGAGCGCTATAACGTAAAATATTTTGACTTGAATTTTGACGTTTATACAGGGTGATTCATATCAAACTTACATTTTTTTAATGGAACCCCCTGTATAATATTACATATTAGGATTCCTTGGTCAATTCTAGTGTGACTTTATGTATCATACATGGAACTTTAAACGAACCGTTTAGGTGCAAATCACCATTTTTGGTATAAGTAGGTATCAAAAAAAAAAAAATTAATAATCGCAGCGATTATAAGACTTAGAAGGCCATGACTTTGCGGTATGACTAAGCATGAAATGCGTCACTTTAGGTCAGACGGCTAAATTTAAATTCTTTTTGTACTTGGAGAAATAAGTAGATCAATTAAGAAAGCCTCAATCACAGATAACTTGATTTTTTTCAAATGTAAATGCCTATTTTGGTTTAAAGAATCAAATGTAAAATTTGATTACCTTTCTAACGATATAGCATTCTTTATATCAATCTTTTTTGGTTTTCATTTTATTTCAAGTTTTCTGTCAAATCGGTGATTTTCGACTTTCCTGCGTGCAAGCACCTAGCAGGCCATGAAAAATAAACAAAAGCCCGTTAATATGGAAGAAACCAACTAACTTAGTGGAAAGCTGAAAACTAACTGGAGTAGCGAGGCAAGATCATGGAAATTCCTTACACCACATCAGCTCTATCCGGATACAACAGCGGCAAGATATCTAAAGTCAATGAGTAGAATGTAGAATTGACCAAGGAATTCAAATGTACAATAATGTGCAATAATATATAGGGGGTTCCATTCAAAAAAATATAAGTTTGATATGAACCACCCTGTATAAACGTCAAAATTTAAGTCAAAATATTTTTACGTTATAGCCCTTAAGGATCCCTGCCATGATCAAGTGACAGATTTTTGAAATATTATTTAGTAAGCCCACAATCTACCGTCCACGCACTATTGGCCCACCCTGTACATGTAGGTGGTGTACAGAATACACCACACGTGTACTTACCTTTTAAAACAAGACGCGTGCAGCTAAAGGTTAAGTTTATGTCAGTGATACCTGATAGTAAACTAGCGTAATCCCCCCCTCCCAGTTGTCGCCACCGGTTTTGGCGATGAGCTCACATATATTATAAGGGCCACTTTTTGCTTTTAAACCAATCAAACCTATTCAGGGTGCCCAACAGTCATTGGCGTAGCTATAGGGGGGCCAGGGGAGGCCAGGCCCCCCCTGAAGTTCCGCTGGCGCCCTCTGGAAGACTCTAGTAAAAAACTGCGTAACAAAAAACAGTGTATCAGCTGAAGTTACACCTGGGGCCATGCCCCCCCCCCCCCGAAAACTAGCTACGATGCCAACATAACAGTCCAAACGTTGTAACCCCAAATCGCCCCGTAATGGATGATTCCTGGCTACGCCTATGGAAAACGGCAAGTCTCAGGGCGTGAGAATAGAGCGGCGAAACAAAGGCAAAGCGGTGTCCGTTGAAGCGGTAGCTTTTGTCTTTGAGCCGCTACTATCGCCTTACGCATTAGTAGATGGATGGATGGGGTTATGTGGCATGGCATCAAGGGGAACTGTACTTTGCCACTCTATGGCTCTCTCCATCTGTAGTGATAAAAGTTCTAAGAATTTAGAGTTTCGTTAATTTACGGTGGTATTTGACGGGTTTTATTACCAAAATTAATTGCCGTGGTAATACATTTGCATCGTAAATTACGGTGATTCAAGTAATAGAATCATGTTGTGGTTTACTGTAAAGTGTGATGTGGTTGGAGATTAAAATACTATTTCTTCATACACCTATTTTTATTGAAGATGATCTACAATTTTAAACGCCGCGCCGGCTGCAACGGCTCAAAAACGTCTAATCAGTCTAATCAAGAAAATGTCAGTAGACGTCAAACTCCCCCCGTTGCCCTGACAACCAGAATGTCCATCTCATATACCGGGTATTAGAATAACGAATAAAGCCATCACATCGCTAGTGAACGAATAAACGCAAAGAGCAAGTTTCATTTGTAAATAAATGTGAAATGTTTTTTCCACGAAAAGAAAAAAAAAATAGAAACTGACGAAAATACGATTGTTAACCTTTAACTGGTGACCCTGAGTCTAGGAGACTCCGCTGCAACTACGGTACATAATTTCTCCCACTACAATTGAGTCGTTCCATTACAAAAAGTTTTCTTATCCGGTTTATCCAATTTTTGGTAAATGAAGAAAATCGTATTTTGAACATACTAATTACACTATCGGTCCATATATGTTTTTATGTATTGATAAGGTGATAGCAACCGCAGCGGTGTTTTTCTTTTAAAGAAAACTGATATAAATAACAAAATATCAACTTTTTGGTTTGGATTTGGCGAGTTTTGATGTATCATCAGTGGATAAAGCAAGTTTTGACGCAAAAAAATTTTCACATGAAGACATATAAAAAGAAACAAATGATTTAATCTAAACTCAGGACTTTTATTCAACACAAGAAGTAAGGTTGTTTTTAAGTATCAGAAAGGTAACTAATTCTGGTTATATAACATAAAAAATAAGGTTTTTTTCAAGTAACAGCAATCAAACTAAAACCTAGGTTTTCTACTTCCATTCTGGTAAAATATGAGTCTCCATAATATTGTTAATATTATTTTCACTTTTAATAATAATTCCCACTATACCAATTTTGTTCTAAACAAGGTAATAAAACGTGAAATTTATGATACAGCAGCTCATTATACACTAAAAGATGCAACACCGGCCACACGTCTGCCAACCATTCAAAGCGCTGTGATTGGTTAATGGGATAAGGGAACTTTTGGCGAGACATTCTGAATGGATTAGGCGAGTTTTGGGGCGATTCTCAATTTTCTCCTTCACTTTGCTATTGGTTAAGGCCAGTTTCGGAGCGATATTTTCTACTGAAAACGTAGAGTTTATGGCAAAGATTCCAGGAGGTTAGAACAATTATCATAAAAAATGGATAAGACGACTTTTGAAATGAAACGACTCCAATGGTTTCTGAGGCAGGCCGCTCTATGGTTGCCACCGAATATATGCGAGCAGGATATGTTAAGAGAAATGTGTTTTTAACGAACCAATAGAATCGCTTGAATGACGTCGCCTCGCACAGCACAGCTCTGGTGGAAACAGCTTAGCGGAGCGAGGTTTTATTACGTACAAAACAAGGCATGTTGGCGAGGAATGTAAACAGTGTGGTCCAAAGAGTGTGCAACAAATGGGATTTTTTTTTATTAGCTGCACAATCAAAAATCCAATACTGCCAAAAGTTGGTGCATGTCCGATAACTAATTTAGGTGCACTTAGAATGGATCCAAGTTCATCAGTATACGGGGTGAATCAAAAAATATAAAAATTGTACAAGAGTAAAGTACCCTTATTTTCAAAAAATCAGCAAAATGTTATTAACAAAAGTAGTTTAGAATCAAGAGCTATGCCTAAATACCAAAACTTGGCCTTCTCTAAGAAAAAAAAATTTATGAAAAAAGTGCAATAACTCTCCCAAACATTTTTTTTTTAGTAAAACTGTTTGATACACTAATTGAAATCGAATTAATTTTGTAGAACTTTATTTAAGTTCAAGCATTTTTGTGAAATTTACCTGAGGTTAAAATTTTTTTGGGAATCACAAGCTAAATGTTTGTTGCAAGGATATTAAATATGGCTTTATAATTTCGGAAAAAATCTTTTTACTAAGGCAAGAGGTTGCTTATAATTACATGCATAACAGAATAACTCTCAATAAAACCGCAAACCTTTTATTAATTTTTTATTTCTAAACATGTATTTAAATTAATCCACAAACATGAAATCTTACTAAAAAAATCATGTATACCCATGAAGGAAACAAAGCGTGGAAACAAAGTGAACTGTGTGTATTAATACATAATTATAATAAATGGACATATCATAACCGTATTTTACCATTAGTGAAAAATTGAAAGCTAAAATGAAAAAATATGTGAAAAGTAGAAACAAAAGAGAAACATAGTTAAGAAGCATAAAATAATGATCGGCGCGTCTCGGTATGTCCACCTTCTCGTTCAATGCACTTAATTGTCCGGTTATAAAATTCGCTAAGAGTAGATCGTAAAACACTTCCCGGTATATTCCGGCAATGTACTCGTATTGAGTTTTCAAGCTCCTCGAGATTGTTAAAGGGTCTATCACTATACACTTTTTGTTTTAGATAGCCCCATAAGAAAAAATCTAATGGGGTAAGGTCCGGTGAACGAGGAGGCCACCGAGGATTAGTACTTCGTCCTAACCATTTATTTCCAAATTCCCCATTTAAACATTCAGTAATGATTATGGCTGAATGGGCCGGACATCCATCATGTATAAACCACAACTGATTCCGTTCTTGCAAATTTAAATTGTCCAAAAAGTCAGTTAGTTCGTTTTCTAAAAACTGTAAATAAGTGTTACCAGTTAGGTTTTCGCGAAAAAAAAAGGTCCAATTAATTGATTGTTCATTATGCCGCACCACACATTTGTTTTCTGATAATACTGGTTTTTATTAGCAATAACGAAATTTGGATTTTCATCCGACCACCATCGACAATTTTGGGACGAAACAACCCCATTTGTTGTAAAGGTGGATTCATCCCCAAAACGAATGTGCCTGTAGAAGTCTTGCTGACCTTCTATTTCGCCTTGAATCCACATGCAAAAATCGAACCGCAAATCATAATCTCGTTCTTGGAGAGTACAGATGAACATAGGCTTGTAAGCATGCTATTTATTTTTCTTGAGTATTCTCTTCACGCTGGTTTTCTTCACCCCCGTATAGGCGGAAATCTCTTGGGTAGATCGTCGTGGATTTTCGACAACTCCTTGAAGTACCTCCAATTGATTTTCTTCAGTACATACGGTTTTAACATGTTCATGTTTATAATTGTAGTTTAGAGACCCAGTTTCTTTAACTTAATCAAAATTCGGCTTACTGTTGAATAATGAACATGTTTATCTGGCTGCCGTTCATTGAAAATATCTGCTGCTTTTCGAACTGTCTTGTACTTGTCACCACATATTAAAACCAATTCCGCCCTCTCGGGTAACGTTAACTGTTTGGGAGGAGGCATTTTAGGTACGTGAAAAGACAATAACCGAGCAATAATTTTACAATATTGTAAGAAAGTGGGACTAATGTCATCAAACTGTCATAATGTTTACTTAAAACCCACATTTGTTTTTTTTCCATGGGTATCCTTGATTTTTTTGCAAGATTTCATGTTTGTGGATTAAGTTAAATACATGTTTAGAAATAAAAAATTAATAAAAGGTTTTCGGTTTTATTGAGAGTTATTCTGATATGCATGTAATTATAAGCAACCTCTTGCCTTAGTAGAAAGATTTTTTCCGAAATTATAAAGCCATATTTAATATCCTTGCAACAAACATTTAGCTTGTGATTCCCAAAAAAATTTTAACCTCAGGTAAATTTCACAAAAATGCTTGAATTTAAATAAAGTTCTACAAAATTAATTCAATTTCAATTAGTGTATCAAACAGTTTTACTAAAAAAAAAGAAAATTTTGGGAGAGCTATTGCACTTTTTTCAAAAAAAAAAATTTTTTCTCAGAGGAGGCCAAGTTTTGGTATTTTGGCATAACTCTTGATTCTAAACAACTTTTGTTAATAACATTTTGCTGAATTTTTGAAAATAAGGGTACTTTACTCTTGTACAATTTTTATATTTTTTGATCCACGCCGTATACTGATGAACTTGGAACCATTCTAAGTGCACCTAAATTAGTTATCGGACATGCACCAACTTTTGGCAATATTGGATTTTTGATTGTGCAGCTAATAAAAAAAAATCCCATTTGTTGCACACTCTTTGGACCACACTGTATACAGGGTGGGCCAATAGTGCGTGGGCGGAAGATTGTGGGTTTACTAAAATACATCTTAGAAACCTGTCACTTATTCATGGTAGGGAACCTTGAGGGCTATAACATAAAAATAATATCACGTGAATTTTGACGTTTATACAGTTTGATTCATATCAAACTTGCCTTTTTTAGAATAGAACTCCCTATATATTATTGCATATTTGTATTCCTTGGTCAATTCTAGTGTGACTTTATGTATCACCATGGAACTTTAAACGACCCGTTTAGGTGCAAATCACCATTTTTGGCATAAGTAGGTATCAGAAAAAAATTGAATATCGCAGGAATTATAAAACCTAGAAGACCGTCACTTTGCGGTACGACTAAGCATGAAATGCGTCACTCTAGGTCAGACGGCTAAATTTGAATTCTTTTTTCGTTTGCATCTTTCTACTAAGTTAGTTGATTTCTTCCATATTAACGGGCTTTTGTTTATTTTTCATGGCCTGCTAGGTTGCTTGCACGCAAGAAAATTGAAAAACACCGATTTGACCAAAAATTTGAAACGAAATGAAAACCAAAAAAGATTGATATTAAGAATCCTACATCGTTAGAAAGGTGGTCAAATCCTACATTTGATTCTTTAAACCAATATAGACATTCGCGTTTGAAAAAAATCAAGTTATCTGTGATTGAAGTTTCCTTAATTAATCTACTGATTTCTACAAATACAAAAAGAATTCAAATTTAGCCGTCTGACCTAAGATGACGCATTTCATGCTTAGTCGTACCGCAAAGTAACGGCGTTCTCAGTTTTATAATCGCTGCAATATTCAATTTTTTTCTGATACCTACGTATACCAAAAATGGTGATTTGCGCCTAAACGCTTTGTTTAAAGTTCCATGTATGATTCATAGAGTTACACTAGAATTCATTCGAGAGATGTGAGCGTATGTACCTTCCTATCTTTCAGTAGGCATTAGTCTGTGAACAATAGTTCATGTGAAGATTTTTCATTTCCAAGATATTGACGTCACGGATAGACGCCGTGCCACCATAAAAATGTCTATCAAAGCCGCACTGACGGCAATGAAAAAAAAACTCGAAACTAGGAATTATTGCTACATATTATGCTCCTCAATATTTAGAAGGAAGACATCATATGCCTTTTTCTTGTGTAAAAGCCAATTTGCCTGCAGTGTTGTAAGAAATGCTGCCAGAATTGTTGTTTGAGACAATGATCAAAATTACAATTTTTCACTTATTTGTAATGCACCGCCCATCGAACTAACGTTTCCATACTGGATAAGCTCGGTAATCCAAAGAGACTATCCTCCGTCGTGTCGGCGAGAATACTTACATTCTTTGGACATATACACAGAAGCGATAATATGGAGAAACTTGTATTTCAGGGTCATGCTCCGAGTGAGCGGCGCCGTGGCCGTTCCCCTACACGACGAAACAGTTGCTGGATATGAGTATCAAGAGCGCCACTGTAAATCGCGAACGATGGCGAGCTACTCAAAACTATTGTTAATATTTGTGTCGGCAATACTCTAGCTCCGACTTAATGCATTTTACGAGTTCACAACGTGTCTATTAAGACATTGTGACTATGATGATGATGATGATGATATTCTGTTATAGTTTAGGGAGTTACAAAAAATGCCTTTTGCCGATAATATTGAAAAAACAATGTCATGGAGTATACGAGACTCCATGTCACCATTAATGTTACAGAAAGTAATGTGACAAGATCTTGCATTTATCGAGTAGATAATACTATTCACCCCTGTTATTCTGCAGACTGCAATCCAGTAAAGGTATAGGTACCACCACTTTAAGAATATATGTGTATTTTATAACATCCTAAAAACGTCGTGCAGGTCATTCAGATTTCAGCTCTCATGTAGAGGCTATTTCATAAACAAATATTCAGAAATGTAGCCAAGATATTATAGAATTGTAAATAAAGCTTGTTAATATTATTGGACGTATAGGCGAATGCTGCGTATTTCTTGGGTGGACAGAGTGAGGAACGTAGACGTGCTCGCTAGGGCGGACAGCGAGTTGTTTTGATGTTATGCATTAAGCATAACATCAAAACAAGAAAGCTAGAATACCTCGGACATCTCACGCGCAACCAAAAATATTCACTGCTGCAGTTAATAATCCAAGGAAAAATCCAACGAAAGAGAGGGACTCATGGTTGAAAAACCTTAGAAAATGGTATGCCCAGACAACACCACAACTCTTCCGGGCCGCAGTCTCAAAAATTCACATTGCCCTATTGATCGCCACCTTCGACGATGGAAGATGGCACCCGAAGAAAAAGAAGAATATTATTATATTTGGCATAGCAAATTTACTTTATGAATGTTAATTATAATTTATTCATTCCACCTATCAAAATATGCTTACTATATTTATATTTCAAATTTTATACATACATTTATAGTTATTTTTCTACCTTCATACAGAAAACATTTTCAACATTTATAGACACATGATGTTGGTTTACGTATAATCAAATGAAATGTCGCGAAGAAAAGTGTAGTTTAAATTATTCACACCCAGGCACGTGTTTAGGGGGCAGTCCAGGGGGTCGGGACCCCCTCGAAATGTTATATAATCTCATCCACAAAGATCCAGATATCTAACGATAAACGTGGCAAGCTCTTCCCCCCTGCCGACGACCAATATTGTGTTTTGCTGACCACGTTTCAGTCAAGCAAAATTAAAAGGAGGCAACCCTAATTTAGAACCCTCCCAAAATTAAATCCTGCTTAACTACGTGCCTGCTGACATTGCCGACACCCACAAATACACCATCACTAGAAAAATAACATTAAATTTTCAATAGCTATGTAATATTCAAGCTTTTAGCAATAATCGATTCTATCAATCAATCTGACGTTCCGAAACCAGTGAATTGGCGGTGATATAATCCGAAGCATTTGAAAAAAGACTATCTGCAAACCCTGGGAAAATAAGTCCTAGGGCAAAAAGTTGATGTGCTCAGGCCCTGAGAATAGAGCGGTAGAGAAACAAACGAAGAGCGGCGTCTCTTGAGGCGGCATCTTTTGACTTTGACGCCGCTATACCGGCTACCGTGTCCAGAGTTCTCACCAACCAACGCTGTCGAAGGAGGACGCTGTCACGTTAAATGGCATCAAGGGAAACTAGAACAGGAACTCTGTAGTTGTAGTACGTGGTAGTACTGTGTCGGTAGTATGTAATTCGGTTATTGTTTGGTTCAGCGTATTGCATATACCAGCATCTAGTATCATATTATTATTATTATGTATTATAATATCGATTTTTACCTGATCGAACCTTCGAAAAAAAAGATGTTACCCTTCTTCTTGGATGTTTTATAATGCCTGCTTCACGATAATGTTGTCAGTCATTTCTGACAACCTGCAAGTGTCCCTTCTTATTATGTTGAGCTCTATCTCACTGTTTTATATTAATATGTATGCTGCGTGTTTAGAGCATTCTCCCAACAATCGCTCTATATATTTTGATGAAAGGGTCAAGAAATAACATAATATACATATATTTTATCCTTTTAGAAAACCCATGCTGTGCTGTGCATTGCGAAATGACATTGAGAATGATAAAATATTCCCGAAATTCATTTTTTTCAGTTCTTGATGGTTTTTGTAGCAGCTGAGGAGTATCTAGTACTATTTCATACCAACTTTCTTTTGAAAAACGCACCCTTAAAGTCTGTCCTCTGTCACAAAAATGCAACAAATGGAAAATATCTATAAATACATAACATTCGACATACAAAATGAACTGTATATGTGGCAAATACAATGCTCAACATTTTAGAGGTTCTAAAATGTTCATGAAAGTGAAAATGTATCTTAATTTCTTCAGATAAGAAATCAAAACACACCAAAATACCACTTTTTATTGCAATAAGTGTTCAAAATGTTACCCGTTATTGGCCAATAGGCGATGTTCAAATTCCTGACGGACAGTTGCAGAAATTAGAATTATTCCAATTTATGGTGCCCAAAAGCCCAAACAAAATCAATATGCTTGGCAACCTGCCGTTCTGTTTAACACCAGACATTCGGGGAAGATAACTTCGCAAAAATACCTATACGTTTTGGAACTGGTTACGAAATTTACCCAAACTGGATCTGTTGCAAATATAAAACAGAGAGTTCTTGATAAAGCCGCTCAAGTTGAAGTTTTAGGCCATTTTGGCATAAATCCTAATATTTCATAACGCAAAATTGTAAATACGACTGATATTTCATTTGGCTCTATACACACAGTTACTAAACTTCATAAATTTCATCCATTCAAAATTAAACTAGCGCAAGAGTTAATCGAAGACAATTTCGATCGGTGAGTTGAGTTTTGTGAACAAATCACTATAGCGATGAATGTAATAACATTCTTGTAAAGAGAAATCTACCTCATTGAGGAATACACATTTTATATAACTGGATGTGTTGATAAGCTTCAGAAGAAGGGCACACCCAGTTCCCCAAAGATTTGATGTATAGGCAGGCATTTTAAGAGACAATGTGATTTAGAGAATATTTATGTATTTTATAAACACTGTTTGTGAATTCCAACAAAGGAATTTTATTGATATTGTCACGACGGCCTCTTTTTCTTCACCCAGGGAATCAAACTCGACGTAACTTTCACCGTTTTACTTCACAACTTGATACAATATCTCTTAACCTTATCTTAGGTACAACTCAACTCAACCCAACTACTACGCTACCCCTAGCACCATACTTCATCGAACCATCTAGAGCATTCGATGACATTTCTAGAACCCATCCGTCATTCTCGAAAACTCTAGACGATTCGATGACGTTTACACTTCAAAAGATCTAACCTAGCACTTTGACTTTACATTATGTATGACAACCAATGACAACTAATACAAATACACGAATACCATAATATACAGTATGTTACAATATAAAAAATATAGTGTGTTCCAGCTAAAATTTGCCAATCATCTTATCTCTGAAATTATCAAAAAAATTGAAAATCGCTATGACACGTCGATTTGTATTTCAAGGGGGATTTTTCGTAAACACTGTGCTATCAATCCCCTCACACCCAGCAGCCCCTACTTAAAAATTTTAAATGAGACTACCATACTTGTGATACATCAATTTGAATTCCCTTCAAAATGATATATCATAAGTATCGTGTTCTCATTTAAGATTTTGGAGTAGGGGCTGCTGGAGGTGAGGCGGTTGATAGCACAATGATGACGAATTCGGGGGAAAAATTCCCTCCCGAAATACAAAGCGACGTGTCATGGCGATTTTCAGTTTTTCTGATAATTTCAGAGATAACGTGGGTGGCAAATTTCAGCTAGGGCAGCCTGTATATTATGGTATTAGTCTGATATAACAAACGCATTTTTCAATTCAATTACTGTGTTTATGATCTTAACGTATTTTACTTTCTGTATCAAGAAAACGGTGTGACTGAGACAACTTAAATTTTTAACCGAATTACATAGGGGAGGCGCAAGGAACGTGCCAATTTTTTGTTAACTGTACCTAATATAAACAGAATTCAATGGAACTCGTTTTTCTCTTTCTCATTGGAAGGTGAGTTACTGTTCTTGGAAAAAGGCAAATAAAATTTACATTTGTTCAAATAAAAATCATTTATTTTTCAACTTGAAATACGTAACAAACAAATCAAAAATATAAAATAAAAATGCCACCAACCTTTACTTCTTCTAGAGTGGATTTCATCAGCACCTAGTTTATTCTGTGTAGATTGGATACTGAAAAAAAAGTGAATTTTTGCCTAACATTTGAATGTCGTATGAAAACTATAGTGACCTCCGAACGCGAAATAAACTTCTAGCGGGTATACACCTAACATCGATCCCGAACGCCGTGCCGGAGAAAGGGATTGGCGCGTGATGCGAAAAATTCTACAGGTACATATCGGCATCAATAATACTCCTCCGTTCACTGGTTAGGCTCTCATCCTTCTTCCTCAATTAAGCAAAAGCAAGGTGTATATCTTTGTACAGGTTAAATTAAATTGACGAATTCATGCAGCAACGATTCGTGCCAGTATGGAACAGCAGAACAGTTCGGAATCAATGTTGGGGTACCCGCTAGATGCTAGTGAGCGCGAAATGTAAACGTAATGTAATGTCAGAGGAAGGAAAAAACTCACCTTTTAGTAGCTTAATATTTATTATATATTATTCCTCCAGGAGGCTAGGCTCCGAACAGAACAGCAACACTTCTTTTCACAGCCCACCAGCCATCAATACAAACACAAACTATGCGTAAGCACAGACGCTTCCACTGATTCTGTATGTTTAACGCCAAGAGGCCGAGTGGCGCTACTTTCAAAACAGCCTTTCGTTGAATGATATTTAATGATATTCACAACAGTGTTTATTGATCTTGCAATCACGGTTGTTGAAACAACAAATACTTTAATTATTATGATAAACGTATGTTACTGTTCTTTCAGGAACTTTAATAAAATACAGTTTTCAAATTCGTAACTACGGTTCTTGTTATTAATAAATGAAGTGTCAGCACAAATAAATTGTTGTCTATAATAATGTTTCATCATAACGTACAACTCATATCGGATTTTATTTCCATAAACGTCGATTTATTGTATCAACAAACATGAACATGAACCATAATAAAGTGGTTTCGTGTGCACCATAAAATAAATTGTCGATATAATAAAAAAGTAACTAATAACGAGCGTTCGTGAATATTACGAACGGAATTTTTTTGAGTGTACCTAGTTTTTGGTTAAAAAGTTGTGACAAATCTTTTGACGTGTCTCGACGTTTTTGCTTTCAACTGATTGTTTTCAATAAATCCGTGGTAGGAAGCTTTCAATGCAGAAGCGTAACTTCAAATTCGTCCCCCCCCCAAAATTCTTCACGGGGCCCCTCCCGCAAGAAATTTTCCCTGGCTTTTCTTTTCATAATATATTATGTATATATACAGGATGAGCCCTAAGTTAAAATAAACACCTTTCTCGTATAACTTTTTTCCCGAAAACTGAAAAATAAGTGAGATACAGAATCAAGTCACCTATAGCCTGTCTATGTTTAGTTTTTATGTCTGTTTATGTTTAGCTTTTCGCTCAAATTTTTGTCTTATCATCAGGCAATTAATGCACTAGTCACATTTAGTTTATCGTATAGTTAAATCTAAGTTGGTAAATTCTAAAAGTTGCGTTCCTAATAATGTGCCGCATTTAGTATTTACCAATTTAAAATCAACAAAGATGAACATAAAGTGACTACTGCACTATCGACAGGTGCAATGCCAAATCGGTAAGACACATATCGGAGCAAAAAACTAAAGATAAACTGACTAGGTTCCTTGATACGCAAGCCCAGATTTACATTTTTTATTTTGTATCTCGTTTATTTTTCAGTTTTCTGAAAAGTTATTTGAAAAAGTAGTTTATTTCAACGACTTCTATGAACAGTTAAGAAAGTTATCAACTCACTCTGTATATATTAAAGAAATAATATTGGGGTTGTGGCCAGAATTTGGAAAATAAACACGGGTCACTGCATATGGCGATAACTATCAAGATTTCGACAATTTTTATTGCCAGCTTCAGGGCTTAACGTTGAGGTTTGCTCACAAAAACAGCAACGTCAAAGAACAAAAAAAGGTAAAAAATTTTTTTGGCTAATTTAACTCGGTGTCTTTCACAACACAGGTCACACAGACAATCAACACATGTTATGTAGGTGTAAAATATAAACTAAACAACGACTTATATGTTTCAATCACAAGAAAAGTTACAAAATTCGTGGTATGAAAGCACAGATTTTTTGATTTAATTTTTTTTAGAAGGTCGTAGTTTAGTTGGTATTTTACACGTATGGGTTAGCTGTTAATGTGACTTGTGTTGTGAAGACAGCGAATTAAATTAGCCAAAAGATTTTTGACGCATGCCTTCTTCCCGTGTTTTCCATTTACTGCGGATTCTCAGCAGATTTTTAGGGTTTAGTTTAAAATTCAATACTGTCCCACTTTTTCACTGATGGGTATGCATCTTGGAGTCATAGGTTGAAGTATTATTTGTAAAACATGCTAACATACAATGATAGTGACCTATAATTTAGTACTTTTTGTTGGACAGACGATGGTGGTTGAGGAGCCTGGGCCTCGAGGACTACGGGGCCTCCAAAACCTCCGGGCCCCCCGCAGCTGCGGGCCCTACGGGCCCTTAGTTACGCCACTGTTTCAATGGGGCCTGTAAGTTCTGTTATCTTGGCAGATCACCATCCCTTTCAAGTTTCAATACAGTACAGACTACAAAAAAAATGCGTGGAGCTTGCATCTCTAATGTTCATTCCTAATTCTCCTAACTGCAATAGTAGGCGTTACGCTACAACGCTAGCCGCGTATTTATAACATATTTTCGTTTTTCGGATGTGGTTTCCAGCGCTGTCCAGTGCATCCCGAGCGCGCGCCCGAAAACGACGTTCCGATCACGGCCTGGCCTGATTTCTGGCGGTTATTCAGATTTTTTTGCACGCGATATTGGTATCACATTAGCGTCGTCTGTGGATTAAAACGCGCTGAAAATGCTCTTCTTCAACCTGGCTATCTTCTTGATCTGTAAGTTGAACTATTTTTTTATTATTATTTAAACGTTCTCTGTAAGACAACCTTCTATGTTTATATTATTTATTCATATTTCCAATGGGAATCAGAGGTGTGTGCAAGGGAAAGAGAAAACAGAGGCAATTATACCCTTTCTCCAAAACTCGTGACATTTTTTCAAAAGCAATGATTGATATTTAATTGCTTGACTGACATCTGAGGTGTTTTCATTGATCAACTAGCGTTCGGTTATTTTTTATTGAAAATTGCTATCCCACAACTATTTACCATGTTACTTAAGAACTTAAGTCAAGGAGAAAGGTTCATATAAACATGTATCCTTATAACTCTCGTTTTCAAGATGCAGGATGTCAAAAATCATTTTTCCCAAACTTTGAAAACCAGACCCTTTAGGACACAATACATGTGTATATAAACTTTTCTACTTGAATTTCGGTCAGAAACAAGCCCTTTCAATTACGACCAATCAATAAGATGAACAAAGTCAACTTGTTTTGTTTTAACATTTTTTTTCTATAGGCCATATATATGAACTGGTTTTTATTATTTACTCGAAAACAAAATGATTTATGAAGTGAGATCAACAGAGAAAAAACTGTGTTTTTTATCTGCTTAATCTAAAAAACGGCATCAATGTTTTTAAGGTCAGTGGCGTACATCTTTTTCCTAATATTAATTTTTCTTGTCTTACCAAATTACAAAAAAATGGCTAAAAGATCTCAATGAGATAAATAAAAAATCAATTTTTTCCAATTTTTTCATACCCTGTATCTTGAAAACCAGACTCTCCAAGATAATATAAGGTAAGTGTACCAAAAATTGCCATAGATCTTAATAATGGCACCCCAAAATGTCATATTCTTCAGGAGTTGCATATCAAATGCAACAATGGGCGACAATTTATTGTGAAAGATATGATACTTCATACGTGTTTGGCCAGAGTTGAGATTAGGCGTTTGTCATAAATGCACGACAAGGGTTGCGTTAGTTGTCTACTACCTATAGGAATATCGATTTCTTAAGTGGCCTGTGTGTAATTTTATTATATCTGACTATTATTTGAATACATTATTGCAGATAGGTATTGTAGAAGTCAGATATATATGAGTTGTTTACATTTTTTCAGGTCTAAGTGTTGACACTTCTATAGTGCCATGATACTAGTGCAGTTACGTTGTTATGTAGACCTGAGTAATGATAAAAACGTAATTATCTATACAGAATATATATTATAATAATTCAGAAAGTGGTAGGAGATCAAGATAATCGAAAATACCAATTTGGAATAGATAAACATTAAAAAATGCTGAAAGCGAAAAGGGTCATTCGACATTCGACCCGTCGGATGTCATGTGATGGATTAAGGGCTCCTTGATAGTGTCAGCACTCGATAGGAGCACAAAAAATGTAAACAGCTCTTGTACTTCTGACGTGTACAATACATGTCTATAGGCATGGCCGACTCTACACTAGGCCGGAGCCTTAGATGTGGCAACGTGGCTTAGCTGTCAAATAGTGGCCCTATAGTTTCAGAATAATTATTACATTTTATATGTATTAGGTTAATAAATTAAGAAAAATACTTTTTAGAACTACTACTACTAATACCACTTCCACTTACATGAACACTCAATTTACCTTGTAAATTGTCACTTGAGCTAGAAAAATTCACTATTAGGTCACTGTGAAGCCATTCTTGCTGGCCTTGATTCCCTTTCACTATCAAAGCTCTTCGTAGGTATGCCCAGATGCATGCCCTCGTTGGCATGCCCAGATGAGTTCTATTAACTGTCTTTTTCTGTGATATTTAGGAGGTCCAGAAAACATTGTAGGTACCAATTATTGTCTTTATCCTTATAAATATAACCAGCCCTTCCGAGGAATACCTTTCACCCACTTCTGTTTATGTCCCTTATTGGACGCACAATTGCTAGTGCAACCTGGTACTACACACTACGCTGGTATCTTTTTATCTTTATAGTTTCATTTGTGCAGGTAAATCAGTAGAAACCCATTAAAAATCACCTTCCACTCTTCGTTGTTACTCTGGAAGGTTATGTTGGTAAGTCCTTGTTTGGAAGCCCCAATTGCTATTGCAACCTGGTACTACACACTTTGCAGGCATCTTTTTATCTTTATGGTTTCGTTTGTTCAGGTAATTAATTAGAAATACATTAATAATCACCTTCCAACCATATTTTTTGCTCTGAAAGAATACACTAATGACAACAACAAATAAAAGCTCGGCCCGCGAACAGTGTTGCCATATTTCAATGCTCCGGCCTAGTGAGTAAAGGCGGTGATATTTCATAGATTGTGTTGCTGCTGCTAATACGTTTTCTTAACTAAAAGAGGAAAATATTCCACCATGCTACTTGTTCCTAATATTGTCATACAATGGTATATGGTCATATAGCCACAGGCAGTATTGTGAGACTGGTTGCAATATTAGGAGAAATTACGCATTTTTTCACCACCACTATCCCCTACGTCACATTGTGTGAGTTTTACGTTTTTATTTTTTTATTTTCCATTATGCTGTTTGTCTTGCTAACAGTTTTCATAAGGTATGTAACGTGGAAATGATAGGAGCTCTGGCGAGCCTGATGTTGTCATTTTATTAATATACCCGAAACTTATATGTTCCTATGTAACAGACAATATGTTCCTTAATGTATATTCTCATTTTTATTTTCTTATAGTTAAAAACATGAATAATATAAGGCAACTATTATTAAGGTGGCCATATTTGCTACAGGTTCCTTATTTATGTTGATATAAACTTTTCTAATTAAATTTGTGTCAGAAACGCCCCCTAGGAATTCGGCCTTTCGTTACGTAACTCCTTGACAAGGGCGCCAAACCACTCAAAAACATATCTTATCTATAAAAGGGCTCAAACATATTTCAAGGCATCAAAGCTTTCTTCTTGAAATGGCAGCTTCGGTAGCTAATTTTGTCCAATCTAATGAACAGGATCCTAGCTTATATGATAACAAAACATCAGAATACTAAGGAAAATATATTACAGACAAAGCTTGAAGTAATGTGGTACAAAAACAAACACACCTGGTTTAACAATGACAGACTCCCGCAGTATTAATGGTCTATATTTGTAGCTTCTATGAAACTGGAATGAGTTATGACGTGACCTAAGATGCAAAATATGCCTGCAATTATTTGCAGCTTACATGAAACCAGCATATTACGATGCCGTGGACAGTGAGCCTTAAGAAGTTGATCCGCAAAAAGCTACTTCCTGTCGCACCTGTCAATGTCACTCATTCCAAACTAATAGCGTTTTCGACTTACTGCCCTATCACTGCACTCATAGGAGCTGAGTGTCAAAATTATGTTCGTCTTAGATTTGAGTGCAAAACTAGTGTGGTTTTTTATTTTCGACTTATCCGCTTAATTGTACTTGAGTGCAAATTATCGCCACGGACTCTTTGAGCTCGTGGCGATTTCACTGCACTTTTGACATCTATAAAATATTAATTGTAACCTATTTTATTTGTCAGAGAAAATAACTTTTTGAATTAAGAACTGGATAGTGGGTAGTGTAGTATACATAGTAGCATGAAAGGTGCGAAAAGTGTAGTTGGAAGAACTGCGAATACCGTTATCTTCGGATGAAGATGTTGTTTTTAAATTGACGGAAGAAGAGATACAACATACAACAAGATATACATAAGTATTTACCAATACAGGGTTACTGGTAACTCGACCACTTTCCTGCAAGAGGTGATAGAGGGACTCAAATGTAATAGATTTAACCCCCCATACGTAATTCCGAAAACCCATAGTTTTCGAGATAATTAACATTTAATGTTTTTCAACCAAATGTCCAAATTTCCACAATAGATCCTAAACTAAGAAAAAAACCTCCTGTTGATTCTGATAATTTTGATTTTAGTATTTAACTAACACATACACAAAGCTAACTTAGTATTAAAATGTTTCAAAATACTAGACAGTCCAAACTAAATACAAATATTTAAAAAATAATCAACAAAATTTTTACATTCACCGTGAAAGAAAATTATCTAGCTCAAAAAAAATTATATAAACGGTTGAACAAATCGCTAAAAAAACTTTCCTACCTAATAACCTTTTCAGAAAGATTATAAACAGCAATGAATAAAAATCACCTATTCAAAAAGAACGAATGACAGTACAATCATTATTGATAACTCAGTTACATACTAGAATGTTTGCAAATGCGGTCGATGATTTTATCCAAGTAAAACAAATTAAATCTACTCAAAGTTTCTAGAGATCTTGCTCAATGTGTTGCCCTTAATTTCGGATACAAATAGGGATCCGCTTCCTCACTTCGGTTTTTGTAACTCGTGTTGAAAAAGTTCGTTTCATCTCCTCCGCTGCATTGATAATTTTTTGCCTTAGTTCGTCAGCAGTATTAACTGGAGTCTCGCAAAACTAATGCCTTCATGTGACCTCAGACGTAAAAATCAAGAGGTGTCAGATCTGGGCTCCGCGCAGGCCATGGGATGGGTTCACCCCTCCCTATCCATTATTTGTTTGGGTATGTGTTGTCCAGCAACTGCCGAATTGTGATACGGTAATGTGCTGGACAACCATCAAGCTGGAATGTCATGTTGCTGATGATTCTGTATTATGTTGGTAAATTTTGTTAAATAGTTACTTGTGGTTGTACTGTCATTCTTGTCCTTGGAATATGCCATCAGATAAGGAAGTTTTTAAAATAATTTGTTTGACTGGTTGTGTATCTTTTTTTGAGCTAGACAATTTTCTTTCACGGTGAGTGTAAAAATTTTGTTCTTTATTTTTTAAATAATTGTATGTAGTTTGAAACTGTTTAGTATTTTTACACATTTAAATACTAAATTAGATTTGCGTATGTGTCAGTAAAAAACTAAATTGGAAATTACTAAAATCGACAGCAGGGTTTTATCTAAATTTGGGATGTAGTCTGGAAATTTGGACATATGGTTGAAAAACATTAAATGTTAATTATCTCGAAAACTATCGGTTTTCGGAATTACATATAGGGGGTTAAATCTATTGCATTTGAGTCCCTCTATCACTTCCTGCAGGAAAGTGGTCGAGTTACCAGTAACCCTGTATAGACCGATATTCATCTTTAGTGCAAAAGCCATATTGCACAAAATGCTGTTAGTTTTTATGTCGATAAATAGAATAAATGATTGAATAAGGCGGATTCAAACTATATACTAAATTCCAAAACCACCACAGAATGAAATTGAGCTCTCGGGATGCAAAATGCCATCAAACTGTCATCAGTTGGCTGACAGAACAGTTACTTGAATTGCACTGAAATTTGGTGTATGTTCGACTTACCAGCTCAGATTTATTGCACTTTTGGGCACCAGACGAGTTTTCAATGTGCACTGTACTGCAATTGTGGTTAAAATCAGTGCAGTAAGTCGAAAATGCTATAAAATTGTACTTTGATAAATGCTACAGAGGTGGCCGAAATGTCAGTAAAATGTGTATGTTACAACATATCTGGTTTTAGTGATGGGCTAATAAAGCACAAAATATCAGCAAAATAAATACTAATTCTCAAAAATGCTTATTTTTTTAAATATTTCTATTTCGTAGCAGAACAGTCTTTGGCTTCTTAAGATTAGAAGCTACTCACTCCTCTAATTGAATCGTTGACTCCAAGAACAGTACAAGTCCAAAAAATAGCATTTTGACTTACCTAAGATGGCTAAAGTGACCATTTTTTTCTGACGCCAATGCGGGATGCGGCGCGGCGCGTAGAAAGACCTAGCCCGGAAACTGCTTGTGTGACGTCACAGCTAAAGATAGAAACACCGCCACCGACGCGTTATTGTGACGTCACATGTCAAAATTTATATGTCACTTTGGGTTATGTGTTATGTGACGTCAAAATGACGGTGGTGTTTCCATCTTCCGCTGTGTCAGCGTACATGTTTTGTGGTGTCAGCTGTGTCAGCCGTGGAGTGGGGATGGAATTGTTTTATAAATTAAAAAAATATATACAAAAAAGAAATATATAAAATCCGGGACATTTTCCGGGACGGTGTAAATGCGGGATGGCTCGTCTGAAAACGGGACAATCCCGCAAAATCCGGGACGAATGGTCACCTTAAAGATGGCCAAAACGTTCAAAATACGGAGATCCATCGGTTGCGCTTAAAAAGATTACAAAGTATAAGAATAATCTATATGCACCATCTGCTTACGGTGCGGCGTTGCGATGAAAAACATTAACAAGTCTACGGCGTTGCGGATGAAAAACATTCCCACATGTACTGATTTTAACGTCATTGGTTAACTCATTGTTGGCTGTCAGCGTCACGGTTCGCGACATCGTTAATAATAATAAAACAACTTTTACATACTTAGCACGCTCTATTGACATTATCATAAACTTATCATACGCTAACACAAAAAAAAAAATACAAATAACCTGTAAAAAGAAGACTGAGTCCAAGAACAGTACAAGGGCATCAACTTTTTTTTAAAAGCTTGGAGGGGGGTGAGACTTTTGGATATATTATGTTGGATTTTCATTGGTCTAAGGAATTATAACAACTTTTATATGATGGCCAACACAGTAACTTTACTCGTTTTGGAGTTATTATGATTTTTTCATTTATCTCAAAACTATGTTTTTGGATTTGTAGATACTTTTGCCTCTTATACTGGGACCGAAGCTTTACCAGAGAAGGCCGAATGTATCAGAAGAGGCTAGTATTACGTTTATTTTGCACTAGTGTGTGTCCTCTGATTATACATCAGTGACGTAAGCATCTACCACTCCTTGCTGTAACTATTACAATGATATATTATTGAATGATATGACCCGGTACTTTTGGTAAAATTACTCTAAGTACCATACACAATGAACAATTAGCCACACCTAGATCTAATTTATAAATCCGGCGATTGTGATAATGTGATAATGAACTAATGATCTGACCATTAAAGTGACATTATCACTTTGAATGAACCAGACCTGAACATTAAAACTTTATCACCGACAACCAGTTCTAGGGGGTAGAGTCTGATTGCTTCCCTAATGTAAACTTACACTTGAACACATAATATGAGCAATAAAGATTTATCTAATAATTATACATTTTACTTCCCTGACCTATCGGTGAGGGGAGTACTGTGATCGCAAACATTTTCTATTTCATCACTCATTTTCATCGGTCTGTCTGTCTATTGGCGTTTTTCTAGCCGGGTAATCTCAGTAACCACTGCCTAGACTGTGATGAAATTTGGGTAAAAAAGTGATACGAATATGAATTAATCTTCTTCCACGAAATACCTATTTGATAATAGCAACAATTGTTCATCTACTAAATGCTTAACCCCCCTCGCTGCAAACTCAGTTTCACCCTCATGCCCACAAACACTATATGTGTAATACATAATCGATTGATTTTGGCACTCTTCCAATCCAGTGGCGGTTCCTGATTTTTCGAAAAGGGGCGCATGAAATTTTACTGCACATAATAAGTAAGAGTTTTCAGTTTCCACAAACAATGTCTTAAAAATTTTTTCTAGCTAGTATCACAAGAAGTCACTTCTTAAGAGTGTTTTGCTTATGATTAATTACAAACTATTATTTCTTAGAGTTTTTTTAATTATCATCACGCCCAACCAAGAAAAAAACCGTCTAGATTGGGAGTCGAACTCCTAACGCCTTATCGAAACACGTCCGCGCAACCTACTTGAACCAAGCAGCCATCTGCCTCATTTTGTCAAAACCTCAGAGTAACAACTGAACACAGAGGCAGTAAACAAACCACTTCAGCATGGCGTGCTCAAAGCCATCATCTTTGACACTTCAGCCTCCAAACATTGATCAGCTGTGACCTCGCAGTGACAGTTCAAATTGTGAACAATGCTGTGTAAGGCCAACTAACCTGAAAATTCTTCCAATGCAACTCATGTTACAAACACTGCACTTTTTGAGTTCCATCTCGAAAAACTGTTAAACTACACAATATAGCATAGCAAGTCCGTAGAGCTTCACTACAGTTACCAACAAATAGCCAATTCGATTTTACTGACCAAGCATAAAAGACGCACAAACAAAACAAACGTTTGACAGTCGAGCTTTTACCGTAAATAAGTCGCACGAAAATTATGTCGGTGTTGCCAGCTCCTCAAAATTTATGTTAGACGTCAGAATTGCGTTTATGATGAAGAAATATGCAGTAACGCATCATTGTTCATTTTCAAAGTCGATTGATTACTACGTTTCCACGGGCTTTCAAAACTGTTTTCAAAACGTGGATTGCGGGTGTTTCCACGATACATTTCGAAATGATTTTCCAAACGCATTCCAAACGTTTTCAACTGACACCTGACAAATGTCATTTCCTAGTTTTAGAACCTATTTTGTTGTTTACCATAGATCTTTAGTTTCGAATTCGAATAGTTAGGTAATGAAAGTGACAGCTGGTGTTTCCACGCATTTGGATCTCGATACGATACCAAAAATTAGTGAATGTACCTTGAACATGAAACGTTTTGAAAACGCATCCAATTGACGTTTTCACGATATATTTGAAAACTCAAAACGATTTGAAATCGTTTTGAAATCCCGTGGAAACGTAGTAGATGTGTGAATGATCAATAGGAGCGCTAATAACGTGCTATTGACCAAAAGGAGCGCTCTCGGTCCGCCATTTGTGCCGTCCGTGCCTTGGCGCCTTCAGTCAATCAAGTGACAAGACACTGGTTAAGTTTGAGTTTAGTGTACTGCGAGTTCCAGTTTTTATAGTCTGAGCACCGTGAGCTACTTACAAATTAGCATACTAGCACTGCATACACAGCGGCATTGCGCCTTAAGTAGGAACCGCCCCAGTGAGCCTATACCACATTTTTTGTTTATTGGCTTAAACGAACCGTGACACCACGTAGATGCCATAAATAATTTTACAAAATTTTTCTATCGTATTTGTAACCGAAAAAAATGGCTCTAAATGTTGAATTTTTTGAATCCATACACTTGCCGTCCAGGTCGTGACGTCACCTGTAGGGAACCAATAAGAGCTCAGTGGTACCAAACAATAGCATCCGCTCGTAGTCATTGGACCACGAAAGGACGCTTCTCATTGGTTCCCTACAGGTGATGTCATCATCGGCTATTTCAAATTACAGTACAATTTTCTTTTTAGTGTTATTCTCATTTGGATCAAGTTTTCTGCTTTTTACAGTAAACGGTCCTATGTATCATCAAAAATAATACCGCAGTAAATAAATTGATCAATTTGAGATCACGGTATAGGCCCCCAACCCCTTATCCTCACCTACCCCAATAAATGACCAGAGACATCTAAAACACCTAAAAACAAAGTTTCAGCGGAGTTAACATTATTGTTTTCTGATGCTCCAATTTTTAAAAACCACATAACTTTTCCTCCTAACAGTAATACGGTGTTAAAGCTTTATTAGAAACAAGTTAGTAGCTTCCAAGTTTCACATTAAATACGCTAAACCACAGCCATAGTGGAAGATTGCTGTGGCTAAGCTAAGTGGAAGATGATCAGAAATCCTTAAAGCGCCTAAAAAAGGTGGTACTGTTCTGAGGATTTTTGTTTTTTCCTAATTACTCTGCCACCAAAAATATTAACTGTAACTCCATCACACCTTAAGTTACATCAAAATCGGTGGAGTGGTTACTGAGATTATGCAGGCAGAAGAATGACAATAGGTAGCCAGAAAGACAGATTGGGAGGAAATTAGTGACAGACATATTAATAAAACAAACGTTTCTGAGGAGTATAATAGCCAGGGGAGCTTTTAAATAAAAAATATTTTATTTAGCAATTGAGGTATTGCAAATATCGCTTTGTTGTACGTAAAAATGACATTTCACTCACTTTCTACCGATTTAAAACAACCATCGAAAACTTTAATAAACAACAGTTTTACGCTACTATTTATAACAGTTTTTGATATCTTACGTCTTCGCACTAAATCAATACCAACGCCCAACCTTCATTTTCTAATTATACATGAATACGGACTTGTTTCTGTAAATAAACTATACTTATATTAAGATCTTGAGGTTTCAGATACGCAGCAGTCACTATAACTAATGGCTGCTGACTGTTGACCCAGATCTTAAGCGCCGTGCGACTGAAATTAGGGTAAAAATATCGGTACCTTATTTTCATGCCACATTGCCTCTGGATATAAAGCCAGACCTCAAGTGTTGGGCGTCTGGTTGATAAAATGTATATTTTGATTAGTTATATTAGGTGTAAGCAAGAAAGCAACTATCAACAGATCGAACAGAAACAGACGAAAGCGGATAACTCTAGCTCAAAGACTTATACAAGGGGAAGCAAAGGTAATGGGGTATATTCCGAACCAAATTTTATGACGGAATATTGATGTTACGTCCCAAAAAAAAAACATGTAACGAACATTTTTATGTTTTATTGTGAACGCGAAGCGGTAAAATCCCCTCCAAAGTTCAAACATAAAATTTCGCGCCAAGGCTGTGACGTAATAAATCTTAGCGTGACGTAATAAGCCCTTCGTGGTGCTATCCTTAGAATATGACTCTACTTTGTCGTCTAACCTCCTTTTCTCCATCTACAGACATAACCTCCGCTTCGTATTGACATGACAGATGTTTGTTTACATCATTTCATCATGGTTAATTACCGTGACAGTCGTGAGACCAGGGGAGGTTATGTATGGCATGACACTAGTGACAGGCTGTTAAAGAATGACGAGTAAAATTGTGAAATGTAACTAGGAATCATTCTCAGAGTAAACTGCTAATTACATAATAATGCAAAAAATTGAACTGCAGTGTAATACAACATTCATAGTCTACAAACATGAACTTTTATTGAATTGAAAAGAGAGAAAGTAAATAAACATAATACATAAAATTAAGTTTATATCCTCTATATGTAGAAAAACTAGGCAAAATGTTAACAACGTGACAACCTTGAATCTACGCATAATTCAAATTAATATAGTCACATCCTACCTACATCCGGCATAAAAATGACTTTTGATTTGTTGATTTCTTAGGCGGGAGGTTTCAGAGATTTAAATGAGCTCTTTTCAAAGGGATGATTTTCAAACTCTATCTTCACTCCACGTGGGCAGAAAAAAATTGAGCAAACAGTGCCATCATTACAAATTAGATACAAGCAATCCATTTCAACCATTAAACAGGCAATATTAGTAAGTTGGAAAATACCCTATTACTAAGGTGACCATTCGTCCCGGATTTTGCGGGATTGTCCCGTTTTCAGACGAGCCATCCCGCATTTACACCGTCCCGGAAAATGTCCCGGATTTTGTATATTTCTTTTTTGTATATAATTTTTTAATTTATAAAACAATTTCATACCCACTCTACGGCTGACACAGCGGAAAATGAAAACATCACCGCTGACGTGTCATTTTGACTTTGACGTCACATAACCCAAAGTGACATATAAATTTTGACATGTGACATCACAATAACGCGTCGATGGCGGTGTTTCTATCTTTAGCTGTGACGTCACACAAGCAGTGTCCGGGCAGTGTTGCCATTCGTAACGAGTTGTCGCGAAAATAGCGAAATTTTGATTACGTTGAGACGGAGCGGCGATTTTACAAAACAAACCGATTTGTAGCGACTTTTTGAAAAATTATGTTACTATTTCTTCTATTATTCTTTCCGGTTTTGACCAGACTGTCTTGTACTGGTGTCGAGACTATGTAAATGTATGGGGTAATCCACCATTTTTGAATGAAACGTTATATTCACGCACATATACCTAACATCAATTGCACCCCCCCCCCCTAGATCTTTCTACGCGCCGCGCCGTCCCGCATTGGCGTCAGAAAAAAATGGTCACTTTACCTATTACCCCTCCACAAGAGACCAATTTATTTCTGTTCGATATATGAGAATATATCAGAATATAGCGCGATCGATGCTATCACTCCTTCTAAAGGTAGGATCGAGGGTATGATTTTATAAAACACAAAATGACAAACAAATACTTGACTAAAGTAAAAAAAAAATGAAATAAGCTTAAATCAATAATGAACGAAAAATACTAATATAATTGTTATTTCACAATAATACTAGTTTCCTTTTTCGTTCATTATTATTTTAAGCTTATTTTAAAAGAAATTTTTTAATTTTTAGCCCGATATTGTTTAAAAGCATGTTTTTTAGGTTTTTTAAAAACTATATCTATTTTGTTGTGTATTTTTCTTGACGCTCATTGGAAGTCGCTTCGAGATCAGTAGTTAAAATTATACAGGGTGTTCTAGAAGTTGGGAATTTCCTCTTTAGAAGCAACGGCTCTTAAAGTGGCAAAGCGAATGCACGGTGGACCAGCAGCAAAACAGTAAAAAAAAAATCAAGCAAGAACTCACTATTTGGTTGCTACGAAGTTGTAAGTGCGGTTCTGTCGCAGGCGTCTTACAGGTAAAAGTACGATTTACGATGTCTTCTTCAATTTGGACCATACGAGGCTGTCTAGGTCCTCCAGCGTGTCCACCACGATGTGGATTCAGACATCCTGTGTCTCTAGCTCTTTGCACGAGCGAGACAAGTCGACGAGGTGCAGGGTGAGTACTCGCGAAGCCGCAGCGGTATTTTGACCACACTCACCGTATGCTAAAATCATGTCCACTAGTTCGTTATTGTTATCAGCGTGCGCCATTGTTGTTGATTTTAAAGTCCGAACGTCAGATGTAGCAAGTCAAGCACTCTCGTACACTATGCCACAGCTACGCAACGTATGACGAACTGCCTGTTTTAGTGTTTTCTCACCGGCATCGGCACTGCTAGCGCTGCCTTGTTTGTTGTGATATTATGACACGGTGAGCCATTGCCCAGGGATGGAGTTGGAATTGAGGATTCCTTTAATGGTCAGTATCCTGTTTTCTCTAAATATTCCGTGTATGTTACCGGAAAAAAACACTCATTTTGGCGAGCACTATCTGCTGTATGAAAAAAAGTCCCAACTTATGAAACACCCTGTATAATCAATCGCATAATAAAGTTATCTAAGTACGTCAACCACTTTCATATTATTATACATGACGTAGGAAGCATAAATGGTAGAACTCAATCAACGAAAGAGCGCCATAATATCTTTTGCTAACAAAAGCAAAAGATCTATTTTAGTAAAAGAGGTGCGTCTTATCACCTTATCAGTCGATTCATTACGTATTCAAAAACGGTATAAATTGGATTGAGTAACGACCTACTTCCATATACAGGATCACCTGAATTATAAATTTGGCTGATTTTATTTTGCTGGATTAGAAGAGTTGGATTAAACGATAATCGTACTTTTAATATTCGAAGAATTATACTAAAATCAAAGTTGCAAGCAAAAAATATGATATAGCCAGAATTTCATGAACTAACCCAGATAACACAACATTTGCACGTGAAGAAACTTCGAAGAGTAGACGACGCAATCTGTGACTTGATGGTGCCGGGTGACGCTAAATAAATTTCATAAATCTCGGTGTGTGAACATTATGATGATGGGTGACGCGACTTGTCTGTTCTATTACGACGTACCAAAACAAGGCGTAGGGCCTGGCCACATCTCCACGTCACGACATCGTCAACGTGGAACGGTGAGGTGTCGCAGCAGGGTACCGTTGCCACGACGTGTTAATTACGGTACGGCAACGAGGAACGCCACGTCGAACGCCGTCGCCGACGTGTGGATAGTTCTATTGGTTACGATGCACTCGCTCAGTTAATGTTTTATTGGCATCGTAATTTTTGTTAATAATTCTTCAAAGGTTGATATAGACATTCGAAAATAACTGTAGAATTAGTAGTCACATGTTTTCAATGCTTCGTATTTTCTAGTGAAATGATTCCCATCACTATTCATAATTGAAAGATAGGGGTGCACCCAGTATTGTCTTTTCACATATTTTTTTAACCTCTCTCTCCGTCTTTTTAGCAATAGCAGAAGCAGAATACGTATTGTGCGAACCATATCTAGAACGAGACTGTTGTTTTTCACGTACGTTAAGAACTAGCCACACGCCGGCGACGAAGTTCGACGTGGCGTTCCACGGTGACGTTGCCGTATCGTCACTAGCACGTCGTGGCAACGGTACCCTGCAGCGACACGGCACCGTTCCACGTTGACGACGTCGTGACATGGAGATGTGGCCAAGCCCTTAGGTCTTTCAAGATGGGAACATACCCGCAGCTATCAGAAAATCCCGATGTAAAGAAGAAAATGTTAGCTGTATTTTTTCAAGAAATCGAGTGGAATTGTGGAACGTAAAGTTTTGGACATCCAGAAGACAGTCACAGCTAAGTGACGTACTAAACAGTGCCTGCCTAAAGACAGTGAAGAACCTGCAGCCAAAATCGCTAATAAATTGAACAATAAATGCTCCAGCTCACCGCATCAAAACACCGAATATTTGAACAGGACAGAACTGAAACTTTTCACTTGCGTCTAGCCGGACCGTGCAACTTTCCAACCCGCAGTCCCGAAGACTGCCGAAGGTTTCCGATTATTATCCGATGATGCTGCAACGGCGCCAAATTTAAATATCTAACGCAACTTCATTGCCTTCTTCATGAATTGATTCAAGACTTTATTCCATGAAGGGGCTGATGTTAATTATTATAATGGATATTCGCTATTCTAAAAGACACAACGAGGGGGAAAACGATAAAAGTTGCCTTTGTTGACAGTTGAAAATGTAAAAAATCAAAGTACGATAGTTTAATAAATAATGCAAAAGTTGTCTATCTTTGTGCAACATTGGGGATAGCTGTGGAAGATTATTTGTGTATGATAAATTATATACTTCGTGAACAAATTTCAAAAGAAAAGTGTGAGTCATCTAATAAATAGTAAAATTTATCACGTTTGGAAAATTATAGAAAAATTAAAAAAAAAATCGCTCTTAACTTTAAAAGTAAAAAAATCTTTGGTCCTTTTGAATTAGTGTATAAAAAACAAATGTGGTACATATTGTACCTATCGCACTGTGTATTAGATTAGTTGTAAAGGAATATTAGTGAAGAAGTTTCAAACTGTCTCTAATAATACTAACCTAATATATAATATATAAGAAAGGTGGACCCAATTCTGGAGAAATAACTCTCCTAGATTACGTTTTTGCACCAACTTTCCCTTATATTAGATATAGGTACGAATGTGAAAAAATGAAATACCTCAAAAAAAACCTCAATTTTAATTAAACATCACATGCGGCAGAAAGTATACCCAACCCTCACTAGCTAAATTTTCTGAGTTCAATACTGATCAAGTAAAGCCATTAAGGAGGGAATTTTGCATAAAAGACTTTTAAGACTTCCCCACACATAGCATAAAAGTAGAAAACATGTTTCAAAGCACTTTATTATACATTGCTGGATCTGGATGGGGGATGCAAGAAATGAAAATACCACGAAAACAGAGAAATTCTTCCAAAATAATACACATTTTTGAATTTTGCAAACGGCACACTGTCAATGTCCATCTCGGTAGTCATGACAAATGTGCATGCGAAACTGCGGGTTGAATAGTTGCACGGTCCGGCTAGACGCAAGTAAACCTTTCGGGTACCCTTTCTACAGTCCAGCCACAGCCAGTGCTCCCTGAGGCTTTGCACTGTTTCCGCACACGAAATGAACACAAGTGTGCTTTACCCCCTAGCGAAACTCAAGAGATCTGGTTTAAAGAGAGGTTCCGGAAATTGTAGAGGTGTACTGAATGTAGAGGAAATGTTTTAGAAAAATTAAATAAATCAGTCTGCATTGCAACACTTTGTGGTCTATTTTTTGTTTGACGTTTATTACAAGAAGTGTCAAATAAACGAGTTTACCTTCCAGCAGTAGTACGTACCGTGAAAATAGAGTACTGTATACAAGAACGAGTTGAAATTATTTCATTTGGAAAAACTAAGGAGCTGTCCGGTGGGTCGAGGTGGTAAATATTACAACGAGTATATGTAGGTATAGTTACCTGATACTTTAGACTGGCTTGACGTCTATTTGATGGGTATCAGCTGACGAAGAAGTGCATCTCAGATTTAATTTTTTAGTGGTCTGAACTGGCAATCCTACAAGCCAGGACCGTCTTAGTTATAGTTATATTTATACCATTATACCTAACGCGACGTTTCACTTCATATCCATTTTTAACCTATATTTACATTTTTTCATAAAAGTCTCTAATTTAAAATTACGCTGTACTTAAACTGCCGTTCAACGGCAGCCTACCAAAATGCCGGTAACAGATGTGAGGTCACTGAAGTGACGTATTTAACGGCTTTATAATCGCTGTACTTAAACTGCCGTCAAACGGTACTCCACCGACATGACGTGCCAACAGCTTCATCAGTAAATTGCCCGTTAAATTAAAGGTTCTGCTATGAGGAGCAGCATTTCATAATGAATTTTGTCTAAGCTTCAAATATTTGAGATAGAGGCGGTGCTGCATTCCTATGATCAAACAATAAGACAGACAAAATGCATTTAGTCTCTGTGCTATTCGGTAGGAAATCATACTTGGATAAACAAACTGATTTGAGTCCATGGATAAAAGGCATTTTGATTGCGATTTTATTTTTGTATATTGTTCGTTCCGGAGCTGAAATAATAGAAACACGTGAGAAAACTGTGCCAAACTAGTGATGTATGAAACTGGAATAGAACTAGGTGTTTTTGAATACGCTGAGATTAATCACAATGGTTTTATTAAAAAAAATATCGTCTACACATACAATTATATTTTGTTGTTTCATTTTAATATGCTGCAAATATTTTCCAAATGTCTGTTTTTGCTACTTAACAATGAAACTCAAATTAAACAAACAAACTGCATTATGTTCAACAGTTTCCTTAATTTTTAAAAGCTGTTTTTAAACTTTCTTTCATTTGATTGTATTATCCCAAATCTTTTTTCTCTATGACTTGGTTTCTCTGTACTGGTTTCTTGGTACTCCTGAAAATTTGTAATATTGAACAAAATGCAATTTGAAAGTCTGCTCCTCTAATTGTCAATGACATTTAAAAATTTGGTGTTCGGTTCTAGACCTTTATTGAAAACTATAGGTACCCAGAAAAACACATCATGCAACATCATGGGATCTTTTCACAGAAGTTATAGTACTTCTTTTCTTTTTCTATGATAATCTTCTTGTCTTGTCCTTTTGGACGACCTCGTTTTTTTATTGGAACAGGCATTTTCATTGTCGGCCATGTGATATCTCGGACTCAAACTTTTCAATAAGATGATTGCTGAACTGCTGACGCCATTTGGAACTGATTCACTGATATAAGCTTCCTCAACTTCAACTGGATCAAATATTATATCCTCCTCTACAATTTCACATGGTCTTAGAGATGAGGGATTTCTGTTGTCGTATATCAGAATGGCCTTGTCACCAGGCGAAGATGATTCTACAGATAACTGACACTAGAATGATAGACTTACATTATCTAATACAAAGGCTTTATTTGTACTGCTTTGACCTGGAAGATGCACCTGGTCAAATACTTCAGATTGTTCAATAGAAACTTGATTTTCACTTTCAAATACAACTTCATCTTCAATTATTTTTTGTAGGATAAGGTCATTAAAACAAAAACTCCTTATTTTCCTATCTGCGACGTTTCGACTTATATTAAGTCATCCTCAGGTAACTAAAACAATTGATGGTGAAGGCTATAAACAAATTAACATAAACAACAGAAATACACAAAACCTAACACTGACTTTTCATTTTTTTTATTGAAAAATGATGGATGCCACTTGCCAAAACGCACGAGTGATTTGATTTGTGTTACAAATAGTATAAAATATACAAAAAACCTCAAAAATTATACTATTTGTAACACAAATCAAATCACTCGTGCGTTTTAGCAAGTGTCATCAATCATTTTTCATAAAAAAAAATGAAAAGTCAGTGTTAGGTTTTGTGTATTTCTGTTGTTTATGCTAATTTGTTTATAGCCTTGACCATCAATTGTTTCAGTTGCCTGAGGATGACTTAATATAAGTCGAAACGTCGCAGATAGGAAAATAACGAGTTTTTGGTTTAATGACCTTATCCTACAAAAAATAATTGAAGTTCATAACAGTAGGTCAAAAACCTTTATAAACTGATTGGCGTAGGATTATTTGACAGAAAGAGTTAGATACAACTTCATCATTGCTTACAATAAAAAAAGATGAGTCTGATTCTCGCCGCTATTGTTTACAATTACAATTGCAGCATCAGTATTAGTGGCCCATAGCGTTTTAAGATTTTTCAATACATTAAGTCCTCCAACATGTCTGTCCGTTGAGCTGCTCAAAACTAAGCGGAAAACTTGCCCCAGTCAATGCCAATAACATCCAGATTACCATAATTCAGCAAAAATTGTCACAATTTTGATGCAAACAAGTCGAAAACAATATAACCGATAATGAAAAATAGCAATTTTTACAAGAAAGCCAATATGCTATTAGCAGCATTTTAGTGGGCTACCGTTTGACAGCAGTTTAAGTACAGCGATTACAAAGCCGTCAAATACGTCACTTCAGTGACGTCACATCTGCTAACGGCATTTTAGTAGGCTGCCGTTGAACAGTTTAAGTACAGCTTTAAAATTATTCAAGGTTGATAGTTTTCATTGAAATCCACTGAAGTAGCGTTGTGTACGAGCTTCGCTCGTTAAATATTATGTGACGTGTAAATTTTGATTAACCACATTATAAGAGCAAACATGGACGCCGCCGAAATCCCACATCAAAATGCTCTTGTAAATAAACGAGGCGGTACGATGGCGCACGATCGGTGGTGATAGCTTGTTAGTTGGCAATTTGGACCCACTTCAAAGGACTGATGCCAAGTGAGGCTTCTTAATATCTATATTCGAAAGCAGCAAGCCAACACAAAAAACTACTCCGAGGGCAAATATTTCTACTAGGACTAAATTCCTTTGAAGAAACATCAAGAAAATGGTTTCCACCCAACGAATTCGAATAGATTAGAAGAAGTAAACAAGGTTTGTGTTTGTGCCCACAATCCTAACGCGGCAGCTGGCACACTGACCGCTGAATCGCTGATAAACCCATACACCCTTTGTACAGATAGCAGGTAAAGAATCCTAAAAATTACAGCACTCATGTAGTGGCATAATATAAATGGCTACTTTGTTTTGGTTGATCATTTCGGGTTAATTGTTATAGTTTTGAATCAATTTTGGGTTTTAATAGCGCATAAGTGGTAAAAGACTATTTGTAACAATTCCATAACATTTTAAATCCCGCAGATTTCTGTAAAAACTAACATCATGCTTGTGAACACAGTAAATAATAACAATGGGATCTTGGACACGCTCATGCACATGGCTGTTAGAGCATGGGCGTTGCTTTTTCTAACCTATTCCAAATCGTTGTTTCCACCCTACTCAGAGTAAGCTCAATCATGTCACAATCCTTGTTCAGAACATGTCCTGAATCGCATCGTATTTTATGCCTGTTAATACAATTACTGTTTCCAATATGATTATGGGGCTACCAAATAAAAAATCCACTGGCCCTGATCAGGTTCCGATCTCAGTCATAAAAGAAAACGTAGGCATTCTTGCACCACTCATAGCCAAGGTAATTGATATATCTGTTACTGAAGGCATATTTCCTGATTGCCTAAAGCTAGCTTCAATTATAGTTGCACAAGAAAGGAGATTGTCTGGACTTTGAAAACTATAGGCCCATAGCTCTGCTCAGTATATCTTCAAAGATCATTGAAAAAGTTGTTTCGTTACAGATTGAAAATTACTTAATGACATTCGGTATTATAAGCGATTGCCAACAGGGCTTTAGGGCAGGCAGATCGACTGAAACAGGTATTATTGATATTGTTGTCAGCGGCAACTATGTAGTGACTATACTGTTCGATCTCACTAGAGCATTCGACACCGTAAGTGCTGAGTTTGTATATGAAAAAATTCAAAGGTACGGTTTACGTGGACCACTCAATGACTGGATAGTATCTTTTCTAACTAATCGAAAATTCTTCATCAAATTGGATAGTATAGTGTCAGACATTTTTGACTGTAAGTGGGGAACACCTCAGGGTAGCGCTCTAGGTCCTCTTATTTTTTTACTTTTTGTCAGCGACCTGCCTCTACCTTTCTCACCTTGCGCCAAAACCTTTTTGTATGCAGATGACACCACTATAGTTTTATGCGACATATCAATGGAACAACTTCTTATAAAAAACACAACCATTATTCATGAGTTAACTGTATGGTGTGAGAAACATCGATTAATATCCCGACAAAACAGTTTTAATAGAATTCCATAGTAAACAAAGATCTCCATTTAACCCAAAATCCAGTATCCAAGGGCGCAATATAGTTGCATCAGAAAGAACTAAACTTTTAGGTGTTGAAATTGATGGTAATTTATCATGGAGTTATCACATTAACGATGTATGTAACAAACTTATTAAAAGCTATTACTTATTAAATAACCTCAGTAACATACTAAACACAGAGTCGTTGCTGGACGTATACTACGCTTACTGCTATCCAACCCTTTCTTACTGTATACATGTCTGGGGTCAGGCAGTTGGAATGCAAAGGGTTTTTATACTGTAAAAAAGGATACTGAGATTGATTTTTAAATACTCTTTGGTGCCTTATGTAGAGATGCTTTTAGAAATTATAAAATTTTGACTGTTCCATGTATTTACTTTTTCAAAATATTGTTATTCACATTTAGAAATAAGAATAAGTATGTTAAGCATAATGACTTCCATACATATAACACTCGTTATAAAAATAACATAGTAATTAGTAAACATTCTCGCAGTTTTTACAAAAAGTCTCCTATTCTGGCTGGATGTCAGTCACTATTTTAACTTCCGCAGGATTTGATAAAATGTGTAAGTGAACACCTACTCAAAAGAAAATTAAAATCTTTATTGTTTAATAACTGTTTTTACGTTTTAAAGGAATTTGTAAACCATCTCATAGTGTAGAATCCTTTGTTCTGTACTCTTGTGTTTGCATATAGTTTGTTGTATGATGTATATACTATCCTTCACAAATTTTCATGTATGTTCATACTTGTATGTATTATGTGCGTTCTTAATACATTATGTGCGTATCTATATTATATTAATATATCTATGCTATATCCTGATATATCCAATCCATTTGACATATGGTTGATGGACAAATAAAGTTATTTTATTCTATTCTATCAGGCATGATGTCGGATCTCATGTGAACCTGGGTAATGACCGCTATTAGGCTGATATGAAAGTGGTAAATAAACAGAAACAACTACTCCTAGGACAAGTACCTCTACCGATATTGAATTACACCACTGGCTCGACTGGTTCTTTGGGAAACATGGAGACAATGATTTCCACCCTACCCAAATTGAGCTTAAGATATCACAGCCCTTGTTTCTTGTTTGGAACAAACCCTTTTGTTGTTTCTGTAAGTTCACTGATTTCATACCAGCCTGAAACTGGGATTTACCCAGGTCCACCTAAGGGGACCCGAAAGATTAAAACAGAGTTGTCGTGGACTAGGGACATTGTACCTGATGTGGTTCAGGACATGTTCCAAACAAGGATTGTAATATCCTTTAGCTAACTTTGGGCACCGTACATTAACAAAGACAAGTAGGCTCACTCTAAGCTCCGCCCCCAATGTTGTGTTTCCCGCTCTGCTCTCGGATACTACGCAAGCTAACACGTGACACAATCGGTCGGATCTACCGGGGTGCCTAAATAGTAGTAGTAGTAGTAGTAGTAGTAGTAGTAGTAGTATTTGTGTGTATATTGAGCTTATTGCGCGTAGCTGCGTATTTCACAAAAAAATACTTGCGACATGTTCTGTATATAGCTGCAACAGCAACCAAGGAATGGGGAAATCGTTTTTTCGATGTTCGAAAAAGGAAACTGGGTAAGATAGTTTATTAACTTATACTGACATATTTGTGTCAATAAAATTTAAAAAATAATTATTGTTTCTAGATGTGGAAATTGGAAACGGGCATTAGGGTCCGTGGGTACCCATGAATATGACAACCTTACCTTAAAATACATATTCGTATATTATAAGGTCAGACATTTTCTGTTCTGAAGGCGTTATAAAAAATATGGAAGCATGCTGTACAAATAGGACATGTTAACAATTACAGCAATCACACGAACTTATCGGTACTCAAAGAAAACCAGACCCACACATATTTTTAGGGTTTATAACCACATGGTATTGAAACCATTCATAAATTAATAATGGCGTTGGCCAGTAACAAGGTCTTCTGTACTTCAATGACCAGGATGAAAATGACGGACGAAATCACTAAAGAACACCCACATTTTTCATTTTCCATACAGAGCGCATACCTACCTTAGCTTAGGTGACTCTATGAATATTTTGTATTCCTATATTATAATAGAAAGCGAATATATTTAGCGACCAAATTTACTATTGTTGACATTAATGAATAATCAAGACAGAAAATAAAACCAAATACAAAATGTATAAAAACGTGTCTGTTATGTATCTTACAGTATTCGTATTCTTTTTGCCTTATTGCCGTTTTCTTTGTTTTTTAAGGAGGTTGTTGTGTTTTGTATATAATTTATTCGATATAGAGAAAATATGTTTTCAGAGTACTATTCCCTTCCATTATCTTTATTTCATGTATATTTCAAAGAACTAATGGTATGTATTGTCAATTCAGTTGAAGGGTTCATTGAATAATAAATTATATTCTATCTATACTATAGGATTAATTTCTATTGACCCCCATATAAGAAGTTAAGTGAACGTCGACAATACCGCACAGCCCAACGCACAGCCTCGGATTCTCTGTAAGTAAACGAGACCGCATGAAGGGCACCCCTCTGAAATCGAGGCGGCTCGCGTTTGTGAGACGCACATTAAAGTCGGCACGCCGAGTGTTAATGTACGGTGCTTTGGGTAGGGCGGAAATCATTTTCTTCAAATCAATATTCGGTTAATTTTGATCCTTCATCTCGTTACAGTGTATCCGAAGTCACTTGGAACAGCAAAAAATGCTTGGGCGGCATCTCCTTTGTGAAACGCGGCAGATATACAGGGTCCCTGGGGCGTTTCATAAAGGAGAAGCCGCCCAAGCATTTTTTGCTGTTCCAAGTGACTTCGGATATACTTTACAATTAGCGTCTGCTTTTCAATATGGAGTTCTTTAGTTTTGTAACAACCTGTCAGCTGGTAGATAGTGGATTATATTTAGTCTGAAAAATCCGAAAATAGTAGCAGTTCATATATGCGTTACATGAAATATGGGTGTAATCTTGGCAGCGCATTCCAGTTCAGTCGCGTGTCGACATTTCACAACGTCGCTGTGATATATCTTCAACGCTACACCTACGGACATTATGTTTCTTTTTATAATATATCTGCTGTCACTTCCATCAAATTTTGGCGCTACAGGAAGGTCTCCGGAACGTATGTAACAATAAAAGCGCTGATTGGTGATGAGCCACCAACCAACGTATTGCCCATAGCAACCAGCAGCTCAATTGGTTTGCATGAAACAAGGGCCTGTGGGTGTGTGCGTGAGTGCGTGAGTCTAGCTAGCCGCCAAGAAATGAAAACAGGACAACAATGGTTTAATAAAGATTTATTTCAGTATATATGAATGCAGTACATTTGTATTCTATCTATTTTTTTTAAACAAGAACTTAGCTTCGGAGGGAAGTCCAGGGAGTAGTTCTTGTGGTGCCCTTCCGAAGAGAAGGTGGTGCTCCAAAGAAGGTGTTACATGCTGCTGGTGGCACCCCAAAGAAGTGTTCATGGAAGCCCAAAGAAGTGCAGAGCCCCTCCAAAGAAGCATGGTTTTATGGTGGCACCCCGAAAAAAGTGGTCTTGATGGTGGCACCCCGAAAAAGGATGGTTTTCCTGTGAATGAGTTATGGCTGGTATTAGCACCTTGTAGAGAACTTCACAGGACTTCACGACCTGTTTCTGAAGTATGAACCTTCATGCGTTCTTACATTTTGAAAAATTGTGTTCATATACTTCAGAAACAAATCTAAGAAGTAGCATGGGCATATTTAAAAAGCGAAAAAGCAGATAACTTTCAAATGTTCACATGGTAAAGATTAAAAAAAATATAGATATATACAAGAGGGAATAGATAGAACAGTAGTTAAAAAAAATTATTCCTAAATGCTTTGTATTTTCAGTCCTACCGAATGTTTTCAGATATATAGTGATAAATAAAAAAAATGTATAAAGTATGTTCAAAAATTTACAAACTTTTTCCTCACGCCTCGTAAAACAAAATTCCAAAAATGTCCAACAGATCTTTTCATCGCATAATTAGCAAATCTGACTGCTAGGTATTTTTACGTAAGAAATGTTATAAAAATAATGTGAAATATACAATACACACAAGATGAGGCATTGTAACACAAAAAATATGACTAGAAACAAAGAATGATGTTCAGCGACTCTTTTGTTAGATAAATAATAAATATACAGTGCATGATTGACTTCATATTTAAAGATTAAAATGTTCACCATCACATGTTCATGGAAAAAAATGTATAAATCGGAAAAGTCACATTCTTACACATAGCTGTAAAATATAAAGCAGAAGCAATAAAAATATGCGAAACCATAGCAATCAAATCGTTATGATTTTGCATTGGGAATATGAATCCCTTACCTCGGTTACCACATGATTGCACAGACACAAAAGATTGTCTTAGAGAGACATAATTATATTACGTGTTAACTGTTTGAGTTCAGAACTAGAAGGGAAGAGGTATGTGTTTCGAAATAAAAGGTAACCTTGGCGGAGAGCGAGAGCATACCCCCACTCATTAGATTTTCCCAAAATTTGTGCGCACTTGCGCAGTTTGTGAACCGTTACACGTATACATCAGGTTTTCCCTATTAGAGGTGCGGATCCACATGATATTTTTGTGTCAGTAGTCAAAGCTTCAATTTCGTAGTGGAAACGAGTAAGAGCGCTGGACTAGAATTTCGGAGGCGCAAGTTAGAATCCCACTGGCAGTCGGTTCTTTTTCCGGCATTTTCTGGTAGCACCTTGACATCAAATATTGTTAAAAGTCTCGCGAAGCAATATTTCACGAGTTATTCGCTCCATGACCAAGTCTCAATGTGTATAAATGGTATACGTCGTGTTTCATGTATAGTTATTTACGTAACAAGTCCTGAAAGTGATATTTTACGGGATGAATAGCAGTTTCCACGGCGAGCCGTAGGCGTTATATTTATGCTTTTATTATTTTATTTGTCGCTCTATTTATTTGTTAATCTTCACAATATATTTGATCATTTTCTCATATTGTTTTTTAACTATTGCTCACTAGTCCAGGCGGTAGAGGTTTTTTGACAGCAAAAGGTCGGAAAGAAATGAAATTTGATGGGATAGTAGACATTGGTCCTTTGAATGTACACCCAAGTTTGCAACCTCGGGGGGTTGCTGCTCGAGGGGTGGGAGTTTGAAAACTCTGCTTCGCGAAGATTTTCGAAATATAGCGTCGTTTTGGTAAGGCTGTCGCCAAAAAGGTTCAAATGAGATAATTTAAATTGCCACCTCTTGGTGTTGCCATTTGAGGGTGGGGGGAGGGTAAATTTTGTTCTCTCCATAAATCGTTTGAACCTTTTTTCGATATCACTTATCACAACGACGCTATTGTTCGGAAATCTTCACGAAGCAATGTTTTCATTCTCCCACCCCTCGAACGGCAACCCCCGAGGTCGCAGACATATAGGTGTACATTCAGGGGACCAGTGTCTACTATCCCACCAAATTTCATTTTTTGCGACCTTTTGCGCTCAAAAAACTTTTGTATCACTTAACGGTTGGCTAATAGCGGTAGTAGGTAGCGATGTGTTCCTAAATCTTGAATTTTTTCAAGCGCAAATTGTTATTTAGGCAGCTGCAGATGATAGAGATATAAGAAATTATTTTGGAGAAAAAGTGTTATAGAACTTTTTGGTAGCGTTCTTCGACTTAATACGCGATAAAATGGAGAAGTTTACTAAATTTTTTTTATCGATTCAAAAGAAAATATAAGAAAATTAAAAGAAAAGCGTGAAAGAAATATGAATATATCTCTAAAGACAAAAAAGTTATAATGTTTCAAAGTCGCGCTCCGCAGAAATATTTTTGGCACGACTGACCGAGTGGTGTGACGTCATGTCTCCGTAGCCTGTGCGGGCGGCCGCTACCGCTGCGCCACACGACTCGACGCACGTATCAGACAACGCACACAGGCACAGCGTGGTGGTGGCGTGAGCTGAGCAACCAATCGTCTCATTTGTTTTCTAGTTTAGTGCATAACAAATAATATTGCTATGATGAGTGACATTAAAAAAGGATGTTATAAAAAATATTGCATTGTTCCAAAGTGTGTGAGCATAACGATTAAAACACCTAATAAAGTTTTTTCCCACGTACCTTTGCATGCAAAAGAAGTGGTGCAAAGTGATGAAACGGGATTTAATAATACCAAAATGTATAAAATATGTTTGTGAGAATCATTTTGATGCGAGTATATTATTGTATTTATCTTCTATTGATAAGTATTAATAATTATCAATTATATATGGATAGCTTCACTGGTTGTTAAAGATTACTTTACCTAATAGTAAATTAGTTAGTTAAATTTATAATGTAATATGTATGCTGAATTATGGTTATATATTTCTATATTTTCGGATTCGTAACTGTTTTTGTTGTTACAGCTTGAAAATTATACTGAAAATCTAATCAAATATAAACTAGTTGGTGGTACATTAAAGCTGAAAACTGAAGGCTGCCCTCATAAGTTTGACTGTCAAAAAGCTGTTCATCCTAGAGGAAAACTCGGAGCATATGAAAAAAGGCGACGCGCAGAATGTGTAGAAAATTTATTGCAGAACGATGCTTCATCGACCTCAAGTTGGCAACCTTTCGAAATAATTCAGTGTCATTCAATATACAAAGAGCCGGATGTACTAGAAAATCTACTATCTAAGGATTGCACAGTGAACGTATCAGGTATAATCCCGACAACAAAATTTAAACAAAGTGCAACCTGACATCAAAGTTAATCAAAAAGATCAAAAAGTGCAAACAATCATGAGAAGGAAAGAAACGAACGATACAGAATATAAGTGTCTGATGACCATCCCCAATCAGCCGAGAGTTCTCCTTCAAAAGAATCAGTATCTTCTAAGAGTTGCTACAGTTCAGTTAGTTATACTTTAATTACAACAGTCATCCCTCAGTATTGCAAAGAGACAATAACAAAAATATCAACAAATGCTGGTTTTTATTTGCGTTTACCGGAAGACGTTTATTATCTCACGAAACTATTATCTTAAAGCGTTTCTAGATCAATAAGAGATATTTTAATATCACTTTGTCCTTTTACAAGTCCTTCTTCCGTTATGGTCAAAAACTAAAAAACACTTATTTAAAAATCAAAAATAAATTACGTCTGATGCGTTGAGCTCTAATGCGCTTTGCACATGCGTACATACAATACACTCTATAGCTTCCACGATACACAGATCTACGGCAGCACGCGGCACAGACGGCTGGCTATGCGGGTTGCGGAGACGTGACGTCACAGGCAAATTGAAGGCGGCAACTATTTCGCGCAAAATATGCAAACTTTAATTATTGATTTCTCTGCCATTTATTGACGGATTTCAAAAATTTTTTCACTGACTAATTACTTTTCGTCTATATTTTACGGATACGTAACTGCTTATTTCATTATGAGTATCATGAGACTTCTCCATTCTGATTTTAGTAAAAATCCAAAAACCATACCCTTAAAGGGCTGATACACGTACGAGCAAGTACGCGTACTTATGGCTCGACGACCTTTTTCGCCTGTGTGTCACGGTAAGTACGCGTACTTTAAAACCGTCGCGCAAACCACCGGCGAGCCAACTGGTTTGAAATCTTGCTCGTAGCTTGTCTCGGCTCGTACTGCGAGCCGCGAGCCACCACTCTGCTTCGGCAGGCCATCGATCCGCAACGCTTGTTGTGTTTGGAGTTTGTTAAAAGTTTTGTTTATTTAGGAAAATCATCAAAATGCGTGATTTTAGCTTCACGTGTGTCACCGCGTCGAGCCGAGTAAGTTCGCGAACTTAAAAACCGCGTACTTAAAGTTCGTACGTGTATCACCCCTTTAACTTTGAGACACTGTAGAATGAAAACTATTGATCGCACAAGAAAAATGTTAAGACCAAGAATTTTATTGTCTCCATATATTATTTAAACTTTTTTAGATGGCACTTACCACAACGGCGCTATTTGTCAAAAACCGTCACGAAACCAGAGGTCGCAAATTGAATCTTATCTTAATAAAAAAACATAAAGATCAAAATTATGCAGAATTTTGTTCTCTCCATAAATTAGTTGAAGCCTTTTTCGATATCACTTTATCAAAACGGCGGTATTTTTCGAATCCCCTCCTTCCCTCGAGCGGCAACCCTACGAGGTCACAAACTTAGGTGTAGGTTCAGGATACCAATGTCTACCATGCCACCACATTTCATTTCTTTCTGACCTTTTGCTGTCGAAAGCTTTTTTAGGACGTAACGGTTGGACTACAGGTTCCTCAAGCAGAATATGTATTTAAATAAATAAATATAGACCCTATTTACCTCATAAGTAAATATGATAGTCTCAGCTAGTCGCTGTTTTTCAACATTTCAGTCTTGAAATTTTTATAGTTCATTTCAAGCCTTACTAGATTTAATTTGTTGTATTCTAGGTTTTCGAGAATGATTCTTCAAGTTTTAATTTCATATTTATAACCTAAACTTTGATTCACTTATCTCGAGTTCCTTTACAACAAAATGCAGTTAGGCATTTCTTTTAATTGTTTTTACAATTTTTTATAACTTCTGGAGTGTTTAATTTTGATTCAGTTTTGTTCAGATGCTTTAATTTTAGCTGTAGTAAAATCGCGATGTAATATTTTGTTCGCAATGCGAACTTGCACGTCTTGTGTGCTTGCCAACTTGCTCGAATGTGTAGTCCACTTCAACTATTTTGGCATCGCTACGCTTACTACTTAATGTAATGAACTTCTTTAAATAAGAGTTATCGAACTCTACATATTCAGTCTTGTTTGTTGTTGGCTTCAGAAAGAGACAATGATTTTTAATTCCAATTTTCACTGTTGGAAATATACTTTCGTATATATGCATTTTACAATATTGATTCGCTTTCTGAATCAGCAATACAACTTCACAGCGCTAAAATCTGTCGACGCCTTCTTAGCTTTGGTAATGAGACTTATCACCAGAACAATAGACAATTTTTTAGACAAACCCATTTTTACTTGTCATATACAGACGAAACATACCAATTTATTCTCATGCGATTTACATTGTTCGATATATTTCTGTGCGGATTACGAATTCCAAAATGTTTTTAATTTTTGGTACGTTGGCACGGTTTCAAAATTGTTGATGGCCGATTCAAACGTTACATCACTGCATTACGCACCTGTTGACATTGCTGATCGAAAGTGTCCGATGATCTTTCTGAAAAATATAAGATGACGTGTTTTCATGGAGCTCTTTATTCAGAGCGCAGCGTCATAAAGTAACTAGGCTCCTCGATCTGTTTTCTGTTTAACTGCCCGTCTGACAGAAATTCTCAAAACTGCTCCAAACCTTGTCACATCTAAATTTTTTGTTCAAAACTACGATATCACCAGTCATACTAAAGAAGAATGCGTGCTGTAAATCGAGACAGATTCATTGAAGGTCATGAAGAGCAATAGCAAGAGCAACATAACAGTTTAAAGATGATAGCAGCGTAGATAGGTTAGCTAAATTTCAATAAGGATTTTTTCGCGAGATCTCGGTCGAAAACTGTGTACTACAGGGAACAGAACTGGAAATTGGGATAGGGGAAGAGGGAAGTGACGTCAGTCGAATATGACAAGGTCACGTGATACCGGGAACTGAATTCTTACCCGCCAGACGTTTTTTTTACTAAAGCCGAAACTAGTTTCTCAAAACTAGTGTGATGATATTAGTTTCACTCTTAGTTTCACGTATAAATAGGCGTTTTTATCACGCATATATCAGTTTCACGCAATCGAATTGGCTTCGCGTGTTACGCAAATTTTGGATGACACTAGCTGCGAGTTTCATGCAACTAGTTTCGACCTGTAAAATGTGATGAAATTATTGAAATTAGTATCACGAAAACATTCGCAGAGAGTGTATGTCGATTTTTTTGCTGCCAGTGCTTTACGGCATGTTGTATTTTGTTTTAATATTCGCAGTAGCGTGCCAAGGTCTTCGGGAGCCCTCCGCATTTTTTTTTCGCGGGGCCCCCCTTCTATATAAAAAAATAATATTTCAAATCGGTTCATATTATACGGCCACTATGAAAGCAACAAATGTATCAACTATTTGGTCTAAGTGTATGTCTTCTGCTCGTTCATTTTCTATAGAAATTAATGCCAAAGAACTTAGGCGCGATTCACCCATAGTCGATCTTGCAAAATTTTTCATTAGTTTTAGTTTTGAAAATGAGCTTGCTTGAGCCGATGTAACAGGCAGTACTAGAAACAACTGAAAAGCAGTGCAAATCTCAGGTACACTACTAATCAACAATTGATTTTTTTCGAAAATAAAATCAGAAGTGTTTTGTGGTTTAAAATATCGAAGTTTGAATAGACATTTGTGAATGCCCCACATTTATTTTTTAGTTGTACTAAAATAGTTATAGGCATGGGTTGGATACTAAAATTCTTAAACGATTTTTAGGGTCTTCAATTGGTTCATCAACCGCCATTTCATCAAAAAACTTTTTAGTAGTACGAATTCTTTTGTTTGTAAATACTGTGGCTCAATACCACATACTTTTGCTCTTGTTACTGAAGTTTCAAAGATATTTTCAAAATTATCTCTTAAATTCCCTAATTGATCTGAAACAAATGCAATTAAATCTGTGGCTTGTCCAATATCTGTATCACTTTTTTGCAAGCATTTTGAAACTAAATTGACGTCAAATATTTTTCCTTAAAATATTAATAGAAATATAAATTCAAAATTTTCTATTTTATTTTGTAAGTCCTTTGACTCATCCCTATCAGATTTTTTCTTTGCTATTATAGCATTTAACGACGACTAAATAGTTACTTTTTAATGAAATTATCGATTCGACCCTCGAATGACCATCTGGTGGGTCATAGTATTTTTAAGGTGAATTCCACAGTTTTACTGTTTTTTAATTCAGTGTTTAAGGCCTTCCAACGAGGCAGACTTTTGCTAAACAAACATAGTGATTGAATGGTGTCAATAGGGGCCCACCGGATGCTCGCCCCCCCCCCCCCCACCGCGGGCCCTGCGGGCCCTTTCGGCACGCCACTGGATATTCGTTTGGAGGCTTTATCTAATATGTATTAAAGAGTGCTTCACTCATTCGAAAATAGTTTTTGTAGCTTTCAGGATCACCATCTGCTAATTCAGAAATCAACTGAGTTGCACCCAGATCTTTTCTTGATAACCACTCTCGAACCCACCATCGTTTTTTCTTCCGTCCAAGTCTCTTCTTTATTCTGTAAATAACCATTTGTGCAACAACATTACGAATTGCAGTGAGCTTGGATGCAGACGGTGCCATGGTCATTGTGATACTGAAACTTTCACAACACTTGATTTCATGGAAATTTTCGCATTAACAAGTGTCGTGTAATTAATTTTAGCATGCATGTAACTAGTTTCGTAATGTAAATTCGGCTTAAGGGGAAACCGCTTGGCGAAGGAAGCTGGCACAGTGGCTTCCAGTGCTTAAAATGTTAAATTCGAATTATTTTTATACTCGAAGAAATCGGTAGATTTCTAAGAAAACTTAGATTTTTTTTATACACTCAAATTTAAAATTGGATAGCCTTTCTAATGATATGAGCTTGTGAATATCAATCTCTGCTAGTTTTCATTTAATTTCAAGTTTGCAATAAAATCAGTGTTTTTCAATTTTCCTATCTATAAGCAACCTAGCAAGCCATGAAATATAGACAGAAACCTGTTCAGATGGAAGAAAACAACTAACTCAGCAGAAATATACAGATGAAGTAAAGTAAAGAGACAAGATTATAAAAATCACTTACAGCTAATCAACTCTAACCAAAAATAATAGCGGTAACATATCTATGGTCAATGAGAAGCTACAGTACGACAGAAATAACGTATATCCGATAAGTAAATGTTATCCTGTTATCCACAAAAATTCACCCCCCTCCCGCGCCGAATAATATTTTGTCGATGTTTATAGGCTGTAATTATGCTGCCGTTCAACAGCAGCCTACTGGCCGTCTGGCCATTCGGAGTACCATCTTCAAGGCTCTGCTTCTTTAGGTGGTGCTCCGGTGCTACGGTAATGTCGCAGACCGTACAGCCAGCGCCCGACCAGCTGTCCGCTGCCCTTTCACCTCTTCCCGTCTATCCCATCCCCTACCCTATACTTACCCTTTTTAACACCTTCCTATCTTTCCATCCTAAGTCCATTTTCCCTCCCCAGGAGTAAACCTGCCCAAAAATCCGTAACCCAAGGTGTCATACGAACCGTGCCGAGGGGTGAATGGCTCCACGTAGAGAGTCGTTAACGGTGTCTTCCGGATACTAGGCGCCCTCCGGTAGTAAATAGCCTTTCTGTAGTATTGCGGGGCTCTGCTACAGTTGACATCTATTCCCTGGCTACTCGTGGGACCAACATGAAAAAGAACAAACCCAACAAAGATAATGGCGGTGGGCCATTTCAAAACTCACCAAACGATAATCCATCGGGCAGTGGAGTTTCCGCCACGCCAGTTGGAAGAGGTATTATGAAGGAGACGGATGGTCCAATTCCCCGGTTCCTCATTATACGAAAAGTCGATGGACAGAACTTTGATGGTATGAATCCATTTGCAATATCAAAGACAATGTATGGTTTGATAGGAGAGAGCAAATCTATCAAAAAGACCAAATCAGGTTTATTGATTGAAACCAAAACGAGTGCTCAGAGTCAAAGACTAATGAGAATAGAACATTTTTTGGGTAATCCAGTCGTCGTTCAACCACACGCTACACTGAATTACAGCAGAGACGTAGTATTTTGCAGAGACCTACTGAACTGCAGTGAATCAGAGATTGAAGATGAATTAAAATCTGAAGGAGTAATTAAAGTTGAAAGAATGAAAGTGAAACGGGAAGGTAATTTGCAAGCCACTCCTAATCATATTTTTACATTCAATACCCCTATCTTACCACAGAAAGTTAAAGTTGCCATGTACGTCCTGGAAGTTCGGCCATATATCCCTTCGCCAATGCGCTGTTTCAAATGCCAACGTTTTGGGCACACTTCCTTGAACTGCTCTGAGAATCAAGTATGTGTGTGTGGAAAAGCGATGCATGTAGGCAAACCATGCGACCAACCTATAGAATGTATCAATTGCAGTGGCCCACATTCAGCTAGATCCACATCATGTCCAAAGTATCTATCGGAAGTAGCGATCCAAAAGTTAATTGTCACCGAAAAACTGAGCTATGGTGAAGCCAAGAGGAAAACTCTAGTACAAACTCCCAGACCAAATACATCATACGCGCAAGTTACAATGAAAGAGAAAGATGATGTAGTAGATAGATTACGACCTATAGTACAGGATGTTGTTAGATCAACTATAATGGAATTGTTCGAAACTAGCCAGACAGCTTCAAAGGAATTTGCTGCCCCAATTCCCGTAAGGAAACCAATTAAACTAGTACCTAGGACTAGAACTCAGTCCGACGCATCTTCTTCATCCAAAAGAAAACCTAAGGATTTTGTTGAGGCATCAGATCTTTCAGATGGAAGCGTCAGTTCAGTTAGATTAGATGGTTCACTAGCTCCTCAGAAAAGACGATGTCGAGGCCGTCCCAAAAAAACACCTGACACCAGTCCTACTAGATCTGCTGAAAATACTCAGTCAGATAAGTCGGGACAACGTCAGTCAACTCAACCACTCCTTTCTAGTCAATCTAGTCAGATTAGCCAACTTAGTCAAGCTAGTCCAAATTCTCTATTGTAGAAAAGTGAGATACCTACTGTGATACACCTACTGTGATATACCTACTGTGATATACCTACTGTGATATACCCCTTTATTCCATTAGTTTGTAGTTTTTTTTCCTTTAATTTATTTCTTTAGTTTTAATTTAACTTATTACACCTATTTTATACTCAAACCTTCAACATGAACATTATCCAATGGAATATTAATGGTTGCGCATGCCACTACCCAGAACTGAAGGCACTGCTGAAGGAGTATCGCCCATTCTGTGTGTGTCTGCAAGAAACACATTTCTCTCCGTCGGCCAATTTCAAACTAAGAGGGTTCCAGTGCTTCAGGAAGGACGTTACTCCTCGCCATCGCGCACGGGGTGGTGTTGCTATATTTATTAGTGATAATCTACCCTGTGTAGAGATTAGGATAGATTCAGATCTTCAGGTCATTGCCATTCAACTACTGTTTCCTATTAAAGTTACAATTTGTAACTTATACCTTCCAGACCACAACTGGCGTTATAGTCAACTGAAAGAGATTTGCGAACAACTTCCGAGTCCCTTTCTTTTAGTCGGTGACTTTAATGCCCACAACCCCCTATGGGGATCGTCTTCTCTCACCACCGAAGGAAGACGCGTTGAGCAGCTCTTAAACGATTTCAACTTAGCCTTACTAAATGACGGACAGGGAACATATTTGAACAGTAGATCTTGCAACTTTAGTGCAATAGATTTATCCTTATGCAGCCCTTGCATCTCACATTTACTCCATTGGGAGGTTCTGGACGACCACTCATCCGATCATCTGCCAATAAAAATCGCTTTGGCAAAAGAAAATATCTCCTCTCCCTTCCCAGTACGATGGAACCTGAAAAAAGCTAATTGGGAATCGTTTAGGTTGAACCTTCAACCTCTACTATTGGAAAACACAGTTGAAGAATCTGTATCTCAGATCACAAGTAACATCGTCAAAGCTGCAGAGGCTTCTGTTCCCAGAATTGTTTACCAGGAGGGTAAAAAAGTCGTTCCTTGGTGGAATAATGACATAGCAAAGGCCACCAAAGAAAAGAAACATCTTTATAATATTTTTAAAAGGAGACCAACTTTAGAAAATCTAATTAGATTCAAAAGAGCAAGAGCGACAGCTAGAAAATTGATATTATCTGCCAAGAGGGAATCCTGGAAAAGTTACGTGTCAAGCATTACAACCCAGACACCAACCAGAGAGGTTTGGAGGAAAGTAAGAGTTATTGCAGGCAAAACATTTGCACACCCATCACCGATGCTCCTGGTGGAAGGAACTGAGGTTACTGGTAACAAAGAAATTGCTAACGCACTTGCTCGTCAGTTTCAAGCGACCTGTGCGTCAACAAATGCCACGCAACGTGCAGACCTCCAGGAAGAAGTTACCGCTACTGGCGCGAATGTCGAAGGAAGTACGCCATTATTCTATAATGTAGATTTTTCCGATCTTGAATTCGAAAAAGCGCTTGAGGACTCTGGTAATACCGCGGTAGGACCAGATTCTATTCATTATGAAATGATTCGCCAACTACCAAATGAAGGAAAAAAATCTATAGTGGCTCTTTTTAACAATATTTGGCAAAGCAGAATATACCCTGAAAGATGGCGTGAGGCAATTATTATTCCTATACCTAAAAAGGATAAAGATATCAAGAACCCTCTAAATTATCGGCCTATATCTCTTACAAGCTGCCTATGCAAGCTATTGGAGAAAATGGTGAATAGAAGATTAGTTTGGCTACTTGAGTCAAACAATTACATTTCCGATTACCAAATGGGTTTTAGGCAATTTCGATCAACAACCGACCAATTAGTCCTCTTGGAAACAGCAATTCAAAACAGCTTTGCACTAAGAAAGCACTTGGTTGCTGTATCCTTCGACTTAGAAAAGGCGTACGATACAACTCGCAGTAAGGGGATCATTGTCTCACTACAAAAATGGGGAATTCGAGGACCGCTCTTGCAATTTATCAAAGGCTTCTTAAAGCAGAGAACTTTTAGAGTGAGGATCGCCGATATATTGTCAGATCCTCACAATCAGCTGAGCGGCGTACCGCAAGGGTCTACACTCAGTGTTACACTCTTCGGTATTGCTGTAAATAATCTCATCGAATCGATCGACCAAGGCATTGGAAAGTGCATTTATGTGGACGACCTGACAATATTTGCATCAGGAACGTCTATAGAGGATACCGAAGAGGTACTGCAACCAGCTATAAATAAGATCGTTGAGACAGCTGATAAGTATGGATTTCGCTTTTCTCAATCCAAAACTGCGATCATTCATTTTTGTAGACTCAGAAAACCTCATAGAGAGCCCCTACTCAAACTAAAAGATTGGAACATTCAAGTCCTTACTGAACATCGCATACTAGGTATAATTTTTGACAGTAAACTCCGCTGGAAGGCCCACATCAACGATGTAGCCGTTAGATGTAAGAAGGCTCTGAACATTATTAGATGTATGTCAAACGTTAAATGGGGCGCAGATAGAGATACTTTGTTGACTTTATACAGATCACTGGTATTGTCAAAAATGGAATACGGTTTAGTGGTGGTCTCCTCAGCTCGTCAATCCTATTTGCAGGAGCTCGAAATAATACATAGAGCAGGTCTCAGGTTATGCACTGGAGCATTTCGAACAAGTCCCTCTGTTGCCCTGTACTGTGATTCCGGAATCCCATCCCTCCATGCGAGAGCAATGATATTATGTTTGAATTATGCCGCCAATATGCTAACGCAACCCTCACATCCGAACCATTCAATAATTTGTGAAACTGGTCAACACGACATATTTCTTGAGAGAGATACAATAACAAGACCATTGGGTGCTAGAATTCATCAAATCCAGAATGACCTACAGATTAGTTTCCCCGAAGCCCATATCAGAGGGCTTTCTGCAATACCACCTTCGTCATTTAAGAAAACTTGCGTTAGGACGGATTGTGCCAAGTACAAGAAAGACATCACGCCTAACTCATTATATCTCAAAGTTTTCAGAGATATAATCGACAGCTATGATAGCCCAAAAGAGATTATATTCACTGATGGCTCAAAGACAGAGGAAGGCGTAGGAGAAGCTGTCGTAACCGAGAAAGAGATACTACGATTCCAATCCATCCTGCTCTATATTCACAGCGGAGCTTACAGCTACACTTAAATCAATGTTCTACATCCAGAACAATAGAGTTGGGACTTATCTTGTCTGTTCCGATTCCCTCAGTAGCATCCTCTTCCTCCAGAATAACTTCTCGAAAGATCCTTTAGTCCAACAGATTAATTCCCTTAACCTCCAGCTATGTAGCCAATCAAAAACCGTCGTCTTTGTTTGGGTACCTGGCCATATAGGTATAAACGGAAATGAATTAGCAGACCAAGCCGCAAAGGCCGCCGTTGTTGATGGTTCCCCGGAACCCAAAGTCAGATACGAAGACTTGAAACATTTTATCAAAATAAAATGTCAGGAACACTGGCAACGTGAATGGCAGGGGTGCGATACCCAGTTAAAACGCTTGCAGCCCACAATCAAGAGCTGGTGTTATTCTAAAGGCCTCTCTAGAAAGGAACAAGTCTGCCTGACTCGTGTAAGGATTGGTCATAGTCGGCTGACGTCCTGTCATTTATTTGGTACTGAACCGTCAATATGCGAAGAGTGCCAGTGCAGACTGAATTTTGACCACATCCTAGTTTGCCCTAAATTCCGGGAAGAAAAGTTGAGGCTTAATGTGCCGGACTCCCTTCAAAATTGTTTTTATAACCACACGTCAGTTCTCTCACTTCTTAAGTTCCTGAAAATAATCAACCTCTTTCACAAGATATGACACAATCTAAGCTTCGTCCATTCCAAATTCAGTACTTTATACTTACTCAATTCCTATGAGGACCGGTAGATTCTACACCCCCTCATCCGATAAATAAATTGCTTATTGAAGCGGCTAATGACCTTTGTAGTCGATGCCGTATTCCTCCAACAAAAAAAAAAAAAAAAAACAGCAGCCTACTAAAATGCCGTTAACAGATGTGACGTCATTGAAGTGACGTATTTGATGGCTTTGTAATCGCTGTACTTAAACTGCCGTCAAACGGTAGCCCACTAAAATGCCGTTTACAGCTGTGGCATCACTGAAGTGACGTATTTGACGGCTTTATATGTGGTCAAACGGTAGCCCACTGAAATGCTGCTAATAGCATATTCGATTTCTTGTAAAAATCGCTAATTTCATTATCGGTTATATTGTTTTTGACTTGTTTGCATTATAGTTGTGACAATTTTTGCTAAATTATGGGAATCCGGATATTATTGGCATTGAGTGGAGTAAGTTTTCCGATTAGTTGTTGTTTGAGCAAGGACCTAATGTATCGAAAAATCTTAAAACGCTATGGGCCAATGATCCTGATGCAACAATAGTGGCGAGAATCAGACTCAGTTTTTCATTGTAAGCAGTGATGAAGTGTTTTTTGTAACTGAGCAGACCGCGTAGGCAGGGCCTAAATACCAGGGTGCCGCGGCTGGTGTGAAAAGGTTATGTTAGGGGAAGTTTGTTAGCGCGTGATTTGAATGGGCCAATACCCGCAGACCCAATAAATACATCTCTCGGCAGTCCGTCCCAAATCTTGGACATCCTGGTAATAAATGTGCGGTTGTACCGCTCGGTTCTTGATGTAGAAGAACGACTGCCTTAGGATGAGATGCAGCGGCCGCGCGCGTGCATCTGATTTGTATTTGAAAGCGAAAATCAAGTTTCTGTTGGACAATTTGGAGTATTTTACCAGGTGCTTCCTCCAGGCCAAAGCAATACAAATAAAGCCTTTGTATTATCCCAGTGTCAGTTATCTGAAGAACCATCTGCGCCTGGTGACAAGGCGATTCTGGTATAAGAATACAAAAATCCCTCATCTCTAAGACCATGTGACATTGTAGAGGAGGATATAATACCTGATCGAATTGAAGTTAATGAAGCTTAAATATCAATGACAATGAATTAGTTCCAAATGACGTCAACAGTTCAGCAATCATCTTATTGAGAAGCTGGAGTCAGTGATATCACATTGCCGATAATTAAGATGTCTGTTCCAATAAAAAAAACGAGGTCAACCAAAAGGATAAGACAAAAAGATTATCATAGAAAAAGGAAAGAAGTACTGTAACACCTGTGAATTGATCCCATAATGTCGCATGATGTATGGGTAAAGTTTTCAATGAAAGTATGGAACCGAACACCAATTTAAATTTCATCGACAATTAGAGAAGCCGAATTTCAAATCGCGTTTTGTCCACTATTAAAAATTTTCAGGAGAAGGAAAAGACTGGTACAGAGTAACCAAATTATAGAGAAAAAATATTTGGGATCATATACTCATATGGGGTCTATGGAACTCAATCGCAAAACTTGGTACAAGAAGTTGAAAAACAACTTGTAAAAATAAAAAAAAACTGATGGACATAATGCAGTATGTGTAGAGGATTATTAATTTTTGTAATAAAATCATTTTGATTATTCTCAGCGCAATCAAAGACATATAGTTCCTTTCTAGTTCCATGCTTCACTAGTTTGGCACAGTTTTCTCACGTGTTGCGGCTATTATTTCAGCTCCAGAAAGAACAATAAACAAAAATTATATCGAAATCAAAATGCATTTAAACCATGGACTTTTTTCAGTCAAATCAGATTATGATTTCCTACCGAATAGCACAGAGGCTAAATGCATCCTGTCTGATGTCTTACTGCTCATAAAGAGTAGGATCATAGGCATACTGATGAAGCTGTTGGAACGTCATTTCAGTGGGCTTCCATTTGACGGCAGTTTAAGTACAGCTATTATAAAGCCGTCAAATACGTCACTTCAATGACGTCACATCTGTTAACGGCATTTTAGTAGTCTGCCGTTGAACGGCAGTTTAAGTACAGCGAGGTTTTATATATCGAAGAAACCCCAGAAAGACTCACCCTCACCAAGAAAAACATTTATCGACGCCCATGAGTCCGAGGCGTTGAGCTTGACTCTTGTTCGTTTTTAAGACGTATGTTGGATTTTGGTTCATGTAATTTGCATATGTATTGATTTTTTACTTATTGTAGTTAAGTAAAGGTCTCTTTTATGCTGTAGTACGTTATATTTACTCGATTTCTTAATTCCAAATACATCCCAGTTCACATCAATTATTATCATAGCTTATAGGGCAACATGAGTTTGAGCTTGTTCATTACTGATTCCTTCTCTGACCCTTCTTCCAAGATCCTCATCCACCTTGGACAGAATATTGGTGATGGTCCTCTCCTGAATCACTGTATTGGCTCTCTTCAACCAAGAGACGATGTTGTCCACCAATCTTCCTCTTTCGGCTTCGTTCAAAACGCGTCTGTACAGCAATCCTGGTTGAGTGAAGTTGTCGTCGTTGCCGCTGTCGATCCTCTTGGCATCTCCGTGTATCGGCAACGCCGGCGCTAGAGCGCGCGCGCGTCGGTCGTTTTCAGGCCCCCGGAAACTATTGGGGTGGTACACAGGGGCGCCACCTATAAAGTATTAGCAGATTTTGAAAAAAAGTTGGGATATGTTATAATCGTTAGGGTGGGCGAATTATAAAGGGTGGGCCAATAGTGCGTGGATGAAATATTGTGGGCTTACTAAGAAATATTTCAAAAATCTGTCACTTGAGCATGGTAGGGGAATATTTTTTTACTGACTTTGGAAATTGGCTAATAGCTAGTAGGCTCTGAAAAATGAGCGTTCTTGTTGCCGCTATTGTTTCTGGTTAGAGCTAATATGTTGTAAGGAATCTTCATAATCTTGCCTCGTTACTCTAGTTAGTTTGCATCTTTCTACTGAGTTAGTTGGTTTCTTCCATATTAACGGGCTTTTGTTTATTTTTCATGGCCTGCTAGGTTGCTTGCACGCAGGAAAATTGAAAAACGCCGATTTGACTGAAAACTTGAAATAAAATGAAAACCAAAAAAGATATTGAGAATCCTATATCGTTAGAAAGGTAATCAAATTTTACATTTGATTCTATAAACCAAAATAGGCATTCCTATTTTGAAAAATCAAGTTATCTGCGATTGAAGTTTCCTTAATTAATCAGTAGATTAATCAGTAGAATCAGTAGATTCTCCAACTATAAAAAGAATTCAAGTTTATCCGTTTAATCTAAGGCGACGCGTTTCATGCTTACGGCCTTCTAGGTTTTATAGTTCTTGCGATATTCATTTTTTTTCTGACACCTACTTATACAAAAAATGGTAAATTGCGCCTAAACGGTTCGTTTAAAGTTGCATTTATGACATAAAGTCACAATAAAATTGACCAAGGAATCCAAATATGCAATAATATATAGGAGGTTCCATTCTAAAAAATATAAGTTTGATATGAACCACCATATATGAACGTCAAAATTTTAGTGAAATTATTTTTATGTTATAGCCCTCAAGGTTCAGGATCAAGTGACAGGTTTCTATAATATATTTTAGTAAGCCCACAATCTTCCGTCCACGCACTATTGGCCCACCTTGTATAGAGGGTTTGAGAAGTTGTTCGTAATCACGTTTCAGGAGCATGCGGTCCATGGAAGCAATGGTAGCAGTGCTTCCACTCAGAAGTTGTTAATAAGTTTTTCCTTTGGGCTATATCTGTTTGTTCTTATTTTTTAATTTGTAATACATATTTTATACCACGACGACCATGACGATCAGGCACTTTCGGGTGCCTACCACAAAGTACGCTGACATATTTACGAAGCTACCCGATTCTATAGTACATAGTGCATAGAAACACGTTTCTAAGTTACAGAGTACCTACGCAGCTCTACTATACGGCGAAAGACAAGATGGGGACAAGACGCCTCAGCCGTCAGTATTTCGTGGGAGGGGATTGCTTATTTCCTACGAGCACTTGTCGCGTTGCAAGATCGAAGGTCACTGTTCTATGAAAGCATCCCAATAGCTACCGAATAAGCGATTTAAATTTCGCTTCCCAGCGTGCTGTGTTATGGATGCGGCTGCCGCAGGAGCGGGCATATCGTCCAGTGGCGGGCCCATAGAGGGCCTTCCTCTTAGTGGAGATGGCATGTGACTGTATTATACAGGGTGAGTTTTTAGTACCGGCTCGGTCGATAACCCCACTACTGTAGAAGATAGCGAAAAAAGTTGTATATAAAAATTGTAGCCACGGATATGCTCCTTGCTCAGAAAGTATTTTGATTTATACAGGGTGATCCGTAACTACGTGGTGGTGCAAACATGCATTTTTTTAAATGAGACACCCTATATATTATTCCATATTTAAATTCTACTAATTATTTCCGTTCTTCCGATATAGGGTATTGTTACATCATACAGGGTATTTCAAAAGTTATGACCATTTCTGTATCGAAATCACTGTCAAATGAACGTACTGTATATCAAAAAGTGGTGAATCAAAAGTCATTTTTTTACACGGATGGATAAAAAATATCATCTTGTCTTAAAATCGGCTATAAAAAAAGCCCGCTACGCATATTCGTATACAGGGTGATGTAGAATGCAAAATCCAGATTTTCTCTTTTTTTTTAAATGTAACCCCCAATATTTTATTATCCCAAAGAATTGCTCTTAATATGCTCTTTCATCTTTGTATAGCACTTGTTGTATCTACATCCATCATTTTCCGAGATATTTCGATTTTTCGGTAAATTTAAAATATAGCATCTATTTGTGTACTGAAATTTATTTATTTTGACAAAGTACTATCGAATTTGTTTTTTATTTTACGAACAACTAAATTATAAGGTCATGATACTATTTGATGAAGTCAAAACCCTAAATTAACGAGATAATAAAGTCAAGTATGCTGAAGAAACAATTTTGTAGGCGTGATGCATAATTATCAAGCAGATTTATCAGGTAGGCTTTGAGAAATTGACAGTTCTCATAACCTGCTCAATAATTCTGTACTGTGTGAAAAACCAGCTTTAAAAATTAATTTTTCCATTGGGGGTATTTAGGAGAATCTTTGAGAAATTGCCTACTTGCCTCTAGAACATATCAACTATGAACAGCAATATCCAGAACGGAGGCACTCTAAAACTAATGCGTTTGAAAGACTGGAGAATCGTTTTATTTGGACTGTGTCGTTTAAAATTTCATAGCCTACCTGATAGATCTGCTTGATAATTACGTGTGACGCCTAAAAAATTGTTTCTTCAGCACACTTGACCTATATATCTCGTTAATTCCGTGTTTTGACTTGATCAAGTACTATTATGGCCTTATATTTTAGTTGTTTGTTGAGCAAAAATAAAAGTCGATAGTATTTTATAGAAATAAATAAATTTTAGTAACAAAATAGAAGGTATATTTAAAATTTATAGAAAAATCGAAATATCTCAGAAATTAATGAATGCAGCCATAACAAGTGCTATACAAAGATCAAAGAGCATAATAAAAACAATACTTTGGTATAATAAAATATTGGGGGTTACATTTAAAAAAATAGAGAAAATCTAGATTTTGCATTCTGCATCACCCTGTATACGAATATGCGTCGCGGGCTTTTTTTATAGCCGATTTCAAGACTGGATGACATTTTTTATCCATCCGTGTAAAAAAAGTGATTTTTGATTCATCACTTTTTGATATACAGTACGTTCATTTGACAGCGATTTGGATACAAAAATGGTCATAACTTTTGAAATACCCCGTATAATGTAACAATACCCTATACCGGAAGAACGGAAATCATTAGTAGAATTTAAACATGGAATAATATATAGGGTATCTCATTTAAAAAAATGCATGTTTGCATCACCACGTAGTTACGGATCACCCTGTATAAATCAAAATATTTTCTGAGCAAGGAGCATATCCGTGGCTACAACTTTTATATACAACTTTTTTCGCTATCTTCTACAGTAGTGGAGTTATCGACCGAGCCGGTAATAAAAACTCACCCTGTATATTCTTTAAAAGGTATTTTTTTCCTTGCGTTCATTTACAGAAAAATAGTCAATTTTAAAAGGAGGTGGATCTGCTCCAACTATGGACATGAAGACCTACAAAAGACATTTTAATATCGATGTGTAATACACGCATGAGCGGTTAACAGGATGTGGAAAACTTGGAAAGTTGTTTTGCTGGCCATGTCTGCTTTTTCGACCGTAGAAAAAAAGTGTGGTATACTTCAGGATTTTCCAACTTAAACAATCTGCATAAAATGATGAAAACATATCATTTGGAAGCGGTTTTTAAATAAAAACGTTTTGGAACTCTGCGGATAGACCATGCTTTGGACCGCCAATTAAGGGAAAATCACAGGAGGCATAATTAATTTGTTGGAATGAGTCTGGAAATTGTTAGAGAGCTGGTTGATGTAACGTGCTTTTTGGGGGAGCATAAACGTTTTACAGGTTTTAATGAAGAAGAAACTAGTGTTAACCGTAGAATTACTTCCATTAAACGTAAACCCACCGCACGACTCATGTTTGCATGTTAAAAAAAGTTGTAAGGTAAAATATTTGATTAGAAAGAAAAAATATATTTCAATTTTTTGAACTGCAACAATGACACTAGATTTCCAAAAATTGAAATGTTTGAAATCTTCAGTAATTAAAAGATCATTTAGTGGAAAACAAACAAATTTTATTTAATAGCTATTTTCTATGTTTGCAATGTAAATTGCCACAAAGACATTTACTTAAATTTTTTATTTACATTTCCATCATATACAAGTATTGAAAGAGTATGATTCAAATAAAATTAAGATCATATCAATTTATTATAAGCTAAATCCATAATTTTTACAAAACGCAAAATGAAGATATCTTAATGTCTAAAATAACATCATTCATTCATTACAGCAGCCGAAAGCAATAGTAGTTTCCATTGTTTCCTATTGTTTTCTATTGTTTTTCGTCGTTCCCTGTTGCATTTGGTTGTTTTCTGTTGAATTCGGCTATTTTCTATTGTCTGCTGTTATATTCTGTTGTTTCCTGCTGTATTCTGTCGTTTTCTGTAGTGTTTGATTGTCTTCGATTATTTTTTGCTGTTTTCCCAATGTTTTCTGTTGCTTTCTGTTGTTGTCTATTGTTTTCTATTGTTTTCGGTCGTTTCGGGCTGTATTTTGTTGTTTTTGGTTGTTTTCTGTTGTTGTTTATTATTTTCTATCGTTTTGTCTTATTTTAGATTATTTGATTATTTTCTGTTGTTTCCTGTTGTGTTAGGTTGTTTTCTGTTGTTTTACTTTATTTTCTGTTGTTTTCTGCTGTTTTCGGATGCATCCTATTATTTTCAGTATTTTTTCTTACAATTTTTTTCATAATATACAAATATTGGCATAACCTTGAAATTTGAGTGGCCTTGTGGCAGTTTGAATATGTCGTTTAACAAAAAATTTTTACTTTTATATTTCGAAGGAGTTACGAACTTGCAGAACTTGAAATTGAAAATTTAAAAATTCAAAAATTAACTATCATTGTGCCAGTTCAAAACCAAAAAATGTATTTTTTTCACATAAATAACATTTGTTTTTCGGTTTTATTATTTTTAAAAGTCTCAAAAATTGGCCCACCCTCATATCCGTCAATATTTTTATTTTCGGATTCCGTGTTAATGAATACAATCTAAAAAATGCTGTGATTCTTAGGAGACCAGACAGATTGGTTTGGTTAAAAAAAGAGATAGAAGATGATACGTTATAGTTGTAAACCGTTCTAACCGAGACTGAAGGTTATATCAATGTTGGTATATTCTACATTCTAGTTAAAAAAAAAATAGATAGAAGATATCAAGTACCTTGGCTTTGTATAGTATGACGACCATCTCTTAAATAGTTGGCCACTCTGAAGGGACTGTTGACGGGTAGCTGCGTGTTGTTGATCCCTATACGATAACGATGAGTGTCTCCATAATTGAACAGTCTTCCTTGGACCATTCTGTCGGGAGAAGGTTCGATTCCTGAAAAATAATAAAGGCGTCACATACAAGAAACTTGCTTTCAATCTGAATTTTCTTGTGAATCCTGGCAAAGGACACTCTTGTCATCCTCTCGGAACTGCATATCCTATATGAAGAAGAAGGAAATTGGACGAATACATTGGGACAACCTTCTTTGGAACATCGCTGGAACTTTCCCAATCAGTAAAATATCTAGGCGTAATTCTACATAGACTCGAAGCTGAATTGGAGACAACATGTAGAACATAAAGTCAATAAGGCACGTAATTTGTTATGGGCACATAGAAGGGTTGTAGGAGTGAGTTGGGGCTTGACTCCCAAGGTGATGCTCTGGCGCTATACTACAATCGTGAGGAAGTCCTTGTTGTGTGGATCACTGGTGTGGTGGCCATGTGTAAGGATGGAAACAATGAAAGCAAAGCTAAATACAATTCAACGCTTGGCTTGTGTCAGTATAACAAGTGCAGTACGCACTACTCCGTTGAGCGCGCTAGAAGCACTGCTGAATCTTCCTCCACTCAACTTGGTAGTTCAAGGGCATCTGCGATCCAACTGTGGAGTCAAGGCAGTTGGTCCTTTGTGAATCCTGACAGGGGACACTGTAACATCCTCTTGGAACGCAAAGGGATGACCCTATCCTATATATGATATAATTTCTCCTACATATCGCTTTGACTGCAATTTTACGGTGAAGTATCCTACAAGGGAAGAGTGGGGGCGCAAGCGGCAGGCGCCTTTTTGAGGGAGTAGGGACAGTCTGGTATACAGACTCACTCACTCATCGATGAAGGCTCCAGCGCTGGGGTCTATGGCCCAAAAACAAAGCTCTCCCTCTCTCTTGGGGATACAACACGGTATTCCAAGCAGAGATATATGCGATTTTAGCTTGTGCCATTTGTATTCACAAAATTCAAGTGCCTAGGAGGCGGGCCACCATGTGCTCTGACAGCCAGGCGGCATCAAAAGCATTAAAGTGCCTGAATATATTAAAGTGCCTGAATATTTACATCAAGGCTCGTTCTGCAATGCATGAAGGTCTTGGATGACATTTTGGCCAGTCATCAGGTGTCACTTATGTGGGTGCCGAGTTATGCTGGAGTTGGTGGCAATGAAATAGCGGACGCGCTGGCAAGGCGAGAGTCGAGGAATAATTTCCTGGGTCCCGACTTGACTGGGGGGCTGGCAGTGGTACCATTAGAAGAAAAACGGATTTGTGGTTGCAAAATGAACATCTTATGAGATAGAGAGGTATATCTGGACATCTCTTTAAAGCTTGAGAACTTATTATAGGACCTTTGGCCAAGGTGGGGGGGGGGGGTTCTGGCTCTCACTGTACAGTAACCAGCTGAGGTTACTTACGGGCTTGCTATTTGGCCATAACAACGTCAGACGACACTTGTATGTGACCATAACAACGTCAGACGACACTTGTATGTGATGGGGGTGGCAAGCCAGCCGACGAGTGCACATTGTGATGAGGAGGCACACATTAGACCTTGGAGTCTCACAGGCAGACTGTACTAGGTTCAGGGGTCCTTGAACCTGAAGATGTGTAGCACCCATGGCCATCCTCACCTTTGCGATAAGGGCTGGACTAGAGAACTAAAGTAAGGAGCTCTGTAGAAGGGCCCGCCTGGTGGACTATGCACTTGTGGCTCTTGTCACCAGGAAGCCTCTTTCTCTCCCCCTTTCAGTCACTCATACAGTCTGTGTCACATTATTCACTCATAAGACAGACAGCATCGTGAGATATCGCTCTTTAAAATTTTAGACTAAGGCTGCGTTTCTACCAGAGACGTCCTAGGAAAATGAGCGCAGTGAGGATGTGTAGCGCAGATGTAAAACGGTGTGGATGTGGGAGTGCCGTGTTAGGCTTTCGCGACCATCGTTCAATGAATTTGTGGCTCTTGAGTTTTTAGGCCTGCGTCGTTTAGCGTTGTGGCTTGACGTTTCCCCACCACGAGTGGATGTCATCTTCAGAGGCTATTTCACTCTGACGACTTCCGAAATACTGACGGCTGTTGAATTTGCGGCTGCATCTATATCTGTTAACGGTGACAAGGCCAAACAGGTAGCGTTGGTAGCCCCGCCCCTTCGCGGTATGGCAATGCCTTCAGGTGCTTTAGGATGGGTACCCATATCCGGTTGATTTTCTGTGTTTCTTCTTTTCTATTAAAATTGTTGTGATGTTTTTGTATTTCGATGGCTTCTCTGTGATGTGGCATAATATGAAGACATTGCGGCAAGAACCTGAGTTTCTTCAAACTTGATCCTTCTTCTTTAACCGCATGTTCCGCTACTGCTGATTTGTCTATATAACCTAGTCCACAGCTAGCCTCATGTCCTGCAATTTTTGTGTTTTTCGATAGTTTCAACTGATCGCTTCGTTATTCCTATGTATACACCTCAGAGTAACAACTGAACATAGAGGTAGTAAACAACTAATTCTAATAGGCCAACATCTTCTCTTACGTTGTCATATTGACCACCAGATACGGCAATCATAATTACTTAGTATCCAGAAATAGTCCAAGTCTAAGTTAAAAAAGACGGTATTTTGATGGTTCAGGATTGATTACAGCAAAATCAATAGAAATGTTGGAGTCTACTGCGTTATTGCATATTTTTTTATCATAAACGCAAATTCTGAAGTCTTAAATTTTGAGGAGCTGGCAACGCCGATATAATTTTCCTGCGATTTGTATACGGTAGAATCCCGGCTGTCAAACGTTTGTTTTGTTAGTACGTCTTTTATGCATGGTCAGTAAAATCGAATTAGCTATTTGTTGGTAAGTGTAGTGAAGCTTTACGAACTTGCTGTGCTATATTCGTGTGCAGTTTAACAGTTTTTCGAGGTGAGATAGTGCAGTGTTTGTAACATGGGTTGTATTGAAAGAATTTTTAGGTTAGTTGGCAATGTTTGGAGGCTGAAGTGTCAAAAGATGATGGCTTTGAGCACGCCATGCTGAAGTGGTTTGTTTACTACCTCTATGTTCAGTTGTTACTCTGAGGTATACACTCTCATATGTGCATGGATGCGATAAACCTTCGGTGTAGTAAGTGAGTCTCTTTTATCCTTGACTATATATGGGCCAGTAAAGCGCGATGGATCAGAGAGAAAAACCACAAGATAAGTTTCAGAAATTACATGAACCAAACGTGTCTTACCTGGTATCAAATGTGCTACATCAAATGCGATCTGTTCCACCTCAGCAAAGTAATTCTTCGGGTTCCTGTTGAGCACAAATCTTCCAACAGGAATCAGAGGGTAATCTGCGTGCAGCCACACTTTGGTGTCGTCGAAGGGATCATAAGGACTTTTGGCAGCTTGCTCGGGGGTCATTATTTGTATATAGAAGTTCCAGGAGGGGTAGTTGCCGTTCTCTATGTTGTTGTAGAGGTCGCGAATCAGGTATTCGGGATCATTGCCGGCTATGCGCTCAGCTTGTTCGGAGCTCAGGTTGGCTATGCCTAAAAGAATAAAACATCCTCTTATTAGCTTCACCTGTATGTTTTTTTGTAACCGATTCCTTTGGAATCGATTTTGACCCACTTTAAACCAGCAGATTTAGTTTAAATTTTGCACACTTATCAAGAACCGGTGTCAATAGAATAATTTACTAAGTCTGTCCGATTATCCTGATCAGAATCACTTGAACTGATTAATTCAAGGGTCAACTTTATCTGAATATTCGATGTTAGGTCTCTTTTTTAGAAATGGTGTATGGTCAAGCAAATTAATTTATCCGGTATGTTTTGAAATACCAAGTTTGAAGAAAATCGGAAAACTGCTTATTGATGTCCGTCTGTGTTTCTGTATGTCCGCGATTTTGTTCTCCAACGATTACTCAAAAACGCCTTAAGCGATTAGTCCCAAATTCGGCCATCTTAAATTAACAAAGATCCTTTCGAGTTAAAAAGGTTATGATGCCGATCGTACGATGGGGATGGAAAAGGATGGGGGGGGGGTTGCAAAAAATGTAAAAATATAAAATTTGATAGCACTAGTTGAAAGAGTCTTTATGTCTAAAACGATATATCACATGTTAATTTTTTTCTGAAATGGAGGATAAAAAAATTAAATAAATTAAAATACTCAAAATGTATGAACAACAACCCCTTGAGTCAGGAAAGTTCCATGGAACGAGATCTATCTCGTTCAATGTTCACATTTTTTCTAGTTGTCATCGCTTAGTGTTTTCTTTTTGCAGTACATATTAGCTAACAAGTGAGCTTGAGTAGTGATAGTACAAAGGACATTGGATAACGATTGGGCAAAAGACTTGGCTTGACCCAATTTTAAAAGATTAGTATAATAGTGACAACGAAAGAAAGGCGCAGACCTGTGCCCACAGTGAAGGTGATGAAAACTGTTTACTTTATAATTCTAAGTTTGAAATCAATTTATTTTCATTTTTATGTCCTTTACTTCCCACACCGATAGGTGAGGGGAGTATTGTGATCGCGAAAATTTTCGATTTTGAGATAATACGCTTTTTGGGCGTTTTACGATGTCTACATAACGAAAATCCACGTCACTCATTTCCGCCGGTCTGTATGTCTGTCTGTCGGTCTGTCTATCTGCCGCTTTCTTCTAGCCTCCTAATCTCAGCAACCGCTGCATGGATTGTGATGAAATTTGGGCAGCGATATGCTGTGGGGTCGTAGTAGGTAATGTTCCTATAATTTTGAAAATCGGTGCATAGGCGGCGGAGGAATTAGCAAAAAACAAAAAAAAATAAATATTGCTTAATCTTCGTTTTTAGGCGTTTTAGGGGTTCCTGATCATTTTCTACTTTTTTTGGATGGGGGTGAAATTGGGGTTGCTTTCATAATATACTGTCCACTGACCTATGAAGGAAGACCTAGCAACATAAATAATTTTTTTAGGTCCATTCGAACATTGCCTTGCATACTACAGAAACCAAAGGACTTTTTTCTGGTGTAAACATACGAGAGTATTGCTTTAGATCGTTCTATATTGTGTTACGAGGAAACTGTTGAATTGATTTTAATGAAATTTTGACACAGTATTACTACCGTTGCGAGGATGGCAATCGCATATGGTTTTTATAAATCGTGCCAGTGGCGGCGCAGAAATAATAAAAAAACTAAAAATATAAAAACAGCTCAAACTTCATTTTTAAGCGTTTTAGAGGTTCCTGATCATTTTATGCGTTTCTTTTGGTGCGGGTGAAATTGGGGTGGTTGGGGGGTGGGGGGTTGAAAAACTAAAAAATTTCTGGTATTCATAATAGGCTGTCCACTAACCTGTGAAGAAAGGCCTAGCGACATAAATCACCTTTTTAGGTCCATACGAACATTGCCTAGCCTATTACAGAAACTAAGGGACTTTTTTTTGTACACATACGAGTATTAATTATTGCTTCAGATCGTTTTGTATTTTGTAACGTGGACACTATTAAATTGATTCTAATGAAATTTTGATACAGTATTATTACCGTGGTGAGGATGGAAAACGCGTATGTTTGTGAAACATCGTGTCAGTGGCAGCGTAGCAATAATCAAAAAACTAAAAGAATGGAAACAACTCAAACTTAATTTTTAGATGTTTTAGGGGTTCCTGATCATTTCCTACCTTTTACTTCCCACACCGATAGGTGAGGGGAGTATTGTGATCGCGAAAATTTTCGATTTTGAGATAATACGTTTTTTGTGCGTTTTATGATGTCTACATAACGAAAATCCACGTCACTCATTTCCGTCGGTCTGTCTGTCTGTCGGTCTGTCTGTCGGTCTGTCTGTCGGTCTGTCTGTCGGTCTGTCTGTCGGTCTGTCTGTCGGTCTGTCTGTACGCGTTTTTCTGTCCTCATAATCTCAGTAACCGCTGCTTGGATTGTGATGAAATTTGGACAGCGATATGCTGGGGGGTCGTAGTAGGTAATGTTCTTATAATTTTGAAAATCGGTGCAGGGGCAGCGGAGTAATTAGCAAAAAACAAAAAAAATTAAATATTCCTCAAACTTCGTTTTTAGGCGTTTTAGAGGTTCCTGATCATTTTTTACTTTTTTTTGGGTGTAGGTGAAATTGGGGTGGTTGGGGGGTGGGGGGTTGTAAAATTGAAAAATTTGTTGCTTTCATAATAGACTGTCCACTGACCCATGAAGGAAGACCTAGCAATATAAATAACTTTTTTAGGCCCATCCGAACATTGCCTTGCCTATCACAGAAACCAAAGGACTTAGAATTTTTTGTGGTGTAAACATACGAGAGTATTGCTTTAGATCCTTCTATATTGTGTTACAAGGAAACTGTTGAATTGATGTTAATGAAATTTTGACACAGTATTACTACCGAGGCGAGGATGGAAAACGCTTATGGTTTTTATAAATCGTGCCAGGGGCGGCGCAGAAATAATAAAAAAAAGTAAAAATATAAAAACAGCTCAAACTTCGTTTTTAAGCGTCTTAGAGGTTCCTGATCATTTTCTGCGTTTTTTTTGGGTAGGGTGAAATTGGGGTGGTTAAGGGTGGGGGGGTTGAAAAACTGAGAAATCTCTTGTATTCGTAATAGGCTGTCCACTAACCTGTGAAGGAAGACCTAGCGACATAAATCAACTTTTTAGGTAAATCCGAACATTGCCTAGCGTATTACGGAAACTAAGGGACTTAGAATTTTCTGTACACATACATAAGAGTATTTATTGCTTTAGACCTTTTTGTACTTTGTAACGTGGACACTATTAAATTGATTTTAATTAAATTTTGGCACAGTATTATTACCGTGGTGAGGATGGAAAACGCGTATGTTTGATAAATATCGTGTCAGTGGCAGCGTATATAGCAATAATCAAAAAACTAGAAGTATGAAAACAACTCAAACTTCGTTTTTAGACGTTTTAGGCTGTCCATTGACCTCTGAAGGAAAGACTTAACGGCATAAGACAATTTTAGGGGAGGGAATGCTGCCGATGATTTGGTTGCAAGGGGATCTCAGACTAAAGCTTCATGCTATGGGAAAATAATAAACTGATATCACAGTAATGTGTGGGAAGTACTGAGTCAATCAACTTGACACCATTTTTTTTTAGGTGGCGGTGAAATTGGGGTGGTTGGGGGTGGGGCGTTGTAAAACTGAAAAGTTTGTAGTGTTGATAATAGGCTGTCTATTGACCTGTAAAGGAAAGACCTAGCAGCATAGGACAATTTTAGGAGGGGGGGGGCTGGCGATTATTTGGTTGTAAGGGATCTCAGACTAAAACTTCAACCTATGGGAAAATAATAAACTGGTATCACCGTAATGTGTGGGAAGTATTGAGTCAATCAACTTGACTTATTTTTTACTTCCCACACCGATAGGTGAGGGGAGTATTGTGATCGCGAAAATTTTCGATTTTGAGATAATACGCTTTTTGGGCGTTTTATGATGTCTACATAACGAAAAACCACGTCACTCATTTCCGTCGGTCTGTCTGTCTGTCTGTCTGTCTGTCTGTCTGTCTGTCTGTCTGTCTGTCTGTCTGTCTGTCTGTCTGTCGGTCTGTCTGTCTGTCTGTCGCTTTTTTCTAGCCTCGTAATCTCAGTAACCGCTGCATGGATTGTGATGAAATTTGGGCAGCGGTATGCTGTGGGGTCGTAGTAGGTAATGTTCCTATAATTTTGAAAATCGGTCCATAGGCGGCGGAGTAATTAGCAAAAAACAAAAAAAATTAAATATTGCTGAAACTTCGTTTTTAGGCGTTTTAGGGGTCCCTGATCATTTTATACTTTTTTTTAGGTGGGGGTGAAATTGGGGTGGTTGGGGGGTGGGGGGTTGTAAAATTGAAAAATTTGTTGTATTCGTAATAGACTACCCACTGACCTGTGAAGGAAGACCTAGCGACATAAATAACTTTTTTAGGTCTATCCGAACATTGCCTTATGCCTATTACAGAAACTAAAGGACTTAGAATTTTTTCCGATGTATGCAGGCTGTCCATTTAGTGTGTAATTCTTCGATATCTCGCAAGGTATAGCTGATAGAAGAAAATCTCAAATACAAAAGTTATTTGGTTACTTGAGACGCATATTCTAAAAATATTTTGAAATATACAGGGTGTTGCGGGAAAGTAGGATAGAGATCAATTTGATTTTTTTATAAGGAACTGTAACTTTCTCTCAAATTCCTCTAGTGTCCATCATTGATCTCTATTCAACCCTAAAATATTTTTGGAATCGGTTGCGACGTTGCCAAGTTATAATTTATTTTCTATTAATTTCCGCATTTGCAAGGTCGCAAGTAATACGTCCAAACTGATATGTTCCTTTAACTTTTCTCAATCAGCGAGTTACTTGAATATTAAGCGGATATTATTCTGGATGCTACCAGCAATTTGTATCTACAGGGTGTTTTTGGCAGAATTTTAAATTCCGGCAACTTAAAGGTCGTTTTACTTTGTTTTTTTAAATGGAACACCCTGTCTTTTTTATTTTAAATCGAAATATCTACAAATACTCTATCTCGCCTTGTAATATTTTTTTTTCGCGTTTTCGACGTTGCCAAGTTATAAATTATTTTCCCAAATTTTTAAACAAGTATCCCCGATTTTAATTTATTTTAAATAGAATCCTCTACTTATTTTCATTGCAATGAATTGCGCATGTCGAATTTAGTAAGATCTCGCAATTTCAAAATTTTGTTTTTATTAATTAATGAGATACGGCAACACCGCTTTTTCAGTAAACGGTACCGGAACGCTTAAATTTTCCCAAAACTGCCACAGATGAAGAGGTGAAATTCAATACAAAAGTTTGTATTATTGATAATAGGCTGTTCATTGACCTGTGCAGGAAAGACCTAGCGGCATATGACAATAATTTGGGGGGGGGGGGTACTGGCGATGATTTTGTTGCAAGGGGATCTCAGACTAAATCTTTATGCTATGGGAAAATAATAAACTGGTATCACCGTAATGTGTGGGAAGTACTGAGTCAATCAACTTGACTCCATTTTTTTGTTCATTGTGGACATTCAAAGAGTTCTTTGCCTATTAGAATGGTGTGTTTTTTAGTAAACTGTTAATATTATCTGAGCCTTGTTACTGTAGCAAACTGTTGATAATGAAATACGTTTTTCCATGTGTTACTCGTTTTTTAAATGTTAACACAGCAGTTTTTTTATTTCCTGTAAAAAGTAGAAAATTACAATATGCGATTAGAAAGTCCGATTCTCAACTACTAAAAATTATCGAAATCTCTTTAGAAACCTTCCCGCATTTGAAAACACGGTTTCGTTTACCTTGATTGGTCATGTAATGGAACTTGACGTAGTTGAAGTCTCCTTCTGCGTTCACAAATGCGAATGTGTTCACTCCATATCCGTGTTGGTGTCTGTAGCTGTTTGGAATACCGCGATCTGAGAACATCATCAGCATCGTATGCGTCGATTCAGCTCTGAGAGAAATAAAATCCCAAAACATATCGTAGTCGGGCCTTATATGCGTTTTTGGATTCCTGAAAAAACGAACAGTGAAGTATAATGATAGACATGAACTGTTTTTCATATCCTAAGCAGAACAGTAACTTTATACGATATTCGGCGTGGAACTTCGTATCATGGACATTGTATAATCCGCTCTCTTATGCAGAATATGTTCTGTTCTATGTCAAAAATAACGGCAAAAACTGTTATCCTTATTTGCCGTAAATGACGGTTGCTATAGTCATGAAATTTATTATTTCTGGTGGTCCAAAAGCTCCCTATTAAGGACTAGGTTGTTTGTTATTTTAGGCGTTATTTTATGTGGCCGAAAAACTCCCTATATGTAAACGGAGTGAATATAGCTATAAATATTTTTTTTACTTTGCTGTCATCCTCATTGACTGCTATGGTCATTAGCCTGACATTCTGTGTAGGCCTTGTTAGTGTTTCCCGCCGCCACTTCAGCAACAACACTCTTAATACGTAAAATAGTGAATAGTGAGGTGAGAAATTTTGTTGAGGTTTATGAAAATGTATCTCTTATTGAAAAAAAAAAATAAAAATTGATTTCTGCCTCTGGTGAGATTCGAAGCTGGGACCTTATGGTGGTGGTCACATCACTGCTATAGTGTGCCAACCAACCACGTAATACAAAAAAATTATAGAGCAAGTAGCACCGAAGCATTTCTATTCATTGAGACTGTCATTTTACCTTTTCAGCGTATGGATAAAGTCGGGAAACAGAATAGAGTCCTTCACGAAGAAAGTCGGTAAATTGTTGCCGACTAAGTCCCATATTCCGTCTTCAGTGTAAAACTTAATAGCAAAGCCTCTGACATCGCGCACTGTATCCGGGTATCCCATTTCTCCAGCAACTTGGGAGTATCTGCAAAAGTTAAAAAAATATGACATTAATAATTATATTTAATATCGTTCCTATTTGATCATAAACCTTTTCATGAAGGTCAAGTATGACGTAGCGTTTGGAAAAGCCAGAGAATCGCTTAAGCTTTGATGTGGAAGTTCTTTTTTTTAACTGAGCAGCCTGAGAAGGCAAAGCATAAATGCCAGAGTATCGCGGGCTGCTATAAAAAGGTTATGTTAAGGGAAGTTTGTTGACGCGGGACTTGAGTAGGCCAACGCTAGTAGATACATATCCTGGCAGTATATTCTAAGCCTGTGACATTTTTGGAACAAATATGTGGTGGTACCACTCGGAACTTTATGTATGAAGAATGACCACCTTAAGACAATATGCAGCAGTCCCGCGGGTGCATCTAATATAGGCTTGATGAGTAGTGGAATTATAGAAGATAGCGATGAGGAGCAGATTCTGTTTAAATACCAATCTCAACGTCGAAGAACTGTTTGATGTTGCAATAGACAGAGACGGATTTAGAAACGTGGTCGCCAACTTTCAATGAGAAGTCGGCATTACAAGTAGAAGAAGATGAGTGGTGGAATTATAGAAGATAGCGATGAGGAGCAGATTCCGTTTAAATATAAGTAGAAATGTGAGAGGTCATCAACCGCACGGTTGAGAAAAAGTTGCTCGAGGTGGCGCGTTAAGATTAGCACACCATTCAATCGAATTGACCTTCCCTGCACTGTATTAAGTACTGACAGGCTAGTAGGGGCAACAACTTCCAGATACAAGAGCAAAGCTCCAGGCTATTACTAGCTGAGCAGACATCTATTACTCATGAAAGTGAAAAAATATCCCATTTGCTCCAGATGCTGGAAAGAAGACCAAACTTTGTTTCACTTCCTGGGCAGATGTGCTGTGGCACGACGGAGTTTGCACATGAATCATTATATTCAGCAAATACCAGAAGGTATTGTAGGGTCTTCAGAAAGGAATTTTCCAGAAGGCCGTGAATGTTTTTAGTACTTATACTGTGTGGTCAATAACACAGAGCCAAAGGTGGTATTTCTTTCCCATCACTGTTACAAGCACTCACTCGATAGTGTCAAAGCTGGAGTCCAAGGGTACTAAAATGACAATCACGAGGTGGATTGGGCACATGTTAAGCAACATAAAGGCAAAAGCATTCTTGTGCGGTGTTACACGGGAGATGAAGACGCAAAGAAGTTGCCTGAAAGATGGCATGCTGTCACTGAGACTGTGATGGAACCCCCGATAAACTCCTGGTAACACTAAACGAGAAGGAAAGTATGCTTAAGGATACGCTGATGACATTGTAGTCCTAGTAGGAGGTAAACACATGGGAACAGACGATCAAGTCGTGATGGCTCAGGATGAGGAAGATATCAGCTAGGTATATGGTTAGAAAGTTAAAAGAAGGTGGGTCAAGAGATAAACATGAAATAAACAGAATACCTAGTAATATCGGAAGATTACATAAAGACACTGGCACTAGAAGATAACGTGGAAATAAAGGGAACGAGGAAATTTAAATACCTGGGCTTCACGATAACAAAAGATGCAACAACAGAGGAAGAAATAAAAAATAGACTGGGGCAAACAAGATCCTGCATAAGGCAACTCCATACTGTAATCTGGGATAAAAACATCAGCGGCAAAACTAAAAGGATGATCAAACGATAATTGACATATGCAGCGGAGATGTGGATAACCAACAAGAAGAACCAAAGAAGTATTCTGGCAACCGAAATGGAATACCGGAAAAGATGCTGTGGCCTTACCAGAAAAGACAGAATGGCAGATGGGGAGATACGAAGGAGAATGAAGGTGGAAAAAGACGCTCTACAATATATAGAGGAAAAAAGATTCATCTGATAGGGCCACGTACGTAGATCAGAAAACACTTGGATAAATAAGGTTGCAGAATGGAGCCCCAGGAGAACAAGTAGAAGTAGAAGGCCTAGAAGATCCTGGAAAAATGAAGTGGACGAAGCCATGACAAGAAAAGGGCTGGAAGACGGAGACTGGAGAGACCGAGAAAAATGAAAGACCTGGCTGACGGAAAGTAGACGGCACTAGCTGTAGACAAACTTTAATATATATGTATATAATCGCTAGTGGTGAGATGGTGCCTTACGCAAGGACTATTTGTAAATCTATATAAAACCATCATGGTACCATTCACGAAGCAAAGAATTGTAAAGACCACCGGGCACCATTTCTTTTCAGCAAGCAAGCTAAATACCTAGGAATCAAGTTAGACGATAAACTAACTTGGAACAGCCATCACGAGTCGATCTTAGATTACCTTAACGATGATGAGACGAGCGAACGGACGTACCTGGAGTTTGAACCATTCGATAGTAAACTGGCTGTATACCAGGGTAATCAGACCCACGATGGTGAACAGTGCTATTATATCGTAGCCAGAGCTTCATCAAAGCACAGTATCTAAGGCGCACAAAAAAGTGCAGCATGCTACATGTGTGAGCATAATGGATGCCACGAAGTGTACACCAACTGCATAATTGGAGGTACATACTGCCAAATATCACACCTCTTGATATTTACATAGACGAAGAGGCAAAAATGGCTGCATGAAAAATACAGTGCCATAGCAACTGGTTTAACCACCCCGTAATGAAACACACTACGATACTTGACAACCTGCGGTGCGACATACTTGAGATCCCATCCGACAGAATGCCAAGAGTTGTGGAGACTGAGACCCCATATTATGGTCAACTTGAGTGATAGGAGAACCTCGACATATACTGAATGGTATCGCCTGGTACAGTGGAATATGCATAGATAAAGGATTCAGTAAAAAGACTATGTTAAACAGATAGCCGGGCGGCTCTGATGGCATTGGCAAGTAACCGCTTCTTCCTCTTAGGGTGCCATGCAGGTTTCTGCGTAGGCGTCCATCCTTTCCCTCATCAGATCATCCTATTAATCGCAGCCCTCTATAATTCCTGGAAGCCGCTTATTCCTGTCCAGTGACAGATGTTTCTCAGCCATGATAGCCTTCTTCTTCCAATTCCTCTTCTCCCACCTTCGATCTTACCTTGAAGAATGAGACGCAGGAGGTGATAGCATTCCCCACGCATTATGTGGCCTAGGTAAGCTATTTTTCTCTTCCTTATAACCTCAAAAAGTTCTCGTTCTGTTAACCCAGCTCTCTGGAGAACGTTCTCATTTCTCACATGGTCGACCCAGAACACTCTCAGCATTCGTCGCATTCGATTTTTTTTACAATAGCTGCCTTAAGCGTCCATGCCTCCACGGCATACAATGGAGTAGACCAGACATAACGCTTCCATCGTCCTGTGTCTGAGACTGAAGTTCAAATTTTTTTGGTAAGAAATTTTCGAAGTCTCAGGAAAATTGTCCTAGCTTGTTCAATCTGCATCTCATCTCCTGATCTGGATTCCATTTTCGTTCACCATGTATCCCAGGTATTTAAATTTGCTGATCCGTTCGATGTCCCCTCCATTCAAGTGGATTCGGGTGTTTGGGATATGGTTTCTGCTAACCACCATGAACTTGGTTTTGTTGATATTTATCTTTGGCCTTTCTCGTTAACGCGACTCAGTAGCGTTTGAAGGTCATTCACCGCTATACTTCAAAAATAGTGTCGAACTACCATAATACTCGGACGAAGACGAACAAGGAACATCATCTTGGGCGTCTAGTCACATGGGAGTGGGTGGAAATGAGGGAACCGACATGTGTGCCAAGGAAAGTGCAGAACACCTTCTCCTCGGGCCAGAACCAGCTTGTGGTATATTATACAGCATAGTACGGACAGCTGTCACCAGATTGGTGTCAAATGAGCACCAGAAGCACTGTGACAGAGTATAGTGGGGAATTTTCAGTCTAAGAGGATGCTGAGAGGATTGTATTTCAATACCGCAGACGCTCTCAAATTGGGCAGAAGGAATTACGAAAAGTGGTTGGATGTACAGGGTGTCCCAGTTTGGGCACTTTTACGGGGTATCTCGGTTATTTTTGAAGATAGAGAGTTGCGGTTTTCGCGACAGTGTGCTACTTTTTTGTGAAACTAAAGATGCCGTCAACAAAATTATCATGGCCCTCTTGGTTTTTAAGATACAGGGTAAAATCGAAAATTATCGATTTTGGGACCACACTCGTATCTCGGTTGTATCTTATTTTATAGAAAAGTTGAAAAAAGAGTAATATAGAATTTTTTCTGGAAAATCCAGTGGTGTAGTTTGATTTTTTCTTACTCTAACCACTTTTCAGTTATGATGCAAACATATATTTTTTTAAATGGAACACCCTGTATATTATTTTTGAAGTGAATCGAGAATAATTCAAGCTTTTCAAAAATATATATTAGTATTTAGTTATTTTGAAAATTACGCTCAAAATTTGAATTTTCCTATTTTTACCTTATTTGTAGCAGTAGGCCATGGTTAATCAACTATAAATAATAAGCATCTAAGCAGTTATTACTCTACAAGAGACTTCCTACTCAAATTCGAAAAAACTGAATCAAAATACATTTTTTTAAATAATAATGTCTCATTAAAATGATGAATACTGTGTTATTATAATATTGAGTAGATAGTGGGCTATGACTCATCTATTAAAAACAAAAAAGCAAATCTGTAGAAAACTTGCGAAACTATCAGCTTTTAATTATATTTTTATTCAATATAGCTTTGTTCTTTATGTGTTTTCATTTTAATTATTGTCAATTTTCTATAATAATGGGAGCTCAGATACCCAGCAACCGTTTTCAGATATATTTGCTCGTCTAAAAATAAATATAGTTAGGTACGGATCCTTTATTCAACCACCTCCTGAAACCTATTCCAAGGGGAATAGGAAGCAAACGGAAACAAACGTATTAGGTTACATAGAATCAACGCATTCATCATCTTGTAAGCACAAAGAAGAAACTGTAGGGGTGCAAAAATCAATTGCAGACATAATTCTAAAAAAATACAATTACCATCCATACAAGTTTAAGATGCTTCAACATTTGCACAGGGTCCAAGTTTGGGAATTTTTAATCACCATACATGAAGAAGAGCAATAATTCTTTTAAATGCCATTAAAAGAATAAGAAATTGTGCCAGATTTGCATTCGAGAAAATATAGTCTCCAACTTGAACCAACATCTCTAAAAGCTCCTCGATGTTTTTAGTTTTTATTTTGATTCAAATTCATATTTAATAGTAGTTAATAGCGTTTAAAATACAATTGAATAATTGAGCTTAAAAGTACTGAGTATCTTGTATCTTTAATTGTTTACTTGGATGTTGTTTTTAATAGATTTGATAGATAAGTCATGGCCTACTGCTACAAATAAAGTAAAAAATGAAATTTTGAGTTTAGTTTTCAGAAAAAATTCATACTAATATATATTTTCGAAAAGCTTGAATTATTTCTGATTGACGTAAGAAATAATATACAGGGTGTTCCATTTGAAAAAATATATGTTTGCTTCATAATTAAAAAATGAAAAGTACTACACCACGGGATTCTACAGAAAAATTTCTATAATACCCTTTTTTAAACTGTTTAATAAGATAAAAGACAACCTAGATACGACGGTGGTCCCAAAATCGATAGTTTTCGATTTCATCCTGTATCTCAAAAACCAAGAGGGCCATTACAGCATTTTGGAGCTGGCACAAAACATTTACAAACTTTCTTTCGGGTACTATGTTTTACTTTCTTTTTCTTGGATGACAAAAGCCAATAATCAAGAACATGACAAACATGAAAGACTCTGGATGGGTGGTAAGAAACAAAAATCGCTTTATATCTTTCCAGTTACAAACTATTATATTTTGCTTTTTTTAGACAATGAAACAAAGAGTTTTTTCGTGGCTACCTACATTGACAAAAAATAATATGCAGCATTATTGTTAGTAAAAAATAAAGATAACTAAGAATACAGTCATATTTTGTGGTCAATTCATTTAACTACTGCCATGACATATGAAGGTAAAGTCACAGGTATTTTAATTGCATATAATATATATTATTTATACGTCATAAATTACACAATGGCATTGGCTTACACTTTGTCCCTAACAGCACAGATCCATCCTCCATACTTTCGGCATCGAGTACATCAGGTGCCGAGTAGCTTTTGAGAACAGTCTTCTTGAGTAGTGCAGTACACAATGTGGTACAAAACATGTGTCGTTGTCATAATTTTGTTGACGGCGTCTTTAGTTTCACAAAAAAACAGACAACTGTCGCGAAAACAGCAACTCTCGATCTTCTAAAATAACCGAGATACCCCGTAAAAGTGCCCAAAATGGGACACCCTGTACAGTACCTGCAAAGTTGGGGATTGATGTGGCAAGTACTTAATGTAGGAAGAGAGGTGAGGCAGAGGAAACATCTAGGCACGTTATCTTGGACTGTCCTACCGTTAGTGAAAGCAGAAATGTCCATCTGAATGTAGGCCAGGAGGGAAGACAGAGCGAATGCATCTCAAAGTAAGCCCCTTTGACTGGGAGTGCACAATAAGCCTTAAAACTAAGCGGAAACTGTTAGGGCCGGTTTCACAATGATGGGTTAAGTCAAGGTTGTGTGTTGACCGGAAATTAACCCTAGATGTCATGTTTCACAAATGGTGGTTCTCGATTTTACCTGAGGTTAACTCTGAGTTAACTTGACCCCAAGAAATTCTTGAGCTAACCCCAGGTTTGCGATGACGCATGCACATTAGGCAATGTCACTATGGTTTTGCTACTTGCTAGGCGTTTGAAGTTTCATATTTTATCGCTTACCTTAACGCTTTCCATCGTTATTTTTATTTGAAATGGATGGTTATGGTGTATATGCGTATAGCAGTGATGAAGAAGCAATGAGACCAAGAATATTTCGACCTAGAGTCAATTACTTTGAGGAATATGATGACCATGACTCCTTGGTCTTTTTTAAATTTTTGTATATTTCTTTGAGCACCTTTACAGATCTGCGGCTATTATTTGCACATTTACAATTAAATTCTTCTCCTATCTTTTCCCAGGCGTTGTCTTTTTCGTGCCATGTTGTTGCACCTTTTGTTTTGCATTCTATTACATGCCTGTGCTTTTCTACTAACGAAATAAACAGATATTCTTCTTTTTTTGATTAGTTGTTCGCTGTTTTTGGTTTTTCCATGCTAACACACGGGTACATGCACGACTCTTATTTGAAAAAGCCCCCAGAAACAACTACAACGCCAAACAGTCCAAACACCAACCCAACATAAAAATCTTTTATCTACGCCAAACACCAAATAACTGCGAATGAAATGAAACAACGTCAGTGGAAAAAACCAAAATGAGGTTGAAAATCGCATGGAACTGAAAACTCAATGAACTCATTCTTTGACAGTCTTGTCAGAAAAACACAAAACACCAGCACGAAACACCTAACGCAGGAAGTAAGAAGAAGAATTTTAAATATTGCGGACACAGTACCACCAATCACTAAAAATAAAATACAACTCGCGGTCTGTTAACCCTACGTCACTTTATGATTGTGAAACAAGAGGCGCTCCATTGTTCGAGTTAACTCGCAGATCGAGGTTAGAAAATCGTCAGAGTGACCACTGATTGTGAAACTCGGCCTTAGGGTAACAGAACCCCAACGCCCTAACTACTAAAAGAACTACTACTAGATACTACATGGCTACTTTCTGAAAGACATTCTTAATGATATGAGCTCACCTCACAGCAATCGGGGTCTTCTTCCCAATCTCAGAGAACACCTTGGCAGCAGTGTATTGGGTGATGTCGTGGGTGACCTCAAAGTAACCAAAGGCTCCAGCTCCTTTGGCATGGACCACCCTTTCTGGGATTCGTTCCCTGCTGAAGTGTGACAGTACGTCGATTAGTACCCAATCTTGTAGGAGAATGGGGCCACTGTAGCCCACCGTCAAGCTAGCATCTTTTTGCCCCACAGGGTTACCAGAGGCGGTTGTGATGGACTCCTTCTCTTCCTCCTGTTATACAGGGTGAGTTTTTAGTACCGGCTCGGTAGATAACTCCACTACTGTAGCAGATAGCGAACAAAGTTGTATATAAAAGTTGTAGCCTCGGATATGCCCCTTGCTCAGAAAATATTCATATTTATACAGGGTGATCCATAACTACGTGGTGATGCAGACATGCATTCTTTTAAATGAGACACCCTATATATTATTCCATATCCAAATTCTGCTAATGGTTTCCGTTTATGCAGGGTATTTCAAAAGTTATAACCATTTCTATATCCAATTATTTCTTTCACACGGATGAATAAAAAATGTACTCTAGTTTTAAAATCGGCTATAAAAAAGCCCGCGACGCATATTTGTATACAGGGTGATGTAGTATGCCAAATCTTGATTTTCTATCTTTTTTTAAATGTAACTCCCAATATTTTATTATACCAAAGAATTGCTTTTAATATGCTCTTTCATCATTATATAGCACTTGTTATGGGTGCATTTATCAGTTTCTGAGATATTTCGATTTTTCTACAAATTTTAAATATACCCTCTATTTGTTTACTAAAATTTATTTATTTTGAGAAAGTACTATCAAATTTTATTTTTGATTAACAAACAACTGAAATATAAGGTCATAATGGTACTTCATCGAGTCAAAACACTGAATTAACGAGATAGTGTAGGTCAAGTGTGCTGAGGAAACAATTTTATAGACGTCATGCATAATTATCAAGGAGATCTGTCGGGTGGGCTATGAAATATTAAACGACACAGTGCAAATGAAACGATTCTTCAGTCTTTCAAACGCCTTAGTTTTAGAGTGCCTCCGTTCTGGATATTGCTGTTCATAGTTGATATATTCTAGAGGCAAGTAGGCAATTTCTCAAAGATTCTCCTAAATACCCTCAATGAAAAAATTAATGTTTAAAGCTAGTTTTTCACACAGCACGGAATTATCGAGCAGGTTATCAAAACTGTCAATTTTTCAAAGCCTACCTGATAAATCTGCTTGATAATTATGTATCACGCCTACAAAATTGTTTCCTCAGCATACTTGACTTTATTATCTCGATGATTCAGGGTTTTGACTTCATCAAGTACTATCATGACCTTATAATTCAGGTGTTAGTTAAATAAAAAACAAATTCGATAGTACCTTCTCAAAATAAATTAGTACACAAGTAGGAGCTATATTTTAAATTTACCGAAAAATCGAAATATCTCGGAAACTGATGGATGTAGGTACAACAAGTGCTAAACAAAGATGAAAGAGCATATTAAAAGCAAATTTTTGGTATAATAAAATATTGGTACATTTAAAAAAAAAGAGTGTATCTCGATTTTGCATTCTACATCACCCTGTATACGAATATGCGTCGCGGGATTTTTTTATAGCCTAAAACTAGAGGATATTTTTCATCTTTCCATTTAAAAAAATAATTTTTGACTCATTACTTTTTGATATACAGTACGTTCGTTTGACAGCGATTTGGATATAAAAATGGTTTATAGCTTTTGAAATACCATGTATAATGTTATGTTATAATGCCTTATATTGCGTGGGAAATTATTAGTAGAATCTAAAAATAAGATAATATGTGAGGTGTCTCATTTAAAAAAAATATATGTTTGCATCACCACGTAGTTATGGATCACCCTGTATAAATTAAAATATTTTCTGAGCAAGGAGCATATCCGTGGCTACAACTTTTATGTACAACTTCTTTCGCTATCTTCTACAGTAGTGGAGTTATCGACCGAGCCGGTACTAAAATCTCACCCTGTAGAATTATTAGCTTATTGCTTTAGCAAGTTAATGACGAGTTGGTACATTTATGACAAGGTGACATAGCACTGTATTGTGTAAGGCTTTCGCGGCCCTGGTCCGACAAACTGTTGGTTCTTGGGCTGTTCGGCCATTGTTAACACGCTTCGCTGCTTGACATTTCGCCAAAACGAGTTGGCATCCTTAGGTAGTTTCTCAGTTCCTTGAAACACGCCGAACAGGTAGCAGCTTTTGAGGATGAAAACCGCTCGTGTTGGCGAAACGTCGGACAGCGAAGCGTGCCGACGCCGAGGCGGTGAAGCGTGTCGATGTCAGCCGAACAGCCCAAGAAGCAACAATTCATTGAATAGCATTATTTTGGGTTATATTTATTTGGACATTAGGATGTCAGTGGATCATCTGTACAAACGAAACTCTGTGAAACGAAACCACAATTTGTTGATAATAAAATAAGAAAAAAATCTAGGCTTTTTTCCTCATACTGATAGTTTAATGCTTTTTGACATTTTGATTTCACAAAATTATAACTTTTGAACCTTGAACCACAATCTTACATATACAATAATAATGCATGATAAATAAAATATACTGCATCTATGCAATTTTCTGAAATTGGAAAAGTCCTAAAAAAACTAATAGGCTTTAAAAATGGATTTTTAGAAATTATAGATTCTTCCTCATTTCTATTTTGAGTTAATAATATCCCTCATTTCATTAATCCACACCCAATATCCTATCTAAGAAATATCTCAAATTCCATAAATTTACGCGATAACTGATGGTTTTTGATTGATTTTTTAAATGTAAACGAATCATGACTAACATGCAATATGTCAACAAGCACTAGCAAATATTTACAGCAACTAAATGTGTCGTGTTTGTTATTGCAACTGAAACCTGATTTAATAACAGCCTACCTAGAGAAAAAAAAATTACATTTGGAAATGTGACTGTACGTGTACTGAGTCACTGATAAGGAGGTATCTACAAAACGAAGTGATATTTACAAAGTACACTTTTTCATGTAAATATGTTTGGAAAAACATAATCTTCAACATTTACACCAATATACCGTGACATAAAAAAGCTACATTATTCACAGGCTTAATGTATACCAGGTGTCGAACTAAGAACAAATTTGAATTTCTTGCCTCAAAAAAGCCGAGTTATTACCCAAAGAATCTGCAGTGAGGAAGTTTCCATTTTTTTCAAATTTTAGTTAATCAGATAGTCCTAAAGAGTTAGAGAACAACGGCGAAAAAATTTTGTAATTATCTCCATTCATAGAAAAGTTATAGTCCTTCAAAGTTTGAATTGCCGTATCCTCCGCGCGAAGCGCTGTGACGTCACACGTCACACGACACAACGCAAGCCTGTGTACGCCCTGTCGAGGATGCTGCTCCCGCAAGCCACCGCGCCGCCGGCCTCCTCATTCATGTTGGTATTCCTTGTTTTCAGTAGGGTAGGCGACGCCGACGGTGACAAAATGATTCACTGCAGTTTATTGGTACTCGTATTATTAGAATATGTCTAGCAGACCGAGAAAAACCACCATATACCACACCACACCACAAATATTTCAATGGATAGCTTATCATGAATACAAAAAATTGAGTTTTATGTTTTTAGTAATACTGTGTGAAAATTTAATTGAAATCAATCCTATAGTTTCCTAGTTACACCATACAGAATGATCAGAAGCAATACTCTCGCACGTATACATCAGGAAGTCGACGATCCGTAATAGCCAAGGTAATGTTCGGATGCACCTAAAAATGTGTATTATGACGCTAGGCCTTTCTTTCATAGGTTAGTGGACGGCCTGTTATGAATACAATAATTTTTCAGCTTTACAACCCCCCTCCCCCCACTCACCCCAATATCACCCCCATCCAAAAAAGTAGAAAATGATCAGGAACGTCTTCTTTGGAAACTTCTCCGTTCTGCTGTGTACCATTAATTAGGGGACACCCTGTATATGGTCATTTTCTATTTTCTGATACTGTTATGCAACTTATTGCTTACAACCAACTTAGCTCAAAACAAACTTCACTTCACACCGAATTAGTTGTTAGTTGAATTTTAGTGGTTAGAATCATTCAACAATGAAACTCACTAAGTCCTCTATGGTGGACATACGCGATGGGGGTAAGACCCATGATAACATAATATGCACCTTTGCATTTTGAAGAACTGAACTTACAACAGGAAATCGTCTGGTATACATACCGTCAAAGATCGAGCAGGAGGTAAGGTAAGGATGACAAAGGAGCGTACGGTATCGCAATACTCATATACAGTCAGGCCAAACTTAGGGCACTCGGAAGCTCCAAAGTGACGTCTGCAATAATCTTGGACTGCCAAAAGGAGCTCTCTGGCTGACGGAATATAACAAAGTAATACTGAAGTTGAGCTTGCTAGAATCATCATGGATTGTATAGTGGCGCTGAATTCGCCTTAGGGGTGCCCAAAAGCGCAATTATGTACCAGGTCAAGGCATGTGTGAAACTCCAGGAGTTGGAATATGCCATGGACAAGGAGGATGAAATTGAGGCCATTTTTTCAGTTCTATATTCTTAAGCCTTACTGCTGCTTCTCAGGAAGAACTAGAACTTAGAACAACGTACCTAGTTCGTCATATTATCTTGGTATTAACCACAGCATATAAAACAACCAGCATAATATCTCTGAGGATTTCCTATATAAAAATGGTTTCCAAAAGATTTGACCTTGGGAAGGTTTATGGATGATTTTATGGCTGTGAAGTTTAGGTAGAGATACGAAAATGAAAATATCGGTACCGGAACCAACTCGATATTTTCTAGCCACCTAGGCGCGTTTGGTCCGTACAGAGCATTTTGTGCAACTGATTACACCCCTCAATAATTATATAATTATTTTCGATACCGATACAAAAGTATCAATACCAGCTTGGAATGCCTCAAAAAGTATCGATGACAAAAATACTCGATATTAGTGCAGAAGTATCGAAGTATCGTTAGCATCCCTATAAAAAACCCTCCAAAAGTGGGGATGCGCGTGAGGTATTGTGCTGGTTGTTTACTATGCTGTGGTATTAACTACAACAAGACCAAGGTTATGATCGTAGATAGAGAGCACGATAATCATCGAGAAATAAAGTCAGTAGGCCGTTGTGAAGTAGTTCAAAGTTTTGTGTACCTCGGTTCTTTGATCGACAATTCGGGTAACTGTGAAAATGAGATTCAAAGGCGCATTGAACAGGCACGTGTGACCATGTCAAAGCTTACTAAAATATGGCGTGACCATAACATCACTCATCACTGAAGGTACCAAAATGTCGCTGGTTTAGTCTCTTGTGTACCCCATATTTTTGTATGCCTCGGAAACTTGGACTATTAGAAAGGCAGATCGAGCTCGCATAGATGCTTTTGAAATATGGACGTGAAGGGGAATGCTGAGAGTCCATTATACCGCCCATCGAACTAACGTTTCCATACATGATGAGCTCGGCAATCCAAAGAGACTATCCTCCATTGTGTCGAGAATGCTTCTATTCTTCGGACATATTCACAGAAACGATAATATGGAGAAACTTGTGTTCAGGGTCATGCTCTGAGGGGGCGGCGCCGTGGCCGTTCCCCTACACGCTGGGTGGATACGACGAAACAGTTCCTGGATATGAGTATCAAGAGTGCCACTGAGCTGACAGTAAATCGCGAACGATGACGAGCTACAGTTCTCAAAACTATTGATAATATTCGTGTCGGCAATACTCTAGCTCCGACTTAATGCATTTTAGGAGTTCCCAACATGTCTGTTAAGACATTGTGACTATGATGATCATATTCTAAAAATAAATAACAGTACTCACCCCTTTTTCTCTAGCATACTCCAGCAACTGGTTCGAGGTCGCGTCACGCAGCAGTGAAGACTGGTAAGGCATTTTTTAAATAAAAATTGTTCGGTTGTCAATGACGAAAACTGAACTGATGACCTAGGTCATGCCCGCATGCAATTTATAGTAACTTTAATGCACTATCTGAAGGAAATTGTAGTCTGGAAATGCCACAAAAATAAACAGCGTCGTCTGTAGACGATTTTGTGTAGGCGCTCCAGAAAAAAACCGCAAACCTGCGTAGAATTGATTTAGAAAGTACATTGCACTTTTATCGTCGTTGTTTGGTTCTTGTACAAAAACTTATTATTGTGGTAGTATTGTGCAAAAATATCATACATAGATATTATTAGACAGTATCCGGTGGATGTATCATAATCCAGTAGTCATGGACTTTTAACTGTAGATATATTTAGGTACCTCAGACCAACCTTATTTGGAACATCACTTCACCTCTCCCAACCAGTAAAATATCTAAGCGTAATTATAGACTCGAAGCTGAATTGGAGACAACATGTAGAACATAAAGTCAACAAGGCCCGTAATTTGTTATGGGCATGTAGAAGGATTGTAGGAGTGAACTGGAGGCTGACTCCCAAAGTATAGTGTCCTGACTCTATATCACAATCGTAAGGCCGTCTTTATTATATGGATCACAACTTTCGTGACCATGTGTAAGAATGGAAACAACCAAAGCAAAGTGACGACGAGGGACGTGAAGCTGAAGCCTTCGCTATTAGCTGCGGCTTGGAGCAGATAGTCAAAGAACCAACAAGGATCCCCAGCCGCCACGGCGATTTTGCCAGTCTGTTGGACCTATATCTCACAGCTATTCCAACAATCTACACAATGAAAGTACCCGCCCCACTGGGATCGTCTGACCATAACACCCGTCTCAACGCTATGCAGAATGGATTCTCCGGCTCTCCACCATACAAAGCTTTGCCGGGTCTGGCATTACGGATCAGTAAAGTCGGACGACCTAAGGGAATACTATCAGTCCTTTCCCTGGAACGACGTCTGCTTCAAGTCACGAGACTCATCAGCCTGCGCCCAAGAAATAACAGAGGTAGGTATTAATATCCGGCATGGAAGCCAATATTCCTCATGTCGTCAAGCATCCCTCCAAAAACAAGCCATGGTTCAATCAGCGTTGTAGAGATGCGGTTACCTCTAAAAACCAACATTACAAAGAATGTAGGAAAAATCAAAATGCCGAGAACCACCGCAGTTTTATCGACGCCAGAAATCACTGTAAACGCGTGATTGACACCAGCAAGGAGGAACACAACCAAAAAGTTAAGAAGAAGCTCCTCTCATGTCCTAGTTCATCCAGAACATTCTGGTCTGTAGCTAAGGCTGTTAGTCAGAACTTTTCCTATTCGTCAATACCACCTTTGACCAGAGAGGACAAGTCCATCGCTTCTGCTCCTAAAGAAAAAGCAGACATCTTGGGGAAGCTCTTCGTAGCCAATTCTACTGTAGAATTTCAAGGAAGCACTCCGACCACCACCATTAGCGTGAACTCGAAAATGGCAGAGGTCAAATTTCAACATCGAAATGTAAAAAGCATCCTCCAAAAACTGAACACGAATAAATCTACTGGTCCTGACCAAATTCCAGCCATTGTCCTTAAACGCTGTGCCGCTGATCTTGCACCTATTCTTTGCAAGCTCTTCAAACTTTCGTATCAACGAGGCGTATTTCCCGCTTCGTGGAAGATTGGCTGCGTACAACCCATCCCTAAGAAAGGCAAAAAACTGAACCCACCAATTATAGACCTGTGACCCTCCTCAACATCATGTCTAAGGTTATGGAGGCTGTCATTAACACTTAGCTCCTTAAATACCTGGACAACAATAACGTCATAAATAATCGCCAGTATGGCTTCCGTAAGCACAGGTCTACAGGTGACCTCCTTGCCTACGTCACTCAATTGTGGAACAGAGCAATAGACAATCATGGCGAATCCCGTATTGTTGCACTTGACATATCGAAAGCTTTCGACAGAGTCTGGCATGAGAGAGTTCTGGTCAAGCTTACTGCTTATGGACTGCCACCTGGCCTGCGCCAGTGGCTGAATAGCTTTTTGAACGACCGATCTCTGTTTGTTGTAGTCGAGGTCTGTTCATCAGACGTATTTTCAATAAACGCCGATATTCCTCAGGAATCTGTCCTATCCCCTACACTGTTTTTGCTGTACATCAACGAGCTGCTGGAAATAACATCCAATCCAATCTACAGCTTCGCAGATGACAGTGCTTAGTATATTAGTGTCGTGCATGGAACCAGGCAAGCCACTATCATCCCAGCAGACGGTACGTCGGCGACAGCAGCATGCCACACAGATCTACGCAGATATCAAAACAATAATTGTATGTATGTATGTAAACGTCTTTATTCTTGCACAAAGAATACAGAAGTGGGCGGAGTTTAGCTTTAAAGCTATTCTACCACTCAAACCCAAATTTGTCGAGTGGGGATTAGCAAATAAATTACAGTTCAACGTACAACGTACAAAAAAGGCAACAACACTTACAAAGAAGTCTCACGATGGCTTACCAATCGTGGAAATGGAGGGTCACCCCATAGTCGAATCACCTTCCGTCAAGCTTTTGGGGATCAACATCAACAGTAACATGTCCTGGCATGACCACGCCGTCAGTATTGCTAAAACGGCATCCCAGAAGCTTGGAGTTTTGTTCTGCTGTAGGAAGTTGTATACACCAGAGCAACTGCTGCTGCTTTACAAGGCACAGATCCGACCATCGCTGGAGTATTGCTCCCTTGTGTGGGGATGCGCTCCGAAGCACTCTCTAAAGCTTCTGGACGCCATCCAGAAAAGAGCAATTAGATTAATCGATACGCCTAACCTCACAAAGGACCTCCACAGTCTGGAACATCGAAGGAGGGTGGCTGACCTATCCCTTTTTACAGATTCTATTACGGAAGATGTTCGAGTGAGCTCTCCCAGATAATAACACCAACGGCCGTCCCAACGAGGAACACTAGAGAGGCTCTGCGAGCTCATCCTTACCAGGTCGAGGTCCCTATTCCCCGAACCAGTCTCCTCCAGCATTCCTTCTTTTGGAGAACTTCGACGCTGCGGAATCAGCTGCCGGGAAATTTGTTTCCCGACGGCTACAACCTGCAGCGTTTCAAGTCTAACGTGAACCGACACATCCTCTCGTAGCGCTTCTACAGCGCCATAGGCTTTCAGCCTTTGCGGGAGGCTGACCATAAAAAAAACTAAAATTCGGCGCTTGGCTTGTGTCAGTATAACAGGTGCAGTACGGACGACTTCGTTGAGGCTTTAGAAATCAGTGCTGAATCTCTCTCCACTTGACTTTGTAAACCCTGGCAGGTGACACTCTGTCATCCTCTCGGAACTGCAAAGTGATGATCCTATCTTACATAATTATGATGAGGAGTCATATATTTTCTCCCACATATTGCTTTGACTGAAAATTTACTGTGAAGTATCCTACAAGAGAAAAGTGAGGGTCAAGCGGCAGGTGGCCTTTCGAAGAGGGAGGGGTTGTCTGGTGTACAGGGTGTTTCCTAATTGAATGTCATTATTTATGAGGGCGATTTTTGGGTCCATTTTAAGAGGAAAACTTCATATGAACGTATGTCCTAAACGTCTTACCTTTTGAGATACAGGGTGGTAAAGTTTTCAAAAAAAAAATTATTTATTATTAATATATAAAATACCACTCCAGATATTTTAATGAAATTCCTCATACATGTACTATGAATCAAGAGGCATTTTGTATCCCTTTTTCTTAAATTTCCACCAGTGGCATTCGTACGTAATTTGACCTGCCTATGTTGGTAGACATTGATGGTATGCCACTTGTCTCTCCTAAAATATAGATTATTTTTAAAATCCTCACTCATTTCTAACCAAAGTTGAACACTTGATTTTTTTCAATCCGATGCACGGTTTTCGCTTAAAAAATAAAAAACCGTTTCTCCGTAAGATCGCAACAATATCGTATCACCATGCAGATACATACGTAGATTGTAGTTTTTTAGATGAAACCCGTACGTTGGACTAAAAAAATCAAATAATTTACTTATAATCCAAATACGAGATCAGAATTAGCCCGTGTGTGTTCAGATTTTTAATATTTGAAATAATATACAATCATGTTTATTCTGGCTGTTTTTGAGGTTAGATACAGGTTGCACAATACGTCCATACTGGACTAATCGGTGACACTCTCTCGGCCAATCACCTCCAGCCGCTTTCTCATCGGTGAGCGGTTGGTCATCTTCACTTACTTATCCGTCTTGTCAATTGTCCTCACTGCAGAAAGCCGATGCATCAGCGGGACTGCCACACCTTATCTCATCGCTGCCGTTCTTTTTACATTGAGAACGACTAAGTACATGTAGTACCTAGGGCTTATAAATTATACATGTGATGTCTTCAATCGTACTTATGAATGTCGGCGTATTAAAAGCCCTCAATTCCCGCAAATATATAGAGACTTATTTAAAACTGGGACTTGTTCTTATTGATTCGTGACTAAATGAGAAGTTATATTTGCATAAATAAATATTGTCACGGCGGCCTCTTTTTCTCCACCCAAGGAATTAAATTGGACGTAGCTTTCACCATTTTACTTCACAACTTAATACAATATCTCTTAACTTCATCTCAGCTACAACTCAACTCAACTACTGAACTACTCCCGCCACCCTACCCGTTGCGCCTTATTTATATACACTCCATCGAACAATCTAGAGAATTCGAGACATTCAGATGAGAGTCTAGAAAGCCCATCCGTCATTCCGGAAAACTCTAGACGATTCGATGACGTTTACACTTCAAAGATCTAACCTAACACTTTGACTTTACATCATGCATGAAAACTAATACACAATACACGAATACCATATACAGTATGTTACATTCTTCCCCCCTTAGCGTTCGGCGTCCTCGACGAACAACTTCGATTCTGGTGTCACCACAGACATCAGTATGGTCGACCTTCGGTTTTCCACTTCCCGTACATAACGTGTAGCCCAAGTCATTGAGGTGGTTCGTCACCAAGTAGGGTCCCTCCAAATGATGTTGAAGCTTCGGACATCTACCGTTCTTTCTGTCGTGTGTTGTAAGACAATACCAGATCACCTTGTAACTGCGATATCCTTTGCTCAACTTGTGATTCTCATTTTCTGCTCCAGCAGCGTTCTCTTTTCCTAACTCTGCTATCATCCTCTTCAGTTGCGCCTTTTCGTCTTGTCGCCTTCTCGTCACTCAGGTTGCTCTGTAGTTCCTCCGTGAGTCTGCTGAGTTTGTCTTCCAGTTGCGCAATCCTGTTCTTCTGCTTACCATCCTCGCTCCTTAGTTGCGCGGCTTGATCAGAGCCCCATGACACGTCCTTGAGCGCAACGTTAAGCTCTGTTCCTATCGTCGCGTTTTCTCTCTCCCTCTGCGCCAATATTTGCTTCAAATCTACATCGTCACTTTGCATCGCTGATATTTCGTACACACCTTTGTTTGCATTTTCAATGACTTTGTTCGATTTCTTTCTCAATATTTATCTGGCACTATTATTCTAATATGCAGAAGAGTGTATTTTTAAGGGTTAGTCGCGGTAAAGGCTTTGCCTTCGACGTGGAAATATTTGTAATTCTTACAAATGAATTGAATTGAATTGAATGATGAAAGAGAAATTATGTAAAGGCTTTGAGGATAACTTTTGACGAGAGTTTGAATTTTAAACGGCATATAAATGATTTTGCAGCAAAATCCCATAAAATGTTGGGGCTTATCCAAATATCTGCTTGTTATCTTACACTGCGGTCCTGGAAATCCATTTTGTGTGGTCCAGTGAGATCAGCATTGGAGTACAACTCTGTTATTTGGTGTCCTACAGACTATCAGGAAATATTGCTGGTGAAAAGAGTTCAGAATGGGTTTTTAAGGGATTATGCACATAAATTGGGGCTTCGGCATGATTTCTACAAATATCCCAATACTTGAAATTGTTAAATAGAAGCATATTTGGAGTTTGGAGTTAGCAGTAGTAGACTTTCAAATTTACTGAAGCTTGTTAACTTTAATACTAATAGGAGGACTAGGGTATCGGATATTTTCTTTGAGCTAAGTTATACTACTAATTATGATAGAAACGACCCATCAACAAGGACGGTACGTCTTGCTCACACGAATGACCTTCCATACTTTGACTCTTCAGGGGCTACTTTCAAATCAGCTATTAAGAATATGTGTACATAAGTAGCCATACATTTGTAATATTCTGTTATGTAACTGTAAAAATGCACACTTTCGCTATAATTGTAATTTTTTGTTTTATTTTTATTCTCTTATTTATTTATGTCTTCTGATTTCATTGTTGTATGGTTTATCAGTAAATAAATAAAAAATAAATAAATGATGTTACTACGCTCCTTCTATCTCATAAAGAGTGCTCATCAGACACCATTAGTAAGTAAAATAATTTACGTTTAAAGAGCACACTTGAAGTGCTTTTAAATTTCAAGAGCCACACTATTTACCAATAAATATGTATAATTTGGGGCATTCAATTTCATCGCTGTCATTTGGTGATAAAAACAAAAACAGAGCTCAGTGGTGATTTCAACTACACATCAAAGGTCGATGACAACCGTTGTAAATTTAGAATTTGAATCTGTCGTAGAGGGAATCAGCAGGCTATTTTTTGTATCAATCAATTTTTACGAGGTTATTTCGGGCGTACTGAGCCAAGATGCTCAATTATCCAATTATTCGACGTTATATATATACTTATACAGGGTGTCCCACGACGATTAAGACAAGCAATATATCGGATCTGGGCAGTAGTAGCGAACTATAATTTTGGAGGTATAAATTAGAGCAAATATAGTATCTTTTCTTATTATTGCGTCACCCAATGAGGTATTTGTTATCGGTCACGTGATGTCCGATTCAAAATTTTTAATGGGAGACCCTGTACGAGTATATTTGTGACTTTTTGTGTTCCTCCCGATAATACAATTCCAACAAACTAGCACACTTGGGGTCTAAAGCGAATAATTCAAGAGCTACAGGTACTTAAAGGACTGTACCACTAACAGTTTTTTCTGGGACTCTTCGATGTCTACGTGAGATAGCAACCTTTCGACGATGCCCCAGTGATGCCTGCAGGCCTCATCTATATGATCCCGAAGATGAGGACCAAATTCCTCGAAATGGTGAACAAGATCCTACAGCATCCACTTACACTGTTGTAAATCGCCTCAATACGGTATTTCGCAGTGGAAGGTGTGGTTCACCGCGCACACGACGGGTCTGTATCCGCACCATTACATGCCAATAAATATTTTGAAGAAAGGCCATCCTGTCAGAAGAATGGATTTTTGTCGACTTATGCTTTATATGGAAGTCGAAGACGCAACTTTTTGCAGTAGGAACATCTGGACGGATGAGTCCGTACATAACTGAAAATCTATGGATATAAGATACTTTATAAAATGACCTGCATATTTTGCTTGCGTGGCTAGCGGCTTTGAAATCCGTTTTAAATTACAACTTTAAGATTTCTTCTGAAATTATACAGTTTTGAGACCCTCTACTGAAGTGTTGGTTAACCGATTCCTTTTTATGACTAATTTTGATGCAAAAGAACATTATTCAATTACTTATAATAAAAATTAGCAATCCGACGACAAGTTTAGGCCCAGCGGTCCGTTGAAACTTTGTATTCAAGGAGATCCATTACGATTTTACCATAAAGTGAAAATTATATGGTGGCATTTTAAGATAAATTCATTTTTTTTTCTAACGCCTCTTCAAGTCCCTTTCGGCACCTGCCGAGGTGAACATCGTCTCTATGGAGGAGGAAAAGCGGACCAAATATCAAGAGTTGCTCGGACAAGTTCGCAGGCTCTGGCCAGACTACACTGTAAGTCTGCTGGTTATGGTCATTGGATCCCTAGGTGGAATAAGGAATACGCTGCTCTCTGCTTTGCGTAAAATACCGGTGTGCCGTGCGGCGGCGCATATCTTGACCGCCAGAATGCAGAACACCGTCATCTTCGGGTCCCTTCGTCTACTTAGGGCGCACGATTCGCGGACCAAGTTATTACTTATCTTCCGTTGTGAGGAGTAGTCACTGTCCATTTATAGGGCGATATTAAATCATGATACAAAGACAAAGGAGAAAAAATCATAATAGGTGAACTACAAACAAAGAAATTCAAATAAAGATTTTTTATATCACATTCTGTAAAAACGGAAGTTTTCAATGACGAATCTACAGGGTTGAGATAAAGTATGGAACCAAGCGAATAACTTTGAAACGGAAAGAAGTGTAGTGACGTATAATGCATCTGAAGACATTATGTTAGCTATTAGTGTACTTCCGGTTTAACCGGAATTCTTCCTTTATCATTTCAGATGTTTAAAATGCCGGCCATTTAAAGTCTTAATGATGATCGGTTTTGGCGATCGCGTGAGAACTGACAAATAAGTGTGTCAACTTTTCAATGATTTACATCCCGATAGGGGTCCTATAACACGTTCGGCGGTGACTAAAACACTAAAACGTTTTAATTTGACTGGAAATATTAAAAATTTACCTAAAACGGAAAGACCGCACACCGCCAGGGACGAATTTGTGAGATAAATAAAAAAGGTTTATCTTTCCCCTTTTTACAGAAACAAATACTAACCAAAGTTTACGGAAATATTTATTCCGTAAACTTTGACGATACGCGGCATTGCAGCCTATCCTTTCTAAGAATGTGGAATGCGTAAATTTGGAGTACTATGTTATTTCCTTGATTAATTGATCATTACTTACCATATATGGAAATCTTCCAATGTCTTCTTGGGAGTGCGAACCAGTTCTTTGAAATGTAGTGGAATTAAATAGCAGGTTTAATAGTTGCTGAATTATAGCTGATTCCACCACAAGCTTAATAGTTCTACGGCTCCGCAGACGAAAGTAGATACATGAATATCATGCATGGAATCAGACAAGCCACTATCATCCCAGGAGATGGTATGTCGGCGGCAGCAATATGCCTCACAGTACAATGTACACATCAAAACGATTAGCGAGTGAGGATTAGAAAATAAAGTAAAGTTTAACGCACATACAACTCAGGCATCAACACTGACAAACAAGTCTCACGTTGGCTTACCAACTGGGGAAATGGAGGCTCACACAGTAGGCGGGTCACCTTCCGCTAATATTAATCCGTTAGGGGATCAATATCAACAATAACATGCCCTGGCACGACGATATCGTACATATTGCTAAAACGGTATCCCAGAAGCTTGGGATTTTGTTCGGCTGTAGGAAGCGGTATACCCCAGAGCAACTAAGGACCATCGTTAGAGTATTGCTCCCATGTGTGGGGATGTGCTCCGAAGCTTCTGGACTCCATCCAGAAGAGAGCAATTAGACTATTCGGTATACCTAACTTCACAAAGGACCTCCACAGCCTTAAATGTCGAAAAAGGGTGGCTGACCTGTCCCTGTTTTACAGATTCTATCTTAGATAATAACACCAAACACCGTCCGAACGAGGAACACCAGAGAGGCTCTGCGAGCTCATCCTTACCAGGTCGAAGTCCCTACTCCCCGACAGAGTTTCCTCCATCATTCCTTTTTTCCTTCGGTCCTGTCGAATGAGCTGCCAGGGAATTTATTTCCCGACGGCTACAACCTGCAGTGTTTCAAATCTAACGTGCATAGACACTTCTCCTCTCGCAGCGTTTTTACAACGCCATAGGCTTTCAGCCTTTGCGGGAGACTAACCATAAAATAAGGAATACAATGTTTGCAATAATGTTTTTGGAAATGTTGGTTTTAAAATCTAAAACCTAAAAATAAGATTAGTCTCTGATCAGACTTCTGCTTTAGCAAGAGGCACCTTGTAGTATGTACAATAAATTTGCAGCTTTGTGTGTGTTTTTTTATAATTAGGATCATAGGAATATTTCAGCTTGTGACAGAGAAGACAACTAGGTATACCACCAAGAGTGACTTATCTAGCGGAACTTTCAAGAAAACTTCAACACAAGGGATCATATTCTTCTTCGCACCTAACTTTTTCAATCAGATACTTTACACAATGAGACAGGTTCAAACACTTAAAAGATTCAAAATGACAGTCAAAAAATCTATTGTAGAGAAAAAATGTAGTCAAGTTGATTATTGACTCAGTACTTCCCACACATTACGATACCAGTTTATTATTTTCCCATAGCATGAAGCTATAGTCTGAAATCCCTCCCTGCAACCAAATCATCGCCCATTTGCCCGCAAAAAAACAACCAACACAAAAACTCTGGTAAATAGTTCCTTGCGTCTCCCTCCTTAGGAACTAGGACGTCACAGTTTTGATTCTGCATGCGATGCGAAACGCTCGGGAGCTTAGAAACCGTCTAAAAACGAAGTATGAGCTGTTTCTATATTTTATAGTTATATATTATGTATATTTTATAGTTAGTTTATAGTTGTATATAGTTTTTTGATTATTGTTGCGCCGCCACTGACACGATTTTCCAGAAGCTGACGTGTTTTCCATTCTCGACGCGATAGTAATTCCTGTGTCGAAATTTCATTAAAATCAATTCAATCATTTTCGCTTTACGCAATATACATAGAACAAAATTAAGCAACACTCGTATATGTAAACATCACAAAATTCCCATGGTTTCTGTAATAGGCAAGCCAATGTTCAGATGAACTTAAAAAAAGAATATGCCGCTAGGTATTTTTTCCCATAGGCCAATGGACACACTATTATGAATATGACAAATTTTTCAGTTTTACAACCCCCCACCCCCCAACCACTCCAAATGCACCCCTACCCAAAAAAAAGTATAAAATGGTCAGAAACCCCTAAAACGCCTAAAAACAAAGTTTGAGCTGTTTTTATATTTTTGGTTTTTTTATTATTGCTGCGCTGCCATTGACACGATTTTTCCAAAACATACGCGTTTTCCATCCTCGCTGCGGTAGTAATACTGTGTCAAAATTTCATTAAAATACATTCAGCCATTTTCGCGTTAAGCAATATACAACGATCTAAAACAATACTCGTATGTATACATCACAAATTCTAAGTCCCTTGGTTTCTATTATAAGCGAGGCAATGTTTGGATGGACCTAAAAACGTGAATTATGCCGCTAGGCCTTTCATTCACAGGTCATTGGACAGCCCATTATGAGTACAATAAATTTTTCAGTTTTACAACCCCCCACCCCCCAACCACCCCAAATTCACCCCCACCCAAAAAAAAGTAGAAAATGATCCGGAACTCCTGAAACGCCTAAAAACGAAATTTTAGGAATGTCTAATTTTTTTGTTTTTTGCTAATTACTCCGCCGCCAATGCACCGATTTTCAAAATTTTAGCAGCATTACCTACTAGGACCCCACGGCATATCGCTGCCCAAATTTCATCACAATCCATGCAGCGGTTACTGAGATTACGAGGGTAGAAAAACGCGACAAACAGACAGACAGACCGACAGATAGACCGACAGACCGACAGACAGACAGACCGACGGAAATGAGTGACGTGGATTTTCGTTATGTAGACATCATGAAACGCCCAAAAAGTGGATTATCTCAAAATCGAAAATTTTCGCGATCACAATACTCCCCTCACCTATCGGTGTGGGAAGTAAAAACCCATTTTTACAGCAATACTGGACAGATGACTTTATTTTGCTATAACCTTATCTGCATAGATACCATAATACCATCGCATTGATTCATCTGTGTATTTTACTTTTCTTTTCTTTTTCTCTATACCTGCAAATATGTCCAAATGTACAGTTTATAAGAAGCTTCCCTAAACTAGGGATGAGGTAAAACAGACTTGTTGCCTAGATTGCCTAGATAGTAGTACCTAGTTTCATACTCTAAATAACGTAAAATACACATTTCACGTATTTTCCAACTTAGAGAACAATAAACAAACAAAACAACAAAACTTGTCTATGGGACTTTTTCCTAATCGATTGGATAAAAAATTAGGAGTATTATAGCCAGCCTAGACCACAAATAAGTTTTAAACCCCGGCCACACGTGCAGGCTTTACCTCGTACTTACTTGTGCAGACCAGTTTGTATCGGGAAGCCCGTGCATGTGGATGGTAAGACGGTAGCTTGAGCAAACCGAAAAGCGCGGCGTATGTAAATTTCAGTCTACTAAAAGTTTTGGCTTATGTCAGAGAGAACACTGTCCACACGCACGGGCTTTCCGATACAAACTGGTTTGCACAAGTACTACGGGATAAAGCATGCACGTGTGGCCGCTCTTTAAAAGTAAAGTATTCTTGTAGTCTCATAACTTACATTTTATTTTGATCTGTCTTTTCAAATTTCTAATTTCTTTGACCCTGAACAATATCTCACTTGCCCCTATTGTTTTATTTAATCAGCAAAACTCTAACCTGTTCCGAAAATTGAAAAATAAGCGAGATACAGAATAAAAAAAGTAAACTTGGGCTGTTATGTCAAAACGTACCTACGTTTTTATGTTTAGCCTTTTGCTCGGATTTTTGACTTATCGATTGGGCGTTGTACATGCAATAGTTACTTTTTGTTTATCGTTGTTAATTTTTATTCGTATTATGTGGTGGTGGATTAGACAAACATTCGAGCAAAAAACTAAATATAAACAGACAAGATAAGTTTTGACACACAAGCCCAGACTTACATTTTTGATTCTATATCTCGCTTATTATTTGGTTTTCAAAAAAAGTTATTTGAAAGGATGTTTATTCTAACGACTTCTACATACCAATTTATAGAAAGTAGGTACCACTTTAGTGTAGGAAATAAATGTAACTTACCATCACTGAGAACAAAATTTACTTGCTTATCGGATCTTTTTTTAAATTGTAATTGTAATAAAATTCAGCGACACTAATGTAAAAAGAAAAACAAACAGAGAAAAAATTCATGAGATGGCAATTTAGTCCAATTCTTTGAAATTTGAATTTTCCTTGATTTTTCAGTATGGGCTTTGTAACTTTGTTTTGATATTCGCTGAATTTATATATACATTTCAAATCTGCTGGAAGTATATTGGAAAATTTTGGCCTATGATAAAAAAATGTTCTTTGTGTCAAAGACAGTGGTCAATTTTTTGAAACTTTCTTGTTTGAAATACATTTTCAGAAAAAAAATGATAGAAGCACTTATATAATGCTTTATTTTAAAAAAATGTGTCTCACGAGATATGGTAATTCTACTTTGTTTTGTGATATATCATTTTTAGCAGCATGTTTTGAGTTCTTTTTAAATTATTCGGTGTAGTTGAGAACGCTCCACCCCATATTGTAATGAAACTCTTCAAGACGAATCTACAAGAGGATTCATACGTTTTGATAAATATTTTTCTGGAAAAAATATCCCCAACACTGTCAAATTTACTTATCGAAACACTTAAAAATATCAGCTTAGAAATCACCCTATATATAAAATCGGTTTATAATGTATTCAGTGATTCAGGGACTACTTTTTCACATACAGTAAACTTAGTACATTTTAGCGGACAAACTAGTTTATTATTCTAGGTCATACCAAAGTTTACCGAATACATTCCGTAAACTTTGACTAAACCCACTATGGACGTATTCGGGAAAAAAAAGATGTATTAAAATCTGCAGAAATATACAGGGCGTCCCATTTAAATTAAAATAGTTGACGGTACTTTCGGTTAGACCGGAAGTACATTAATAGCTAACATGATGTCTTCGGATGCATTATGCGTCACTACATTTACCTGCAAATTTTCAGCTATATCACCCTTTCCGTTTCAAAGATATTTGCTTGGTTCCAGACCCAACCCTGTAGATAGTTTGCTGTTTTAATGAGGTCACTAATGATAGTTGAGATTACATCATAGTAACATGCAATCTGATTCAAATTTGAGCACATAACGTTTACTATGGATATTTTAGCAAAATGTTTACCCTTGCTCTAGGCTGCTTTTGACACCATATCGCGAATTGTTTGATACATGATTACTTTGCTTTAGTCGATGATGACGTAATATCATATTTTCTAAGGAATAATACCAAAAATTCCAAAATCTGACAATAACATTTTGTTTTATTAGGATTTTCGTTTGGGGGTTTGCATTTTAATGAAAATCTCCAAAATTCAATTTATCTCAGAAACTATTAGGAATTGGACATGGTATATGGTCAATCTTAAAGCTTACCACCTCTACTATCACTGCCCCAAATCTCTGTATCGAATTACCAATCACCCTGTATACCCGCTGAAGTGCACTTATTGATAATGGGAAAATAGATAGGTATGCGATTTACGTTGAATAAAAGGACCAACAAGGCAATCAAAAGTTAAATGTCACTCGGACGTCACATCCAAATTTTAAGTTCCTAATGATGAAATCGTCAATAAAATTGAAGAAGAATGTTTGCTGTTGATCAGGAGGGATAAATTGAAGATCATGAAGTGAACACCGTTGAAGTGCGTACAAAGATAGCAGTCCAAAGAGAGAGAGAGAGACAGAGAGACAGAAAGACAGAGAGACAGAGAGTCAGGGAGACAGAGAGACAGAGAGTCAGAGAGACAGAGAGACAGAGAGACATAGAGACAGAGAGACAGAGAGACAGAGAGACAGAGACAGAGAGATAAGAGACTGAGTGACAGAGAGACAGCGAAACAGAGAAACAGAGAGGCAGGAAGACAGAGAGACAGGGAGACAAAGAGACAGAGAGACAGGGAGAAAAAGAGACAGAGAGAGAGACAGGGAGACAGATAGAGAGACACACACAGAGAGAGAGAGAGAGAGAGAGAGAAAGAGAGAGAGAGACAGAAAGAGAGAGAGAGAAATAGCGCCTAAGAGAAAGAGAGAGACAAAGAGAGAGACAGAGACAGAGAGACAGGGAGACAAAGAGACAGGGAGACAGAGAGACAGAGAGACAGAGACAGAGAGACAGAGAGACAGACAGAGAGAGAGAGAGCAACTAAAGATAGGTTAGCTAAATTACAGTGTACAATTTCAGTATGTCAAGCCAATACCTCATACAAGGCGTAACCTTCGAGGTGGTAATATTTGCATAGTATAGTATAAATAAATAAATAAAAAATACATAAAACTCTGTGTAGTATTTATTCAGTGAATTGCACATAGAGTAATAAACATCGAACTACAAGTGTACATATTGCGAGGTATTCAAGCCAGCCTTAATCCTTTGCCCAAGATCGGCATCCACGTTGGTGAACAGATCGATGGCACGTTCCTGCAAGTCGCTTCTGGTCGGTTTCAACCAGCTGACGATGTTCTGGATCAACCTGCCGCGTTCGTCAGGCTTCATGACGCGTTGGTACAGCATACGGGGTTGCGTGAAGTTGTCGTCGTTGCCATTGTCAATGCGCTTTGCTTCGCCGTGCAGCGGTAGTACTGGGGCCAAGCTGCGCGCCCTTTTGTCAACCTGCAGAAGATAAACGTTATCAAACATTTCCCCAAAATAATCGATTGGAATAGTGTATTAACCAACAAGTCGTTTTACAAAAAATACTTAAAACTTGATGATATATTTGATAGAATCAGTTAAAAGTACATTACAAGATAATCTGTGAAATAATAACAAATAATAAACAAATGAAGTCAAGTTGATGGACTCAGTACTTCCTACACATTATACGGTGATTCCAGTTTATTATTTTACCATAGCATGAATCTATAGTCTGCGATCCCCTTGCAACCAAATCATTGCCAGCCCATCCCTCCCCCAAAATTCTGTTATACCGCAAGGTCTTTCCTTCACAGGTCAATGGACAGCTCATTATCAGTACAATAAACCACCCCAATTTCACCTCCCTACAAAAACAAAATTGGAAAATGATCCGGAACACCTAAAATGCTTAAAAACGAAGTTTGATCTGTTTCTATATTCTTAGTTTTTTATTATTGCAGCGCCATTACTGACACGATTTCTAAAAACCATACGTGTTTTCCATCCTCGCCAAGGTAATAATACTGCGTCGAACTTTCATTAACATCAATTTGGTCATGGTAGGTTACACAATACAGAACGATCTACAGCAGTACTCGTATGTATGTACATCAGAACTTGGTTTCTGTAACAGTCAAGGAAACGGTAGGAAGGACCTAAAAAGTGTATTATGCCGCTAGGTTTTTCTTTCACAGGCAATGGACAGTCTATTATGCATAGATCAAATTTTTCACTTTTACTCCCCACACCCTAACTACCCCAATTCCCTGCCACTGACACGACATCTAACATCCATACGAGTTTTCCATCCTCACTACGTTATTTCATTTCATTAGAATCAATTTAATTGTTTCCACGTTACAAAATACAAAACGATCTAAAGCAAGAAATACTCATATGTATGTACAAAGAAAAGTCCCTTAGTTTCGGTAATAGGCAAGGCAATGTTCGGTTGGACTTACAGGTTATTGCTGTCACTAGGTCTTCCTTCACAGCTTAGTGGACGGTCTATTATGAATGTACCAAATTTGTCAATTTTACAAGCCCCCACCCCCCAACCAGCCCAAATTTCACCCCCACCCAAAAAAGTAGAAAATGATTAGGAACACCTAAAACTCCTACAAACAAAGTTTGAGAAATATTTGAATTTTTTTTTGTTTTTTGCTAATTACTCCGCCCATGCACCGATTTTCAAAATTATGTCAGCACTACCCACAGCATATTGCTGCCCAAATTTCATTACAATCCATGCTGCGGTTACGGAGACTACGAGGCTAGAAAAATGCGTCGGTCTGTCTGATCGCATTTTTATAGCCTCGTAATCTCAGTAACCGCTGCATGGGTTGTGATGAAATTTGGGTATCGATATGCTGTGGCAAAGAAACAAAAAAAAAAGATAAATATTCCTCAAACATGGTTTATAGGCGCTTTGAAAGTTCCCAATCATTTTCGACTTTTTAGGGTGTGGGTGAAATTGGGGTTGTTGGGGGTGGGGAGTTGTAAAATTAAAAAAAAATGTATTCGTAGTAGGCTGTTAATTGGCTTATGAAAGAAAGAACTCGCGGCATAATACACTCTTTTAGACGAGGGCTGCTCTATACCTCCGTCAATCCACCAGTGCGCAGACAGCTGTTTCACGCTTATTAGCGATCATCAGTGCGCCATAGGTCGATTGACGGAAATAGAGAGCATCAATTTTTCCATGTTTAATAAACATGTGAAGGATGTGCAAGCAGACAGAAAGAATTTTGCCGGTGCGCCATCTAGTACCCGAAGGTAACGGCAAACCAAGGAAATCTCTACTTGGCAGTAGTAGACTTCTTGGTGGGACGCCAAGGTGCATCCGCTTAACCACTAGAGAGCGCGGGTTCTATACGCGCTGCGTATATGCGCCATAGGTCGATTGACGGATTTCCGTCAATCCATAGGTCGATTGACGGATTTCCGTCAATCGACCTATGGTGCACTGATGGTCGCTAATAAGCGTGAAACAGCTGTCTGCGTACTGGTGGATTGACGGAGGAGGTATAGAGCAGCCCTCGTATATCGGCTTTCATACGCGCTCTCTAGTGGTTAAGCGGATGCACCTTGGCGTCCCACCAAGAAGTCTACTACTGCCAAGTAGAGATTTCCTTGGCTTGCCGTTACCTTCGGGTACTAGATGGCGCACCGGCAGAATTCTTTCTGTCTGCTTACAGGCTTTTAGGTTTATCCGAACATTATCTTGTCTATTAAAGAAACCAGGTGACTTAGATTTTTCTGATGTATACATACGAGTATTGCTTTAGATTGTTCTGTATTGAGTAATGTGAAAATTAAGGAATTGATTTCAATGAAACTTTGACACAGTATTATTACCGTGACGGCGCGTATGGTTTTAGAAATCGTGTCGGTGACGACAATAATGAATATAATAACTAGAAGAATAAAAACAGCTTAAGCTTTGTTTTTGTGCGTTTTAGGGGTTCCTGACCATTTTCTGCTTTTTTTGGGTGGGGGTGAAATAGGGTGGATGGGGCTGGGGAGTTGTAAAATGAAAAAAATCGTATCTCGCTATATTTACCTACGAAAGAAGGACCTAGTGAAGTAATGAACTTTTTTAGATCTATCTGAATATTCTCTTGCCTATTACAGAAACCAAAAGACTTAGAATTTTCTGATGTATACATACGAGTATTGCTTCAAATCGTTCTGTATTGTGTAACCTAGAATTGATTTTAATAAAATTTCGCCACGGCATTCAGTGTTGCCAGCTTAGCGGAATTTCCGCTAGATTTAGTGGAATTTGTTTTAAATTTAGCGGACAAAATTGGCGATAGCGGATAGCGGAATTTTTGACGGATTATGAGATTTTCTTAACTGATTTCAGCTGGTTTTCATCATCATCATCATCATCATAGTCACAATGTCTTAACAGACATGTCGTGAACTCGTAAAATATATTAAGTCGGAGCTAGAGTATTGCCGACACGAATATTATCAATAGTTATCATTAATTTCGCTCCAAAATGTACTAAAGCAGCAAAAAGATAATGGAAAATCTATTAAGACTGCTACAGAATTTAAACATGCCCGAAATCATTATAGGTTTGATTGAACAGCAATACACCAACATAAATTTTGTTAAATGGGAAAATACTACTGACACAATTAAGTTTTGGTCCGAAGTGTGGCTATATCGGGACGCGAGTGGAGAAAACCCTTTTAAAGAAACATGTGAGTTTGCCTTGGGCGTCTTTGTATTGCCTTTCTCCAAATTGTCATTATTTTATGTTAATATAACTTTTTTGTTGGGCACCCTTAACTTTATGTTTGACCTTGGGGGGGGGGGGGTAGTATGTTTAGCGGAAAATAATCCAATCTAGCGGATTTTAAGCCTGTAGTTGGCGGAAAATATTTTTTAGTGTTGGCAACACTGACGGCATCAGGATGGAAGAAGTAGTAGTCGAGATTAAGATAAGGCTAAGTGATTTGGCGTTCAGTTGTGGAGTACAAAGGTTTAGTTTGGTGTTTGTTGGAACACGTCAGAAGTTGGGGTCAAGACATTACCTCAGGCCCTCCGAAGCTGTTCGGATGATAATTGGCACTTCCTCCTTGGCTGTGATAAGTAGCTTCGCCATCACGGGAGAAATTGGTAACTTTGAAGGGTCGGTTAACTGGGAACTGTAAGTAGTTTGGCCCTAAACGGTACCTGTGGGTATCTCCATATGCAAATAATCGACCTTGCAACATTCTATCTGGCGATGGTTCAATACCTAAAACAAGAAAAATAGATATAGATAATTGACTCAACCATTCACTTTTTTATGATCTCCCTGCCGCAAAGGCTGAAAGCCTATGGCATTGTAGAAGCGCTGCGAGAGGATAAGTATCGGCGCATCTTATATTTGAAATCCTGCATGTTTTAGCCGTCGGAAAATTAATTCCCCGGCAGCTCATTCCACAGCGTCGAACTTCTCGAAAAAAAAGGAAAGCTGGAGGAGACTGGTTCGAGGAGTAGGGACCTCGACCTGGTAAGGATGCGCCCACAGAGCCTCTGTAGTGTTCCTCGTTCGGATAGCTTTTGGTGTTATTATCTTGAAGAGCTCACTCGAACATCTTCCGTGATAGAATCTGTAAAATAGGGACAGATCAGCCACTCTTCTTCGATGTTCCAGACTGTGATGTCCCTTGTGAGGTTAGGCGAATCGACCAGTCAAACTGCTCTCTTCTGGATAGTGTCCAGAAGCTTTAGAGAGTGCTTCGGAGCGCATCTCTCCACATAGGAGCAATACTTCAACGATGGTCGGATCTGCAAAGATTTTTTTGTAACTCACTTCGAAACAGTTTTCTGTCTGCTAAAAATTTAGTGACTATGTTTCAAATAAAACGTTTTCCGTTTCCTCAGGGAAGTTCTTGACTGATTGTATTGTTGATATCAAGTATAATTCTATATTAAAAAATATTAATACTCATATTTGATGACTTCGTAGCTTTCAAGCAATTGCCTCTTGTGCCCAACATACGTATAACCAACCGAAATATGCTCCATCTTTGAGCGTCTGTTTCCTATTAGTAGGACACTCAGATAATTACTTTAATTTTTATGAGGATAGACCAAATAGTAAACTGTTTGCAATAAGGCCTTTATCCCCGTTCATTACATATTTCTATCCTTTCATAAATCTTCGGCTTCTATGAGCCAGTCCCGCACGTCGCTGGACGATGCGCCTGAGAACAGTACTGGGAAGCGAAATATAAATCGCTTCCCAGTACGCTTATTCGGTAGCTATGGGGATGCATGTATAGAACAATGACCTTCGATCTTACAATGCGACAAGTGCTCGTAGAAAAATAAGCGATCCCCTCCTACGGATTATTGACGGCTGAGTTGGTTGCCGTATTTTAGGTGTCGCGTCCCGACCTTGTTTTTCACCGTATAGTAGAGCAGGCGTTATGGACGCGCCTTATGAGTGAAACTTGTATTACAATTATCTCCCAAATAAAAACAGATAGATATTTACAACGCAAAAGAAAATTTGCAATTTATCAACAACTTTTGAGTGGAAGCGGTGTTTCCATTGCTTCCATGGGTCGTACGCTCTTAAGACGGTTGAAGGAAAGTATGCGATCAACTCACCTGGAACCAAATGGGCCGGATCAAACCCAATTTGCTCGATTTGAGCAAAGTAGTTATTCGGGTTCTTGTTGAGCACGAACCTTCCAACAGGTATAAGCGGATATTCCGACTTCAACCACACCTTTGTATCGTCGAAGGGATCATAAGGGCTCGCAGCAGCTTGCTCTGGGGTCATGATCTGCACGAACATGTTCCATACCGGATAATCTCCGTTCTCAATGGCGTTATACAGGTCGCGGGTGTGGTAGTCGGGGTCTATGCCTGCAATTCTTTGAGCCTCTTCTGAGGACAGGTTTTCTATTGCTAAAACAACACAAATCAAGTTTTGAAAGAAGGGCGTAAAAATTTTCGATACCTCCAGAAAAAAACATTGTAAGTGATAAACGTAGTTTTTACAGGAGACTATCTTGAATTAGGACCCAAATTTGAAATCGTGTGCTGCTCTCAATTGGAGCGATAATTGGATAATTGTTTATTTATATTAAATTCTATAATTAGTAATATAGACTTTTACTTTTTCAGACATAAGGCGCCCGTAATATAATTTTTGAACTACAAAATTAAATAATTTTATCAGAACGTAATAAGACAAAAGGTTGGTTATAATAATAATATTTCATTGCTGATCACTCCGTATTTAATTTAATTAGTGATTAGTGCAGGTGATTAGTAATTAGGGGAAAATAAAGGTGAAAAGAGACTGTTTAGTGCAAGAGCTTAGTTAGCTGAGTAATAAGAGGGTCATTAGCAGTGTGTTCTATTTTTTTGCTAGCGGATTACGAGTGCACTCGCAGCGTGCCTGCCGCTAAACAGATCTGGACAGGCAGTTTAGTGTTTCATACGTGTATCGCATATCTGGATGACTGGTGCAACGAAGTTTAGTGGTACACTAAACGATATTTCAATCAACCTGAGAGCAATGTAATAATCTGTCGTATCTTCAGCAGCCAATTATTCTTTAAATAGTTGCTAGTTTGCGCCTTGAGTGGGTCTTCTATTAATCGATTTTCCGTCCTTGTACTTTTCTTGGAATTGCAAATTCAGCTTCCAATTTAGATACTGGTAGAGGTCAAATTTCAACATCGAGATGTAAAAAGCATCCTCCAAAAACTGAACACCAATAAAGCTACTGGTCCTGACCAAATTCCAGCCATTGTCCTTAAACGCTGTGCCGCTGAGCTTGCACCTATTCTTTGCAAGCTCTTCAAACTTTCGTATCAACGAGGCGTGTTTCCCGCTTCGTGGAAGATTGGCTGCGTACAACCCATCCCTAAGAAAGGCAAAAAAACTGATCCCGCCAATTATACACCTGTGGCTCTTCTCAGCATTATGTCTAAGGTTATGGAGACTGTCATTAACACACAGCTCCTGAAATACCTGGACAACAATAACATCATAAATGATCGCCAGTATGGCTTCCGTAAGCACAGGTCTACAGGTGACCTCCTTGCCTACGTCACTCACTTGTGGAACAGAGCAATAGACAATCATGGCGAATCCCGTGTTGTTGCACTTGATATATCGAAAGCTTTCGACAGAGTATGGCATGACGGACTTCTGGTGAAGCTTGCTGCTTATGGACTACCACCTGGCCTGCGCCAGTGGCTGAATAGCTTTTTGAATGACCGATCTCTGTTTGTTGTAGTCAAGGGCTGCTCATCAGTCGTATTTTCAATAAACGCCGGTGTTCCTCAGGGATCTGTCCTATCCCCTACACTGTTTCTGCTGTACATCAACGAGCTGCTGGAAATAACATCAAATTCAATCTACAGCTTCGCAGATGTCAGTACATTAGTGTCGTGCATGGAACCAGGCAAGCCACTATCATCCCAGGAGACGGTACGTCGGCGACAGCAGCATGCCTCACAGATCAACGCCGATATCAAAACAATTGTCGAGTGGGGATTAGCAAATAAAGTAAAGTTCAACGTACAAAAAACTCAGGCAACAACACTTACAAAGAAGTCTCACGATGGCTTACCAACCGTGGAAATGGAGGGAATCAACATCAACAATAACATGTCCTGGCACGACCACGTCGTCAGTATTGCTAAAACGGCATCCCAGAAGCTTGGAGTTTTGTTCCGCTGTAGGAAGTTGTATACACCAGAGCAACTGCTGCTGCTCTACAAGGCACAGATCCGACCAGCGCTGGAGTATTGCTCCCATGTGTGGGGATGCGCTCCGAAGCACTCTCTAAAGCTTCTGGACACTATCCAGAAAAGAGCGATTAGACTAATCGATACGCCTAACCTCACAAAGGACCTCCACAGCCTGGAACATCGAAGGAGGGTGGCTGACCTATCCCTGTTTTACAGATTCTATCACGGAAGACGTTCGAGTGAGCTCTCTCAGATAATAACACCACAGGCCGTCCGAACTAGGAGCACTAGAGAAGCTCTGCGAGCTCATCCTTACCAGGTCGAGGTCCTTACTCCCCGAACTAGTCTCCTCCAGCATTCCTTCTTTTGGAGAACTTCGACGCTGTGGAATCAGCTGCCAGGGAATTTGTTTCCCGACGGCTCGAACCTGCAGCGTTTCAAATCTAACGTGAACCGATACTTATTCTCTCGCAGCGCTTCGACAGCGCCATAGGCTTTCAGCCTTTGCGAGAGGCCGACCATAAAAAAAAAATTTAGATACTACCGAATTTAATATTTCTTTCAGCGCTTTTTCCACTTGCAAGCGTGCTTCTGGATCTACGTCCATACTTGCTGATCGACGGCTGACAGCTGAATTTACTAATCAGCTACACTCATACTATTTAGACTGAATCTGAATACAGGCCTTTACGCTTGTCTTCGCGCAAAAATAAGTGAGCGATTCATAGAAATATGGATACGTTTCAGTTGCTTTTGTCTTAATGTAAGTACTAGATAATGATCGCATTTCTTTCTCGATCATTGTTATAAGTTGTATGAATTGATCTGGCGTATGGTATATTGTTTCTCTTATGTTCAGTGGCAGCATAAATACTGTCATTTTCATTTTGAGTTGACATGATTTTAAAAATCGATTGCAAATTGAAGTTCAAGGAGTAGTAGCAGTTACTTATCTTATCTCTTTTGCCCTTCTTCTCTTGTGTTGTTTCATCTAGACATTCGAATAAACTTTTGCAAATCGAAACGCAAAACGGAAAACTGGGGAAAAGATGTAGCTTGTCCGAGTATTTTTTTTCGGTGGAAGGTTTTTTTAGTATTCAAAATATCCCTATACTGAGGTTCTAAGGCCAACGTGATATTTTGTCCTTTCGCAGATTCCTTGTGTAAGCGATACATTTTTGATACACTTCTTTGCCATTTTAGTTAACTTTAATACACATAAAAGTCACCGGTCTGAGATAATACACGTAAATTTTGAAGCAAGGCTTCAATAATTGTTAGTACATAGGGTTGCGTAATTTCCAGAAAAGTACATTGTACATGACAAACTCTTGACTGTGGTAAATCGTTGTAAGCGATTTTACATAATGTTGCCTTGGTTGGCAATTTTCCGTGGAATCTAATTGTATGTATCGTTACAATGTTTTAAAATCATTTTTCCTATGGTTGAATTGTATAGGCATTTACGGTGCAAATCAGCCTGGTATCTGCAATTGTATGGGGCTCTACAATTATTTTATATATTATTTACTGTAATACGCATCCTATTTGTCAGGTACAATGATTATGTATCATATTTTTTGTAACTTTGGCTGGTGAAAATTTTTTTGCACAACTAATCTATCATAACATCTCAAAAATGCAAAAAAGTGAAAAACGGCAAATTGTTAGTTATGATGATTTTTTTCGGAGCTATCGATTTAAAATAAAAAAAAACTTTTTAACAGTGTTTTACTTATCGCTAATCACAAAATGTGATTTCTTAAGATCCTTTCACTTATCATGCCTCAGTCCAACCTATTGAACCAAGCAGCTGTCTGCTTATTTTCATCTTTGTAATGTTATTTATAATTTCCTCAATTTTTATTTTGTCCTCTGAAAGTTGGGCAAAGTTCATCTTAAACAAGACGTTCAACCGATTAACCATTCTTTATTTATAAAGGTTATGTAGGTTAAAATTGGCGATGTAAACAACGCGTACCTACTCGAACAGAGAAGATGACTGAGGCGCGTTTGGTGACCTCTCATACTCTTCTGCCGATATTCAAACGGAGTCTGCTCTTCTGAACAACCTTCTATAGTATAGTAGTATAGTCAATAATATAAATAGTTTAGCATGAGATGAAAAGGAAGTTGCGTGCAAATCCAGCCAGAACCGTCACAGAGTTTATGATTACAAAACATTTCAGATCATTTCAGTCTGGAATACCGCCAAAGCCTAATAATCTTCAACCGATTGAGCTAAACTTTTGTATACACGTTGAGTTTGAATGACAAAATACGATAAGATATGTGAAGTCATTCTAAATTTAATATGGCGGACCATTCAAGATGGTGGAATAGTTATTTTTAAGGAATTTCTGCAATATGGGTATCAAATGAAAGAGCTTGTTGAGAGTAACTCGAAAAGTAATGTGACGTCATTCTAAATCCAATATGACGGAACAACATTCATTCATTCAAGATGACGGGATAAATATTTTTTATGCTCTTCCTGCAATATGGATATCAAATAAAAAACGCTTGCCTAAAATAGTTAGAAAAGTATTCTGAAATTACTCTTGATCCAATATGGCAGACTTTTGAAGTTTTTTTATGCTTCTCTATAGTATGGATATTAAATGAAAGGGTACGCTGAGAATAAAAACGCAGACTAAATAAATTAAAAGTCAAAAAAAACTTTTTTAAAGAAGCTTTTTATTTGAAAAGAAGAAAATGAAATGTTTCTTTAAAATTTAAACTATCAACCTATAGCCTTATTATACACAATTTATATAATCACTAAAGCTTGTCGTGAGGTTTGCATGAGTATTAAGTATTTAATTAAATTGAAAATAAAAAAAAAATAAAGAGATTTAGTTAGATGGATACTAGTCTATTTACACAAGTAAATCGCGCGACAGCTTTTATGATCATAATTTTAAACTGTGTATATTGACGCTATAGGTTGGCAGTTATAATTTAAAAAAAATCTTTTTAGAGCATTTAAATAAAAACTTCATGTTAAAGAGTTTTTTGTGTTCAATTTATTTCTTGTAATTTTAACATATGCCGGGTGTCCCACGACGATTAAGAAGCGATATATAGAAACTGGGCAGTAGTAGGGAATTATAACTTTCGGAATGTAAATTAGAGCAAATATAGTATCTTTTGCTATTATTGTGTCACCCAGTGAGATATTTATTTTTGGTCACGCGACGTCCGATTCAAAAATTTTAATGGGACACCCTGTATATTTGTGACTTCCTCCCGATAAAACAATTCCAACAAACTGCACACTTGGGGTCTAAAGTGATTAATTCAAGAGCTACAGGTATTTAAAGGACTGTACCACTACCATTATGAAACACTACCAAAGTAATTCAACTGTAGGGGTACATGTTATAATCAATGGTAGTGGTACCATCCTTTAAGTACCTGTAGCTCTTGAATTAATCACTTTAGACCCCAAGTGTGCTAGTTTGTTGGAATTGTTTTATCGGGAGGAACACAAAAAGTCACAAATATACAGGGTGTCCCATTAAAAATTTTAAATCGGAGGTCACGTGATCAAAAAGAAATGTGACACAGTAATAAGAAAAGATACTATATTTGCTCTAATTTACACCCTAAAAATTATAATTCCCTAGTACTGGCCAGTTCCGATATATTGCTTGTCTTAATCGTCGTGGAACACCCTGTATATGACGTATAACTTACGTTAAAGTATGTCAAATGCTTGGACAAGAATATAAAATACGAGAAATAAAAGATATGCCTGTTTAGATTACTTAAATCGCAAAAAATGATACTTCTTTAATCAGGCCTACTAAAATGAGATGGGGCTCCTAAACACAAAAATAGAATACACCATAAGCTTACGTTGCTGACAAACATGATGGAACTTGCAGTAAACGAACTTTCCTTCGGCATTGACAAAGGCGTAAGTATTTGTCCCAAAACCGTGCATTTTTCTGTAGCTGGCTGGAATTCCTCTGTCACCGAAAAATATCATTGTGGTGTGAGTTGTTTCGGCTCTCAAGGTGACCATGTCCCAGAACATGTCGTAGTCAGGTCTTAAGTGCGTCGCAGGGTTCCTGAAAAACCGTAATTGACATTTTGGCAGACGCGCTTAGTCCAATCGATACGTCGTAAAAAGAGGCTTTTGACAGCAAAAGGTAAAAAAGAAATGAAATTTGGTGGGACGGTAGACATTGGTCCCCTGAATCTCCAACTAAAGTTCGCCACTTCGGGGAGGGGGGGGGGGAGGGGGTGCAAACTCTGCTTCGTGACGATCTCGGAAAAAGCAAATAACTTATGGAGAGAATAAAATTCTGCATAATTTACATTTACATCTTTCGTATGCGACCAATAATTAGTTGACGCAGTGTAGGACGGAAACAATTATTTTTTCCGTCCTACACTGCGTCAAAGTGAGAGGTTGGTTTGTCATTTTCACTAAAATCAGAATTTAAGGGCGGATTAAGGCGAAGAACTCATTTAAAAAGTCGTGTAAAATTTTTGTTCAAAACAAAATTACTGTATTTAGAAACGCACCCCCCTACCTAATACCGATATGTGCTGTGGCGGAAAATATCGTATTTGGGCATACTTTTAGTGGAAATAATACTACCCCTGCATTGTTTAATTAAGATAAAAATCAATTTGCGACATCTGGTGGTTGCCGCTCAAGGATGGGGGTAGGGGGGAGGGGTGAAAACTGTTTTATGACGATTTTTGAAAATAGTTCCGTTGTGGTAAGTGCTATCGAAAAAATGTTCAAATCATATATAGAGACAACAAAATTCCTCACAATTTTGGTTGATACATTTTTCGTGTGCGACCAATAGTTTCCATTCTACAGTGCCTCAAAGTTAGGGGGTGGTTTTTGATTGTTTCCAAAATCAGAATTTAATCGCACATTATGTCGAAGAACGCTACTAAAAAGTTCTATAACACTTTCTCTCCTGAGGGCTTAAAAAAAGCATTTAAGACGACATCACTACCTACTACCGATCGCGAAGCAGAGTTTTCATCCCTCTCTCGAGCGGCAACCCCCGAGGTGGAGATTCAGGGCACCAATGTCTACCATCCCACCAAATTTCATTTCTGCCCGACCTTCTGCTGTCCAAAAACCCCTACGTCAGGAACATAACCATAAGTGTAGGTAATTAAGCTTTCAGAAATCGTGATTATAATAATAATAAAACGTCTTTATTTTCATAACCCTCGGCGAAGTCCAGGTAACAGCTGCTCTACTCAACCAAGTAGCAATAACAGAATTATAATTATTTCTAACAACTAATTTTAGGTTAAACTGAACATTAATGATTTCCCAAGGAGAGCTTTTTCCAAGCTCTCCTAAAGGAGAGTAGATTAGTTTTACTTTGCACGTTTGCAGGTACCTGATTGAAAACTTCCGTTGCATTATCAGAAAATAAAGTGATGATTTGTGAGGTTTCAATTCTAATAAATGAGTACCTATTCCTTGTTTGTTATGAGTTATGAGTTTTAGACCTAATTATTAACGTTTTCGCCAAATATGTAGGAATTCTACTCGAAATAATTTCATAAACATATTTAACCAATATAATTCAATTAATTTATTAGAAACGCTATCTCTTCTACCCAATGAAAAAATTAGTCTGATATACCTACGGGAGTTAAACTTCCAAAATTTCGGAAGTCGGCGGAGTGAAGTAGTGGTGGCGAAACGTCAAGCCTCAACCTCAACGCTCAACAATGCAGACCTAAAAACTTGAGAACCACAAATAAAATAAAATACCTACCTTTTAACAACGTGAATGAAGCTTGGAAACAGAGCGCAGTCCTTCACGAAGAATACTGGTTGATTGTTTCCTACTAAATCCCATATCCCTTCATCTGTATAAAATTTTATTGCAAAACCTCTGATGTCCCTGACAGTATCTGCATAGCCCAACTCTCCCGCTACTTGAGAAAACCTAAACAAATCAATCACTATTAGTATATTTAGTAGGGATTAGACCGAATGAAAAAGACGACTTAGGCCGCTTTCTGATTTGTCGATTCTGGAGCGGCGCGGGATCTGTTAGCTCGGCACCGAAACGATGCCGCGCTGCCCTCAGCTACTCACCTATCTGTATATTCTCGGTAAAAAGTCGTGCAGTGTCGATTTGAGCGTCCTACGAAAATGTTGTTTTCAAGTGATGAAGATATTTTAGTGTGTTATTTATATCGTCTACATAAAAAATGGAGCCAAGTTGATTGACTCAGTACTTCCCACACATAATGATGATACCATTTTATTATTTTCCCATTGCATGAAGCTATAGTTTTAAATCCCTTGCAACCAAATCATCGCCCAGCCGCCCGCAAAAAACAACCAACACAAAAACCTCTCGTAAATAGTTTCTTGCGTCTCCCTCCTTAGAAGCTAAGACGCCACATTTTTTTTTCTGCGTGCTTCAACTATGGGGGGACGATGCGAAATGATCAGGAGCCTCCAAACCATCTAGAAACAAAGTTTGGGCTGTGTTTTTATATTTTTAGTTTTTTATTATTGCTGCGCCGCCACTGACGATTTTTCAAAGACAGACGCGTTTTCCATTCTCGCCGCGGCACTAAATTTGGTGTCAAAATTTCATTAAAATCAATTCAATAATTTTCGCTTTACGCAAAATACATACATAGAACGAAATAAAGCAAAACTCTTATGTATACATCACAAAATTGGTTTCTGTAATAGGCAAGCCAATATTCAGATGGACCTAAAAAAGTGTAATATGCCGCTACGTATTTTTTTCAACAGGTTAATGGACAAACTATTATGAATACAACAAATTTTTTCAGTTTTACAACCCCCCACCCCCCAACCGCCCCAATTTCACCCTCACCCAAAAAAGTAGAAAATGATCAGGAACCCCTAAAACGCCTAAAAACAAAGTTTGAGATGTTTTTATATTTTTAGTTTTTTTATTATTGCTGCGCCGCCACTGAAATGATTTTTTCCAAAACATACGCGTTTTCTATCCTCGCCGCGGTAGTAATACTGTGTCAAAATTTCATTAAAATCAGTTCAATAATTTTTGCGATACGCAATAGAATAATATATCGATCTAAAACAACACTCGTATGTATACACCACAAATTCTAAGTCCCTTGGTTTCTGTAATCGGCAAGGCAATGTTCGGATGGACCTAAAAAAGTGTATTATGCTGCTAGGACTTTCTCTCTCAGGTCAGTAGACAGCCCATTATGAGTACAACAAATTTTTCAGATTTACAACCCCCCACCCCCCCAACCACCCGAATTTCACCCCCACCCAAAAAAAAATTGAAAATGATCAGGAACCCCTAAAACGCCTAAAAACGAAGTTTGAGCTGTTTTCATATTTTTTGTTTTTTTAATATTGCTGCGCCGCCACTGAGACGATTCCTAAACATCAGACGCGTTTTCCTTCCTCGCCAAAGTAGTAATACTGTGCCGAAATTTCATTAACATCACTTCAGTAATTTCAACATTATAAAATACAGAACGATCTAAAGTAATACTCGTATGTATACATCGGAAAATTCTCCAAGTCCCTTGGTTCCTGTAATACAAAAGGCAATGTTCCGAAGGACCTAAAAAAGTGTATTATAGCGCTAGGTCTTTCTCTCTCAGGTCAGTAGATAGCCTATTATGAGTACAACAAATTTTTCAGCTTTACAACTCCCTACCCCCCAACCACCCCAATTTCACCCCCACCCAAAAAAAAGTAGAAAATGATCAGGAACCCCTAAAACACCTAAAAACGAAGTTTGAGGCATATTTGAAATTTTTCGTTTTTTGCTAATTACTCCGCCGCCCATGCACCGATTTTCAAAATTGTAGCAACATTACCTACTACGACCCTACACCATATCACCACCGAAATTTCATCAAAATCTATGTAGCGGTTACTGAGATTAGGAGGCTAGAAAAACGCCAACAGACAGACAGACCGACCGACAGACAGACAGACCGACAGACAGACCGACAGACAGACCGACGGAAATGAGTGACGTGGATTTTCGTGATGTAGGCATCATAAAACGCCCAAAAAGTGTATTATCTCAAAATCGAAAATTTTCGCGATCACAATACTCCCCTCACCTATCGGTGTGGGAAGTAAAAAGAAAACGTTATTGGCGTCATCCTTACATCGAGAAGAACATTAATTGTCGACTCTTTGTTGCGGCTCAAGAACTTTCCCAAGACAACAAAAAATTTTTATCGATGTATAGAATGTCAAAGAAAACGTACGAAGAGCTTTTGAATTTGTTATCACCAGTGTTAACAAAGCAACATACAAGATTTAGAGAATGCGTGACTGCTGATGAAAGAATGCGTGCAGCAAAATGCCGACCGGCTCCTGGACACGCGTCCCGACTGACGGTAAAACGAAACGATCCCTCTCCGCGCCCGCACTTTCCGCGTCAATCAGAAAACGCGCATTGAAATATAGGTGCTCGGCAAGCTTTCGGTACCGCGTATACCGAGCGAACCGAATCCGCGCCGTTCCCGCACCGACAAATCGGAAAGCGGCCAAAACCGAACCGAATCAGTACAAATGGGCCTATACCGTAATCTCAAATTGATCAATTTATTTACTGCGGTATTATTTTTGATGATACCTAATTACATAGGACCGTTTACTGTAAAAAGTCAGCAGAAAACTTGATCCAAATGAGAATAACACTAAAAAGAAAATTGTACTGTAATTTGAAATAGCCGATGATGACGTCACCTGTAGGGAACCAATGAGAAGCGTCCTTTCGTGGTCCGATGACTACGAGCGGATGCTATTGTTTTGTACCAGTGAGCTCTTATTGTTTCCCTACAGGTGACGTCACGACCTAGGCGGGAAGTGTATGGATTCAAAAAATTCAATATTTAGAGCCATTTTTTTGGTTATAAATACGATAGAAAAATTTTGTAAAATTATTAATGGCATCTATTCGTTCGTTTAAGGTTCGTTTAAGTCAATAAACCAGAAATGTGGTATAGGCCTATTATGCAGTATAGACGAGCCGATCGGCTTCTGTTGAACAAAAAATAAGGTAGTATCTTGATTGTCCATGCTAGAAGGTGGTTCATCCTTAATCGAAGTTGATTTTTGAGTCTCATAGAAATGTACCCTGCCCGTCCCTTGGTCACGGCAACACGTGAGAACGACTTCATCAATTTAATCATAACGGGCTTTTGTTTATTTTTCATGGCCTGCTAGGTTGCTTAAACGTAGGAAAATTGAAAAACACCGATTTGATTGAAAAATTGAAATCAAAATGAAAACTAAAAAAATATTGATATTGAGGATACTATATCGTTAGAAAGGTAACCAAATTTTACATTTGATTCTATAAACAAAAATAGGCATTCCTATTTAAAAAAATCAAGTTATCTTGAAGTTTCTTTAATTAATCTACTAATGTCTCCAAGTACAAAAAGAATTGAAATTTAGCCGTCTGATCTAAGGTGACGCTTTTCATGCTTAGTCATACCGCAAAGTCACGGCCTTCTAGGTTTCATAATCGCTGCGATATTAGTTTTTTCTGATACCTACTTATACAAAAAATGGGGATTTGTGCCCAAATGGTTCGTTTAGAATTCCATGTATGATATATAAGGTCACACTAGAATTCACCAAGGAATTTAAATATGTAATAATATATAGGAGGTTCCATTCCAAATGTAAATTTGATATGAATCACCATGTATAAATGTCAAAGTTTAAGTGAAAATGTTTCTACGTTATAGCCCTCAAGGGCCCCTACCATAATCAAGTGACAGATTTCTGAAATACTTTTAGTAAGCCCACAATCTTCCGTCCACTGACTATTGGCCCACCCTGTACTTATATAAATACCAAAAGTTAACCTTTTCTTGCTCTTCAGACCGCGGCAGCACACAAAAGCTGCTTTGAGAGCTTTTTTTTTGCTCTTCAGAAAATTACAGCGCGTCCGACCCCCCCCCCCCCCATTAGAAGAAACCCTAAATCCGCCCCTGTAAATTTAAAAAAAAACTAGAACTGTAAAAAACGCAAAAAATTACGTAATTATTTTCGTTCAACAATTTTTTTAGCCCTGATATGATATGAAATTTGGAAAATTTTTACCATTGGTTTACATGTAGACTGCAGTCTACATGTTTCGCTATCGAATGAGACCCATCTTGTGTTTGTAGAACCTCTACTTAGGTAGTTATGCCTAAATTAGTACAACACTCGTGCATCAATTAAACATAAAACAAAATGGCTGCCATTTTATTATGGAGGGAGAAAAAGTACTTTTGAGGGGTGATTTGTCGATAAAAATTAAGGTATTTTATCCCCTTAAGGGCTCCGACACCAATGACCAGACACTTTGTATACCTAATTATTATACAGGGTGGGGCATAGGAATCAAGTGTTTTTGAAATAATCATAAAATTATCAGTTTTTACTCTAAAAAAATTATTGGTAGTAGAACATAGCTGATAATAAACCATTTTGAAATATCTAAGTGCAAAAATTACATCTGGCATATGATGCAGCCGTTCACGAATTGCACTCCATTGTTTCCAGCATGTCTCTGTTGATTTTTGAGAGATTCCATGGCGAATCGCTTCCTTCCCTGCGTTTGACGTACGGGGTTTGGCTCTTTAAACACGTGACTTGAGTTACCCCCATAGAAAAAAATCACAAATTGATAAGTCGGCAGACCGAGGAGGTCATGAAATGCCAGCAAACCTCGAAATTGAACGATTTGGAAACAAGTGGCGAAGAACAGCCATGGATGCTCTGGCAGTGTGTGCCGTGGCTCCATCTTGCTGGAACCACAAATCTTTGATATCCACACACCTTCTTTGCAATTCATGTATGAAAAAGGTATTCACCATATGAATGTAACGTTCAGATGTTACTGTAGCGGTGACCCCATTTTCTCCAAAAAAATATGGGCCAATGATGCCACGCTATATGCCACGCATTGTTCTAGCGTCTACCGCTCTATGATGGCAAGTGCCAAGTAAGAAAGTGAAATGGTTCGAGTCAAGGAATGGATTGTAATAAACCGCGCGCTCCTCCCTTTTTTAGTATATAAGTACTAGTCAAACCAAAAACACTTGGTTTTTATGCCCCACCCTGTATAAATATATCGATTATCATTTTACCTTACGGCTATAGGTGTTTTCTTCCCAATCTCAGAGAAAACCTTGGCGGCAGAATATTGGCTAATGTCGTGGGTGACTTCGAAATACCCAAAGGCGCCCGCTCCTTTAGCGTGTACAACCCTTTCTGGGATGCGTTCCCTGGTAAAGTGGGCTATTTCATCGATCAGCGTGTAATCTTGGAGTAGGATTGGCCCATTGTAGCCCACAGTTAAGCTGGCGTCTTTCCCAGCCACCGGAGTTCCCCAGTTTGCTGTTATCACGTCCTTGTCACCCTGTTGAAAAAACGAAAGTTTACTTGACTAGTCTCAACAAGTGATCCACTTGCTCAAATTATTCTGGAAGCCCTTAAGTACTAGAGAAAAATGAATAAAATGAGGGTATTCTCGGAAACGAATTAGCCGATAACGCTGTTCGTCGAGCAGTGGTATAACTAAGAGCCCTTAGAGCCCGCAGCGGCGGGGGGGCCTCGTGGTTTTGAAGGCCCCGTAGTCCTCGAGGCCCAGGCTCCTCACCACCATCGTTTGTTCAACAAAAAAGTACTAAATTAAAGGTCACTTTTCTTGTACGTTAGTATATTTTACAAATAATACTTCAACCTATGAGCCCCAAGATGCATAACCATCAGTGAGAAAGTGGGACAGTATTGAATTTTAAACTAAACCCTAAAAATCGGCCGAGAATCCGCAGTAATTTAATTCGCTGTCTTCCACAACACAGGTCACATTAACAACTAAACCATAAGTGTAAAATACAAACTAAACAAAGACCTTCTAAAAAATTAATAAAAAAATCTGTGATTTCATACCACGAATTTTGTATTTTTTCGGGTGATTAAAACATATGTCGTTGTTTAGTTTGTATTTTACACCTACACAATATGTGGTTGTTTGTGTGATCTGTGTTGTGGCAGACACCGAGTTATATTAGCCAAAATTTTTTTGTTGTTATGCTCCGTTTTCTGTTCTATTCGGTTGTATTTGGACGTTTCCTATCTTTTGCAGTACTTATCTGCTCGCTTTCTCTTGTTTTTAGCTGTTTTCTGCTTATTTCGGTTGTATTCGGCTGTGTTTAGTCGTTTTCCGCTGTTATCTGTTTGCTTTCTGTCGTTTTGAGTTGGTTTTGACTCTATTCGGTTGTATTTGGTCGTTTTCTACCGTTTGCAGTTGTTATCTGCTTGATTTCTGTTGTTTTTAGCTATTTTCTGTTCTTATCTTGTTGTATTTGGCTGAATTTAGTCGTTTTCTATCGTTTAGCGCTGATATCTGCCTGCTTTCTGTTGTTATGCTCTGCTTTCTGTTCTATTTGGTTGTATTCGGTCGTTTCTACCGTTTACAACCGCTATCTGCTTGCTTTCTGTCATTTTGAGAGCTGTTTTCTGTTATTTTCGGTTGTATTCGGCTGAATTTAGTCGTCTTCTGTTGTTTAGCGCTGTTTCTAGAATTGCATTTTAAAGCCTGCGACTCAATGAACATTGCTGTTTTTGTGAGCAAACCTCAACGTTAAGCCCTGAAGCTCTCAATAAAAGTTGCCGAACGCTTGACAGTTAACGCCACAGTCTCCTATATGCGGTGACCCGTATTTATTTTCAAAATTTTGGCCATAACTCCAATATTTCCTCTTTAATATATACAGGGTGAGTTGATGACTTTTTTAACTGTTCATAGAAGTCGTTGAAATAAACTACTTTTTCAAATAAATTTTCAGAAAACTGAAAAATAAACGAAATACAAAATAAGAAATATAAATCTGGGCTTTTGTATCAAGGAACCTAATCTGTTTATGTTTAATTTTTTGCTCCGATATTTGTCTTATCGATTAGGCATTGAACCTATCGATAGCGCAGTAATCACTTTCTGTTCATCTTTGTTGATTTTAAATTGGTAAATACTAAAAGTGGCACATTATTAGGAACGCAGCTTTCAGGATTTACCAACTTAGAATTAACTATACGATAAACTAAATGTGACTAGTGCATTAATTGCCTGATGACAAAAATTTGAGCGAAAAACTAAACATAAACAGGATAGGTGATTTGATTCTGTATTTCACTTATTTTTCAGTTTTAGGGAAAAAAGTTTTTCGAGAAAGATGTTTATTTTAATTTAGGGCTCACCCTTTATATATACATAATATATTATGAAAAGAAAAGCCACGGAAAATTTCATTGCGAGGGGGCCCTGGGAAGAATGTTGCGTGGGAGCCCCGAATTTGAAGTTACGCTACTGTCGTCGAGCAGCAACCTCATCTGTAACTCATGACGTAGTGGACGTACCACTGGATTTATTACTGCCTTTCTTATTGGGTGATAGGGTCCAAATAAACACAACTCTAGCTCAAATTTGCCAACGTTTCGAAAATTATATTTTCAGCTTCAGGGCTCTAGAATAGAGAAAAAAGGCAATTATATACATATTTTTTAACATTATTGGTTGTTGTTGTTGTTAATAAGAAGCATCAATGTAAACAATCACATGATACATATACAACGAAATATTAAAAGTATTGCTAAAATGTAAAAACAAAACAAATCTAAAAGTTAAACAACACAGAATTAAAAAGGAGAACAGCTAAAAACTCGTACAATAAATTAAAAGTAAAGATTCCCCACCATATAATCTAATTATTGGTCATTTATGCAGTTAATTAATGGGTTGATGAAAACAAAGCAAAAATATAGGAATAAAAAAGGGAGATAATCACAAAAAAAACAAAGCAAACATACCCTTTATGTTAAAAGTTGTGGTAGTCACCAGGTTCTTTAAAATTAAGTACATGCGTGTGTCCTAGATATTGGAATTTTGGTTCTATATTTGCACACAGTAACTAACCAACTAACTACAGAAGAAGTTACTTCTCTTAACGTTAATTTAACGATTTTTTTTGGTATGGTTGTTAATATTATAGTAAGATATGCTTAAATCTGCAACATCAGTTCTTTTATTTACAGTATTGTCGATTTTTTATTTCTAACATTTCTTGGAACATCCTTTTTTTGTAGTTATCATTTGAACATAATATTTTATAACTTTCAAAACCAAATATATGACCCTCCGATATGACATACCAGTGGATGTACCTTTGACTAAGGTAGCGGATCAGAAACGGTATACAGGGTGTCAGGATATTCGACCGACAACGCTTAATAGGCTTGACCTCACATTATTATGGACAACGAGATAGGAACATGAAGCCTTACAGTGCTTAATTTTCAACATACAGGTTGTCAAAGTTTCACTTTTATTTTAGTTTTTTCTCAATTATTTCCCAACAAAACAGCACAACGCTCCAAAATTACGTAATGGGGCGTATTAAGGCGACAAATCGAAATTCAACAGCGGTTTTGCTATCATAAATAGAGGGCGCCATCTACATCACATTGAACTCATTCAAATTATGAAAAACTTTTTTCCGGTTTTGTGCATCAATGAAAATATTTGTTCTGGGTAGTGTCTAGAAGCTTTGGAGAGTGCTTTGGAGCCCATCCCCACACATGCGAGCAATACTCCAGTTATGGAGTATCTGTGCCTTGTAGAGCAGCAGCAGTTGCTCTGGTGTATACAACTTCCTACAGCGGAACAAACCTCCAAGCTTTTGGGATGCCGTTTTAGCGATACTGATGACGTGGTCGTGACAGGACATGTTATTGTTGATGCTGATCCCTAAAAGCTTCACGGAAGGTAAGTCGACTGTGGTGGACCCTCCATGTCCACAATTGGTAAGCCAACATGAGACTTCTTAGTGTAAGTCTTGTTGTCCGAGTTTTCTGTACGTTGAACTGTACCTTACGAGGATTGCTCTATATCTCCGTCAATGCACCAGTACGCAGACAGCTGTTTCACGCTTATTAGCGATCATCAGTGCGCCATAGGTCGATTGACGGAAATAGAGAGCATCAGATTTTTCATGTCTACCAGACATGTGAAGCATGTGAGAGCAGGCGACAGAAAGGTTCTGCCGGTGCGCCATCTGGTACCCGAAGGTAACAGCAAACCAAAGAAAATCGCTACTAAACAGCAGCAGACTTTTTGGTGGAACGCTACGGCGCGTCCACTTGGCCACCAAAGAGCGCGGTTGAATTGGACGTCACGTGACCAAAAACAAATACCTCATTGGGTGATACAATAATAAGAAAAGATACTATATTTGCTCTAATTTACACCCCCAAAATTATAATTCGCTACTACTGCCCAGTTCCGATCTATTGCTTGTTTTAATCGTCGTGGGACACCCTGTATAAAGTGAAATTTACACATCTTAGGAATTGTTATTTTCATGTCTTTAGATATTTACCAATATAAAAATAAATCAAACTTGGCAAAACACAGACATAAATGTGACATAAAATATAAATCTAATGTTGTACTAAAAGCAAGAAAAAATACTTTATTACGGTGTTATACATTTCTTGCCGCAAAAATATACAATGAGATACCAGAAAGCATAAAATGTCTAGTGCCTTTGAATTCATATAAGTATAGTTTAAAAAATGGATAATGAATAATAATCGCAGGAAAATTCATCAACATGTCGACATATTTATGTAATACCTATTATTACTAATATCTATAGAATACAATATATTAAATTATAAATATTCCTGAATTAGCCCTTATTTGATGCTTCTATTTTATAATAATTACCACGTACTCAAGCACAAGTTTTTAACTTTTCGGGGGCACTTGTTGTTTATTGTATTATTTATTTTATCCTTACAATAATAAATTCTATTATTATTAACATACAGAGTATGCTATTTAAATTTTAATAAAAAGATGCAGTTCTGGTGCGCGATGACGTTTAACACCTTAAACATTTCCCTTAATTAACGAGTCGATGCATATCACCTAAAAAAGAAATCACCTGGCTAGTTCGGCCAATTATTATTTTATTGCCCACTTACCACATTCACGTATCATCATCATTTTTAACGATACAATAGAAGACCCTAATTTGCACAGTATTATCAGTATTATCAGTGGTAAAAACAGTTTTAATGAGTTTTAATCTTTTTAGGGAAATCACCATATCATTTCAGGGAAGAACTAGCGCAAAATCTGAAAACTAATATTTTTTACTTTGGTGTTAACGGCATTGACTAAAATCTAATATTAATCGCAATATACCAGAAGATTGATATAGCTCTTGAATATGCTAACAGGCATGACATATAAATAAACCCATTACATAATCCCACATAAAATAGTATTTTCACGATATTAGGGATATATGTCAATACTGTGTTTTGTTCTGAACTAAGTGTCTCTGCACACGTGTCGATTGCCGATGTGGTTAACGCGATTCCCGACGTACGTCCACTCGGCTTCTCGGGCAAAGTATTGGAGCGCCACTAAGGGGTCGTTTCATGGTCGCCTCGAGACGTGCGTTTTCAAACCTCTCGTAGGTATTTAAAATTGCATGTGATCAGAATGGAAGTGCAGTTTGAGTGGTTAGTGCATCTTACGCATTTGATTGCGGTAACTATTTGAGGCTATACTGTTAAATCATTCTTGATTTTATAATTATATGTAGTAGTATGATGACATTACAAGCTTCTGTAATCATTAAATAAAATAAAAGTCTAGGCCCGGATCTAGGCTAAATTTGCTGAAATTTCTGAATTATTGATCCACCGATGTGCGACTATAAACGCATCGACCACATTAGTTGTTTTTGCGGAGATAATCCCGAACAGATAATTTAATTGTACATATAAGGGACGGACAGATAATGGAATTCGAAGCAGTTGAAAATTATATGTATCTGGGTTGTCTACTAGATCATAGTTGTAACGAAGATATAGAGGTAAAAGCAGCAGATGTCTAGGGTCAATGAATAGGATACTAAGGTCGAAGAATATATCAAGGAATGCAAAGCTCAGGCTACACAAAACAATTTTAAGACCAACATTGATGTACGGGCGTGAAACTTGGGTTATGAAAAAAAGTCTTCAGGAAAAATTGGTTGTTTGGGAGAGAAAAGTTTTGAAACGAATTTTGGGAGGAAAGAAGCTAGGAGATATTTGGATGCGCCGAACAAATGAAGAACTATACGGGTTGTTTGTTGAGGCGGAATGGATGAGGAAAGGATAATCAAAAATATTGGATGGAAACAGCCAGAGGGGGCAAGAAAGCGGGGTAGGCCAAGGAAGAAGTGGAGAGATGCAGTATTAGAGGACCTAGAAGCAAAGAAGATCAACAACTGGGAGATTGCAGCAGGTGATAGGAGCCAATGGAAACGCATCACTAAGCTATGGGCCTAAATGGCCTGTGAACGCTTATTTATATAATCCCGAACACATTCAGAGCGTTAGCGCAGGCGCGGTTCTGGAGTTGATGTTCGTGGTGGAGCAAATTCTTGTTCTGGGTGAAAAATTCCCTTTTCGTGGAGCACGCTTCTTCAGATTTGAACTTGAACTACAGAAAGTTTATGTCGACGTGCCAAATACACGCGAGGAGCTTATTAGTAAGATTATTCAAGTCGAAAATGAATTCCGGAATGACGAAGCGATGATCATTCGCTCTACGCAACATGTGTTTTGTTTCCTTTTTCCCAAAATAAATGTTGCCATCATCATAGTCACAATGTCTTAGTAGACATGTCATGAACTCGTAAAATGCATTAAGTCGGAGCTAGAGTATTGCCGACACGAATGTTATCAATACTTTTGAGCACTGTAGCTCGCCATCGTTCGCAATTTACTGTCAGTTCAGTGGCGCTCTTGATACTCATATCTAGCAACTGTTTCGTCGTATCCACCCAACTTGTAGGGGAACGGCCACGGCGCCGCCCACTCGGGGCGTGACCCTGAACTACAAGTTTCTCCATTTTATCGCTTCTGTGAATATGTCCGAAGAATGTAAGCATTCTCATCGACACAATGGAGGATAGTCTCTTTGGATTACCGAGCTCATCCAGTATGGAAACATTAGTTCGATGCGCGGTATAAGGAATTCTTAGCATTCTCCTCCACGTCCACATTTCAAAAGCATCTATGCGAGCTCGATCTGCCTTTTTAACAGTCCAAGTTTTCGAGGCATACAAAAATATGGAGAACGCAAGAGACTGAACCAGTGACATTTTGGTAGCTTTAGTGATGTTATGGTCACGCCATATTTTAGTAAGCTTTGTCATGGCCACCCGTGCCTGTTGAATGCGCCGTCGAATCTCATTCTCACAGCTACCTGAATTGTCGATCAAAGAACCGAGGTACACAAAACTTTGAACTACCTCACAACGGCCTATTGACTTTATTTCTCGATGATTGTCATGCTCTCTATCTATGATAATAACCTTGGTCTTGTTGTAGTTAATACCAAGACCATATGCTGCACTGTGTTGTTCTAAAACGTTCAATAGAGCTACTAGTCCTTCCTGAGAAGCAGCAATAAGTGTTGTATCGTCAGCAAATCTTAAGTTAGATATTTTGCTTCCGCCAATAGTTGTACCGCCATTCCTGTTGTCCAATACCTGTCTCATCACAAATTCAGAGTAAATATTAAATAACATCGGAGATAATAAGCATCCCTGACGAACTCGTTTTCTGGTTGCTGTTTGACCAGACAGGTTAAGGTTACCATCAATTCTTACACGAGCTGAGCCTAGGCTCATAGAGTTGCTGTACGAGAAATACTTAGTGGTAAGGGACTCCGATGGAGATAAGGATTTCCTACAGGTTAGGCCACTTTACGTTATCAAATGCCTTAGAATAGTCCACAAAGCAGATAAAAACGAGAAAATAATGCTGTCTGGCTTTTTCAATAATCTGTCTTAAGTTTAAGTTCTGTTCACGCGTAAATGTTGTGACCACTAAGTATTCTGTTTAACTGCCTTCTTTGCTGCCTGGTTAGACAATAAAGGGTCATATTCAAACTATCATGTCTTCTAAACTACTCTACTTTGGGGCTAAGATGTATATATTTTTTAGGAAACACCATATGTACTATCACAAAATGTAGGTTAGATTTTTTGAAAAACTAAAAATGCAAAAAAACCGCAAAAAATTACGTAATCATTATCTTTTAACAATTTTTTGCCCCGATATGAAATGAAATTTGGAAAATGTTCACCGTTAGTTTATGGTCTACATTATTTCGCTACCGAGTGAAACTTGTGTTTGTAGAACCTCTACCTAAGTAGCTATGGATAAACACTCGTGCAATAATTGAACAAAAAACAAAAGGGCTGTCATTTTATTATGGTGGGTGAAAAACTACTTTGGGGGGGGGGGTGATTTTTCGACAAAAATTAACGTAATTCCGACACCGATGACCGGGCACATTATCGATAGATGCGTATCGCGTATCCTGTTATAACTTTGTGTGTGTGTATGTTAGTGTTTGTTTGACAGTTTTCGATACAGCTTTAATGAAACAATGGAGTTGGCCTCAGAATTTTCAAAGGTAAGTTTTTTTAAATCGTAAAATGTGCCGAAATAGTTTTTTTCACTGAATCGCTTCCCCGCTTATAAATGTCACCGCACGCCACTGACTTCCAAACGGTCCCATTCAAGGTTTTATTTAAGAGAAAATATATTATTAACTATAAAAACATACTATAATATCTAGGAGTTGATCTTTTTATTTAAATTACTAAAGTTTATCTTAACGTCAGTCGGACGTCATCACTTCCAAATTATAAGCCTCAAATGACGAAATCGTCAAAAAAATTATAGAAGAATGGATGCTGCTGATGAAGATGGATCCATAGATGGTCAAGAAGAAGCAAATCTTGGAAAGGTGGACGGATGTAGCAGTCCAAATATCTTCCACATGTCAGTGCTCTTACCTCATAAAAGGCGTAGCCTTCGCGGTGGCAGTATTTGTATTGTACAGTACAAGTAAATAGAAAAAACACCACAGACTAAAGTTTCAAAAATATACATTGGTAACTTTTTTCCAAGGGACGCCCCGACACTTCCAACTAGTGATGTGCCTAGTCGTTCTTTTGGATGGACTAGTTCTCGCGAACTAGTTCGTTTAATAGTTCGCGAACGAACTAGTAAGGTTTGTAATTGGAAGCTAAGCAAGCGGGCAACGGATACTTATTTTATTTATAGGGTTCTTGACGGATTATTTACTTTTATGTATAATTTTAAAAAATAAATGTTTACACTACTTTCAACAATTTGAGTTTTCTACTGTAAATTACTGTATCTGAGATAAATACGAAACTACACAAAAATGATCATACATGTACCTCAATACTTTATCAGGCTGAAAATTCAAACATTGACTGTCACTTCCCCTAATTAACGTGGTCTGGAAAAATAATATTCTTTTAAATGATACATTTTTCACATATATTTTCAGGTATCATTCTATCAGAAGGAAAATTTCCGAGAATAAAAGACCAATAAAGAAATTCTTATATCCAAATCAAAATCTCTAACAATTATTACAAGTAAACCAGAAAATACGTTACTCAATGATTAAACTATTATCACATTCCTTTGTTTCATTTTTGGTTAGTTGGAGAGCGCCTGAAAAAGCGAAAATACTTGGAATAATAATAAGTTGAAAACGCACCATGCTATCGGTCAAACCGTTCCCTGAACTATTCAGTCCTCATAACCGTTCTTAGTTCGGCCCGACTCGGTCAACGAGTCAGCTTGTCAACTGACACTGCTCTTGTGGCGTTTTCGAGAACGATAACACAAACAAACTAGTTCTTCTTTAGTTAGCGAACTAGTTCGTTTAGTTCTTCCTGGAGAATAGTTCTTTCAAATAGTTCGTTCGCGAACTACACATCTCTACTTCCTACGCACATCAAAATAAATGTTTCCAAATTCATGCTGTTAAAATGCATATTACCACAGCCTAAACAGGCTGTTCATACGAAAACTTCCCACCACGGATTTATCGAAAATCAGTAATTAAAGGAAAAAACGCTGAGACACGTCAAAAGATTTGTCAAGGGAGACAAGTTTTTAACTTATACATTTTATTGGGAAATACCGATACATTTGGCTCTATTTTCTGTTGTATAAACTGGAAACGGACCTGTCTTTGGGTAGATAAAATAATGTATAACTGATATGACAATTATTAAATACTTTATAAAAGCCTCATCGATAGCTAAGTATGCACAGTTACGCACATATAGGCATATGCATATATAGTCTTTGAAGTATCTTAGATAAATTTAGGTTTTTCGGTGAGTAAAAAATAATAAAGATACTATTTATATAAGATCAGGGTAGATGGGGACTGGAATCTGCATTTTCATATTAACACTTGGTGACATGTTCGCCATCTCCCAAAATTATGTAATTATTAGAAAATGTTAACAATAAAAGTTTTAGTCAATTTTATCTCCCACATTATTTAGGCATTTTAGACCTTTTAAGGGGTTCCTGATAGTTTTCTTTAAATATTGTTTTTTTCGTTATACCTGAATCAGGTTACAAAATACGTTATGCACATAGAGCGTTCATTTGAAAGCTTTCCACCATAGATTTGTCGAAAACCACTGGATAAAATAAAAAACGCTGAGACACGTCAAAAGGTTTGTCAAGGGGGACAACTTTTTAACCAAAAACTACTTTTCACCCTTGTAACCTCTGCCTCCCAGGGTCACCCCTTAAAAATTTTAAATAACAAGGGGTATCGAGTAATGGCTTGTTTCAAGAGTATGTCGAAGCCCTTTATTCTGATGTTTGGTATTTTTAAATTGGTCGATTCGTTTTTGAGGAAATTAGAAAAATCTTTATGTATCTTAATTTGTTCAGAAAGAGAACAAAAACACACAAAAATACCGCTTTTTATTGAAATAAGTGTTAAAAATGTTGCCCGTTACAATGACGTGCAAATTTCTTACGGACAGTTGCAAAAAAAGTGGAAATGATTCCAATTTATAGTGCCCAAACACCAATGTTCTCGGCAAACTGTCATTCCGTTTAACGCGACATCCAGGGAAGGGAAGAAATAACTTCCCATAAAGATATGTTTCGAGCCTTGTTACGAAATATACTCCTACTGGATCTGTAGCAAATAAAAAACAGAGGGTTCTGGATGAAGCCGCTCAAGTTGAAGTTTTGGGTCATTTTGGCATAATCTCAATACTTCTTTACGCAGGATTGTGGATCCGACTGATATTTTATTTGGCTCTATTCACACAGTTACTAAACTCTATAAATGTTTTCCATTCAAAATGAAAGTAGTGCAAGAGTTAACCGAAGACGATTTCGACCGACGACTTGATTTCTAATAAATGATTACAGCGATTGATGGTAATATCATTCATGTAAAGAATACTGTCTCTCTATTGAATTCACATTTTATTTAACTTTATTTGTTAATAAGCATAACTTCAGGTATTAGACAACTACTGGAATGGCGGTATAACTATTGGCCGAAGCAAAATATCCAACTTAAGATTTGCTGACGATACAACCCTTATTGCTGCTTCTCAGGAAGGTCTAGTAGCTCTATTAAACATCTTAGAACATCACAGTGCAGCGTATGGTCGTATGGTATTAACTACAATAAGACCAAGGTTATGATTGTAGATAGAGAGCACGATAATCATCGAGCAATAAAGTCAGTAGGCCGTTGTGAGTTAGTCCAAAGTTCTGTGTACCTCAGTTCTTTGATCGACAATTCGGGTGGCTGTGAAAATGAGACTCGACGGCGCATTCAACAGGCACGTGTGGCCATGACAAAGCTTACTAAAATATGGCGTGACCATAACATCACTGAAGCTACAAAAATGTTGCTGGTTCAGTTTCTTGTGTTCTCCATATTCTTGTATGCCTCGGAATCCCGACTGTTAAAAAGGCAGATCGAGCTCGCATACATGCTTTTGCAATGTGGACGTGGAGGAGAATGCTGAGAGTTCCTTATACCGCCCATCGAACTAACGATTACATACTGGATGAGCTCGGTAATCCAAAGAGATTATCCTCCATTGTGTCGACGAGGATGCTTGCATTCTTCGGACATATTCACAGAAGCGATAACATGGAGAAACTTGTAGTTCAGGGTCATGCCTCGGTGGGCGACGCCGTGGCCGTCCCCCTATACGCTGGGTGGATACAACGAAACACTTGCTGGATATGAGTATCAAGAGCGCCACTGAACTGACAGTAAATTGCGAACGATGGCGAGCTACAGTTCTCAAAACTACTGATAATATTCGTGTCGGCAATACTCTAGCTCCGACTTAATGCATTTTACGAGTTCACAACATGTCTGTTAAGACATTGTGACTATGATGATGATGATGCAGGTATTGGAGCAAAGAAAATGCTCATGCTTTTGTACAAGAGCATATCCTATACCCACATAAAATTAATGTATGGGGCTATGGGCAGGCATTTGAAGAAACAAAAAGGTTGGGTCATTTTTTATAAATAGAAACCATTACCATTGAAAACCAAATCGAGGAGGATGGAAACTCTATACTTGATGAGAGAATGGCCCGCTAGATCGGCGAATTTGACGCCACCAGACTTTTTTCTTTGCAAGTAATATGTCTAACAAAATTTGATTCAAACACATATTTATGTTGATCGTAGAAAAAATGTGCGTAACTAGTGCAAAACGCACATCAATAAAATTTTTGATAAAAAAAAATAAAAAAAAAGTTGGAAGGCCCGGGTTTCGATCCAAAAACCCTGAGATCCACTAGCGGACTCTCTAACCACTGGGCATCCTTCGATTGAGGACATCTTTTCCACGACATATATTTGATTAGTTACTTACTGGAATCTGTAATCTGACTTCAACTTCAAACATTCAAAAACATATTTATTTCGATCGTAGAATTCGTCTCGAGCTGCAAACTTCATTCATCGACTGTGTTACAACAAATATACACTAGTTACCAGTTCAGCAGTACGTATTTTCGCGATTGGCTGGGATTCTAGAATCGAGTATCGGAGTAGGACGTCGTTGGTCAAAGGAGCATCCTTACCGCCATGGTGCCGTCACACGGGTTCGGGAGCCGTCGGCGTGTTTTCGGTACTCGATTCAAAAACCCATTTTTATTTTGATATAACTTTTGAATTATTGCGAAAAAAAGAAAACAAAAACAGTTTTGTTATAAAGCTTAGACATGATCTTTCCATTTATCACAAAAAAAAAAATACTTTTTTTCTTAATTCAAAACCTCAATTGTCTGTCAGGAATTTAAACATCGCCTGTATCATTGTTATTTGGGCGATAACGTGCAATATTTTGTAAAGGATTAGGGGGTCCTTTGTAGTGTCGGCAGTCTGTAGGAGCACAAAAAATGTTAAACAGGTTGAGTTACGACATCCCATTTTGGGGTGTCTATTCTCACACCTACTTAAATAAATTGTTAGTCTTACAGAAGCGAGCAGTTAGATGCATCGCCAAGAGTAGACCTAGAACTTCATGCAAGTCTCTATTTGGGAATACAACGTTATGACCGTGCACTATTCATTTTCGTAACAACATCACTAATATTCAAAAATAAAACATAAAAACATAAAAATTTGAATCCATAGATATAGAATATAAGACAAAAGAAGGATTTTAAATTAATCACCCCAAATCATCACTAATTAAAGACGCAATTATATATAATGGAGTGAAGATTTATAACAAACTTCCTCACTCGTTTGAAATTCAAAAAGATTTAAAAGTTTTCCGGGCAGTAACCCGCAACATTTTAAGCACTTATTGCAATAAACAGTGATATTGTTGTGTGCTTTTGTTTTTATTTTAGCAAATTAAGATACATAAAGGTTTTTCTAATTTTCTCGAAAACGAATCGACCGCTTCAATAAATCAAACGTCCAAATAAAGGACAGACAAATCTTTGAAACGAGATATTACTCGATAACCCTCTGGGTACAAGGATGTGAAGTAGTCTTTGGTCAAATAGTTGTCCCCCTTAACTAATCTTCTGACGTGTCTCCGCGTTTTACCTTTTAATCAGTGTTTTTCGATAAATCCGTGGTGGGAAGTTTCCAAATGCACACCCTGTATTTATCTATCAACTACAAACGCAACATTCTCAAATTTGTACTAAGTCTTCGGAAAATAGCGTTTCAATTTGTTCACTGATATTTCTGCTCTAATGAGGTTGTTTCAGAGATAACGAGACTGGCGCTACAGTGTAACACTATAGTTATTTACGTAACAAGTCCCAAAAGTGATATATTTTACGGGATGAGTAGGCAGTTTCTAGGGCGAATCCTGGAAGCCTGGAGGTCCCGTAAAATCACTTTCGCGTAGCGTTACGTACAATATTTTTTCTGCAGCCGTTTATTAGATGATAAAATATTAAAAAAGTAATAGGGATGAACATTATTTATAGCAGTCCCGAAAATAGAACTTTCGGTATGATTTATTACTTTCGGTACGATTTGTGTAACGTTTCACTTTCGATTCAATAAATCATACCGAAAGGTCTATTTTCGGGACGGCTGCGGAAAAAAATATTTATTCGAAAATTTTGATTAACTTTCTTCATAGTACTCTCCAGTCCGTTCAATATACTTATTGTTGTGGATATTCAGTGGCGCAAATAAAAAATATTGAAGGCCCATACCGGGAGAACGAGTCCTCCTTACATTAGTTTTACCACAGCATAGTAAACAATCAGCACAATATCTCATGTTAGCGGCAATTACACGCGTATCCCCCCTTTTGGATGATTTTTTGTAGGGATGCTAACGATACTTCGATACTTGTACTTCTGCACTAATATCGAGTATTTTTATCTTAGATACCTTTTGAGGAATTCCAAGCTGGTATCGATACTTTTGTAGGGGTATCGGTATCAAAAATAATTGTATAATTATTGAGGGGTGTAATCAATTGCACAAAATTCTCTGTACGAACCAAACGCGCCTCTTTGGCTAAAAAATATCAAGTTGGTACCGGTATCGATATTTTGATTTTCGCATCTTTACCCACACTTCACATCAGTAAAATCATCCCAAGGTCAAATTCTGTGGGAACCATTTTGATATAGGAAATCCTCAGAGATATTCTGCTGGTTCTTTACTAAGCTGTGGTTTTACCACAGCATAATAAACAACCAGCACAATGACTCAAGATGGCGGAAATTACACGCGCATCTTCACTTTTGGAGGGTTCTTTATAGGGATGCTAACGATACTTCGATACTTCTGCACTAATATCGAGTATTTTTGTCATCGATACTTTTTGAGGCATTCCAAGCTGGTATTGATACTTTTGTATCGGTATCGAAAATGATTATATAATTATTGAGGGGTGTAATCAGTTGCACAAAATGCTATATACGAACCAAACACGCCTATTTGGCTGGTACCGGTATCGATATTTTCATTTTCGCATCTCTACAGCCTTAAAATCATCCATAAACCCTCCCAAGGTCAAATTTTTTGGGAACCATTTTTATATAGGAAATCCTCAGAGATATTATGCTGGTTGTGTATTATGCTGGTTGTTTATTATGCTGTGGTTTTACTATACTGAAATAGTCAACTTGATTCCCTTATTTATCTAACTTCACTCAGGTGACTAGAATTGATGAAAAATGGTGTCAAAAGCGTTCCTGTTTGGCATGTTGGTGGTGTTGTTTACCATCGTAGCTGTGTCTATGCAAGCCTGCGATAAACTGGGAGCAAGCTTTAGGACTGCAAAGTTCTGTGAGGCTGAATGCAAGAGATTCTGCGGAAAGTTTGGATGTGCGCCTGCGCCCGATAAGATGTGCCTGGGAAAGCGCTGCCGTTGTGTCTCGAAGAATGCTATTTAATGTTATACATATAAATGAATAAATTCACTGCAGATCTATAACCTGTCGTATTTTGTAGGTCCGAAGTCAAAAAATTGCGAACATCTATTCTGCACCATTGACGTCTTACCCAGTAGACCTGGAATGTTTACATTGAAAGTTATTCGCAAAACACTCGGGCCTTGTTTACACTAATTGTTATGTTGCTAAACGTATCCCAGCCCCCAGGTATATTGATGGAGCCTCGACTGTAAACGTGCTCGCCCACTTAGGCGAAGCGTCGCGAACGGAAGCGGCGCAAAGAAAACTGTGGATTTGACGCCAGAGAAGTTTACATTAGTTTATATGGCAGCCCGCCCACTCAGGCGGGGCGAAGCGAAGAGGCGCGTCGTTTCTCTTGCCTCGCGCATATTTTCAGTGTTTAGCAGTATTATGTAGGATGTGGTGCTAAAATGCAGTCTCTGGTCGTGATACAAAGACATTCATTACAAAGGTAATTTAATTACCCAGCATTTTATTTTGTTTTTGTTTCTTTTCTTCTTCCATAGTGGCAATTAAACTCAATACAAAGAGTTCCTCTTCTGACGAACTGCTCATCGTACCTCACTAGACAACGTATCTCGTTCACCTGCTTAAAAACAAATAAAATTCGCGTTGCGCCCTTGGAAGCCGCGCGTCGCGTCGCGCCGCTTCGCCCCAGTGCTCGCCCACTTAGGCGAAGCGTCGCGAACGGAAGCGGCGTGAGGCGACGCATAATTCAACCGATGTTCGCCCACTGGGGCGAAGCGGCGCGAATTATTTGTTTTTAAGCAGTTGAACGAGATACCTTGTCTAGTGAGGTACGATGAGCAGTTCGTCAGAAGAGGAACTCTTTGTATTGAGTTTAATTGCTACTATGGAAGAATAAGAAAAGAAAAAAGAACAAAAGAAAATGCTGGGTTCATGACATAAATAAATTACCTTTGTAATTGATGTCTTTGTATCACGGCCAGAGACTGCAATTTAGCACCACTTCCTACCAAATACTGCTAAACACTGAAAATATGCGAGAGGCATCAAGAGATATTTGGATCTTCTCGCCGCGACGCGCCGCCTGGCACCGCCTATTCAGGCGAAGCGAAGCGAAGCATCAAGAGAAACGACGCCTAGTTGGTCCGAGGAGAAGCCGCGCGTCAAACGACGCGCCGCTTCGCTTCGCGTCGCCTGAGTGGGCGGGCACGTTAAGGCGGTCCACATACGTTCCTGAAAATGCTCAGAGGAAAACTGTTCAGTCCTAGCCTCAATGATTATTGGAATATATGTGGAGGTTCGCCGGCGGTTTCGTTGGACTGTACAGGCTGCCAGATGTGGAATTGAAAAGCCATTCCATATTAATTGTAGATAGCATTACATGATATCGTTGAAGACTTAAAATCTTCGTAACTTCTTCCGGTTGCTAAAAACCGTAATGTTGCCTTAAAGGACCCCTCTCACCTCGTTCTTCTCCGCCATTTTTAACTGACGGTTAAAAACGTTGGAAGGGCTGATACGTCCACGCAAAACAGTCTTTCCGCGCCAGTTTATCACGATGGACCGTACGCGTACGTACTTGTTAGCAGTGGCAGCGGTTTTGGCAGACGAAAAAATCTCGAAAAAGAAAAACCCGAAGCAACTGGACTAAAGACTGGCTACTTAAGCGCAGTGCACTGCCACATACAAATTTACTGGAGGAGCTAAGATTGGAGCCTGATGATTGTCACAATTACTTGAGGATGGACGAGGATACGTATCGGAAACTGCTAAAACTAGTGACACCGTTAATTGAGAGACGTGATACCCATCTATGCATCAGTCCTCACGAACGCCTAACAGCAGGGTTGCCAGATGGATTTGATGGATTTCCCCCAGGTCAGGTTCAAAAATCCCCCAAATTGGGCATATTTAAAAAAAATCCCCCAAATTGTTTTTAACAATCATCATAGTCACAATGTCTTAACAGACATGTTGTGAACTCGTAAAATGCATTTACACATTTTACGAGTTTATCTTGGGGTATCTTTAAGATCATTAATGAAGTAGTTTCCCATTTGCTTTCTGCATCTTCATGCCGTTGACCAGATGGTATCTATTGGTTCATCCGCCTTTAGGGGCAATTTCTCACCCCAAGGACAAGAAGGTGGCCTGACTCTTCTCAACTCGTCCACCCAAAGCTGTTGGTTGAGAAGAGGTTTCTGCTTATACCGACAGTAGTTCGGTGTTCCTTTTAGTCGCCTTTTACGACACGCAGGATATACGATGGGAGATATTCTAACCCGCCTCCACACGGGCTTATGCTTGGTCAGTAAAATCGAATTTGCTATTTGTTGGTAACTGTAGTAAAGCTTTACAGACTTGCTGTGCTATATCCGAGTGTAGTTTAACAGTTTTTCGAGATGGTACTCAAAAAGTGGAAGAATTTTCAAGTTAGTTGGCGTTACACAGCATTGTTTACAATTTGAACTGTCACTGCGAGGTCACAGCTGATCAATGTTTGGAGGCTGAAGTGTCAAAGATGATGGCTTTGAGCACGCCATGCCAAACTGGTTTGTTTACCACCTCTATGTTCAGTTGTTACTCTGAGGAATCAGCACATAACTTTGGAAGACTTTTTAGTGTGGAATCGTAAAAAAATTATCCAGATGTCACAGTTGTCCCTATAACTATTCAAAATGAACTTCAGTGGCATACATGACTGAATTGGTATCCTGATCCATGGATTGGAAAAATGTCCACTAAAATAGAATTTAGCTTCAGTGTTTCTCAGAGTTCTTTATGATAATGTTTATGGACATAGAACCACGTTTTGCTTCACTCTTTAATATAAGAACTAACTTAAGATTAGTTTGCTTTTTCAACCATAATAATGTTTATTTAAATAAAACAGAAACCTGGTTTCTTCAATCTCTTGCCACCTTTTCATTCTAGCAACAATAACAAGAATGAAAATATCAAGAAATAAATGAATATTATTTTTTTATGTATTACACGTACACTTAGCGATAGTGAAATGTAGACAAAGTCGAATAAGAGATATTCTTCTGAAAAACGCATTTTTTGTCATTCTTGTATACACTGAGAAAACAATCCGTTGAAACTTAAAAAAGAAATAAAGTTTAACAAATATTTTTTGAGGTTGTGGTTTAACAAAACATAGAAAATAGATTCCTCCATAGACTAATATTATTAATATATAATCTTCGTAACAAAAAATAATAGACATTTTAAGTAATGTATTATATATAGCAAACAAAAAATGTATGAGGTTAAACTATGAAATTTATTTAAATAATGTATCTAGGGCTATACATGTCTGCGTTGACGCGTTGAACCTGCGTAACATATTCTCATTTGGTGTATGCCAACCCACTTTTAAAGCTTAATTCAGATACACACGACATCCGAAGATACAACAGTACGAAACTATTCCTATTGGTTGAAATATTCAAAATGATGTCAAATCAAAATATTTCAACCAATAGAGACCGTTTCGTACCGTCGTACCGTTGGATATCGTGTGCATCTGAATTAAGCTTAAGAAGGAAGTTATAGAGTTGTGCGTGCCAAAATCAAAAATAGCAAGTGTAAATTTTCAGTTTTGCGTTATTAAAAACGAAAAAACTACCCCCAAAGATTCCTAAGATTTTATTTTCTTCCCCAGAAAATTCCCCTGGAAACAATGACCCTCAAAATTTCCCCAAGTAGGCTGAAAATACCCCAAATTTGGGGCAAAATCCCCCAATATGGCAACCCTGCTTAACAGGTACTGTGCGATTTCTGGCCACTGGCCGCAGCTACGAGGACCTGAGGTTTTCGGTTACTATCTCAACCGCAGGCACCAGGACGCATAATACCCGAAACCTGCCTAGCCTTATAAGCAATCCAGAACCGACTTCTAGAGGGATTTATACCTACGACCCTCAGGATTTCAAACCACGCTGATGTTTACTGTCATAGCACCAGAGGTGCTGTTTATACGTATTCTCCGATCCAGTACCTGATTTCAAAAAGTCTTTCACTTATTTCAATTCCTTTCGGAATCAATTTTTTGTTTTACTGATTTTACTGTTCCATCAGCATCCACTTCTTTGTATTTCACCAGTAATGTTTCATATGCATGCGTGCATACTTTTTTTGATTTGGTCATGGTATTCTGCCGATTTAACTTCCCACACGCAAGGAAATGATCTATAAAGTTTGATAAACTCTAATAAAAGTCTCCACTGCCTAATACCAGACATTTTCATTATCACCAGTTGCAATGATAAACAACTGAAAAAATGCTGGACGCTATTGCCACAGTATATCCAATTATACAGTAGCGCAACTCTCCAGAATTTTGGTGGTTCGCGCATAGCACCCCGCGCATCGTTCGCAGAACGTTTAGCACGGCGATCGTCTGAGTCGTGCGTGTAGTCGTGTTCAGTCTATGAGAGTGAAGATAATGTCTTTGACAGAACTGGATTAAGGAATTTGGTGATACGTTGATATGGATATCGGGACGCGTGAAGTCAAATGTTTCGCCGCTGTAGGCTGTATTAACAATTCCAAAAACTGTGACTATAGTTTTTTAAGCTTCCTCAAGATGCTGCCAGGTATGCGATTCCTTCAATGTTTAATACGCTCCTTTATTAACTAATAATATTAAAGTGTGATAGCATAGCTCCATTTGTCCCTAACAAAGTCTGTCGGGTATTAGGGTAGCTGAGTGTTTTTTTTTTCAGTCTTTAGAAGAGTTAGACGTTACGGAAAGTCGTTCTTTAATTATGAGCCTGAAGTCAGAATAATAATTTCTCACTGTTTCCTCACAGCACCACAACGTTCAAAAGATCTTTCACAACATATAATAAAATGAATGTGATTATGCATTCCAATATTATGAAATTTTAAGCAGGAAGTGAAGTCCATTTTAATGGATGCTCAAATAGAAAATTCACAATAAAAAGAATCAACATGCTAGTTTAAGAAATATACCATTTTCCTCTATGTATAAACATGGATTCCTTTCTTCAATATGCCTATTCATATGTAAAATACAAGTACAGAAGGAAAGGTAGATAAAAAACAGTTTTGCAATTTTTTCATGAATAACGACCAGTTTAGCATATTTTATCGTTGTTACAGACATATTGATCATTATTTTTTATGTACACCTAACAAGTTTTTATCGGTTTTGCTGTTTACCACGTTTCCGTGCCTTAAACGTTTTTCTATGATGATTGATGAAGATAAATTCAAAGGTTGCAGGGTAACAATAAAGCCACCTATTTTCTCGGAGTTAACAATTTTCTTTCATATGCCGACTATATTTCTTGTTTTGATTCCAAAAAATATGTTTGCACCCCATTTATATGCAAAGAATCCATGATGAATTAGAAGAATCAGTACAAAACATTTTCACGTACAATAAATGCGAATGCATGGATATAACTTACAAATTGTAATTCAGAATTCCAAAGACAACTGCCTAACCTCGATGAAGAATATCACATTACCACACTGCTCTCAAAATTTACCCAATATCGCGTCCCTTAAACTTATTGAACACAATAATTATGCTTCTTCACTCGATTATTGATAAGCCGACCCTGTGCTCAAAACGTAAAGGGCAATACTCGCGGCTCGTGCTGAGGAGCCGACGTGGGGTTATGAGAGGCCAGTTTTTTGGAGACAAATTGTCTGCAGGATTTCTAGGGAGTTGCGCTACTACTGTATAATTGGATATACTGGGTCACACTGTTGTGAGCACACACCTCGCTTTTACTCGAAAGATTGGCACGATAACCGACAGAAATCAAACATCGCCTGACGACGTCTATGGGGGCCTTACACTTCAGAACGACGGGCATAAACGACGTTCTTGCCCATACAGCTCTTTTTTGTAAAGGCCCCCATAGACGTCGTTCTTTTTTGGCAGTTTTACCCGTGCGAGTAAAACGGTACAGGTAAACACGAACGACGACCATGTCTACACACTACTCGTTCTTTCGTCTAGTCTCTCTGAAATCTTAGTGCTATAAACCGCATCGAATTCGTGATGGATTATACGACAACGTTGGCAGTGGCGGCCGCAGTGGCTATAAAAGTGAAATATTCAAGAAACGTAAAGAGTCAATTTTCTTTTTGACTGAATCTCTCGTTGCTGATATATCTACTTCTTGTAACTTTTTTATCATGTCTTTGTAGGCTTTATTTTTTTATCTCTGTCACAATACTCAGCAGATTTAACCTTCCACAGGCACGGATAGCTTCTATAGAGTTCTATGAACTCAATTAAAAATTGTTTGGAGTAATTCCTCAAGTCAGTCATTGTGTAAATTACAACAATATTTCTATTTACCTCGATACACAAATTTATTCGACTTTAGATTACTGTACAACAACCAAAATTACTGACGCTTAGTTGGAGGTGAGTCGACACTGAAAACATCCGTCCTTCTTAATCGCCTCGTAAACACACACAGGCAGACTTGAACGAACACGTTTGAAAACGGACGGTTAAAATCAAGCGAGAGCTGATATTTTTGAACGCCAGCAAAAAGGACAGTTTTTGGCCACATACTGTCCGTTTTACCTGTACCGTTTTACTCGCACGGGTAAAACTGCCAAAAAAGGACGACGTCTATGGGGGCCTTAAGACCCTTCTAGATCATTTCCTTGCGTGTGGAAAGTTAAATCGGCAGAATACCATGAGCGAATAAAAAAAAACAAGGCGTATGTGAGCACTATTGGTGAAGTACAAAAAAGTGGATGCTGATGTAACAGTAAAATCAGCAAAACAAAAAATTGATTACCTACGGGGTGCATTCCGAAAGGAATTGAAAAAAGTGAAAGCCTCTTTGAAATCAGGTACTGGATCGGAGGATACATACAAACCGCACCTCTTGGTACTATGACAACCTGTTAGTTTTAGCAGTTTCCGATACGTATCCTCGTCCATCCTCAAGTAATTGTGCCAATCGCCAGGCTTCAATCTTAGCTCCTCCAGTAAATTTGTATGTGACAGTGCACTGCGTTTAAGTTGCCAGTCCACTGTCTCCGAGTCTTTCTTTTTTCGCGATTTTTTTCGACTGCCGCAACCGCTGCCACTGCTAAAAAGCACGTATGTATACAATGCATCGTGATAAACTTATTCAGGACCTCTGAATATGGTGGGACGGTTCTGTCTCTCGCTGGACAGAGGCCGACTTGTAGGCCTGCTATCAGGCCTAACACCTTCAAACGCCATTTGTATCTGATGGGGGTGGTAAATAATCCGACGTGTACACGCTGTGGCAAGGAGGAAGAATCCTCGGCACACATTCTTTGTCGTTGTGAAGCCCTTGGGTATCACAGGCAGACTATACTCGGTTCAAGAGTTCTTGAACCTGAGGATATAAGAGGGGCAGCAACCAAGGCCATCCTCACCTTTGCGATGAGGGCTGGGCTTGGGAACTAGGATAGGGAGAAGTGCAAAAGGCCCGTTGGTAGGCCTATGCACTGGTGGTTCCAGCCACCAGATAGCCTCTCTCCCTCTTTCATTCATTCATTCATTCTTTCCTTGGTAGGTAAAAAGAGCATTTGTGGCTGAGTTTGGCAAGTATGAATTTTTTTGACATGGGTCAGAATACCCCACCTCTACCAAAAAAGTTTACAATGATCAGGGTCCTGTAAGATGCCTAAAAACGAGGCATTTTATAAAATTTCTCACATGCCAAAATTGTAACAAAATCTGTGCAACTCTTCTGGGTAGAATTATTAGATCTGAAATATTCGAAGACTTAGTCCGAGGTTTGAAAGAATCTATATATGATTGTTCATCTGCTAGGTGAAGGATACAAATAAAAAAAAACATTTAGCAGATGTAATTTAAAAAAAAAGTTTCTCCATTAGATGATGTTGAATTGAATTTATCTTTGAGGTTTGAAGTGATAGAAATAGAGCCGTGCTGAAAACGAGAAGGAACACACCTCCAAAGGACTTCAGGAAAAGGCTCCGAAGGCCTTTACTGAGAAGGTAAGCTCTAGCAGAGAATTGACTCCATGTAAAAGACGTGTACCTCCAGTAACGAAGTTTATGATTTATACAGCTTCGTATGAGAAGACATCCACTCAAAAAGGTTTTTTTAATTCTAATTAATGAGAATCAATTCAAACTATTCTATTAACATACAGGGTATTCAATTAAAAAAATACAACTTTGTTGTACCACGTCGGTTGATATCTTAAAAACATTTCTTAATCAACGAAACGAAGCATATCACTTAGATAACTCGGCCAATTATTTTGTTCCATAGTATTATCAGTATTAAACATTATCGGCATCTTACCTGTAAAACGTCAGGAGAGAACTGTTACAAAATCTGAAATCTAAAATGTTTTAATTGGGTGTTAACGGCATCGACTGCTGTGGTCAATATAGCCTTGAGATCAAATATTGATAAAAATACCATTTATATAAATAAAAAGACTACATAATCCCACAAAGAATAGTATCATTGCCATGACATTGGAACTGTTGCTAGTTGCACACACACCGATTTTAGACGACCGGTTTTATTCCGGCCTTCCAAATTCCAATAGTGACCACTGGATGGAATGGGACCTTGCACGCACGCCGACTGTAAGTAATATCGGTAAAATATCGGCGAACAGCCGGCCACTGCCACTGCAGACCGCCGGTACCGGGACGTCCCGGCGACGGTGACATACGTGGCTAAATACAACCTTGCACACGTATCGATTGTTTACCGATAACCAATTAACTGCGCGTTTGACCGGATAAAATCGGGCTTGTGTGAAAGCAACGTTCCACCGATAAAATATCGGCCGATATTTTACCGGTCGTCCAAAATTGGTGCAACTAGCGTTACGCTAATTGCACACACACCAATTTTGGATGGTCGGTTTTGATTCCGGCCGTCCAAAGTTTGGTTATCGCTGAATATTTAAAGAGAAAATATATAACATTATAACCTTTTTGATTAAAACCGCAGACTAAGCTTCAGAAATTACCTTGTTAACTTTTTCCGGGGGATTCCCCGACAGTATGGGTACTCGCCAATATTAGGAAGTACCAATGTAATCGGTTTGGTTCTATTTCCTTTTTGAAACTTTGTTATATACATTGAAGACGGTACTGTCTTTGGGTAGTATGATAAAATAATGTATAACTGATATAACAATTATTAAATACTTTATAAAAGCCTCATTAATAGCTAAGTATGCACAGTCACACACAATATATCGGCATATGCATATTGTCTTACCTAAGATAAATTTAGGTTTTTTGGGTAAGTGAAACATAGTAATGATACTATATATAAGATCAGGGTAGACGGGGAACTAAATCTGGTGACTTGTAGTCAACATCTTCCAAAATTATGTAATTTTCGGAAAATGTTAGTAATAAAAATTTTAGTCAATTAAATTATCTCCCACTTTATTTAGGTCTTTTATGCACTTTTAGGGGTTCCTGATATTTTTTTAAATATCGTTTCTTTCCAAATATTTGAATCAGATTACAAAATAAAGGTATCGCATTTCTCACGTTATGCATGCAGGGTGTTGTGTTGAAAACTCCCCTCCACGGATTTATCGAAACCTACTCTGATTAAAAGAAAAAACGCCGAGACTTGTCAAGATATTTGTTAAGGGGTACAACTTTTTAAACAAAAGCAACTTCACCCCCTTATGCCCTCTACATTCAGGGTCATTCCCTTAAAAGAATTAAGTAACATAGGGTATCGGGAAATATCTCGTTTCAAAGGTACGTCCCGGTCCTTTATTTTGACGTCTGATTTTCTAAAATCGGTCGATTCGTTTTCGAGAAAATAAGAAAAATCTTCATGTATCTTAATTTGCTCAGATAGGAAACAAAAACAGATGAAAATATCACTTTTTATTGCAATAAGTGTCCAAAACGTTGCCTGCTATTGGTCGAACAATTAGGCTCAAAATCCTTACGGGCAGTTGCCAAAACAGTGGAAATGATTCCAATTCATAATGCCCAAAATCAAGTGCTCGGCAAACTGCCGTTCCGTTTAACGCCAGACATCCGAGGATGATAACTTTGCATAAAGATAAATGTTTTGAGCATTGTTACGAAATTAGTTCAAAATGGATCTGTTGCAAATAAAAAACGGAGAGTTCTGAATGAAGTTTTGTGTTATTTTGGCATAGATCTCAATACTTCTTTACGCAAAATTAAGGATCCGACTGATATTTCATTTGGCTCTATACACACAGTTACTAAGCTCCATAAATTTTATCGTTTGTGAACAATTTTCCATCAAAAGCTCTGAATGTACTAGGTTTCTTGGATTGCAGCTTGACGTTGACCTTAAATTTCAAAAACATATTATCAGTTTGAACAAAAAGCTTGCATCAGGCTGTTATTGCGTACGAGCTGCAGCAACAAACTTGGGCATCTCGATTGCTAGGACAGTTTTTTTCGCGGTGGTGCAATCCCATCTGTCCTACGGTCTACCATTTTGGGGCTGTTGTAGCCAGTTCCTTTTCCAATCTGTCTTTAAGTTGCAAACGTGCAATACGATATATTGTAGGTGCTTCTTGTAGAGATCCTTGCAAACCGCTTTTTATTCGTCACAAAGTCCTTACACTTCCATCTCTTTTCATATTAGAGACTACGAGCCTAATACACAAACATCGTTTTTCATTCTGCGACCATCAGCTTATGCAACTCGTCGAAGACATGACATTCCGCTACCAATACCTCATTCTACCCTCGTGCGAAATTCCATAATATATAATAGTGTAAAAATATATAACTACTTGCCATCGGATATTAAAGCAATCCCAAATATTATGAAGTTCCGTAAAGCGTTAAAAAAAATACTAATAACACAAACATTCTACTCGCTGGACCAATATTTTGAATTTTCCCTCACTCGATGAGTTAGTCAACTATTGCCCCAAGTGTTTGATGAAAAATAACTTTCATCTATGGGGTGTCAGAAAAATTTTTATTTGTGAATGTCTGACTTTTAAGTATTTTATTTACTTTTATGTATTTGTATTTTAATTTTTATGTATATGTATTTTCATTATGTACTTTTACTTACTTATTTGCTTTGTCAATAAGATTTTTTATATATCTTTGGCAATAAAGCATGTTAACCAACCAACCAACCAACCATTCGAAATGAAAGTAGTGCAAGAGTTAAGACGATTTCAATCGGCGAGTTGACTTCTGTGAATAAATGATTACAGCCATTTATGCTTATATCATTCATGTAAAGAAGATCTGCCTCTCCGTTGAATGCACATTTTATTTAACTCGATTTGTTCATGAGCATAACTGCAGGTATTGGAGCAAAGAAAATGCTTATGCTTTTGTACAGGGGCATATCCAGTACCCACAAAAAATTAGCGTAAGGGGCTATGGGGAGGCATTTTAAGATACAAAATGGTTGGGTCATTTTTTTATAAATAATAGAAACCATTACCATTGGAAACCAAATTGAGGAGGATGGAAACCCTATAATTATTGATAAGGCTGAAATCTATTCCCAGCATGACGGCGCTCCTTGTCACTATTCCGATTCGGCAATGGCTAGACTTGTTTCCATATAAATGTATAGGGCAAAGAGGGCCTAAAGATGGCCTGCTAGATCTCCTGATTTGACGCCATTATATTTTTCTATGAGGCCATTTAACATCTATTGTGCTTAGTCCCCAACCTTAAAGTTTGGATGACCTTCGCTAACGCATCATCGAAAGCAGCCATCTTATCCCGCAACATGTTTTGTAACTGTCCGTCAGGAATTTAAACATCACCTATATCATTGTTATTTGGGCGATAACGTGCAACATTTTGTAAAGCAATAAGGGGTCCTCTGTAGTGTCGGCACTCAGTAGGAGCACAAAGAATGTAAACAAGTTGAGTTACGGCATCCCATTTTGAGGTGTCTATTCTCATATGGACTTAAATAAATTGTTAGTCTTACAGAAGCAAGCAGTTAGGCGCATCGCCAAGAGTAGACCTAGAACTTCATGCAAGCCTCTATTTTGGGAATACAAAATTATCACTGTAATTGCATTATTTATTTAGGAAACGGCATCAGTAATATTCAAAAATAAAACAAAATTTGAATCCATAAATATAGAGTATAAGACAAAAGCATGATTTTAAATTAGTCACCTCAAATCATCATTAATTTAAGACTCAATTATATACAATGGAGTAAAGATTTATAACAGACTTCCTCACTCTTTTGAAATTCAAAAAGGTTTAAAAGTTTTCCGTAAAAAAATTATATCATTGTTTGGGCATTAACGCGCAACATTTTAAACACTTCTTGCAATAAACAGTGATATTGATGTGTATTTTTGTTTCTATTTTAGCAAATTAAGATACACAAAGGTTTTTCTAATTGTCTCGAAAACGAATCGACCGTTTCGATAAATCAAACGTCAAAATAAAGAACAGATAAATCTTCGAAAAATTGTCCCCCTTAACAAATCTTTTGACGTGTTTCAGCGTGTTTTCTTTTAATAAGCGGTTTTCGATAAATCCATGGTGGGATGTTTTCAAATGAATACTGCACTTATCTTTCAACTACAAACGCAACATTTTTAAATTTGTACTATGTCTTCGGAAAATAGCATTTTAATTTGTTCAGTGATATAGGTATCTGCTAGTGTCCGACCGAAAATCCGGTTTCTGTTTCGGTTTCGGCCTAGTTTCGGCCAAAAAACGGGTTTCGGTTTAGTTTCGGTTTCAGCTGCCATCCAGCCGAAACTATGGCCGAAACCGAAACTGAATTCGATGGATTTCGTGCTGCGATCGGACGGCCTCGGAGCTCTAATCTGCAAGCGAAGAAGTGTAATTTTGCTGGGTAGATGATGGTAATAACTTATCACAAGTTAGGAAGCATACTTATCGGTGCCAAGCTTGCAAAGAAACGCAGATATTACTCTTACTAGAATTTCAGTCCATTTCTGTCTTTGAGAAATGTTCCCCTAAAATCCACGTCTGCTTTACCGACGACTGTTTCCACTGAACAACTACTCAATGCTACTAGTCAAATTTATTCAGAATGAAGAAGCAATTTGCGAAGAAAGTTGATAAATTATTGTTTCTCGCTTACAATATTACAATATTAGATTGTTCAGTTATGAATACTGATAATCAACAATAGCTGTAGTTCAATGAAGCTCACAACAGTTTCAGAGAAAACTCCTTACTTGCAAAAATACTTAATAGTTGTACTTAGTACGTAGGTACTTCTGAAATTTAGTTTTAAGGCAGCTAATTGATAAGAGTGTCATAAAGAATGACCAAAGTTTGGAATGTAATTTAGTATACACATAATATAATATAAATATAAAATAGTTGATATTTGGTTCACATTAACTTCTTACTTCAAAAACTATAAATAATTTATTTGAAATAAGATGTGATAATGCTAATGATACGTTATTCATTTTTATATCCATGAAAAAATTACTGACGTTATATTGATGTTTCGGTTTCGGTTTCGGCCGAAACTGAGACGGAGGCCGAAATTCGGTTTTGGTTTCGGTTTCGGCCGTAAAAAGAAGTTTCGGGCGGGCACTAGTATCTGCTCAACCGAGGATGTATCAGAAATAACGAGACTGGCTCTGTAGTGTAACACTATAGTTATTTACGTAACAAGTCCCGAAAGTGATATTTCACGGGATGAGTAAGCTGTTTCCATCAGGGCGAGCCGCAGGCAAGTCCTGGTAGCCTGCGAGTCCCGTAAAATCACTTTCGGGTTGCGTGACGTACAATATTTTTTCTGCAGCCGCTTATTAGATAAAATATTGAAAAAGTAATAGGGATAGACACTATAAATTTTAATTATGAACATTACAGCAGTCGCGAAAATAGGCTCTCTAAATGCTCTGATTTAAGGTACGCGCACATAAATCAGCATTGGATTGACGGGACGGATCGAACGGCCGGTACGGTACAGATTTTTCATTGGGGTATCGCACATATCTGATCGGAATCGACGGAATAATTGGAAGGCAGCACAGGCGTATACAAGGGGGGGCGGGTAACAGGAGTAATTACCCCTCCCAAGGTTTTCGAAAAAAAAAACTCGATTCAACTTTGACGTATTTTATTTAACTTATTTATTTAAGCAATTGTCGCACTGAATAAAAATCTTTTTTGCAGTAACTAAATTAAAAAAGGGTTTGTTTTTGCTATAGTGATGCATATCTAATACGGGGTCCCACGACGAATAAGACAAGCAATATATCAGAACTGGGCAGTAGTAGCGAATTATAATTTTGGGGGTATAAATTAGAGCAAATATAGTATCTTTTCTTGTTATTGTGTCACCCAATGAGGTATTTGTTTTTGGTCACGTGACGTCCGATTCAAAATTTTTAATGGGACACCCAGTATATTTGTGCCTTTTTGTATTCGTCTCGATAAGACTAATCCAACAAACTGCACACTTGGGTCTAAAATGATTAGTTCAAGAGCTACAGGGACTTAAAGGACTGTACCACTACCATTACACACACACCCTGTATATTCCCATTGTTACATAACCAGTTGAATGTCCTATACAACGTGGTAGCTTGTCACAAAAATTTCCCTAACTCATTAATTACCTGTTTTCAAAATTGCACCGATTAGAAAAGTTAAAACACTAATTAAAAAAATAGAGTACGTGTTGTGGCTACTAGGGTACCTGACTGTTGAGTGTTCATGATCGTTTAATTTTGCCAATAAAGTGTTCACGGATGATACGTATTACATACCATTTGTATTAAAATTGATTAATGCATCAATAAGATTTTTTATTTCATCTCCCTAAAATAACTGATACTTTACTGTTTCACTTGCTGTTGATATCTTCTTTTTTATTTTAATACTATTAACATTTTTCTTTCTCTCTTGCATCAACGTCTTTCACGAAGGTATTACAAAAAAATGAAGTCAAGTTGATTGACTCAGTACTTCCCACACATTACGCTGATACCAGTTTATTATTTTCCCATAGTATGAAGCTTTAGTCTGAGATCCCTTGCAACCAAATAATCGCCAGCCCCCCCCCCTTAAAATAATCTTATGCCGCTAGGTCTTTCCTTCACAGGTCAATGGACAGCCTATTATTGATACTACAAACTTCTCAGTTTTACAACCCCCCACCCCCCAACCACCTCACCTTCACCCCCACCCAAGAAACTGGTAGGAAATGATCAGGAACCTCTAAAACTTCTAAAAACTGAATCTGACTTGTTTTCATACTTTTCGTTCTTTGATTATTGCTACGCTGCCAGTGACACGATTTTTAACAAACATACTCGTTTTCCATTCTCACCACGGTAACAATATACTATATCAAAATTTCATTAGAACCAATTTAAGAGTGTCCACGTTACAAAATACAAAACGATTTAAACCAATAAATTCTCGTATGTATACAGAAAATTCGAAGTCCCTTCGTTTCCGTAATAGGCTAGGCAATGTTATTATTATTATCCTGATTTTCCAAGTTTCTCTCGCATGACTGCGGTAGCAACAGGTGTTGACGGGCTGTGCCAAGTCAGCACCTGAACTATTACGGATCGGAATTTAGGAAGGATCGAACAATATTGCAGGTCTTCAGGATTACAGACTTCTGAAATATTTTGTGTAACCTTTCGTCCAGGCCTAACTGTTTTAGGTGTGGTGTAAATGTGTTTGGTGTGAGGCCTGAGACAGACATAATTAGGGGGACAATGGTAACTTTGTTTTGCTTCCAGAGTCGTTTTATTTCTAGGTCCGTGTATTTAGATATCTTCCCAGCGTAGGCGTTTTGGATATTCGTATCGTTGGGAATAGCAATATCTATCAAATAGGTAACTTTGTCTGCCTTCGACTGGAAAACTATATCTGGCCGATTTGCCGGGATAGTCTTATCTGTATGTATTTCAACATCCCAGTACAGTTTATATTCATTGTTTTCGAGTACTGATGTCGGTGTATAATTGTAATATGGATCTGTGTTTTCTATTAGCTTGTTTGTTGTGGCGAGTGCTTGGTGAATGACTTTGGCTGCAGAGTTATGTCTAGCTGTGTACTCGGTTCCAGCGAGAGTTTTGCATGCGCTTGTTATGTGGTCTATTGTCTCTTTTTGTTGGTGGCACTTTCTGCAATTGTCGTCGGTTATGGATGTATCTTTAATTATGTATTTCATGTAGTTCCTTGTCGCAATCACTTGGTCCTGGATAGCAAGCATAAAACCCTCAGTTTCTGGAAAGAGTTGGCCATCCTGGAGCCAGGTGTATGATTGTCTTTCATTAATGTGGTCTTGTGTAACGCGGTATCTGTGCTTGCCATGGAGTGCTTTTTGTGACCATGTGTTTATTTTTTCTTGTTGTAATTCTATGTGATTGTGTGCGTCTGCTGGGTGATCTGGGCGGGATAGGGTGAGTGGAGTATAGTGTTTGTCTGCTTTTACTATTGATCTGTGTAAGTTTGTCTCTTTGCTTTGGAAAAAGTCTCTGAGTGTTTTTATTTGTCTTGTGTGAAGTGACTGTATGTCTATAATTCCTCTGCCCCCATGTTTCCTGTCTATGGTAAGCCTTTCCTTGCACGCTTTCGGATGTGACATTCTGTGTTTTGTGAGTTCCGTTCGTATGAGTATGTTGATGTTTTCAATATCAGTGTGCGACCACTTGATGATACCAAAGGAGTATGTGAGGACCGGTATCGCAAATGTGTTAATTGCTTTCGTAAGATTTTTGGAGTTCAATTTTGTTTTCAGAAGTGTAATGAGACGGTCTCTAAACTCTTGTGTTAGTTGAGCCTTAACCTCTGAGTGATCAATCTTAATGTTCTGATTGAAGCCTAGGTACTTGTACGTTTCGTCCTTCTCCATGTTGTCCAGAGTTTGGCCAGTTAATATTTCCTGTTCGGAATGGTTCTTCCATTGGCCCTTATGGATGTGGAGCACCTTGCATTTGCTCATTCCGAATTCCATCCGGACGTCTGACGTACAAACCTCTGTTATTTTGAGTAATTCCTTCAGTTGCACTTCAGTGGCTGCATACAGTTTTATATCATCCATGTAGAGAAGATGACTGATTCTGTGTTGATTAACTTTCTGGTGTCTGATGTTGAAACCATAATTTGTGTTATTAAGTGCGTTGGAGAGTGGATTTAAACAAAGGCAGAACCACAGTGAACTGAGTGAATCACCCTGGAAGATACCGCGTCTTATGCATAGCTCCTCCGTTTGGATGTGACCGTCCTGAGTTTTAAGATGTATGTTGGTTCTCCATGTCTCCATAGTTCTTGTAAGGAACTGACGAAGGGTTGGATTAATTTTATATATTTGAAGAGTTTTCGTTAGCCAGCTATGGGGTACAGAGTCAAAAGCTTTTTTATAATCGATGAAACAGGTATGGAGGTTCCTGTGTTCTTTTCTAGTTTGCTCCATGATCACACTATCAATTATTAGTTGTTCTTTGCAACCTTGGCTTTGTTTTCTACATCCTTTCTGTTCTTCGGTCAGGATGTTGTTTTGAGTAAGGTGTTGTTCAATCCTTTTGCCTATTGTTGCGGTGATGATCTTGTACAAGGTGGGGAGACAAGTGATCGGACGGTAATTGGCAGGGTTCTTGGTGTCTGCGTTTTTTGGTTTTATATATGTTACTCCTTGTGTGAGGAATTTGGGTAGCCTGTTGGGTTGGAGTATGGCTTTATTGATTTGGTCTGTGAGTATTTCATATGTTGTACTAAATTGTTTGTACCAGAAATTCTGCACGTTGTCTACGCCCGGGCACTTCCAATTGTGGGTGTGTTTAATTGTTTCGGCTATTTCCTGTGGTGTAAGAATTACGTCTCCCTGTTCCGGTATGTGTTGTTGTTTTTTCTACTTCTTGTCTAATCCATGGAGCGTTTTCATTATGGGTTTTGGGCTCTGACCATAAGCTTCCCCAGAAGTCGGTTAGCTCTTTTCTACTTGGAGGTTCTATTGTTGTTATCTGATTATTTGATGTGATCTTTTGGTAGAACTGCCTCTCACTTTTCTGAAAAAGGTTGTTAGTATCCTTTCTGTCATTGGACTCATTATACCTGCGGAGTCTAGCTGCGTAAACTGCAAGTTTCTGTTTAAGTGTATCGTATATTTCGGATATTGTTTGTTGTGGTGATCTAGATTTGAGTCTATTTATTGTTGTTTGTATGCGTTTCGAGAGGTTGTTCTTGTGGATATATTGAGAGACGTGTGCGAGATCTTTCCTGATTGTGCTAATTTTATTTTCGATTCTAATTTGCCATTTAGGTTTAGATCTTTTGCTTGTGTGGTCTTTCGATCGTTTTGGAAGTTTTTGGCCGTTAACTATGAGGGTGGTTGCTGCAGCAGCATATATAACAGTATGGATGTCTTCTAGGTTACTATCCTTTGTTAAGAATTGTGGTATTATGTTGGAATTTACTGTTTGTAATATTTGTCGAGTGTTGTTTTTAAAAATCAGTCTAGGCAAGGGATCTCGCAGTGTAGGATTTGTGCCACACCATTTGTTATATTGTGTGTTCATCACTTGTTCTGTAGATTGTGTGATACAAGGTGGTGGCGTAACGTTTTGGCTTTGTGTGGCTGTGGAAGGTAAGTTGATGGATGTTTGGTTTGGTGTATCTGGTGTGTGCTCGTGTTCTGAATCTACATCTAAGTGTATGCTGATGTTATTGGTTGTATCTGTGTTTGGCGTCTGGTTACTTAGGGTATGATTATTCTGTCTTTCCGTGATTGATTCATCGGCTAACGAATCATTTGGTGTGACAGTATTTATTTCGTTGGATACAAGGCTCTTTATAGCTTGTAGTTCTTGTGGTTATTATTATTATTATTATGCCTTTATTTGGGTATTGATATACACAATACACATACAAATTATGAATGTGGGGCGAAGTCTAGCATGCAGCTACTCCACTTAACCCCAATTTAACAAAAAGTAATATAACTTAATTAACACAAATAACATAGAGAGAATACTATTTACAAGAGACAATATACAACTGAAAACACATGTAAAAAACACAAATATACAGATATTCAGGAAAAACCTCGGGAAAAACGAAAACTACCAAACGAAGTATAAATTGAAAAAAAAAGTATAAATTGAAATAAATTGCGTAATTACATTTTTTTTTTGATTATTCAGGTGTAAACGTTTAACACAAGATTTAAATTTGTTGATCGATTTATCTTTATAGGTGCTATTAATTTTATTGTAAACAGAAACGGCGTTATATGTAAAAGATTTCATGAATACAGAGAGTCGAAATTTAGGCAGGGCAAGTTTATTAGCATATCTCACATTTAAATCATGCATATCACGTCTGCAAGCTAATTTTCTTCTAAGGTATGGTGGATTTGATGTAATGAGTATGCGGTGAACTAAAACAGATGTATAATATTGATAAACATTCTCCATTTTTAGCCATCCTAATTCGTTAATTTTATAAGAAACTCTGTCACACTTTCTGAGGCTAAAAACAAATCTACAGCAACAATTTTGAATTTTTTGTAGTCTATATTTCATAATATAAGATCGGAAAGGATAGTAAAGTGAGATAGCATAATTTAAAATAGGAAAGACCAAATACTCAGATAGCTTCTTCCGAAGTCCAACATTTAATATACCACCATTTCGATACAGAAGCCTTAGTACAAGATAAGTTTTTTGAACTAAAAGTGTAATATATTCTTCAAATATTAGCTTACAGTCAAAAATTACTCCAAGATTTTTTGCACTTTTAACAACAGCAAGCGATACTCCTTCAATTTTTAAACCAATTGACTGTACAATAAGTTCTTGAGATGGTGGAGCAAAGATAAGGACTTGGCATTTATCAGAATTTAACTTCAGGTTGTGCCTTGATGAGTATTTATGTATTTGATCTAAATCCTCGTTAATACAAGCAGATGCTATGCTGACGAATTTTGGATCAAATGACAGGTATAGTTGGGTATCATCTGCATATCCTTGAATGTTACAATTATTTACAATTTTAAAAATATCCGATGTATATATGATAAATAGTAAAGGACCTAGAATGGAGCCTTGTGGAATTCCAGAAGTCACAGGTTGGAAGTCGGAATAAGAGCTATTGTCTACTACAACACACTGATAACGATCATGCAGGTATGATTTAAACAGTTTATGCGCTAACTCGTTTACGCCATAATATTTTAACTTTGAAAGAAGAAGAGAATGATCGATAGTGTCGAAGGCTTTTGAAAAATCGAGTAAAATAAGAGCTGTAGCAAGTCCAGAGTCAAGAGATCTAATAATGTGATCAGAAATATTTAATAACAATGAAGTTGTACTGTAACCCTTTCTAAAACCAGATTGCGATTCAGGCATGATATGATTAGATATAACGTAGTCATATAACTGATTATAGATGAACTTCTCAAACACTTTTGATAAAGTAGGCAATATACTAATAGGCCTCAAGTCATTAAAACTATTTGGCGTGCTATTTTTAGGTAGTGGTTTTATTAGAGCATGTTTCCATATGGATGGGTAGTAGCCAGTTTCTATACAACAGTTTATGATGTGAGTTATGTATGGAGCAATAACTGGGATACAGTATTGAAGCATCTTGGCATTTATTTCATCAGCACCATAGGCAGCTGATTTCAAATCAAACACAATATCTTTAATTTCATCGATTTTGGCAAATTTGATTGAAAATGAGATATCATTACAAAATTTAGAACTATTGTAAGAAGCAATTGCATCAGAACAAGAATTCAACGGACTAAAAACGGAAATAAAATGATTATTTATATCATAAGGATTTTTTAGGTGGCAAGGTATATCTGTATTGCTCTTTCTTTTGATATGCAAACGATTAACTGTTTGCCAAAGGTCACGTTTGCTAGAGCAATTTAATTTCGATGACAAAAATGCTGCTTTTTCCTTTCTTACCGCTAAACAAACAGAATTTCGCAATTCTTTGTAGAAAGCAAAGTCAGATATCTTACGAGACTTCTTATATTTCTGTAATGCTTCATCTCTTCTTTTCATCATCAACTTCAAATTGGGAGTTATCCATGGGGCAAAAGGTTTAGTAATGCGAGATGTTTTTATCGGGGCATGCTTATTAAAAACGTGGATTAAAAGATTATTTAGCAGAGCAACTTTATCATCAATATTGTCTATATATAATATTTTAGTCCAGGGGGTATTTAACAGATCATTCTGAAAATCATTGAAAGCAAAATTCTTGTAATCTCTATATTTGAGAATGAATGGTTGAGGTCGCGGAGTGCAAAATAAAAATTCACAACAAACTGTCTTGTGATCAGAGATACCAAAACTATCAATCACACCAGATTTACTGACTTTCTGATTTGCATTAGTAAAAATTAAGTCAATTATAGTTTGCGACACTGACGTTACTCTGGTTGGCTCTGTTATAAGCTGCTGAAAATCGTATGACATGAAGCAATGATTAACTTCATTATCATAGGACTGATCAACATTAAAATCACCTAGAATAATGATGTCATCAAACTGAGGAATAATGAAGGATAGAACATCGTCCAAATAATTTACAAAGTCATTGCTGCTACCCGATGGAGGTCTATAGATTACTCCAATTACCACTTTATCGCGATTGGACCTTACCGATATCCAAATGTGTTCAACCCCAATAGAAGTATCAAAGTCGCATAGTATCTGCTTGCAGCATAAATTATTTTTGAAATAAACTCCAACGCCTCCGCCTCTGGAACAACGATCTTTTCTCAAAAATGAGAAACCAGGTATACGTACTGATTCACTAGGAATATCACTATTCAGCCAAGTTTCTGAGACACACATTATATCAAAATTATTTTCAACAACGAGTTGTACAAGACTATCAAAATGAGTGAAGAGGGATCTGCAATTCAAATGACCAATGTTTAAGTTAGCTTTATTCATATTGGGTTCTAGATTTAAGCTCATCTAATTTGTATTGAAAGTGCGTACACTGCCAACTGCTGGCACAATGATCAATAGGGTAATTCGTTTTTAGCCTGTCATTCGAATCCTTACAGTTGATACAAATGGAAACAGTTGAATTGCAGTCTCGCTTTTCATGATTACCAGAACACTGGGGACAAATAACAGGATGGACCTAAAAAGGTGATTTGTGTCGCTAGATCTTCCTTCACAGCTTAGTGGACAACCTATTATGAGTATAAGAAATTTTTTAATCTTTCAACCCCCAACCCCCCAACCACCCCAATTTCACCCCCAGCCAAAAAAACGCAGAAAACGATCAGGAACCTCTAAAACGCTTAAAAACGAAGTTTGAGCTGTTTTTATATTTTTAGTTTTTTTATTATTTCTGCGCCGCCACTGGCACGATTTATAAAAACCACACGCGTCTTACATCTTCGCCACGGTAGTAATACTGTGTCAAAATTTCATTAAAATCCATTCAACAGTTTCCTCGTTAGACAATATAGAACGATCTAAAGCAATACCCTCGTATGTTTACATCAGAAAAATTCTAAGTCCTTTCCTCTCTGTAATAGGCAAGGCAATGTTCGGATGGACCTAAAAATGTTATTTATGTCGCCAGGTCTTCATTCACAGCTCAGTGGACGGTCTATAATGAAAGCAACAAATTTTTCAATTTTACAACCCCCCACCCCCCAACCACCCCAATTTCAACCCCCAACCAAAAAAAAGTAGAAAATGATCAGGGAACCCTAAAATGCCTAAAAATGAAGTTTCAGCAATATTTATTTTTTTTGTCTTTTTGCTGATTACTCCGCCGCCTATGCACCGATTTTCAAAATTTTAGGAACATTACCTACTACGTCCCCACAGCATACCGCTGCCCAAATTTCATCACGATCCATGCAGCGGTTGCTGAGATTACGAGGCTAGAAAAAAGCGACAGACAGACAGACAGACAGACCGACAGACAGACAGACAGACAGACAGACAGACAGACCGACGGAAATGAGTGACGTGGATTTTCGTTATGTAGACATCATGAAACGCCCAAAAAGCGTATTATCTCAAAATCGAAAATTTTCGCGATCACAATACTCCCCTCACCTATCGGTGTGGGAAGTAAAATGGTGAAAGCTCACGCAACTTCATGCCCCGCTACCCCCCTCCCGCAAGACTGAGGTCTGGATACGCCCCTAGAACGCAGTTGCAAATATGTCTTCGAACGGTGACGAGTTGGCAGTTGTTCTGGAAGAGAAAATTGTCAAAAATGTACAAAGCGTAGACGGGTGTGGGTTCATGAAGAACGTCAGAGAAGAGCAGTTTTTGGGGAATATGTACATTAATTTTCGGACTTAATGAATGATGAGAACAGGTTCTTCAATTACTTCAGAATGACGCGTTTTAAATTCCATTCTCTACTGGAGGCCATAAGAGAAGCCATTACTGAAGGCAAATGTCCATCTCGCCCGCCTATTAGAGCAAAAGAAAGGTTGATGGTAAGTAGATACTTGCAAAATGCCGACGGTGCCTCGGCAATTTCCTATCAGCATCGCACATACGTCGGTTCGGCACGCATGGCACGCGTCGGCTGGCATTTAATCCTAGTTGCTATATTCTCGCCGGATTTTGAAAATTCGGTGCCTACCGTTCGCACATATGTGCGCTGGTCCATTAAATTTTATAGAAAGTACGTATTTTTCTCCGATCCGTACCGTTCGTCCGATGCCCATTTTATGTGCGCGTACCATTAGCGCCTCCGTATACTAGCTGATCTGGTAGACGCGTTTATATAATAGGTGTACATGTACGGAACATAATAAGAATAAATTGGGAATTTTTCAAATGCGCACGCGCGTCTTTGAATCAGTTCAGAATGTCTTAGCTCCGCGCATGCTCGTCTAGGTTCTATGAGAAAAGAGGTCGTGAACAGAATATTCTAAGGTGTAGACCTAAAATATGAACCACAAACCCAGCAAAATAGGGATTACCACAAAATAAATACTTCAGAACAAAACAGCGCGGGTTATATATGGATTTCGAAATCAAATATCCCTGCCTTGATTCCAGAATCTGCTAAACGCGTTACGAACACGTTACGAACAAGTTCAAATGTGAAAAAGCGTGCTTCACGAGCACGGGATTTTTCACCCGAAAAGAGAATTTGCTTCACCACGAACAACAACTCTACAACTGCGCATGCGCAAGCCGCACGAACCATTCAAACTTAAAACGCACGTCACGAGAGGACCATCAAACGACCCGTTAGTGGCGCTCCAATGCTTTTCATGAGAAGTCCAGTGGACATGCTTTGGGAATCGCGTCGACCACATCGGTAATCGACCAGTGTGCGGAGGCACTTAGTCGAAAAAGAAACACATTTTTGGTATATAATAGTTCCAATATCATGACAATAATACTATTTTTTGTGGGATTATGTAATGTTTTTATTTATATAAATGATACTTTTATTAATATGAGATATCAAGGCTATATTGACCACAGCAGTCGATGCCGTTAACAGCAAATTAAAACATATTAGATTTCAGATTTTTCAACAGTCCTCTCCTGACGTTTTACAGGTAAGACGCCAATAATTTTTACTGTTGATGATACTATGCAACAAAATAATTGGCCGAGTTATCTAAGTGATATGCTTCATTCCGTTAATTAAGAAAAATGTTTAAGATATCAACCTACGTGGCGTACCAAAGTTGTATTTTTTTTTTAAATAGGAAAATACATTGTATGTTAATAGATCTTTCAATTTATATTCCTCAAACATTAAAACTTGAAAAAATGAAGTCAAGTTAATGTGATACCAGTTTATTATTTTCCTACAGCATGAAGCTATAGTTTGACGTCTCCTTGCAACCAAATCATCGCCCCGCCCCCAACTGTGTTATGCCGCTAAGTATTTCCTTCACAGGTCAATGGGTAGCCCATTATCAATACAACATTTTTTCAGTTTTAAGACCACCCACCCCCAAAATTTTTAGTTTTTTGGTTATTGCAGCGTCACCACTGAGACGACATCTAAAAACCATATGCTTTTTCCATCCTCCCAAAGGTAATAATACTGTGTCGAAATTTCATTAAAATGACTTCGGTCATTTCCAGGTTACATAATACAGAACGATCTACAGCAATACTCGAATACTCGTATATTTGTACATAAGAAAGATAAGTCCCTTGGTTTTTGTAATAGGGAAGGAAACGTTAGGTAGGAAAGGAAGGAGAAATGCATTATGCCGCTAGGTCTTTCTTTCATAGGCAATGGACACTCTATTATGCATACAACAAATGTTTCATTTTTGCAACCCCCCACCCCCAAACCACTCCAACTTCACCTCCACACAAAAAAGGTAACAAAATGAGCAGGAACCCCTAAAACACCTATAAACGAACTTTGAGCTGTTTTCATATTTTTAGTTTTTTGATTATTGCTACGCTGCCACTGACACGATTTCTAACAACCATACGCGTTTTCATCCTCACCACTGTAATAATACTGTGTCAAAAATTCAATAGAATCAATTTAATAATTTCCACGTTATAAAATACAAAACGATCCCTTAGTTTCGGTAATAGGTAAGGCAATGTTTGGATGCACCGTAAAACGTGATTTATGTCGCTAGATCTTCCATCACATGTCAGTGGACAGCCTATTATGAATACAAGTATTTTTTCAGTTTTTCAACCCCCCACCCCCAAACCACCCCAATTTCACTCTCATCCAAAAAAACGTAGAAAATGTTCATGAACTTCTAAAATGCTTAAAAACGAAGTTTGAGCTGATTTTATGTTTTTAGTCTTTTTTTATTATTTCTGCGCTGCCACTGGCACGATTTATATAAACCATACCCATTTTCTATCCTCGACACTGTAGTAATACTGTATCAAAATTTCATTAAAATCAATTCAGCAGTTTCCTCGTTACACAATACAGATTTGAAGCAATACGCGTATGTTTACACCAGAAAAAGTCCCGTGGTTTCTGTAATAGGCAAGGCAATGTTCGAATGGACCTAAAAAAGTAGTAGTAGTAGTGGATAGCCTATTATGAATGTCACAAATTTTTCAGTTTAACAAGACAAGACTGTCTGTCTGTCTGTCTGTTTTACAACCCCTCCTCCCCCAGCGGTTACTGATATTACGACGTTAGAAAAACGCCAACAGACAGACAGACTGACAGACAGACTGACAGACAGACCGACGGAAATGAGTGACGTGGATTTTTGTTATGTAGACATCATAAAACGCCCAAAAAGAGTATTATCTCAAAATCGAAAATTTTCGCGACCACAATACTCCCCTTACCTATTAGTGTGGAAAGTAAAAACATACAAAAGTTGTAAGTGTACAGACAGCGTAGAGGTCAAAATTAGCACGTTTCGATGATAGGGAAAAAAAGGAAATTAAGTATAAGATAATACATAAAAAAATAAAAGTCACATTAATGCTATAAATGTCACTGAACACAACGCCTAAAACAGTTTATGCTGCTGGAGTTAACCACGCACATAGGAAGACTGTTCCATGCATCAAAGACACGATTGCGTAAGAAGTGTTGTCAGATCGAAATTCGGAAGGGCTCTTTCTGGAGTTTGTAATTGTGGCCTCTAAGGTTGCTCAGCGACAGCGATATTAACCAGGAGCAAAATAACCTTTTTGAATGGATGTCCTTTCATATGAAGTTGTTTAATTAATCATAAACTTTGTTACTGGGGGTATACATCTTTCACAAGGAGCCAGTTCTCTGCTAGAGCTTACTTCTTACATGGATCCGATTTTCTGTATAGAGTCTTTCTTTCTTAGCAAAGACCTTCTTAGCCTTTTCCTGAAGTACTTTGGATGTGCGTTCCTTTTCTTCAATCACCGCTCTATTTACTTCAAACCTCGGAGATAAATTCAATTTTATGGAATTCAATATAATCTAATGGAGAAACTTTTTTTTAAATTACATCTGCTTAATAAATTTCCACCTTCAATATTCGAAGGGTAAAACTAATAACTCTACCCAGAAGAGCTGGATAGATTTTGTTACAATTTCTTACAGGACCCTGATCATTTTAAATTTTTTTTGGCTCTGATGTCCAGTACTTTCCAAACTCAGCTACAAATTCTTTTTTTGTCTACCAAAGAAAGAAACTAATGGAATGTTTATTTGTAGATCTGTACTTAAAATCAACTGATACATACACGGCAATAAACTATCACTGGGAAATTCTGATTTCATCATTTTAATGCGTTACTACCTTTAAAAAAAATGAAGCAGTGTATAGTTTCTGAGAGTTGCTGCTTAGTGGTGAAGTAATAAAAAAATCTGAACTTCCCTTTTGAACGTTTACGCCATATCTGATCATTAACAAAATGGTGTGGAGAAATTTTAAGGGAGTGGGACTAGTTTCTGGGTTACGTATTTTTATTACCTTGATACAATTTTCTCTCTCTTATTCTAGTATAAGTATATGTTTATAGTAATTTTCGAACTATTGTGGTATTATACCTATACAGGGTGGTCCAATAAGCGCGCGGTGCTCTAGCGACCATACTGTTTAAATTGGAAGAAGATGTTTTAAATAAAAAACGTTTCTTTTCAAATGCTCTACATTCAGAAAATAATTTCGAAGATGGCGGACTTCCGGATATACCTGAAGTAGGCATGAACTTCCTTATTTTAAATAGAACACCCTGTATATTATTACGTTTTTCAATCTGGCATCGATTTTTAGGTCCAGTTTGTTAACCATTGTTTATGTCTACGAAGCCTATTTTCGGAGTTATTCAGCAATTTTTACAAAATCTGATGTTTGTAGTACTTTACAAGAAACGTTAATATCTCGGAAACTAAACGTGATACAAAGATACAGCTTTCGGTATTAAAACAAGCAAGGAACGTACTTGTGTCTCGGAAAAATCATTGTTAAAGACGTTAAAAACTTTTTTTTCAAATGGGATGGTATGATAAGTTTTACACCGGTGGATGCGAAATTAAATTCTCTTTCACTTTTATCTAGGCACAGGTGGCTCTGTTTTTCATGGTTTTCAAGATATTTACGGATTTGTAATTATGGCGTAGGAATAAATTGTAAAAATCGTAGGTGGCGTGGCTCGTAGACGAAACAATTGGCAGGAAGCCTTTCATCCAAAGTGATTCGGTCTCTAATACTAAAATGTGCTTTCGCTCCATCTATAACTGTAACCACATTATTCTTAAAAACTCGGTGGTAAATTTTCCAACAGGTTTTCCAAATTTTTATAAAGAAAATTTTGGGAAACATCAGTTTAATATGCGGTTTCCAATAATAACACCTCAAATGCTTAAAACCTTAAAAATGTAAATTATGCCAGTTTACATGGCCGTTAATGATAACGCTGTAGCTACATTTCATAAAAAATAAAATGAAAGAACTTCATAAGAAACGTAGCTTCATTCGTAAACAACACACTGTTGAAAAGGAGTGCATCTTCTTGGACTCAAGCACCACCCCAGTTACAGAAATTCATTCAGTTTTCAATGTCTTGTCCGTGGTATTATTGGAAACCGCATAATAAACTAATGTTTTCCAAAAATTTCTAAATGAAAATTTGGAAAACCTGTTGGAGTTTTTAAGACTAATGTGGTTACAGTAATGTGGCTACAGTTAGATGGAGCACAGTTTAGTATTAGAGGTTGAAATACTTTGGATGAAAGGTTTCCTGCCAATTGTTTCGTCTGCGAGCCACGCCACCTACGATTTTTCCAATTCCTACGTAATACTTACAAAACCACAGGTGCTTTGATAAAAGTGAAAGAGAATTTAATTTCGCATCCATCGATGTGAAACTTATCATACCATCCCATTTAAAAACAAAAGTCTTTAAATTTGAAAATTGCTAGTCTATGGATTTAATATTCTTTTGAAACAATGATCTTACTGAAACACAATTGCGTTTCTTGCTTGTTTCAAAACCAAAAACCGCATCTTCCTATCGCGTTTAGTTTCCGAGATATTAAAGTTCCTTGTAAAGTACTACAAACGTCAAATTTTGTAAAAATTGCTGAATAACTCCGAAAATAGGCTTCGCAAACAATGGTTGACAAACTAGACCTAAAAATCGATGCTGAATTCAAAAAAGTAATAATATACAGGGTGTTCCATTTAAAATAAGGAAGTTGATGCCTACTTCCGGTATATCCGGAAGTCCGCTATCTTTGAAATTATTTTCTAATTGTGGAGCATTTGGAAAGAGACGTTTTTTATTTAAAAGATTTTCGTCTAATTTAAACGGTATGGCCGCTAGAGAGCACCGCGCGCTTATTGGACCACCCTGTATAATGAATATCACATAACAACAAAGTTCCTGCGGAAATATCCTGACAACCAACGACACCTTCTATCATTGCTCAGTACGGCTTTTTATATGTGCTGAGTTGATACGAAAGATATTAAGAAGTGTAAAAATATCGCTTTGACTAAACTTTGAAACCATTTATTTTTAGCACATCACCAAGACTGTTGAAACTTTTATGCTACAAGAATTACTAGGCTACGAGCTTAGAAGAAACCGTCTCAACAATGTTTGGTGATGGTCAATTATTGGGTAAAATATTCAAGGGAACGGAACAAATTTAAACAAAAATTTAGGACTTCTAGGTATTCACTATCTAGGTTCTAAGTGTTGCTCCTTAAAATAGTTGACATATAAACAACATTAACAATTATTTCTAATAGATGATACATCGTTGGAAAGCTAGATGTACCAATTTGCAGTTTGTGGCAAATTTCCTTGTTTTTATGTTGATGAAAATAAGAAAATTCTGAAACAGTTCAATTTATGTGCACATCCGAGTATTATGTTGCATACAGTTTTTACTCACAATTCAGAGCAGAAGTCATATTTGTGTTTCACTTTTACACCCAAGTAGGGTATAATTAATATTTTTTGAGTTTAGTTTCTTGATAATGTAAAATATAAACACCATTAAAACATGCACCATTATATTCATATTGTTCGGTTATTCTATATTTGATATAGTTTATTTTTTTGATATCAAGAATGGATAATAGCCAGCAAAAAAATATATCCGTCTCAAGCCCCCTAGGTGCTTGGGGGGTACGTAGACAAAAGCAGGCTTTGAATATTTCGAATACTCAACAGGTACTCCCTAGGCCTCTAGGACGGTATATACTTTGACGCAATGCTAATTCTATATACCTTTAATATTCGAAGGACTAAGTTATCAGCTCTCTCATACAGAATGTTTGTCAGGCTAAGAGAGAACTGATAACTTGGTCCGAGGCTTGCAAGAATCTAAGGAAAATTGTGCGTTTGCTAGGTGAAGAATACAAATACAAAAAATTGATTTAGCAGTAGTAGTGGCAGTAGAGTAGTTTAAAAAGGTGTTTTCTTCATTGGATGGTGTTGAATTTCATAAAAGGGAATTTATCTCCAGGGTTTCATGTAAATAGAACCGTGCTTAAAGAGAAGGAACACACCTCCAAATGATCCCAGGAAAAGGCTCTAAAGGTCTTTACTGAGAAAGAAGATATTCATCGGATCTTCTTCTAATTGATGAGAATCATTTCAAAAAAAATTTTTTTAGTTTTGAATTTTGAAGTATAATAATAAATTGAAGTATCTATTAACACCGAACCAGACTTACAGAGAAATCTGAATACTTGGAATAATATACTTGAACAGTTTAACATGAAAGTCAATGTAGATAAAAGTAAAATAATGACAGTAGCAAGATACCATGCAGCTACGAATGTCAGCATTGATGAAAAGAGGCTAGGGAACGTCGATACATTCAAATATCTGGGGACGGTGATTGATTCTACGGGAAAAGAGGACCAAAATTTGAGTGAAAGGATCAGCGGTGCTGGGAAGCTGTACTGGGCACTAAATAGATCAAGCTTTAGTAAGAGGGAGCTTTCAATCAAAACTAAGTTAAAACTGTACAAGGCTTTGGTGCTGCCGGTATTATTGTGGGGCTCTGAATCTTGGTACTATCGAAAAGAATGAAGCAATAATTACAGGCGATGGAAATGAAATTTCTTCGGAGGATTAAAGGTGTGACATGAGCAGATAGAATTAGAAATGAGGACATTAGGAAGTAACTTGGCATAGAATCAGTTACGAAAGTGCTTGAGAGAAACCAATTAAAATGGTTTGACCACTTGTGTAGAATGGATAGTGACAGGCAAGTCAGAAAAGTTTGGGACAGCAAAACTTTACGTAGGAGAGGAAGAGGACGTCCAGCTACATCATGGAACCAAGTGGTGGAAGAAGTTGTAGTGCGCAGAGGGCAAACGGTTAGAAATGCAAGGAAACTGGTTATGGACAGAAAATAGTGGCAGAATTTAGTGTATGGTGCAAACTGACTGTACCCCTTACACCATATAATATGGTAGATAGGGTTAAGGACAATATCAACACACAGGGTATAAAAAAAATACAACTTTGATACGCCACGTCGCGTCGGTTGATAGATACCTTAATTATTTTTCAAAATTAACGAAACGAAGCATGCTACTTAGACAACTCGGCCAATTATCACTTTTTGCATAGTATTATCAGTGGTGGAAACTACTGACGTCTTCGTAAAACGTCAGGAGAGAACTGTTACAAAATCTGAAATCTTTTACTTTGGAGTCAACGGCATCGACTTCTGTAGTAATAGCCTTGAGATCTAATATTAATAAAAATATCACTTATATATAACATAATCCCACAGAAAAATAGTATTGCCGTGTTGCTTGGGCTATAATGTCAATACTGTGTTTTTTTTGGACTAAGCGCCTTGCCCGATTGCCGGTGTGGTCGACGCAATTCCCCACGCACGTCCACTTGGCTTCTCGGGCAAAGTTTTGGAGCGCCACTAACGGGTCGTTTGATGGTCGCCTCGAGTGGTTCGTGCATCTTGCGCATCTGATGGTGATAAATATTTGAGGTTGTACTGTTGAATCAGTCTTGGTTTTATAATAAAATTATATAAATGATGATGATAATATGACATTTACGACGTAAATGACTTACGACTATAAACTCCCTTTGGTGAAATGTGGTGAGATTTAAGACCAACTAACTAAATATTGGGGGGGGGGCATACCGGTGGGACGGGTCGTCTTCATCTTAGTTTTATTTCACTGAGATAGTCAACTTGATTCCATTATATTTATCTAATTTCACTCAGGTGACTAGAATTGATGAAAATGGTGTCAAAAGCGCTCCTTTTTGGCATGTTGGTGGTATTGCTTACCATCGTCGCAGTGTCTGAAGTGCAAGCTACTGCCTGCGAGGAGGAGAAGATGACCTATAAGGCTAGGAGGGATTGTGAGGTTTTCTGCAAGAAGTTCTGCACCAAACATGGATGTGCGCCTGACCCCGATATGATGTGCTATGGAAAACGCTGTAATTGTGTCCCGAAAAAAACTACTTAATGTTAAACAAATAAATTAATAAATTTACTGCAGATCTATAACCTGTAGCACTTTGTAGGTCTAAAGTAACACCTAGTAGTAGTAGTAGTAGTAGTAGTACTTGTAGTACTTATTGATCCATTTCAAGTACCTACATAATATGTGCTTCTGGACAAGCCATTTAAAACAAAACCATGATGTGAAATTACATAAAAGTATCTCTACTTTGACTTAAACATACTTACTTTTTAAACGATACATGTGATGCAATTCCTTTGCATTCAGCGGGTAAAATATTGTACAGGGTGGCCTAAAAAGAGTGGACGCCGGCAATATCTCCAGTAACGGTTAATCATATAACTTCTAGCAAAAAATATTATTAGGTAAATCGGCTAAGAGAAATCGCTCGCTGGAAGTTATTTTCAAATTCCGTAAGTGGTCCCAAGGGGGCGCAACTATTATGATCAATCAGAAAAACGGCTTTTTCTCAAAAAAATATGAAAATAAAGGTATATTATAAATTCTGCCGTCATGTAGACTGGACTTGCTAATATTGCCTGTCTAATGGCTGAAATGGATTGCTTGTATCTAATTGAGGGATTAAAAAAATTGTTTTTGTGATAAATAGAAAAATCATAGTTTTATAACAAAACTGTTATATCAAAATAAAAATGGGTTTTTGAATCTAGCACCGAAAACACGCCAACGGCTCTCGAACCCGTGTGACGTCACCATGGCGGTCAGGATGCTTCTTTGACTAATGACGTTCTACTCCGATACTAGATTCTAGAATTCTAGATTCCCAGCCAATCACGAAAATACGTACTGGTAAACAGGAGCTAGTGTATATTTGTTGCAATACAGTCGATGAATGAAGTTTACAGCTCGAGGCGAAGTCTACGATCGAAATAAATATGTTTTTGAATGTTTGAAGTTGAAGTCAGATTACAGATTCTAGTAAGTACCTAATCAAATATGTTTCGTTGAAAAGATCTCCTCAATCGAAGTGTTTAGAGTGTCCGATAGCGAATCTAAGTACAGGATGCAGTGGACAATTCAAAAGATCAGTGGAAATGAGGTTTGTCCCTCAATATCAATCGCCATTATTTTTTTTTAAATGTAATGGTTGGTTAATAAAACAAAATTCCTTCATCCATTCAATCCATTCATTTTTAAGTTTTTAATGCAAAAAAGTAACTCAAACTCGTAATCATATTCTGTTTAGTAAGACAGAAGGAATTCTGCCGGTGCGCCATCTAGCACCCGAAGGTGACGGCAACCAAAGAGAGAAACGCCACTAGAAGCAGTTTACCTCTCCTTGGTGGAACGACAAGGCTCGCTCGCTTTTTGCCACTAGAGGCGCGGATTTTGACGCACGCAGCGTGAAGCCGATATACGAGGGTTGCTCTATACCTCCGTCAATCCACCAGTACGCAGACAGCTGTTTCACGCTTATTAGCGATCATCAGTGCGCCATAGGTCGATTGACGAAAGTAGAGAGCATCAATTTTTCCATGTTTAATAAACATGTGAAAGATGTACTAGTAAGACAGAAGGAATTCTGCCGGTGCGCCATCTAGTACCCGAAGGTGACGGCAACCAAAGAGAGAAACGCCACTAGAAGCAGTTTACCTCTCCTTGGTGGAACGACAAGGCTCGCTCGCTTTTTGCCACTAGAGGCGCGGATTTTGACGCACGCAGCGTGAAGCCGATATACGAGGGTTGCTCTATACCTCCGTCAATCCACCAGTACGCAGACAGCTGTTTCACGCTTATTAGCGATCATCAGTGCGCCATAGGTCGATTGACGAAAGTAGAGAGCATCAATTTTTCCATGTTTAATAAACATGTGAAAGATGTACTAGTAAGACAGAAGGAATTCTGCCGGTGCGCCATCTAGTACCCGCGCCTCTAGTAGCAAAAAGCGAGCGAGCCTTGTCGTTCCACCAAGGAGAGGTAAACTGCTTCTAGTGGCGTTTCTCTCTTTGGTTGCCGTCACCTTCGGGTACTAGATGGCGCACCGGCAGAATTCCTTCTGTCTTACTAGTACATCTTTCACATGTTTATTAAACATGGAAAAATTGATGCTCTCTACTTTCGTCAATCGACCTATGGCGCACTGATGATCGCTAATAAGCGTGAAACAGCTGTCTGCGTACTGGTGGATTGACGGAGGTATAGAGCAACCCTCGCATATTCTGTTTATCACTTGGTATTATTATTTATTTAACTTTGGGCAATGAAGCTTAACAATTAAATTTTCATAACAATTTAACAAGTAAAATCAAGTGCAATAGAAACAAACAAAAAATGTTCCTCTATGAATTTCAATGTTATCTTCTTGACCAGAACTGAAAATAATAATCAATAAATACTTCTACAATAAATAAACCGTAAATATAGTTATTTTACAAAAGAGTTAACACCCCAAGTAAACAAAAATAAAATTATATCTTTTATTTTGATAAATATAAAAGTGGATATTCACATTAGCGAATGTTGGTAGCAGATATTCGCATTCGCATCCACGAATGTCAAAAATGTGACCCACAAAACCCCGAATGGGGTATTTTCTGAACAAAATTTTATGACGGAATATTGGTGTTACGTCCCCAAAAACCATGTAGCGAACATTTTTACGTTTCATTGTGAACGCGAAGTGGGTTAAAATCCCCCCCAAAGTTCAAACATAAAATTTCACGTCAAAGCTGTGACGTAATAAATCTTAGCGTGACGTAATAAGTCCTTCGTGGTGCTATCCTTAGAATGTTACTCTACTTTGTCGTCTGACCTCCTTTTCTCCATCCACAAACATAACCTCCGCTTCGTATTGATATTGACAGATGTTTGTTTACATCATTTCTTCATGGTTAATTTAGATACCGTGACAGTCGTGAGACCAGGGGAGGTTACGTATGACATCACACTAGTGACAGGCTGTTAAAGAATGACGAGTAAAATTGTGAATGTGTGTAATATAGTCACATCCTATCTACATCCGGCATAAAAATTACTTTTGATTGGTTGATTTCTGAGGCGGGAGGTTTAAGGGATTTAAATGAGCTCTTTTTAAAGAGATGATTTTCAAACTCTATCTTCACTCCACGTGGGCAGAAAAAAATGAGCAAACAGTGTCATCATTACAAATTAGATACAAGCAGTCCACTTCAGCCATTAAACAGGCAGTATTAGCAAGTTGGAAAACACCCCACTAGCACTTGTAAAATTTGAAATAGAATTTGATTCAAAAACATCAAAAACATATTTATATTGATCGTAGAAAAAAATGCACGTAACGAGTGCTAAAAGGAATCAGTAATTGTTTTTGTTGAAAAAAAATAAAAAAAAAAGTTGGAAGGCCTGGGTTTCAATCCAAAGATCCTGAGATTCACTATCGGACACTCTAACCACTAGGCTATTCTTCGATTGAGGAGATCTTTTCACCGCAACATATTTGATTAGGTACTTACTTACTGGAATCTGTAATCTGACTTCAACTTCAAACATTCAAAAACATATTATATATTCGATTAGGTATTTACTGGAACCTGTAATCTGACTTCAACTTCAAACATTCAAAAGCATACTTATTTCGATTGCAGACTTCGTCTCGAGCTGCAAACTTCGTTCATCGACTGTATTGTAACAAATATACACTAGTTACCAGTTTACCAGTACGTATTTTTGCGATTGGCTGGGAATCTAGAATCTAGCATCGGAGTAGGACGTCGTTGGTCAGAGGAGCATCCTACCGCCATGGTGATGTCACACTGGTTCGGAAGCCGTCGGCGTGTTTTCGGTACTGGATTCAAAAACCCATTTTTATTTTCATATAACTTTTGAATGATTGCGAAAATAAAGGAAACAAAAACAGTTTTGTTATAAAACTTATGTATGATCTTTCCGTTTATAACAAAAAAAAATGTTATTCAAAACCTCAATTATTGATAAGGCTGAAATCTATTCCCAGCAAGACAGCGCTCCTTCTTACTATGTTCTTCCGGTCCGGCAATGGCTACACTTGTTTCCATAGAAATGGATAGGGCAAAGAGGGCCTATAGAATAACCTGCTAGATCTCCTGACTTGACGCCATTATATTTTTCTATGAGGCCATTTAACATCTACGGCTTAGTCCCCAACCTGGAAGTTTGGATGACCTTTGTCAACGCATCATCGAAAGCAGCCATCTTATCCTGCAACATGTTTTTGCAACTATCCGTCAGGAATTCAAACATCGGCTATATCATTGTTATTTGGGCAACATTTTGTGAAAGATTAAGGGGTCCTTTTTAGTGTCGTTCTCGGTAGGAGCACAAAAAATGTAAACAAGTTGAGTTACGGCATCCCATTTTGAGGTGTCTATTCTCATATGTACCTAAATAAGTTGTTAGTCTTACAGAAGCGAGCAGTTAGATGCATCCCCAAGAGTAGACCTTAAACTCCATGCAAGCCACTATTTTTGGAACACAAAATTATGACCGTAATTGCACGATTTATTTTGGAAACGACATCACTAATATTCAAAAATAAAACGAAATTTGAAACCATAAATATAGAATATAAGACAAAAGAATCATCACTAATTAAAGACTCAATTATATACAATGGAGTGAAGATGTACAACAAACTTCTCCTCTCTTTTAAAATTCAAAAATATTTAAAAGTTTTCCGTAAAAAACTTAGACATTTTCTGTTACAAAAACCTTATTACATACTAGATGAGTTCTATGACGAGTTTTAGTGGATGTTCGACATTTTGTTGTTATACAGGGTGTTAATTAAGTATGTTAACAAACTTTAACCACGAATAGTACTCCGAAAAATAGAAAGAATGTGTCATATGAACATGGGTCAGGAAATGCTTCCTAAGGGAGCTACGCTCCTTTGCATGGGGCACCCTGAAGTTGGTTTTCCCTCGATATTCTCGAAACCATTCATAACAAAATTACAAAATTAGGTACTGTGGGTAAACTTTTGACGCTGAATCTGATTCTGAATTCAGAATTTCATAATTTTAATCAGAGGCGTATCATACAGGAGGAGTTAAGGGTAAAAATAACCCCATTTTCTAAATGGTAATTTTTTGACATTTTGATCTTAGAATATGGTATTTCAGAGATTTATACGTAAAAATGGTCTCCTGGTACATCTCAATAGGGCTAACCGTTTTCGAGAAAAATGCAAATTTTTGAATCGATGCAGGCTATTGTAAATAAATAAATGTTCATCTATTTAGTAAGTGTGCTATAAAAGACAATTGCAATAATTGATAAACACTTTGAGAACTGTCAGTTTATTAAGTTTAGCTGTAAATCACCATTTTCTGTATAAGTCGATATCAGAAAAAAATTCAATATCACATATATTATAAAATTTAGAAGACTGTGACTTTGCCGGATTACTAGGTTAGATGGTCAAATTTGAATTACGTTTTTGCTTGGAGAAATTGGTCGATTAATTAAGGAAACTCCAATCAGAGATTTTTTTTAAATAGGAATAACTAATTTATTTTATACGAATAAATGTAAAATCTGATAACCTTTCTAATGATATAAGGTTGTGAATACCAATCTTTGGTAGTTTTCATTTATTTTCAAATTTTCAATCAAATCGGTGTTTTTCAATGTTCCTACCTATAAGCAACCTAGCTGTTCATGTAATATAAACAAGAACGTGTTCAGATGGGAAAAAACAATTAACTCAGAAGAAATATGCAAACGAACTAGAGTAACGGGGAAAATTATGACATTTTTTTACAACAGCTTAGCTCTAACCGGAGACAACAGCGGTAGAATATCTAATATCAATGAGAAGCTGGAGTATGACAGAACTGTTCTTTTTTCACAGCCTAATAGCTATTGACTTCTACTAGAGTTTGACAACTTTTCAAAACGATAAAAACATTTGAAACAAAAGGAAAACTACCAGCGATTTTTGCTCAGTCTAACATCTCCAGAATGGAATTTCACATTTAATGGGATAAAAAATGAGTAATTTCCGTTATGTCAACGGTAAAGATATCTCTAACTGGAGCATTCTGGCTTCTGTTGAATTAACTGCTAGATTTTTTTACTGCTCCAAGTTGTAATTGTGTTTATGTATTCTTCTAGCAACTAAATTATGTTTAACAATTTACAGACTGCAATTCAGGTATAATTTTCTGAGATTTTGCTAATAAACAGAAAGGTCTACTGAAGAATTTGAAGGGCTTCAGTCATAGATATCATTACTTTTGACTTACGAAAATGACTACTTTTTTATAGCACAAAATCTGAAAATTTATTCAGAAGACATACATATTCTACTGCTAGCAACAATCGCTGGTAGTTTTCCTTTGATAAAATTTTTTTAACTGATTTTGGAAATTGGCCAATGGCTAGTAGGCTGTGAAAAGTAAGCACTCCCGTTGTCGCTATTGTTTCTGGTTAGAGCTAATGTGTAGTAAGAAATTTTCATAATTTTGCCTCGCTGCTCTATAAATAGTTCGTTTGCATCTTTCTGCTAAGTTAGTTGGTTTCTTCTATCTTAACGGGCTTTTGTTCATTTTTCATGGCCTGCTAGGTTGTTTACACGTAGGAAAATTGAAAAACACCGATTTGACTGAATAATTGAAATAAAATAAAAATTAAATAAGAGAATCCTATATCGTTAGAAAAGTGAAAAAAATCAAGTGATCTTGATCTTGAAGTTTAGTTAATTAATCTACTAATTTCACCAAGTGCAAAAAAATTCAAATTTAGCCATCTGACCTAATGTGATGCATTTCATGCTTAGTCCTACCGCAAAGTCACGGCCTTTCAAGTTTTATAATCGCCGGGATATTCAATTTTTTTCTGATAGCTACTTATACTAAAAATGGTGATAAGTGGTTAAACGATTCATTTAAAGTTCCATTTATAGATAAAGTCACACTAGAATTCACCAAGTAACCAAATATGCAATAATATATAGGGGATTCCATTAAAAAAAATATATGTTTGATATGAATTACCCTGTAAAACGTCAAAATTGAAGTGATAATATTTTTACATTATAGCCCTTAAAGGTCCTTACCATGATTAAGTGACAGATTTTCGAAATATTTTTAGTAAGCCCCCAATCTTCCGTCCTCTCATCATTGGCCCACCCTGTATTATTCGAGTTGCTTCACAATGAGAATATTTACTCTTCAAAAAATGCCGGCTACAGTTGGGGTTCCATCAATATACCTGATGGATGGCACAGGTTTAGCAATATAACAATTGGCGTAAAGAACGTCCGAGTGTTTTGCAAATAACTTTTAAGGGTCTAGGGTATAGCACGCGAACTTGAGAATGCAAGAAAATACGTATTCCCTGTTAGGGAGGAGGCGTGGTCACCTGTTCCCTTTCTCCAATCTCCAGTATGTGTGTCTAAGATAAGGGGAGGTAAGTCCAAAAATCCAAAGGTAAGGTCCAAAGGGCACCATAAAAATGAATTTCGCATTTCGAAGCCCCTGACGTTACCTTTAACCCTCCGTTAGTCGCGTGTACTCGAGTGACGAGTTTAGTTGCGTGGTCTACATACCTATGTAGCCCATTTTTTAGTTTTCAATATCCTACTCATAGTAGTTTTGGAAAAACAATTTCTGCACGTTAATTTAGTTTATGGTGTTTGTTATACAAATAATTAAAATATTTACTCCAAATGATGAAAACTAAGGAGATCATAGTAGAAACGCACATGAACGTTGTTTTTATACCGTTATTTACATGTAGTTATTCAGTTACAGCTTATTACTTGTGCTTATAGGTCCAAGCGATCATTTTCACATTTATTACATTAGAAATATATAGACGCAAATAAAAAATGAGAAAAGCACAACTCTGATCAGTACTTTTTCAAAAAAAGTGGTACGAATAAATCAATTTTTATTTTTCTACACATGTAAAACACAGATCTATGATGTGATCTAAGCACGCGTATTTACCGCAATTTGCACAAAACTTCCTTGTCGATTTGTCTCTGGCTCGAGGACAATATGAGCAACGTCCAACGAGATTTCTCTGTCGATTTTGAGGAGGTCTAGGATACATTTTTTCGGTTGCCAGAAGAGCCTGTGCTCACCTTCTTAGTTGAACCGGTAATGTCTCAATTATAGATCTATATTCAATTTGCGATTCAATGAGCTCCCATGCTATATTTTCTAAAAAGTTACATTTACTTATTTGTTCTTCAGCATGATTAGCCTCATAAACGCAAACTGCATTTTTTTCACTGATATTGATTAGGTCATAAAAGATGATGAAAATTTCAAAAATGTTCTTTGCCAAATTTCGTACCTTGAGTAATGCTGTGGGAGCAGCCGAAACGTCAATAAACAGTATTATTTCAAGCGACTGTGGTTTAACTTACCGGCTAAACGAAAGAAATGTCTCTCAAATATAACCACAGAAGAAGGTTTGGACGTCGCATAATATACAATGTGTTCCATCATCATGTCGACAAACTTTGAGGTATGAAAATACAATTAAATGTATCGAGAAAAATGCGAAATAGCGCCATAGCGCCATAGCTTGATTATTTATCGACCTATTTACGACATTTTGGACTCATTTTATAGGAGAATGACTTAGCATATCAACTAAAGCAAAAAATGATAATACCTGACAATCTCTAAGGCTAAAAAATTCACCAAACTGAAAAAAAATTTTTGAAATGCACTTATTTGGGTTACTTACAAATAATTTGAAAAAAAGCAGTATTAGTGCCTATTTATTAAGGCATTTTAATGTTAAGTAGGATATTTCCTGTCTTACGACATGTAATTCGTGTATGTAGCACTAAAATTTTCGACAGAATAGGCCATTTTGTATTATGACTTCTTTATCACAGCGCCATGTGTTCACGCAGTTATAACGCCATTTATCTTGATTATCTATTGAGCGATTCACGACTTTTTTGACTCATTTTATAGGGGAATGACTGGGGATATCAACTAATGTAAAAAAATACAATATCTGATAATTTATAACGCTTAAAAAATTCACCAAACTAAAAAAAAAATTTTTGTAATGCACTTGTTTTGGTTACTTGCAAATAATTTGGATAAAAAGCCGTATTAGTGCCTATTTATAAACACAGTTTAATGTTTATCAGGATGCTTCCTGTCTAACGACACGCAATTTGTTTATGTAGCACTGAAATCATCGACGAAATAGGCTTTTTTATTACGACGAATTTTGAAATAAACGACAATTTGGTATGCACATTGTCTTTATTGGACTTCGGTACAGATTATTACTTTGCAACAAATTTTATTATTTTTAGTATTATTTATTTAGTATTCAGCCAAATGACTGAAAGGCAACTAATTGAAATGAGATATGTTGGAATCACTTGGAAATCAAAGAAAACAGACTGGAGTGTAGCTTAGCGTCGAGTAACCCAAAGCGTTAGTTTCAGAAGTCCAGCGTGCCTAAATAAAAATGGCGAACATTTTGAAAATTTCGTTGATTAATTTAAATACTAAATAATCACATTTGTTCATGTACATTACATTTAAGTAATAGTCTGTACCGAAGTCCAATAAAGACAATGTGCATACCAAATTCTTGTTTATTTCAAAATTGGTCGTAATAAAAAAGCCTATTTCGTCGATGATTTTAGTGCTACATAAACAAATTGCGTGTCGTTAGACAGGAAGCATCCTGATAAACATTAAACTGTGTTTATAAATAGGCACTAATACGGCTTTTTATCCAAATTATTTGCAAGTAACCAAAAAAGTGCATTACAATTTTTTTTTAAGTTTGGTGGATTTTTTCAGCCTTAGATATTGTCAGATATCATTTTTTTGCCTTAGTTGATATGCCCAGTCATTCCTTTATAAAATGGGTCCAAAAACTTGTGAATCGCTGGATAAATAATCAAGATATGGCGTTACAACTGCGTGAACACATAGCGCTGTGATACAGAAGTCATAATACAAAAAGGCCTATTCTGTCGAAAATTTTCGTGCTACATACACGAATTTCATGGGATAAGACAGCAAACATCCTACTAAATATTAAAATGTCTTAATAAATAGGCACTAATACGGCTTTTTTTCAAATTATTTGTAAGTAACCCAAATAAGTGCATTACAAAATTTTTTTTTCAGTTTGGTGATTTTTTTTAGCCTTAGAAATTATCAGGTATTATCTTTTTTTGCTTTAGTTGATATGTCCAGTCATTCTCCTATAAAATGGGTCCAAAATGTCGTGAATCGGTCGATAAATAACCAAGCTATGGCGCTACAACTGCGCGAACCCTTGGAGTCGTGATACAGAAATTGAAAATGTAATAAAAAATTAATCAAAAGGTTGGCCCCTTTTTTTCGCATTTTTTCAAGATAACTTTAATTATATTTTCATACCTCAAAGTTTGTCGACATGATGGTGGAACACATTGTATTTCTGATTTCTAAGGGGAAGCCCCACCTAAGCCGCCTTGCAGTTACAGTAACAATTAGGTACCATGATGAAAATGTACCTAAACAACTTTTAAAACCTATCTTTTTGGGAAAAAATCACAACCAGGAAACACTGCATCCACGCTGAATTGTAACGCGTTTAGTCGTGCGGTCTACGATTGTAGCCCAGTCGTATTTCGGCGCTAATAGTCTTGCGATAAGCCCACTATAAGTATAGCAGATCAACTGAACGTTTAGTTGGGAACATTGTCAAAAGGTACTGAAACGGACTCCATAACCACCTGTGGGATAGAGGGTTAGTGCATATACAAATGCGCGCGGTCTACCAGTGTAGCCCACGCGACTAACGAAGGGTTAAACTCACAGTAATGATTCAAAAAGCAAATTGAAGAAGAAAGCTTGCGCTTTGTCACTGTTTTGGCCTCTTCTGACATTGTGTTTGGTTGTTGAATTACAGACATGTGAAGAATGTAGGTATGATTTTGCACACTCAAAAACTTTTTTGAAATAATTGCTCTTGGATGTCATTTACCAAGATCTTAGCTATAATCTTCTGAAATACTATGGATGTAATTTGAAAAACAAGTGAGTCCTGTTGGAAATGAGAATCCGTGTTTTACATGGCAAATACATATTATGTATCCAGGCCCCTTAATGTAAACATTCCAGGATCATCGGGTAAGACGTCAATGGTGCGGAATAGTTGTCCTCAATTTTGTTACTTTGGATCTACAAAATACGACAGGTTATAGATCTGCAGCGAATTTATTTATTTATTTGTTTAACATTATATATTTTTTCGCGAGGCACATTGGCAGCGCTTTCCAAGGCACATCCTATCGGGCTTAGGCACGCATCCATGCTTGTTGCAGAATTTCTTGCAGTAAACCTCACAATCCATGGTATTCCTATAGGTCACCTTCACTTCTGTCTCGCAGGCACCAGCTTTCACTTCAGACACTGCGACGATGGTAAACAGTACCACCAACATGCCGATAAGGAGCGTTTTTGAGACCATTTTTCATCAATTCTAGTTACCTGAGTGAAGTGAGATAAATAATGGAATCAAGTTGTCTATCTCACTATAATAAAACCAACTGTTCATACATTTCAAAACTTCCCACCGCGAATTTATCGAAAATCACTGATCAAATAAAAAACGTCGAGACGCGTCAAAAGAATTGCCAAGGGGGACAACTTTTTAAAAAAAACTACTGCCCCCTTGTACCCTCCGTCCTCCAGGTCATCTCTTTAGACAACTTAAACGAAAAGAGGTATAAGTTTAAGAGCTGATGCATTTCATGCGTAGTACTATGCCAAAGTCACAGCCTCCTAAATTTTATAATCTCTGAGGTATTCAATTTTACTTCCCACACCGATAGGTGAGGGGAGTATTGTTGTATTCATAACGGGCTGCCCATTGACCTGTGAATGAAAAACCTAGCGGCATAATACACTTTTTTAGGTCCATCCGAACATTGCCTTGCTCATTATAGAAACCAAGAGACTAAGTAATTGAATTTTATGAAATTTTGACTCAGTATTACTACCGCGATGTGGATGGAAAACGCGTATGTTTTGAAAAAATCGTGGCAGTAGCGGCGCAGCAAGAAAACTAAAAATATAAAAACATCTCAATCTTCGTTTTCAGGCGTCTTAGGGCTTCCTGATCATTTTCTATTCCTTTTTTGGGTGAGGGTGGAATTGGGGCACTTGGGGGGTGGGCGGTTGTAAAACTGAAAAATGTGTTGTATTCATAGTAGGCTGTTCACTGACATGTGGAAGAAATAACTAGCGGCGTATTATACTCTTTTAGGTCCATCTGAACATTGGCTTGCACATTACAGAATCCAATTTTGTGATGTATACATACGAGTTTTGCTTTATTTTGTTCTATGTATTGAGTAAAGCGAAAATTATCGAATTGATTGTAATGAAATTTTGACACAGAATTACCTACCGCGGCGAGAATGGAAAACACATCTGTTTTTGAAAAAACGTGTCAGTGGCGGCGCAGCAATAATCAAAAAACCAAAAATATAAAACAGCTCAGACTTCGTTTTTAGACGGTTAGGAGGCTCCTGATCGTTTCGCATCGTCCAGTTGAAGCATGCAGAAAAAAACTGTGGCGTCCTAGTTCCTAAGGAAGGAGACGCAAGAAACTACTTAGGTACGAGAGTTTTTGTGTTGGATTTTTTTTTGCGGGAGGATGGGCAATGATTTGGTTGCAAGGGGATTTCAGAATGTATAGCTTCATGCAATGGAAAAATAATAAAATAATAAAATAGTACCATCATTATGTGTGGGAAGTACTGAGTCAATCAACTTGACTCCATTTTAGTTTCCTATCTGAGCAAATTACGATACATAAAGATTTTTACTATCTTCTCGACAACAAATCGACGATTTCATAAAATTAAACGTCAAAATAAGGGACTGGGCCATACCTTCGAAACGAGATATTACTCGATACCCTTTGTTGTTTAAGTTTTTTAAGAGAATGACCCTGGTTGTAGAGGTTACAAGGGGGGAGTAGTTTTTGGTTAATCAATCATTGGTTGACGTATCTCGGCGTTTTTTTTCCTTTAATCAGTAGTTTTCGATGAATCGGTGGTGAGAAGTTTTCAAATGAACACCCTATATACATAACATAGGAAATGCGATACCTTTATTTTGTATTTAACTTGATTCAGGTATATCGAAAGAAACAATATTTGAAAAAACTATCAGGAACCTCTGAAAGTGCATAAAATCCCTAAATAAACTGGGAGATAGTTCAATTGACTAAAACTCTTATTACGAACATTTTCTGAAAATTACATGATTTTGGAAGATGGCGACTACAAGTCACCAAGTATCAATATGAAAATCCAGATTCAGTTCCCTGTCTACCCTGATCTTATATGTATACAGGGTTGGGATAAAGTATGGAACCAAGCAAATAACTTTGGAACGGAAAGAGTGATATTGCTGAAAATTTGCAGGCAAGTGTAGTGACGTTTAGTGGTTTAACCGGAAGTACCGTCAACTTTTTTAATTTAAATGGGACCGAATACGTCCATAGTGGGTTTAGCATTAGTTTCTGTAAAAACGGGAAAGATAAAGCTTCTTTATCATTTCAGGTGTTTAAAATGCCGGTCATTCAAAGTCGGTTTTGGCGATCGCGTGAGAACTCACAAAGAAGTGTGTCAACTTTTAATGATGTACGTCCCGACAGGGGTCCTATAACACGTTTGACGGTGACTAAAAAAAAATACAAAAAAAATTACCTCAAACGGGAAGACCGCAGACCGCTACGGACGAACTTGTGAGACAAATTTTTTAAGAAACAAATACTAAACCCACTATGTACGTATTCGGAAAAAAAGATGAATCAAAATCTGCAAAAATATACAGGGTGTCCCATTTAAATTAAAAAAGTTGACGGTACTTCCGGTTAAACCGGAAGAACATTAATAGCTAACATACAGGGTGAGTCAAGCTCAACGCCTCGGACTCTTGTGGCCAAACGATACCACTTTTCGAAAAATCGACTCTGCGAGTGTATGTAGGTCGGGTTGAACTACATTTTAAAAATAATGGCTTTTATACAGGGTGTCTAATAAAAGCGTGACATATCAAAGTTATGTTTTTTTAAATGGAATACCCAGTATATTATTGCATATTTAGACTCCCGAGTGCATTTTAGTGTGACTTTATGTATCACACATGGGACTTTAAGCGAACCGTTTCGGTGCAAATCAGAATTTTGGCTATTGGTAGATGTCAGAAAAAAATTGAATATCGCAGCTATTATAAATCTTAGAGGGCTGTGACTTTGCCATGTTACTAAGCATGAAATGTGTCAGCTTACATTAGACGGTCGAGGCCGAATTACATGTGTACTTGGAGAAATCGGTAGATCAATTAAGGAAACTTCAATCAAAGGTAACTTGATTTTTTCAAATGGGAATGCATAATTTTTTTTATCCGATCAAATGTGCAATTTGATAAGCTTTCTAATTATATGCAATTGTAAATATCCATCTCAGGTAGTTTTGATTTAATTTCAAATTTTCAGTAAAACCGGTGTTTTTCAATTTACCTACCTATAAGCAACTTAGCAGGCCATGAAATATAAACAAAAAACTGTTCAGATGGAACAAAACAACTAACTTAGCAGATAGACACGGACGAACTAGAGTAAAGGGACAAAGCTGTAAAAATGACTTACAACAAATCAATGCTAACCAGAAATAGCAGACATAACACATCTAAGGTCAAAAAGCAGCTGGAGTACGACAGAAATGGGTATTTTTCACAGCACCCCGGCTACTACAATATTCTAAAGATTGTCGATTCTCAAAACCACTGTGAATTTTGAAATGAAAGGAAATCTACCACGTAATGTTGCCGGCAGTCCATTAGCTTCAGAATAAAATTTCACATTTCATGATTTAAAAAAATAGTAACCGATACCTCTGACTGGAGTTTTGCAAATTCTTCAATACTCATGAGCAAGATCACTGAAAATGAAGAATAAATTAAAAATCTGCTCAAATTATCAAACATAATTTACCTGGCAGAAAATTAAGATATGATTTGTCAGTAGTCGTTTGTTTTGCGAACTTGCTAATAGATACTGAAAAATTTAAAGGACGACAGTGAGAGGTATCATTACTTTTGACTTTGACGGAAATGACTACTGTTTTATACCATTAAATGTGAAATTGCGTTCTGAAGATATTAGACTGATGGTAACGATCGCTGAAAGTTTTGCTTTCATTTCAAAGTGTTTAGTGATTTTGGAAATTTTTAATCTCTAGTACATTGCAGGTGCTAGTAGTCTGTAAAAATTATCCATTTCTGTCGTATTCCAGCTTCTCTTTAACCTTAGACATGTTACCGCCGTGGTTTCTGGTTAGAGTTGATTTGTTGTAGGGCATTTTTATAACCTTGTTCTTTTACTCTAGTTCTGCTGGATATTTTTGCTGAGTTAGTTGCTTTCTTCCATCTGAATTCGGTTTTGTTTATATTTCATGGCCTGCTAGTTTGTTTATAGATAGGGAAATTGAAAAACACTCATTTGATTGAAATCTCGAAATTTAATCAAAACTACCATAGATTGATATTCTCAACCTGATATAATTAGAAAGCCTATCAAATTGCACATTTGATCGTATAAAAAAATTATGCACTCCCATTTGAAAAAATCAAGTTATCTTTGATTGAAGTTTCCTTAATTGATCTACCGGTTTCTCCAAGTACAAATGTAATTCGAACTCGACCGTCTAACATGAGCTGACACATTTCATGGTTAGTAACACGACAAAGTCACAGCCCTCTAAGATTTATAATAGCTGCGATATTCAATTTTTTTCTGACATCTACCTATACCCAAAATTGTGATCTGCACCTAAACGGTTCGCTTAAAGTCCCATGTGTGATACATAAAGTCACACTAAAATGCACCCGGGAGTCTAAATATGCAATAATATACTGGGTATTCCATTTAAAAAAATATAACTTTGATATGTCCCGCTTTTATCAGACACCCTGTATAAAAGTCATTATTTTTGAAATATAGCCCAACTCGACCTACATACACTTGCCAAGTCTATTTTTCGAAAAGTGGTATCGTTTGGTCACAAGAGTCCGAGGCGTTGAGCTTGACTCACCCTGTAATGTCTTCGGATGCATTAGACGTCACTACACTTGCCTGCAAATTTTCAGCAATATCACTCTTTCCATTCCAAAGTTATTTGCTTGGTTCCATACTTTATCCCAACCCTGTATAGTATCTTTACTATGTTTCACTTACCCAAAAAACATAAATTTATCTTAGGTATTTTAAAGACAATATGCATATGCCGATATGTGTGTGACTGTGCATACTTAGCTATTAATGAGGCTTTTATAAAGTATTTAATTGTTATATCAGTTATACAGTATTTTTATCATACTACCCAAAGACAGGACCGTCTTCACTGTATATAACAGATTTTCAAAAAGGAAATAGAGTCAAACGGATTACATCGGTACCTTATATTGGCGAGTAGGTACCTATACTCTCGGGGAATCCCCCGGAGAAAGTTAACAGCGTAATTTCTGAAGCTTAGTCTGTGGTTTTAAATAAAAAGATTATAATCAATAATATATTTTCTCTTTAAATATTCAGCTATAACCAAACTACTGTTAAACAGATATACCTATATACAAAAAGTGACAATTTTTTTGTGCTATGCATGGTCCCTCGTTCCCATATTTATTGGGAAAAGTTAAAGTCATTTGAATTTTGTAACCTTTAGTGATAATAGAGATGGTTTGAACGTAAAAAATAAAATATGTAGAGATTTTTTCGTCCCAGTTTGATAACTCTAAATGCTCTGATTTAGCGCCTCTGCACATTAGCAGATGTGGTCGACGCGTTTAAGCGTACATGAACTGAACATAATAAGGATAAATTGGGGATTTCTCAAATGCGCATGCGCGTCTTTGAATACGTACAGAATTTCTTAGCTAAACGTATGCTTGTCTAGGTTCTATGAGAAAAGAGATCGTGAACAGAATATTCTAAGGTGTAGACCCAAAATATAAACCACAAACCCTTCAAAATAGGGATTACCGCAAAATAAATACTTCAGAACAAAACAGGTGGGGTTATATATGGATTTCAGAACTAAACATACCTGCCTTGATTCCAGAATCTGCTGAACGCGTTACGAACAAGTTTAAATGTGAAGAGGCGTGCTTCATGAACACGAAATTTTTCACCCAGAGCAAGAATTTGCTTCACCACGAACAACTGCGCATGCGCCAGTGCTCTGAATGTTTTCAGGGTTAGCTCCGCGAAAACGGCTAATGTGGTCGATGCGTATATAGTTGCAGATCGGTGGATTAATAATCCATAATTGTCAGGTTACCCTAGACCTTTATCTTCTTTAATGATTACAGAAGCTTGTTATGTCATATTATCATAATATTATCATCATCGTATATAACTGTAAAATCAAGACTGATTCAACAGTACAGCTTCAAATATTTACCACTCGAACGACACTTCCATTCTGATCGCATGCAATTTTAAAACGCACGTCTCGAGACGACCATCAAACGACCCGTAAGTGGCGCTCCAATACTTTGCCCGAGAAGCCGAGTGGACGTGCGTCGGGAATCGCGTCGACCACTACCGTAATCGACCCGTGTGCGGAGGCACTTAGTCGACAAATCACAGTATTGGCATATAATAGTTCCAATATCATGGCAATAATACTATTTTTTGTGGGATTATGTAATGTTTTTATTTATGTATGATATTTTTATTAATATTAGATCTCAAGGCTATATTGACTACAGCAGTCGATGCCGTTAACACCAAATCAAAACATTAGTTTTCAGATTTTGTAACAGTTCTCTCCTGACGTTTTACAGGTACGACGCCAATAATGTTTACTATACTGATAATACTATGCAACAAAATAATTGGCCGAGTTATCCAAGTGACAGGCTTCGTTTCGTTAGTTAAGAAATATTTTTAAGATATCAACCGACGTGGTGTACCAAAGGCGTATTTTTTTATGAATTGAATACCCTGTATGTTAATAGATATTTCAATTTATTATTCCTCAAATTTAAAAAAATATGTTTGAATTGATTCACACTAATTAGAAGTAAAATAATCTTTTTGAATGGATGTGTTCTCATATGAAGCTGTATAAATCATAAACTTTGTTACTAGAGGTACACATCTTTTACATGGAGCCAATTCTCTGCTAGAGCTTACTTTTTCAGTAAAGGTCTTCAGAGCCTTTTCCTGAAGTACTTTGGTGGTGTGTTCCTTCTCTTTAATTCACATGAAATCTCGGAGATAAATTCAATTTATGGAATTTAACATCATCTAATGTAGAAACTTTTTTAAATAACATCTGCTAAATATTTTTTTTATTTGTATCCTTCACCTAGCAAATGAACAATAGAGTCTTGCAAACCTTGGACTAAGTCTTCGAATATTTCGAAAGTAATAATTCTACCCAGAAGAGTTGCACAGGTTTTGTTACAATTTTGGCATGTGAGAAAGATTTAAAATGCCTCATTTTTAGGCAACTCACAGAACCCTGACCATTTTAAAAAATTTTTGGCAGAGTTGGGGGTATTCTGATCCATGTTACATGACACCGCCATGGTGACGTCACACGGGTTCGGGTGCCATCGGCGTGTTTTCGGTACTCGATTCGAAGACCCATTTTCATTTTGATATAACTTTTAATTATTGCAAAAAAAGAAAACAAAAACAGTTTTGTTACAAAACTTATATATGATCTTTCCATTTATCACAAAAAAGTACTTTTTTCTTAATTCAAAACAATTTGTTTAACTCCCTAGAGGCAACCGTTTTCGAGATAACCTTCATTGAAATTTCAATGCGACTGAGTTGTAATTGCGATCGAAAGAATTATCCATTACGTACCATTTACGAAGTATTCTCAAACTTCAACACCACCTATTTTAAAGACCAGATATACTTGAAACATGTTTTTTGATCTGCCTAATATTAATTCGTGCGGGAATACCCATAAATTCGTTCGATCACATTTTTGAAATTTTTGAATGAAGGTTATTTCGAAAACGGTTACGTCTCAGGACTTAAACAAAGTGCACATATTGAGGAAATGGTTTATATAATATTCACGGTGATGCACCAAACCGGAGAACCTTTTGTTCATTTAAAAGTGTTGGATATGCCGTACGTGGTGCCCTCTGTCCATGTTAGCAAAACCATGGTTGAATTTGGATTTCTTGCCTTGAACCCCCCCCTATACGAGAATTTAGATCGTTGTGCCATTTTATTTTGGAATAATTGAGAGAAAAGTGAAACTTTGACAACTTGTATATTGAAAATTAAGCATATTAAGGCTTCATGTTCCTATCTCCATAATAATGTGAGGTCTGTCACCTGTCAAGCGCTGTCGGTCGAATATCCGGACACTGAATAAACAATGAATAAACATGTGTATCTTGAAGATTCTGGATTTCAATATACAGATTTATATATATAATTTCAATATTCTTAGCTGAGGCAGGACAGCGTCTGTCGGGTCAGCTAATTTTCAATAAAATCGGCGTTTTTCAATGTTCCTACCTATAAGTAACCTAGCTGTCCATGTAATATAAACAAGAACATGTTCAGATTTTTTAAAACGCGCCGAAAACATCGCCTGGCAACTTCGAACAAGAGCTTACAACAAATGAAATAGCCATTGCTGGATTATGTGGTAGAGATACAGGTCATTTGACTTCTAGCAAGGGGAATTTTATTTGCTTTTCAGGTATATCAGATGAAAGTGTTAACGGTGTTGGCTTTTGGGTGGCGAAAGCGCACGCAAGGACCATTCTTGGTTACAAGTGTGTTAGTGACAGAATTATAACAATACGTATCAATGCGAACCCTACACCGATCAACATTGTGCAAATCTATGCACCTACGTCAAATTCGGATGAGGAAACGATTGAATCTTTTTACAACGATCTTGAGTCTGCACTTGAATCCCTTTCGAATCGGGAAATGGTTCTTATTTTAGGCGATTTTAACTCAAAGTTGGTCAATTCGGTATGGTGTCAGAAATGAAAGGGGTCAACGTCTGCTTCAGTTCTGTATTGACCATAATTTCTCAATTGCCAACACTATGTTTTCACAACATCCACGGCGCCTGTATACTTGGACCTCTCCCGACGTAACGATTCCGTAATCAAATTGATTACATTTTAGTTCGTACACGGTGGAAGTCTTCTATTAGCCTTTGTAAGACTCTACCAGGTTCTGACTGTGGCTCAAACCATCAATTACATCTGTGCGAACTTCAGTTAAAGCTGAAGGTATGTCCACGTTCTAAGTGGGTAGTACGGATGGAGATCGCTGACCCGTCTTTTTTTCGGTCAAAATGTTCAGAGATTTTTCGGGATGCCTCTATAACAGATATGCCAAGTTCAAATGATATGTGGCTATCATTCAAAAATGTGCTTTTACATGCTGCCCAGATAAGCCAACCAAAGAGTAGCACTCAACCAAAACAACAATGGATTAGTAGCCAAACACTGTCCGTTATTGAGGCACGTAGAAGCCTTAAGATTTCAGGTCTGGATTCATATACAGAGCAAAACGCATACAGACAGCTCTCACGCGAGATTCAAAGATTATGCTGAAAAGATAAGAGCTCTTATCTGCAGCAAATGTGCAGGGAAAGAGAGATGCATGCCAATACTAACCTCCCGAAAGAGATGTTTTTTAAGGTCAAATGCCTCAGTCGGGATTTTAAACCCAAACCTTGGGCTGTTAAACATCCTAAGGGAGAGCTAATTGCCAACTTGCATGAGGTTATTGAGGTATGGCGAAACTATTGCGAACATCTGTACCATGAGGATGGCCTTCAGACCCTCTCATTGGATTTTGAACATGAACCGGATATTCTTCTGTCTGAAGTGGAACATGCCCTCAACAAGTTAAAAGCTAATAAAGCTACAGACATTGATGCTATTTCTGCCGAAACTTTGAAATGCTTGGGTGGCGACGGTATCTCTCTTTTACACAATATTTGTAAGAGTGTCTGGTGTTCCGGTGTTTGGCCAGATGAATGGTGGACATCAATTTTTCACTTCATAAAAAAGGGATCTCTAACAAATCCAGACAGTTATCGCCTACTTTCGCTGATCTCTCATGCAAGCAAGGTTCTACTATATATTTTACAATCTCGTTTGGAGGGTTTTATCGGCTGGCAAATTTCTCAGGCGCAGGCAGGTTCCGTGAAAGGACGCGGTGCTCGTGAACAGACCTTAAACTTAAGACAAACTATTGAAAAAGCCAGAGAGCATTATTTTCCAGTTTTTATCTGCTTTGTGGACTATTCTAAGGCGTTTTATAATGTAAAGTGGCCTAAACTGTGGGAAATACTCTCTCACCTAGTGTTTCTCATACAGCAACTCTACGAGTCTAATTCGGCTCGTGTAAGAATTGATGGTAACCTGTCTGGTCAAACTGCAACCTAAAAAGGACTTCGTCAGAGATGTGTATTATCTCCGATGTTATTTAACATTTACTCCGAATTTGTGATGAGACAAGAATTAGACAACTGGAAAGGCGGTATAACTATTGGCGGAAGCAAAATATCCAACTTGAGATTTGCTGACGACACAATCCTTATTGCTGCTTGCTGCTTCTCAGGAAGAACTAATAGCTTTATTAAACATCTTAGAACAACATAGTGACAATAAGACCAAGGTTTTGATCGTAGATAGAGAGCATGATAATCATCGACAAATAAAGTAGGCCGTTGTGAAGTAGGTCAAAGTTTTGTGCACCTCCGTTCTTTGATCGACATTTCGGGTAGCTGTGAAAATTAGATTCGACGGCGCATTCAACAGCCACGTGTGGCCATGACAAAGCTTACTAAAATATGGCGTGACCATCACTAAAGCTACAAAAATGTGACTGGTTCAGTCTCTTGTGTTCTCCATATTCTTGTATGCCTCCAAAACTTGGACTGTTAAAAATGCAGATCGAGATCGCATAGATGCTTTTGAAATGTGGACGTGGAGGAGAATGCTGAGAGTTCCTTATACCGCCCATCGAACTCACGTTCCCATACTGGATGAGCTCAGTAATCCAAGGACACTATCCTCCATTGTGTCGACGAGAATGCTTACATTCTTCGGACATATACGCAGAAGCGATAATATGGAGAAAGTTGTAGTGTAGGATCATGCCCCGAGTGGGCGGCGCCGTGGCCGCCCCCCTACACGCTGGGTGGATACGACAAAACAGTTGCTGGATATGAGTATCAAGAGCGCCACTAAACTGGCAGTAAATCGCGAACGATGGCGAGCTACAGTTCTCAAAACTATTGCTAATATTCGTGTTGGCAATACTCTAGCTCCGACTTAATGCATTTTTTATTACTCTATGTTGTAATTGTGTTTATTTTATGTATTCTTCTACCAACTAATTATGTTTTACAATTCACAGACTGCAAGTCAGGTTTTATTTTCTACGATTTTACTAATAAGCAGAAGGACCTACTGAAGAATTTGGAGAGCTTCAGTCAGAGATACCATTACTTTTGGATTACGAAAGTGACTACTTTTTTATGGCATTAAATGTGAACATTTATTCAGAAGACATACATATTCTACTGCCAGCAACAATCGCTAGTAGTTTTCCTTTGATTAAAAATTTTTTTACTAACTTTGGGAATTGGCCAATAGCTAGTAGGCCGTGAAAAGTAAGCATTGCTGTTGCCGCTATTGTTTCTGGTTAGAGCTAATATGTAGTTAGAAATTTTCATAATCTTGCCTCTTTGCTCTAGTTCGTTTGCATCTTTCTACTAAGTTAGTTGGTTTCTTCCATCTTAACGAGCTTTTGTTTATTTTTCATGGCCTGCTAGGTTTTTTACATGTAGGAAAATTGAAAAACACTGATTTGACTGCAAAATTGAAATAAAATAAAAATTAAAAATGATTGATATTGAGAATCCTATATTGTTATAAATATACATTTGATTCTATAAACAAAAATAGGCATTCCTATTTGAAAAAATTAAGTTATCTTTGATCGAAATTTTGTTAATTAATGTACTGATTTCTCAAAGTACAAAAAGAATTCAAATTCAGCCGTCTGACCTAAGGCCGTACCGCAAAATCACGGCCTTCTAGGTTTTATAGTCGCCGCGATATTCAATGTTTTCCTAATACCTACTTATACTAAAAATGGATTTTTTTTTTTGGTAAGCGGTTCACTTAAAGTTCCATGTATACATAAAGTCACACTAGAATTCACCAAGTAATCCAAATATGCAGTAATATATAGGGGCTTCCATTAAAAAAAATGTATTGATATGAATCAACTTGTGAAACGTGAAAATTGAAGTGAGAATATTTTTACGTTATAGCCTTTAAGGGTCCTTAACATGATCAAGTGTCAGATTTTCGAAATATTTTTTAGTAAGCCACCAATCTTGCGTCCCCTCACTATTGGCCCACCCTGTATTATTCGAGTTGCCTCAAAATGAGAATATCTGCTCTTTAAAAAATGCCGGTTACAGTCGGGCTCCATCAATATACCTGGAGGCTGGGATACGTTTAGCAATATGACAATTGGCCTAAACAAGACCCGAGTGTTTTGCGGATAACCGGGTAAGACGTCAATGGTGCGGAATAGTTGTCCTCAGTTTTTTTGACTTTGGACCTCCAAAATAATAAGAAGAAGTTATAGATCTGCAGTGAATTTATTTATTTATCTGTTTAACATTATATATTTAATTTCGGGGCGCAAATGCAGCGCTCCTTACGGCACGCCTTATTGAGATTAGGCCTGCATCCATGCTTGTTGCAGAAATTCCTGCACTTCACCTTACAGTCCATGTTATTCTTATAGCCTTTCTTTTGTTTCTCGCAGGCACCAGCTTGCACTTCAGACACTGCTACGATGGTAAACAATACCACCAACATGCCAAAAAGGAACGCTTTTGACACCATTTTTCAACAATTCTAGTCACCTGAGCGAAATTAGATAAATAATGGAATCAAGTTGACTATTTCACTATAATAAAACTAAGATAAGAAGGACTCGTCCCCCAGGAAGGGCTCGAATACTTTCGGCCCCACTTCACATACAGGGTGTTCACTTGAAAACCTACCACCAGCACGAATTTATCGAAACCACTGACCAAAAAAACAATAACGCCGAGGCACGTCAAAAGATTTGCCAACGGGGACAATTTTTAAAAATACTACTCCCCCCTCTTGAACCATCCGTCCCCCAGGGGCATCCCCTTAGACAATCTAAACGACAAGAGGTATCGAGTAATATCTCGTCTCAGAGGTATGTCCAAGTCCTCTATTTTGACGCTTGAATTTTTGAAATAGGTAGATTCGTTTTCGAAAAAATTAGAAAAATCTTTATGTATCTTAGTTTGTTCAAATAGAAAACAAAAACGGAACAGAAAGTGCCAATTTTTACTGCAATAAATGTTCAAAATGCTGCACGTTATCGCCCAAACAATACAGGCGATGTTCAAATTCCTGACGGACAGTTGCAAGAACATGTTGCGGGATATCATGGCTGCTTTCGATGATGCGTTGACGAATGTCATCCAAACTTCCATGTTGGGGACTAGGCACAATAGATTTTAAATCGTCTCATAGAAAATCCTAATGGCGTCAAATCAGGAGATCTAGCAGGCCGTTTTATAGGCCCTCTTTGCCATATCCATTTATATGGAAACGAGTCTAGCCGTCTAGAAGGAGCGGGAGCGCCGTCTTGCTGGGAATAAGTTTCAGCCTTGCCAATCATAGGTTTTCCAACCTCCTTGATTTGGTTTTCAATGGTAATGGTTTCTATTTTTAAGAAACGACCTAATCATTTTGTTTCTCAAAATGCCTGCCCATAGCCCTACACATTAATTTTCTGTGGGTACTGGGTATGCCTTTCTACAAAACCATGAGGGTTTTCTTTGCTCCAATACCTGCAGTTATGGTTATTAATAAATCCAGTTCAATAAAATGTGCATTCAACAGAGAGTCAGATATTCTTTACATGAATGATATTACCATTAATCGCTGTAGTCATTTATCCACAGAAGCCAATCTGCCGATCAAAATCATCTTCGGTTAACTCGTGCACTATTTTCATTTTGAATAGATAAAATTTATGGAGTTTAGAGCCAAATGAAAAATCACACAATTTTGCGTAAAGAATTATTGCGATCTATGTCAAAATCACCCAAAACTTCAACTTGAGTGACTTCATCCAGAACTCTCCGTTTTTTATTAAATAAATAATAAAAATAAAAAATAATTTAAATAAATTTCGTAACAAGGCTCTAAACTCCTGTATGCGAAGTTATCATCCCCGGATATCTGGCGTTTAATGGAACGTGCTGAGCACATTGATTTTGGAATCATTTCCACTGTTTTTGCAACTGTCTGTAAGGATTTTGATTGGATTCGGCCAATAACAGCCAACATTTCGAAAACTTATTGCAATAAAAAGTGGTATTTTTGTGTGCTTTTGTTTCCTATTTGAACAAATTAAGATACATAAATATTTTTCTTATTTTCTCAAAAACGAGTTGACCGATTTTAGAAAATCAGACGTCAAAACAAAGGACTGAGATATACCTTTGAAGCTAGATATTACTCGATATCCTTTGTTATTTAATTTTTTTAAGAGGATGACCCTGAAGGTAGAGGGTACAAGGGGGTGAAGTTGTTTTTTGGTTAAATAGTTGTACCCTTGACAAATATTTTGACGAGTCTCATCGCTTTTTTCTGTTAATCAGTAGTTTTCGATAAATCCGTGGTGGGAAGTTTTCAAATGAACACCCTATATGCATAACGTAGGAAATGCTATACCTTTTTTTTGTAACCTGATTCAGATATTTCGAAAGAAATATATTTTTAAAAAAACTATCAGGAACCCCTAAAAGTGCATGAAATCCCTACATCTAATTGACTAAAACTTTTATTGCTAACATTTTCCGAAAATTACATAATTTTGGAAGATGGCAACTACAAGTCACCAAGTATCAATATGAAAATCCAGATTCAGTTCCCCGTCTATCCTGATCTTATACATAGTATCTTTACTATGTTTCACTTACCCAAAAAACCTAAATTTATCTTAGGTATTTCAAAGACAATATGCATACATGCCGATATATGTGTGACTGTGCAGACTTAGCTACTAATGAGGCTTTTATACAGTATTTAATTATTTAGTCATATCAGTTATGCACTATTTTATCATACTACCCAAAGAGAGGACCGTCTCCAGTGTATATAACAGGGTTTCAAAAAGGAAATAGAGACACACGGATTACATCGGTACTTCCCAACGTACTTCCTAATATTGGCGAGTACCCATACTCCGGAAAAAGTTAACAACGTAATTTCTGAAACTTAGTCTGCGGTTTTCCATATTTTATTGCAACTTGTTGGCCAATTAATTAAATTATACCTATTTAAATAAAAAGATTATAATTAATACTATATTTTCCCTTTGTATTGAAATATAGCCCTACTATCATGCCAATACTATTTTTTGTGGGATTATGTAATGATTTTATGTATAAAGGGTGATTCATATTGATGTACAAATATTTGAGGCGGTGATTTTCTGGATGACTTTGAGTAAAAAACTTTATATGACCGTATGTCCTAAACGTCATAGCTTTCGAGCTACCGGGTGTTGAAGTTCTAATAAAAAAATTCTTATTATAATAACTTCGGTAACGCTTTAGTTTTCTTCATGAAACTTGGTACATTGTGTCTATGTACCAAAAGGTGCTTTTTGTTGAAGAAACTTTTTTTATATCTACCAGTGGCGTTCGTGCGGGACATGATTTCAACATTTTTAACATAAAAAGGTGGTACGCCGCTGTTTGATTTTGAATTAAAGGCTTATTTTGAATTCACCTTTATTTTTTCAACAATTTCGGTGCCTTGATCTTTTTTCATTTGAGGCTCAGTTTAAAAAAAAATAAATCGTTTTCTCGCAGGCCTATATAGCTTATTTCTGATACGATGCATCAAACAAATTATTTTTGGTAAAAAGTTGTTTTAATAGATATTTAACGTTAAACGAATACTAAATTTAAACTAAGACAACAAGGAACTAGGTACTAAAAGATTAAATAATGCTAGGAATAACGTTTTTTAGGCCCAGTTTCACAATCGTTGATAACCTCTGGTAGTCACTCAACCGACAGATGGAAGTTAACCAGTAGTTATCGGGGAGCTCTGTTCCACAAAGGGAACCAATGGTAAAGCTTATTTATCTTTATGTTGGCACCACGTATTGGTCTCAGAGCACTGCCATAATGGTGTTCCGTGAGTACAACCTAACCCTTTGACAAAGAAACCTAACCTTTCTTTTCATATTTTTCATGTATGTCATTACAGATTATAATCAAAATCCATCGACGTCTTAGACGTCACTGTTAAAATCCAAGCTTTTGTAACCCCAAAGCTGTCATCGGTTGACTACAACAAACGTAAAGATAACCCATACCTTGTCCTTGGGTTAACATAACTACTGGTTGACCAGAGCTTTTGGCGTAAACTGTCGAATATGAAATGGAATATTCTCGTTAGCCACTAGTTTTCTTTTGACCACTAGTAAACTAACGATTGTGAAACTGGGCCTTAGAAATAAAATTATACACTGGTACATTGCTCATTCATGAGAACCATGAGGACAGTAATGATAAACTATAACGTATAACTATGTGCATGACAAAAACTATAGCGACAAAAATTGTTAGAAGTGGCCCCTCTTCACACATGATTCAATCCGTCCTCTCATCGAAGCTCGCAAGCTGCTACGATTTGCTCTCTTAACTCTTCCATGGTGTGAATGGGAGTTTTACACACAAGAGCTTTTACCAAGGCCCTACAAATAGAAATCTAAAGTATTCAGATCGGGCGTCCTTGCCGGTCATTCTTGGAGCCCCCCTCGGCCAATCCAACGGTTAGGATAAAGTGCATGTAAATGCTCGCGCACCATTGCACTGAAGTGGGCAGGAGCACCGTCATGCATGTACCACATGTCACTCCTTAAGGGTCTAGGGTATAGCGCGCGAAATTGAGAATTCAAGAAAAGGCGATTCCTGTGTTAGCGAGGAGGCGTGGCCGCCTGTTCCCTTTCTCCAGTGTGTGTGTCTAAGATGAGGGGAGATAAGTCCAAAAATCCAAAGGTAAGGTCAAATGCTCCAAAGGTAAGGTTCAAAGGTCACCATAAAAATGAATTTCGCATTTCCAAACTCCTGACGTTACCTTTAAACTTACAGTAATGACTCAAGGAACAAATTGAAGAAGAAAGTTTGCGATTGTGCAACTATTAAGCCTTTTTTTGATATCGTGTTTGGTTGTTAAATTACAGGCATTTATAGAATGTATGATTTTGCATTGCGAGTTTCTCTGCACATTAAAAAACTTTTTTGAGAAAATCGAAAATAGTTGCATTCAATAAGGTCTTAACTATCGCTTTCTGAAATATCATATATTTAGTTTGAAAATAGAGTGAGTTATGCGAGAAATTGTGAGTCCGTGTTTTACATGGCAAATACGTATGTATAAATGTGTGTATCCAGGCCCCTTAAAGCAATCTGTACATCTTCGAGCAATATGGTTGTTGTGAAAATTTTGTGTGGCATTTCGAGAGAAGTTTGCTTCGTCCGTGAAAAGAACTTAGAAAATCTCTTGGCAGTAAAGCCTGCACTCTTTGAATGTGGTACGGATAAAGCAGAAATCACACTAAAATTCTCCAAACAACTGTGTACCTCATATTAAGTAATATTACAATCTTTCTAGTGCTAGTTTCTGATTGTTCATCGCTCTTGTGATACTGCTTCCTCAGTTTCAAGGATTCTTGTGGTACGAGGTCTACCTTCAGAAGTGCCTTTTTGAAACTTACTGGTCCCTCTGAGACGACGATGTATGTTCTAAAAAATTTGGCTATTAGGTAGAACACGATTAGGGTATCTTTCCTGATAAATCATTCTCGCTCTTAAGGTGTTACCATTAGCAAGGCCATATACGAAATGCATCGACGCCATTTCGGCATTTGTGTAATTCGCCATAATAGAGGCAAACTTACAAAAAGTTAACGTTAGATCACTAAGCTTTTAACATATTGAAAATACAGTTTTCTTTCAGTGAAATTTGAATTAAATTAGATTTTATTAAAACGTCACTCATTTGAAACACCAGCCCACTACGCTAATTTGAAAATTAATATGTTTCACTTGAAGTCGATTCGTTTTCGATTCATATGAATTTGTTAGTGCAAAGAATCTTTCAAGTCGTGCCTTTAAGCAAAAATAAGGAAACAAATTTCCTAATAAACTTTGTCTCAATCGAGCAAAACGCGCGTAATTGAATCAGAAATTAGCAATATCGGCCTGTAAGAAAATTATTTTTATTTTATTCAACGAAAACCGAGCCTTGGATGCAAAAAAAAATCAAGGGAACGAATTTGTTAAAAAATGAAAGGCGAATTCAAAATAAGCTTTTAGTTCAAAATCAAACTGTAGCGTACCACTTTCTTTTGTTAAAGATGTTAAAATAAAAAAAGTTTCTTCATCAACAAAAAGTACACTTTTGGTACATGGACACAATATACCAAGTTTCATAAAGAAAACTAACACGTTACCAAAGTTATTGCAAAAAGAATTTTTTTATTAGAACTTTAACACCCTGTAGCTCGAAAGTTGTAACGTTTAGGACATACGGTCATATAGAGTTTATAAAGTTCTTTACTCAAAGTCATCCAAGAAATCACCCCTTGAAATGTTTGTACATCAATATGAAACACCCTGTATATGATATTTTTATTAATATTAGGTCTCATGGCTATTGACGACAGTAGTCGGTGCCGTTAACACCAAATTAAAACATATTAGATTTCAGATTTTGTAACAGTTCTCTCCTGACCTTTTACAGGTAAGACGCTAATAATTTTTACTACTGATAATACTATGTAACAAAATAGTTAGCCGAGTTATCTAAGTGATATGCTCCGTTTCGTTAATTAAGAAAAATATTTAAGATATCAATCGACGCGGTACAACAAAGTTGTATTTTTTTTATAAATTGAATAGGTACCTTGTATGTTAATAGATATTTCAATTTATTATTCCTCAAATTTAAAAAAAATATATGTCTGAATTGATTCTCACTAATAACAAAGTTTACGGAATACATATAAGTTGGATCACTCCGCAAAAACATCAAAACGGCCTGCCCCTTGCTCCGTCTCCCCGGTACACCGGCAGTAGTGTACCGACGTCAGCCGGGAGATACGGGGCGGCGCAAAGTAGAGGTTGAACGTATTTAACACGAAGTGTATACAGTGTCTCAAAAATATCATTGGATTTGTTTGCAGGAAATGGATAATATTTTTAGAAGTTTGACTTTATCCATTAAATTAATTAACGGATGGAAAATGACAATCAGATCCATTCCTATTTTGTGGTAAGCCTTGAAATGTAAAGGATATAAATACAGTAGTAGAGGATTATAATTTTGGGTATGTAAATTGGAGCAGATGTTGTGTCTTTTTTGTCATTGTATTACCCAATGAGGTATTTGTTTTTGGTCACGTGACATTCGATCCAAAATTATTAATCGGACACCCTGTACATTTGTGCCTTTCTGTGTTCCTCCCGATAAAATTCCAACAATTCCAACGAACTAGCACACTTGGGGTCTAAAGTGATTAATTCAAGACCTACAGGTACTAAAAGGATTGTATCACGCTAAAAGCGTATAGTAAGACAAAATATTCATTCGGTGGTCTTACCATACCACCCAGGGACATTTTAAATTATATTTTAGAGCTCGGAAATAGTTTTATTGATAACTTTAACAATTTAGTTTCTACAGTAGCGATTAGAATGACACTGAAAAGCAAAATGTCAAAAATAATTTATTCACATCCATGTAAAGCATTTCCACATGATTATCCTTTAAAATTGTACATACGAGTCCGAATATACTATACTATAAATTGTATAAGCTGTGCTATGTGAAATCATTTGAGATTCATTAGTAATAGTTTTACTAGGTTTTATTTTTGATATCCATTTATGTAACTTGGTGTATTATCAAAATAAACGTTATATTTGTATTTGTAGGTCTAAATCGGCTGTCAATACCTAGTCTCAATGACCCTCGTATATACGTTAAACCCAGGCGCTAGCAAGTCCCCGCTAAAAGACCCTCGTACTTGGGCAAAAACCAACGCAAAAACTAATTGGCGCGTGCGGCCGCGGCATCGCTTTGATGTGAGATCTTCAAAGTGCCGACGGAGAGTGATCCAACTTACCTATATGTATTCCGTAAACTTTGCTAATAAGAAGTAAGATCAGTACTGCTCGGACGCTCATCGAGAACGGTCGTTTTCCGGTATATTCTGCGAATACAAGTTTGTGTCTATTGTGATTTAGGTTTGTGCCTACATAATGCCACCCCCTCCTTACGAAGACGCGCATGAGAGTGCGAGGATTGAAAATGTGGGTGTTTTTGATTTAACTTATGATGATGAATCTGAGAGCAACCTTAGTTCCAACGAGGCGGATGCCTCCAAAACCTCCACAACAAAATCAGGAAAATGATACCAATGCTGAGAGTATGGATATCCGCCCGGCTAATTCCAATGTATTCAGTTTTGCAACCGAGAAGAAAAACGAAACTTGCTTGTTTAATCTGCAAAAAGATAAGTACTATTCCTCTGATAATATTTACGTTTATATCGATAAGGTTAATTCCGAAAATATCGGAAGGTTACACCCTATGTATGTTGGACATATCTTACATCCAAAGTTGAAACTTGGTGATTTGATTAAGTCTATGAGCCGTGTTGGTATCAATCGAATTAAAGTAGGAGTTAAAACCAACGACGTCCTACTGATAGACTACGCTTTGTATACCAAATGTTTGTAAGCGTTTCTGGCGTTGCGACGGAAGGGGGGAACGTCAGCTGTATTTATGAGCGTACACCGAGTCAGTGGCGTGGACATTTAATTTTTACAATGGCAGAAGTTTACATATAAACATTCAAACAATATGAAATAATAGATGTGTTAAGTAATTGTCAGACTGCTGTTCATTTGAAGCAGCTAAAAAAGCGGAGAATTATTGAATATATACACACACATACACATAATAAAATAATAAAATTTTATTTATCTGTTTCTCCTTTCCCTTTCACACCACTTACTTGTGTGCTCAGATAAGAATATAACTACTGCATGAGCTTCTCTCATTCAAAGTGGTATTCTTGAAAAATAAGATATGAATAAAACTTTTTCATTGATACTAGTTTATTGATCATTAAATATGTTAATTCTAAAGCCTCCAAAAAAATGTATGTATAAAATTGTATATTCAGCCAACATAGTGCAATTACCACGTGTTATTATAATAAGTATTCAGAATTGTTAGCATTGCATTGGCAAAAAATGCCTAAATGGACACGCGAATTTCGTCACAGTGAAATCAAAACATTATCTGGCAATGATTTGTATCAATGATACGCAAAATTGTCTTTTAACTAGGTAGTTACTCTGACAGGGTCTGTAGAAATGATCACTTTTTTGGAAGGAAAAAACGCGCTAGGATTTTATTCAGACCTTTATTATTTACAGCAGTACATAATCTGAGGTTAGTAACATTCTTACGTAAATTAAGTAGGTACACAAAGAATCACTGATTTTTAATGAGAGCATTGAACCTGAGTCTATAGCAAATTTATAATAACCAACTTAAAGCTAGTCAGCCTCAACCCAAAACCTCATCAATCAATAAATAGTAATAAAGAATTTTAATTGTATCAGGAAAGCAGTACTTATGGTGGCCATATGTGATTGCAGAATTGTACTTGCTAGAAGCTAGATCGCATTTCTCTATTAATACCGGCATTACCAAGACATTCGTTCATTTTCGTAAATCTTCCAAAAATTCCTCAATATAGCTTTTGTGACGGTTCTTTTTAGGCTGGGTCTAACCCAAAAAATTTTTTCGCTTTTTTTTTGTAAATAATAAGAAAACCCGATTCGCAATTTTGAGCAGGCCACGTTTTCTATCGGCGGCCACGAAGTTGACTAATTGTTGCCTACAAATATGTGGACAGCATTTGCCCAATTGTTTTTGTTTTCGAAAACTTGAAGCTTTGTTGTGTTCTGTTTTGTTGGCTGGATGTGGACCTCTACCGACTGACCGGTTTAGCACTGATAACTACCCATATATGTGCTATTTTGCTTTTTTAATAACAGACATCCGTTTTTTTTTAAACCACCCTCCAGCAAAAATCCTGTGTACGCGCCTGAGTAGACACGTGGTCGACACTTGGCATAGACAGTCCCGACGTTGCCAGTTGTGCATTAGGGCATGCAGCAATGTTTGTAAAATATAAAAATGGGGTTAACCCGTAACCGGTGACGTCCCATTATTGTTACACTCATGGTGACGTGGAGTCCTGGAGACTCCTCCCATATCATTGCATATATGATCAATCCCATACATTATTATCAGGATCTGAGTATATTTCTCTCAAATTCTAAGCTATTCCGTTGAACTTGAAGCAAAAATACTTAGATAATCTTCATAACGATCCATCTCTATTGCAAAATCAGGATCAGTATCATCAATGTCGCTATTATCAGAGTCATAGGTGTTATACCCACTCCAAAAAGGTCTCTTCAAAGTTAGGATGTGTTGCACGAATACTCCGTGACGTACTTGGACGAGTAGCCATTAAAGAGTTCTAAAGCGCACAAGCAAAGTCCTGACCATATGATATACATATGTATAAACTACAGTCGCAATAACGGTGACGTGGAGTCTGCTAGACTCCGACACGTGGTTTACACGAGGTTTACACAACAATGGCTTCCTGTTAGCTGACGTCACAAGCGATGCTGGCTCGGACGGTGATTGTAGAAAGCTACCTGACGTTGCGTTCGTCAAGGTCATCTGGTTTCGAAATTGTAGCTATGTTCAACTTCCCAGGAGTCTCCCAGACTCCATGTCACCGGTTACGGGTTAATTCTTGACAGAATTGCAATATTACACGTGTTTTACAAAAGAGTATTTTCAGAGTACTTTTTCTGTTACAGATGAGTAAGCTATAATCATAATCTTTTACAGCATATTGACGATACTGTTCCATACGTTTTTCTGGATATTAATTCCAAATGATTGTCAAGTTGGCATCGCTGCGGTGTACCATTGAAAATATTCCCAATGTTTGGAGTGCCGACAAACAATTTGCCTTGGATCCGTGGTCTATCAGTAGGACGTCGTTGGTTAAAACCACTAAAGATGCTAACAGTCTAGTTTCGAATCCTTCACTTGTATAAGAAGACCTTAGGCCATATATTCCTGACAACTTATTCTCCCGTAAAGGATTGATTAAAGGAGTAGACACTTATTGCAACGAAGACTACTTGATGGAAAATTTAAATTCCAATATTGATATTCTTGAGGTCCGTCGTTTAAAAAGAAAAATTTCCAACTATGGCGAAACACAGTTAATACCCAGACAAATGGTTGTTATCACTTTCGACGGTAACGTCATTCCGAAAGAAGTAAGCATTAACAGTGTATTATTTCCAGTAGAGCCATTTGTACAAAGAGTAATATAATGTTTTAATTGCCTTCGTTTTGGCTATGTTTCATCTCAGTGCCGTACCACATACACAAGGTGTTTAAATTGCGGACAAGTCAAAGAAGCTGACCATAATTGTGAAGATGATAATGCTTACTGTATATCTTGTAAAAATACAACACACAATTCTATCTCAAAAAATGTCCATGTTTTCAGGGTCAACAGAAAATTTAAAAAATGATGGCTAACTCAAGTTTATCTTATTTCGAAGCAAGAAAAAATATCGAATCCTCATACGCGACAAGAGTAATTAGCGAAAATCGTTATCAGGTTTTAGACAATTTGAATGAAATGCCTGCAGCTACATCAAACACGAACAACAAAACAACTATTAATAACACAAAACACTCACAAAATTCACAACAATTTAACCATAACTCGAATAATTCAAATAAAAAGCGTAAGGTGCAATCACCCCCCACCATATAGTTCCAGAACCAATGTTTCCTTTTACAACCAGGTCCTTCTAACTCTGTGTTATCAAACGCTACATATCAACTCAACATTTCAGATAAAGAACAAATGGTTTAAATACTATCGAAATTATTTTTCTGTTGTGAACAGCACTACAAATCTTAATGACCTTAAAAAATTTGATGAAGAATCTCTTAAAAGCGAAGTTAGAATAATATTAGATAACTCTCGCCTAGCTAGTGGGGTTAACTTCACACAGCTTGTTTAATTCATTACCTAATAAGGTAACAAAAAAACGTATGATCAAGCTAATGCAATGGAATGCACGTTTAGCAATAGCCAATAGGAATAGTTTGATCCACTTCGTCAGCGAAAATAAAATTGACATAGCTTTAATTAGTGGGACATGGTTCAAACCCAATTCTAATGTTCGGTTTCGTGGATACAGCATCGTCCGGAGGGACAGGTTTGATGGTAAAGCAGGTGTCGCAATTTTTGTTAAACATGGTTTACAATTCAAGGAGTTAGATTTCAGTCTTTTTCCCAATACTGATATCCTAGTTTGTGGTACATCATCGAAATATAATGATTTATCTGTTTCCATCGTTTCTGTATATAAACCACCAAATCTTCAATTTAATTCGTCCGATTGGGAAGCAATTCTTTCAAGGTCAGAATCGACTACGATAATTGGTGGTGACCTCAATGCTCAATGTCAAATGTGGGGTTCAGGTCGCGATAATGCTGCGGGCAACCAAATTATGGAATTTTGTGAATCGAGCAACTTAGTAATCATGAACGATGGAAGACCAACACGAATGGTCGCACCTGGCATTCAAGACTCAGCACCTGGTCTTTCCATTTGTTCAGCTCATATATGTCAAATATCTACTTGAAAGGTTATAAATGATACACTTGGTTCGGATCATTTCCCAATATTAATGACCTTCAACCTTGATATCGATTCAAATGAACTTGTACACCCAAAGTACAAGTGAAATGTTAAAATAGATCTTTCTGCTTATTAGTAAAATAATAATAATAATAATAATAATAAAGTTACCGCGAGGGGTTGCTAGATCCTCTCAGTGGCGCCTCCCCAAGGTGGCGGATAGGGGAATGCCTCCCAGATATGGGTGGTACCGGGGAAATGAAATACCCGGGGCGGACCAAAACTAGCACAGTGGAATAGCGTCTGCATCCAGAGGATCGGCTATTCCACAATTAATAGGACACGACGGATCTCCATGTGAGGAGCGGTACTCCGACAGCGTCTGTTCTTCATGTTAGAAGCGGCTGTTTTCATAAACCCCCAGGAAGCCGGCCAACATCAACAGGCTATTCGGTGCGTGGCGACACCGAGGGGTATACCGAAGCCAAAGGATGTAAGTCGGTCGGCAACCTTCACAGGTCCATCCTCTGGAGGCAATTTCGACGGCTGCCTCCGGAAATGTCGACTGCGGGCCCTAAGGCTAACCACCTGACGGGCCCTATCTTCGGGTTCGACCACCTCGAAGGAAAAGCACCCACACCGAGCCGGTTTCGGAAGCCGGCGTTGGGCAAGGTGGCGGTGCTTCGATTTGCCCTGATGACGACCCCCGCAATGACATGGACCGTTTTAGGTGGACGACGGAGCTCAAGGATGACCTGCTGAGCTGCTACGAGAGCAGTAGCCCGCGCCGTAGGGGATACATGTCCCGCATGTATGAGAGGTGGTGTGAAATGCACACAGAGCATAGCACGCTTACCTCTCAGAATTTGCGAGATTATGTATCGTACCTCCGGAGGCAGGGATATGTTCGTGCTCCAGCTCAGCCTGCCCCTTCGGCGGACGGAAGGCCTGTTAACCAGGCTGAAAGTTCGACGGTAAGGCCCGCTGAGAGGGAAATCGACCAAGTCGTCTCACCTGGGGATTTCAGAGACCGAAGGGCCTTGCATGACAACGGAAGGTCCTTGAAGCTGGCAGATTTAAAGAGAGAGGATGAGGTTGTTGGTGAACGTCTATCGGAGGCCTCTGACATTTGGAGCATCAATTGCGAAATTTACGCTGCGGCTCTGAGGCTAGCTAGACAGGGGAGAGTGAGAGACTCTCCTGTTGAGAGAGCACAGAGACGGGTGCGCCAAATGGAAGCGAAAATCCAGTTGGCTCGCCAGGAAGCATCCCGTATCCAGTGTGTGATGGAATATAGAGCGGCTGGGAAGCCATTTACGCGCCGAGTGCGCCAGATAGCCTACGGGTTGAGGCGCGACCATCATACACTCAGTCAAGCGGTACTGGTTGTTGTCAAGCAACACTGTCTTGACAGGATACGGATGCTAATCGCTGCTAAGCGATCGTTGGTGGCGCGGGCGAGAGGTCTGGAACAGAACAGAATGTTCTACGAAAGACCTTCCCGCCTTTTCCAACAGCCGCCTCCAGCCATAGAGCAGCCGCCAACTGCTGATCGCGTGGAGGCCTTTTGGAGGGACATTTACGAACAGCCCAAACCTCTCTCAGCAGACACTCCGGCCTTGGCGCAGTTCGAGTCCGTTTGTAGGAGGACTCCTAACTTGAATGTACTGCGTCACCCGATAAACACGGAAGAAATTCTTGACGCCTTACGAGGCGCAAAGAATTTCGCAGCTCCTGGCCCGGATGGCATAAACACCTACTGGTGGAAAAAATTCCCCAGTTGCCACCGGCATTTAGCTAGAGTTTTTAACTCGTGGCTAAATCAGGAGCAGCCAATTCCGGCTTGGTTTGTCGAGGGTCGAACCGTGCTTCTCCCGAAGACCGGAGATTTGTCTGATCCCAAAAACTACAGGCCAATAACATGTCTGAACGCATGTTACAAGCTCTTCACCAGAATCTTGTACATGCGTCTCCTTCAAGCTGTGAATCCTGTATTTCTCGACGTGTACGAACAGAGAGGGTCAAAGAAAGGAGTAGCTGGCTGCAAGGAGAACTTGTTGATTGACCGATGTGTCACGCAGGACTCCGTGCAGTACAAGCGAAACCTTTCTATGGCCTGGATTGACTATCGCAAGGCATTCGACAGCACGTCTCATGAGCTCATTGTGCGGCTGTTGGAATGCCTTTCGGTGGATAATCAGATAGTGGGATGCATCAAACAACTGATGCCACTCTGGAAGACCCGGTTTACCATAACATCAGGTGGAACTCGGGTTCAGACAGAGTTGGTGTCATTGAAAAGAGGTGTCTTCCAAGGAGACTCCTTGAGTCCCTTGCTCTTTTGCATCTCACTCTTGCCTCTGTCCATAGCGCTGAGAAATACTAAAGGATACAGCTGTGGCACGCCCAATAACCGGAGGCACAAGGTCACCCATCTGTTTTATATGGATGACCTAAAACTTTATGCCTCCGGCCAACGCGAACTACAACAATCGCTGAGGGTAGTGCAGGAGTACAGTCATGCTATCGGAATGGAGTTCGGGACAGACAAATGTGCATTGATTCATCTCAAGAAAGGACGAAGCGGAGATAGTGGAGATGAGGAACAGCTCGTTGATGGGAGCATCTTGCGACAACTGCATGCCGGAGATACTTATACCTACCTTGGAGTGGCGCAGCGTCATGTCCAAGAGGCAGCATTGGTTAAAGAGTGTCTCCGCCGCAAGTATTTGCACCGACTCCGGCCGATCTGGTCGTCAGAACTGTCCGGCAAGAACAAAGTCGCTGCCACAAACATGCTTGCGGTCCCATTGTTATTATACACCTTTGGTGCTATACACTGGAAAGTGAACGAGCTGAAGGAAATCGACACGAAGACCCGCAAAAGGATGAATATGGAGAGAAGCCTGCATCCTAAGTCCTCTGTCCCGCGAATATACCTCCCGCGACACCTGGGAGGGCGTGGACTATTGAGTTTGGAGCGTCTGCACAACAGAGTAGTACTGGCCACTGCCTGCTATGTAACGAACAGCACCGATCCCCTGATCCGCTTTGTGCGAGAGCACGAGAATGCGGGAAAAGGAGCCTTTCTTTTTAGCGCAGCGAAAAGAGCAGCCGAGGAGCTCAGCCTCACACTCGACTTCAAGCGGAGGTGTCAGCAGTCCATTACGGAACTTGCTCCCGCAGAATTAAAATCCCACCTTAAAACTGCCGAAGTCGACTTCCTTTTAAGACTTCATAAAGATAAGCCAATGCATGGAATCTTCTACAAACATCTGGAAGAGCATGGCTTGTCTGAGCAGTTGACCTTCTCTTTCCTAAGGTCTAGTGGGTTGAAGTCGGAGACTGAGGGCTTTATAATGGCTTGCCAAGACGGTGTCTTCAACACCTTGGTGTACCGTAAAAGGGTTATGGGTGTAGATGTACCCGACACCCTTTGTAGAGCTTGCCGACAGGCGCCAGAGACGCTTATGCATCTCTTGTCGGCGTGTAAGACGTACGCTGGGACGGCTTACGTCCATCGGCACAACGCGGCTCTACGAGTGCTCTACTATCATTTGAGGCACTCATACGGTATCGATGAGACACCGGTGCTGCCATACGCTCCAGGGGATATAGAGTCCGTTGTGGAGAACGAGAGATGCCGGATTTACTGGAACTACTCGTTCCCCACGCTCGAGCTTGTACAGGCAAACAAGCCCGACATAGTCCTTCTCGACCACCAACAGAAGACGATGTTCGTTATTGAGTTTTCGGCGCCTGCCGAGGTGAACATCGTCTCTAAGGAGGAGGAAAAGCGGACCAAATATCAGGAGTTGCTCGGACAACTTCGCAGGCTCTGGCCAGACTACACTGTAAGTCTGCTGGTTATGGTCATTGGATCCCTAGGTGGAATGAGGAATACGCTGCTCTCTGCACTGCGCAAAATACCGGTGTGCCGTGCGGCGGCGCACATCTTAGCCGCCAGAATGCAGAAGGCAGTCATCCTTGGGTCCCTTCGTCTACTTAGGGCGCACGATTCGCGGACCCAGTGATTGCTCACCTCACGGTGTGAGGAGTAGTCATTGGGTAATGGAACAGCAGCCCGGTGTGTCGGAGCCCGGGCTGCACTTTTTTGTTTTAAACACACATAAAGTTTCATAATCTTGCCTCGTTACTGTAGTTTGTTCGCATATTTCTTCTAAGTTAATTGTTTTCTCCCATCTGAACATCATCATCATCATAGTAACAAAGTCTTAACAGTCATTAAGTCGGAGCTAGAGTATTGCCGACACGAATATTATCAATAGTTTTTAGAACTGTAGCTCGCCATCTTTCGCGATTTACTGTCAGTTTAGTGACGCTCTTAACACTCATATCCAGCAACTGTTTCATCGTATCCACCCAGCGTGTAGGGGGACGACCCTACAAGTTTCTCCTTATTATCACTTCTGTGTATATGTCCAAAGAATGTAAGCATACTCGTCGACACAATGGAGGATAGTCTCTTTGGATTACCGAGCTCATCCAGTATGGAGACGTTAGTTCGATGGGCGTTATAAGGAACTCTCAGCATTCTCCTCCACGTCCACATTTCAAAAGCATCTATGCGAGCTTGATCTGCATTTCTAATAGTCCAAGTTTCCGAGGCATACAAAAATATGGAGAACACAAGAAACTGAACCAGCGACAATTTTTGTAGCTTTAGGTGAGGTTATGATCACGCCATATTCATGGCCACACGTGCCTGTTGAATCCGCCGTTGAATCTCATTTTCACAGCTACCCGAATCTATCGTCGATCAAAGAACGGAGGTACACAAAACTTTGAACTACTTCACAACGGCCTATTGACTTTTCTTGTGCCAGTAGCGATTTGTCAAATCGAAGACGTTCAGCTGACTCAGCTTGTTCACTAACTCGGGGCTTTTTAGGTGGCACTTGAGAACGACATTGCATGCCAGCATTTCTCTTCTGAGGTTTAGAGGGGGTTCAATTGCTTTCACTCGTATAACTTCAGTTGGTGAGGATCTCATTGCTCCCAAACATTTTCTTAGAAACTTATTATGTACAATATCTAACTTTTTAAGCAGTGCGTTGCTGGCTGAACTATATAAAAGTGCACCACAATCTATTATAGATCTGATGTATGACCTGTAGAACATAAATGCAATTTTCTGATCAACACTCCACCAAGTTTTTGCTATCATATTGAAGAAATTCAGGCCTTTATTGCACTTTGTAATGATAGCATTTATATGACACTTCCAAGTCAATTTCTTGTCTAGTATTATCCCAAGATACTTTATTTCATTTACCACTTCCAAAGCCAAGCCGCCTAAGGTAATTCTTGGTTGTAATTTGGAGAGCTTCAGTCAGAGATATCACTACTTTTGGCTTGCGAAAGTGACTACCTTTTTATGGCATCAAATGTGAACATTTATTCAGACATACATGTTCTACTGCCAGCAACAATCGCTTGTAGTTTTCTTTTGATTAAAAATCTTTTTACAGACTTTGGAAATTGGCCAATAGCTAGTAGACCGTGGAAAGTAAGCATTGCTGTTGCCGCTATTGTTTCTGGTTAGAGCTAATGTGTAGTTAGAAATTTTCATAATCTTGCCTCGTTGCTCTAGTTCGTTTACGTCTTTCTGCTGAGTTAGTTGGTTTCTGCCATCTTAACGGGCTTTTGTTTATTTTTCTTGGCCTGCTAGGTTTTTTGCATGTAGGAAAAGTGAAAAACACTGATTTTACTGCAAAATTGAAATAAAATAAAAATTAAAAGTGATTGATATTGAGAATCCTACATCGTTATAAATATACATTTTGATTCTATAAACAAAAATGGCCATTCCTATTTGAAAAAACCAAGTTATCTTTGATTAAAATTTTGTTAGTTAATGTACTGATCTCTTCAAGTACAAAAAGAATTCAAATTCAGCCGTCTGACCTAAGGTCGTACCGCAAAGTCACGGCTTTCTAGGTTTTATAATCGCCGCGATATTCAATGCTTTTCTGATACCTACTTATACTAAAAATGGTGATTTTTGGTTAAGCGATTCACTTAAAGTTCCATGTATACATAAAGTCACACTAGAATTCACCAAGTAATAAAGTAATAATATGCAATAATATATAGGGACTTCCATTAAAAAAATGTATGTTTGATATGAATCACCTTGTAAAACGTGAAAATTGAAGTGAGAATATCTTTGCGTTATAGCCTTTGAGGGTCGTTACCATGATCAAGTGACACGTTTTCGAAATATTTTTTAGAAAGCCACCAATCTTGCGTCCCCTCAATATTGGCCCACCCTGTATTATTCAAGTTGCTTCAAAATGAGAATATTTGCTCTTCAAAAAAATGCCGGTTACAGTCGGGGCTTCATCAATATACCTGGGGGTTGAGATACGCTTAGCAATATGACAATTGACGTAAACAAGGCCCGAGTGTTTAGCGAATAACTTTCAATGTAAACATTCATCAATGGTGCAGAATAGTTGTCCTCAGTTTTTTTGACTTTGGACCTCCAAAATAATAAGACAGGTTAGAGATCTGCAGTGAATTTATTTATTTATTTGTTCAACATTATATATTATTTTTTCGGAGCGCAAATGCAGCGGTTTCTATGGCACGCCTTTTTGAGATTAGGCGTGCATCCATGCTTCTTGCAGAAATCCCTGCAGTTCACCATACAGTCCACGACATCCCTATAGCCCTTCACTTCTTTCTCGCAGGTACCAGCTTGCACTTCACACACTGCTACGATAGTAAACAACCCCACCAACGTGCCAAAAAGGAACGCTTTTGACACCATTTTTCATCAATTCTAGTCACCTGAGCGAAATTGGATAAATAATGGAATCAAGTTGACTATTTCACTATAATAAAACTAAGATAAGGAGGACTCGTACCCCAGGAAGGCCCCGAATACTTTCGGCCCCACTTCACATACAGGGTGTTCACTTGAAAACTTACCACCACGAATTTATCGAAACCACTGACCAATAAAACAATAACGCCGAGGCACGTCAAAAGATTTGCCAACGGGGACAATTTTTAATAATCCTACTTCCACCCCCCCCCCCCCCTTGAACCCACCGTCCCCCAGGGTTATCCCCTTAGACAATCTAAACGACAAGAGGTATCGAGTAATATCTCGTCTCAAAGGTATGTCTAAGTCCTTTATTTTGGCGCTTGAATTTTTGAAATAGGTCGATTCGTTTTCGAAAAAATTAGAAAAATCTTTATTTATCTTAATCTGTTCAAATAGAAAACAAAAATAGAACAGAAAATGTCAATTTTTATTGCAATAAATGTTCAAAATGCTGCACGTCATCGCCCAAACAATACAGGCGATGTTCAAATTCCTGACGGACAGTTGCAAAAACATGTTGCGGGATATCATGGCTGCTTTCGATGATGCGTTGACGAATGTCATCCAAACTTCCAAGTTGGGGACTAGGCACAATAGATTTTAAATCGTCTCATAGAAAATCGTAATGGCGTCAAATCAGGAGATCTAGCAGGCCGTTTTATAGGCCCTCTTTGCCATATCCATTTATATGTAAACGAGTCTAGCCGTCTAAAAGGAGCAGGGGCGCCGTCTTGCTGGGAATAAGTTTCAGCCTTGCCAGTTATAGAGTTTCCAGTTTCCTCGATTTGGTTTTCAATGGTAATGGTTTCTATTTATAAGAAATGACCTAATCATTTTGTTTCTCAAAATGCCTGCCCATAGCCCTATACATTAATTTTCTGTGGGTACTGGGTATGCCTTTCTACAAAACCATGAGGGTTTTCTTTGCTCCAATACCTGCAGTTATGGTTATTAACAAATCCAGTTAAATAAAATATGCATTCAACAGAGAGGCAGATATTATTTACATGAATGATATTACCATTAATCGCTGTAATCGTTTATCCACAGAAGCCAACCCGCCGATCGAAAAAGGAGTATTGCGATCTATGTCAAAATCACACAAAACTTGACTGACTTCATTCAGAACTCTCCGTTTTTTATTTGCTACAGATCCAGTTTGAGTAAATTTCGTAACAAGGCTCAAAACACCTGTACGCGAAGTTATCATCCCCGGATGTCTGGCGTTAAACGGAACGAGCCGAGCACATTGATTTTGGAATTATTTCCACTCTTTTTGCAACAGTCCGTAAGGATTTTGATTGGATTCCGCCAATAACAGACAACATTTCGAACACTTACTGCAATAAAAAGTGGTATTTTCGTGTGTTTTTGTTTCCTACCTAAGCAAATTACTTATTTTCTCGAAAACGAATCGACCGATGTTAGAAAATCAAACGTCAGAATAATGGACTGGGATATACCTTTGAAACTAGATATTACTCGATACACTTTGTTATTTAATTTTTTTAAGAGGGTGACCCTGAGGGTAGAGGGTATAAGGGGGTGGTTAAATAGTTGTACCCTTGACAAATATTTTGACGAGTCTCTACGTTTTTTTCTGTTAATCAGTAGTTTTCAATAAATCCGTGGTGGGAAGTTTTTAAACAAACACCCTATTATGCATAACGTAGGAAATGCTATACGTTCATTTTGTAACCTGATTCAGATATTTCGAAAGAAACAATATTTTTAAAAAAACTATCAGGAACCCCTAAAAGTGCATAAAATCCCTACAGAAAGTGGGAGATAATGTAATTGACTAAAACTTTTATTGCTAACATTTTCCGAAAATTACAGAATTTTGGAAGATGGCGACTACAAGTCACCAAGTATCAATACGAAAATCCAGATTCATTATATAATATCTTTACTATGTTTCACTTACCCAAAAAACATAAATTTATCTTAGGTATTTTAAAGACAATATTCATATGCCGATATGTGTGTGACTGTGCATACTTAGCTACTAATGAGGCTATTATACAGTATTTAATTATTGTTATATTAGTTATGCATTATTTTATCATACTACCCAAAGAGAGGATCGTCTCCAGTGTATATAACAGAGCTTCAAAAAAGAAATAGAGACAAACGGATTACATCGGTACTACCTAATATTGGCGAGTACCTATACTGTCGGGGAATCCTCCGGAAAAAGCTAACAACGTAATTTCTGAAAGTCTGCAGTTTTCCATATTTTATTGCAACTTATTGGCCAATTTCCCTTTGTACTGAAATATAGCCCTACTATCATGCCAATACTATTTTTTGTGGGATTATGTAATGTGTATACAGGGTGTTTCATATTGATGTACAAATATTTGAGGCGGTGATTTCCTGGATGACTTTGAGTGAAAAACTTTCTATGTACGTATATCCTAAACGTCATAGCTTTCGAGCTACCGGGTGTTGAAGTTCTAATAAAATAAATTCTTAGTATAATAACTTTGGTAACGCTTTAGTTTTCTTCATGAAACTCGGTACATTGTGTCTATGTACCAAAAGGTGCTTTTTGATGAAGAACCTTTTTTATATCTACCAGTGGCGTTCGTGCGGGACATCATTTCAAAATTTTTAGCATAAAAAAGTGGTACGCCGCTGTTTGATTTTGAATTAAAGGATTATTTTGAATTCACCTTTATTTTTTCAACAATTTTGGTCCCTTGATCTTTTTTCATCTGAGGCTCGGTTTAAACAAAATAAATCGTTTTCTTGCAGGCTTATATAGCTTATTTCTGATACGATGCATCAAACAAATTATTTTTGGTAAAAAGTTGTTTTAATAGATATTTTACGTTAAACGAATACTCATCCTTCAAACTAAGATAACAAGGAACTAGGTACTAAAAGATCAAATGATGCTAGGAATAACGTTTCTTGGAAACAAAATTATACACTGGTACATTGCTCATTCATGAGAACCATGATGACAGTAATGATAAACTAACGTATACTATGTGCATAACAAAAACTATAGCTACAAAAATTGTTGGAAGTGGCCCCTCTTCACACATGATTCAATCCGTCCTCTCATCGAAGCACGTATCCTTTCAAAAATCCCTGGGATATTGCTAAAGCCGCTACGATTTGCTCTCTTAACTCTTCCACGCCCACGGTGTGAATGGGAGTTTTACACATAAGAGTTTTTACCAATGCCCTACAAATAGAAATCTAAAGTGTTGAGATCGGGCGTCCTTGACGGTCATTCTTGGAACCCTCCTCGGCCAATCGAACGGTTAGGATAAAGTGCATGTAAATGCTCGCGCACCACTGCACTGAAGTGGGCAGGAGCACCGTCATGCATGTACCACACATGTCACTTTTTTTTTTTTTTTATGGTCGGCCTCCCGCAAAGGCTGAAAGCCTATGGCGCTGTAGAAGCGCTGCGAGAGGACAAATGTCTGTTCACGTTAGATTTGAAACGCTGCAGGTTGTAGCCGTCGGGAAACAAATTCCCCGGCAGCTGATTCCACAGCGTCGAAGTTCTCCAAAAGAAGGAATGCTGGAGGATATTGGTTCGGGGACCTCGACCTGGTAAGGATGAGCTCGCAGAGCTTCTCTAGTATTCCTGGTTCGGACGGCCTTTGGTGTTATTATCTGGGAGAGCTCACTCGAACATCTTCCGTGATAGAATCTGTAAAACAGACATAGGTCAGTCACCCTCCTTCGATGTTTTGAAACTTATTGGTCTCGCTGAGGCGACGGTGTGTGTTCGAAAAAGTTCGGCTATTAGGTAGAACACGATTAGGGTATCTTTCCTGACAAATTATTCGCGCTCTTAAGGTACTACCGTTAGCAAAGCCATATACGACATCGACGCCATTTCAGCATTTGTGTAATTTGCCATAATAGAGGCAAACTTACAAAAAGTGAACGTTAGATCACTAAGCTTCTAACACATTGAAAATACAGTTATTTTCTTTCAGTGAAATTTAAATTAAATTAGATTTTATTAAAAGGTCACTTATTTGAAGCAGCAGCCTACAACGCTAATTTGAAAATTAATATGTTTCACTTGAAGTCGTTTCGTTTTCGATTCATATGAATTTATTAATGCAAAGGATATTTCAAGTCGTGCAAAAATAAGGAGACACCTTTTCTAATAAACTTTGTCTCAATCGAGCAAAACGCGCGTAATTGCATCGTATCAGAAATTAGCAAGAAAATGATTTTTATTTTCGTTAACGAAAACCGAGCTTTGGACGAAAAAAAATCAAGCGAACGAAATTGTTAAAAAATGAAAGGCAAATTCAAAATAAGCTTTTAATTCAAAATCAAACAGTAGCGTACCACTTTCTTTTGTTAAAGATGTTAAAATAAAAAAGTTTCTTCATCAACAAAAAGTACACTTTCAGTACATGGACACAATATACCTAGTTTCATAAAGAAAACTAACGAGTTACCAAGCTTATTACAAAAAACACCCTGTAGCTCGAAAATTATAACGTTTAGGACATACGGTCAGATAAAGTTTTTTAGTCAAAATCATCCAGGAAATCACGTCTTGAAATGTTTGTACATCAATATGAAACACCCCGTATATGATATTTTTATTAATATTAGATTTCATGGATATTGACCACCACAGTAGTCGATGCCGTTAACACCAAATTAAAACATATTAGATTTCACATTTTGTAACAGTTCTCTCCTGACGTTTTACAGGTAAGACGCTGATAATTTTTACTACTGATAATACTAACGATAAAATAGTTGGCCGAGTTATCTAAATGATATGGTTCGTTTCGTTAATTAAGAAAAATGTTTAAGATATCAACCGACGTGGTGCAACAAAGTTGTATTTTTTTATAAATTGAATGCCCTGTGTGTTAATAGATATTTCAATTTATTATTCCTCAAATTTAAAAAAATATGTTTGAATTTGATTCTCACTAATTACAAGTAAAATAAACTTTTTCAATGGATGTCTCCTCATATGAAGCTGTATAAGTCATAAACTTTGTTACTGGAGGTACACATCTTTCACATGGAGCCAATTCTCTGCTAGAACTTACCTTCTCAGTAAAGGCATTCCGAGCCTTTTCCTTTTGGAGGTGTGTTTCTCCTCTTTAAGCACGGCCCGATTTACTTGAAACCTCGGAGATAAATTCAATTTTATGGAATTTCACATCATCTAACGGAGAAACTTTTTTTTTAAATTACATCTGCTGAATATTTTTTTATTTGTATCCTTCACCTAGCAAATGAACAATAGATTCTTGCAAACCTCGGACTAAGTCTTCGAATATTTAAGTTGAAAAAGTGAGTGAAGGTAGATTACAAAATAGACTTTTGCTCTAAAGGAAGATACTTATCAATGTGTTTGTTACTATATAGGGTGAAACTTCTTTTTCAAATGTACATAGAAGTCATTAAAATAAACAACTTTTTCAAATAACTTTTCTCCGAAAACTGAAACATAAGCGAGATACAGAATCAGAAAAAGTAAGTAAGTTGCTCGAAGCACATAATCATGAAACAGCTTTTAGGATTTACCAATTTTAAATTAGCTATGGTAAACTGGAAGTGACTAGTACAATAATTGCCAGGTAGAATAACTGATCGATAAGACAAACATCCGAGCAAAAAACTAAACATAAACAGACTAGGTACGTCTGCTAGTAGGTAAATAAGCCTAAAAATACGGCCATGAATAATGGAATGACATGAATAGCAACTTTGTTTTGGTACTTTTGGTTGTTCGTTTCGGATTTATTGTCATAGTTTAGGGTGAATTTTGGGTTTTAAAGGTGCATAAATGTTAAAAGACTATTTTAAACAATTCCACAAAATTTAAATCCTGCTGATTTCTGTAAAAAATAAAATCGTGTTTGAGTCCACAGTAAATAACAACAACTGAGTGCTGCCAATATACACGTGCCTGTTAGAGCATGCGTTGCTTTTTCTAACGTTGTCGTTGAGCTGAACTGAGCAACACTTCACTCACCCCCAATTAATCCATTTTAACCTCAAAAATGCAACCCGTCATGTTAAGTTAGGTTAAATACTGAAACATAAAAATACCGTAGTTTTTCACCGGAGCGTTTTGTCGGTCTGGGAGTGGGGTCCATTCCACCAATCTCACCTTCATTTCGGTTCCCACTAAAATTAAGTCACGCCAATATTTCTGAAAAAAAACGTGACAACGTCACATCAACGGAAATCATAGGCCACGACCCAACCACCACCATTTTTTATGACACCAAAGGTAAAGGACTGGCCGAGTTGCGATTTGTTTTGGGGGATCGTTTCGAGTGTATTGTTTAGCATTTGCCTGCATGATAGAAGCTCTTTAAATCCAGCGGATTTCTGTCAATTTCTGTAAACAATAACATCGTGTTTGTAAACAATAGGTAAATAATAACACTAGAGGTCATGGGAACAATTACATGCCTGTTAGCACATGGGCTTTGCTTCTTCTAACCTATTCGAATTCGCTGGTGCAAACCAGGCACGTATCCAGGATTTGGTTTTGGGGGCGGGTCCAGATTATGGGTGTCACTTCGTTGACCTTTCGGGGGGGGGGGTCCAGACTAGAGTTGCCCCTTATATTTGCGGGGGTGGGGGGTGCAAATTTGTGGATTCCATTTTATAACGTTTCGGAGGGGGGTCCGGACCCCCCCTAAATACGTGCCAGGTGCAAACGCGCTAAATAAGAGCATATAAAGTACGCGCACACAAGTCGGCATCGGACGGACGGGATGGAGGGAATGGCCGGATTTCTCTCTAGGGATTTTTTATTAGGGTATCGCACATATCTGATCAGAATCGACGGAAGAATCGGAAGTCAGTTGCAAATGTGTCTCCTCTCCGAGAGGTGACGAATTGGCGATTGTTCTGGAAGAAAAAAGTTTCCAAAAACGTCGAAAGCGTAGACGGGTGTGAGTTCATCAAGTATGTCATAGAAGAGCAGTTTTTGGGGAATATGTATACATTTATTTTCGGACTTAATGAATGACGGAAAGAAGTTCTGCAATTACCTCAGAATCGGTATCGGCACGCACAGCACGCGTCGGCCAGCTTTTAATTCGAGTTGCTATTCTCGCCGGATTTTGAAAATTCGATGCCTGCCGTCCGTGCATATGTGCCCTGGTCCATTAAATTTCATAGAAGCTATTTTTGTCCAATCTGTACCGTTCGTCCGATGCCGATTTATGTGAGCGTGCCTTTAGAGTTATCAAAGTGGGACGACAAAATCTCTACACATTCTATTTTTTACCTTAAAAAATCTCTAGAAGCTAGATAGAGAGAAAACATCATCACTCAAAGTTTGTGTCTACATAACATCTACAAAATGTAAATGGCTTGAACTTTTCCCAATAAATATGGGGGGGCACAGTACATTGCACAAAAAAATGTTCACATTTGTATATAGATTGAGAATTATCTGTTCAACAGTAGTTTGATTATTGAATGTTCAAAGGGAAAATATATTATTAATTATAATATTTTTATTTAAACAGTATAATTTAATTGGCCGATAAGTTGCGGTAAAATATGGAAAACCGCAGACTAAGTTTCAGAAATTACGTTGTTAACTTTTTCCGGGGGATTACCCGACAGTATAGATACTCGCCAATATTAGGAAGTACTGATGTAATCCGTTTGTCTCTATTTCCTTTTTGAAACTCTGTTATATGCACTGGAGACGGTCCTGTCTCTGGGTAGTATGATAAAATACTGTATAACTGATATAACAATTAAATACCTTATAAAAGCCTCATTAATAGCTAAGTATGCACAGTCACACATATATCGGCATATATGCATATTGTCTTTGAAATACCTAAGATAAATTTAGGTTTTTTGGGTAAGTGAATAATAGTAAAGATACTATATATAAGATCAGGGTAGAGGGGGAACTGGATCTGGATTTTCATATTGATACTTGGTGACTTCTTGTTAGTTACCATCTTCCAAAATTATGTAATTTTTGGGAAATGTTAGCAATAAAAGGTTTAGTCAATTAAATTATCTCCCACTTTATTTAGGAATTTTATGCACTTTTAGGGGTTCCTGATAGTTTTTCTAATTGTTTCTTTCGAAATATCTGAATTTGTTTGCAAAATAAAGGTATCGCATTTTCCTAAGTTATGCATATAGGGTGTTCATTTGAAAACTTCCCACCACGGCTTATCGAAAACTACTGATTAACAGAAAAAAACTCAGAGACTCGCCAAAATATTTGTCAAGGGTACAACTATTTAACCAAAAAACAACTTCACCCCCTTGTACCCTCTACCTTCAGGGTCATCCTCCTAAAAAAATTAAATAACAAAGGGTATCGAGTAATATCTAGTTTCAAAGGTATATCCTAGTCCTTTATTCTGACGTTCGATTTTCTAACATCGGTCGCTTCGTTTTCGAGAGAATAAGAAAAATCTTAATTTGCATAGATAGGAAACAAAAAGACACTTTTGTTTCCCAAAAAATACCACTTTTTATTGCAATAAGTGTTCAAAATGTTGCCTGTTATTGGCCGAATCCAATCAAAATCCTTACAGACAGTTGTAAAAACAGTGGAAACGATTCCAGTTACTAATGCCCAAAATCAATGTGCTCAATCAATAACATACAGGTATGTTTTGAGCCTCGTTACGAAATTTACTCAAACTGGATCATTTTCAAATAAAAAACGGAGAGTTCTGGATTAAGTCACTCAAGTTGAAGTTTTGGGTGATTTTGACATAGATCGCAATACTTCTTTACGCAAAATTGTGTGATACTTCATTTGGCTCTATACCCACAGTTACTGAACTCCATAAATCTTACCTATTCAAAATGAAAATAGTACACCAGTTAACCGAAGACGATTTCGATCGGCGAGCTGGCTTCTGTGGATAAATGATTACAGCGATTAATGGTAATATCGTTCATGTGAACAATATCTGCCTCTTTGTTGAGTGCACAATTAATTTAACTGAATTTGTTAATAAGCATGACTCCAGGTATTGAAGCAAAGAAAATCCCCATGCTTTTGTAGAAAAGCATATCCAGTACCCACAGAAAATTAATTTATGGGGCTATGGGCAGGCATTTTAAGAAACAAAGTAATTGGGTCATTTTTTATAAATAGGATCCATTATCATTGAAAACCAAATCGAGGAGGATAGAAACCCTATAATTATTGATAAGGCTGAAATTTATTCCCAGCAAGTCGGCGCTCCTTCTACAGGGCTAGACTTGTTTCCATATAAATGGACATGGCAAAGAGGGTCTACAAAACGGCCTGCTAGATTTCCTGATTTGACGCCATTAGACTTTTCTATGAGGAATCTATTGTGCTTAGTCCTCAACCTGGAAGTTTGGATGACCTTCGTCAACGCATCTTGGAAAGCAGTCATGATATCCCACCACATGTTTTTGCAACTGTCCGTCAGGAATTTACCTGTATTATCCGTTGGGCGATAAGGCGCAGCATTTTGAACATTTATTGCATAAAAAATGATATTTTCATGTGTTTTGTATTCTATTTGAACAAATTAAGATACATAAAGATTGTTCTACTTCTTTAGAAATCGAATCGACCTATTTCAAAAAATCAAGCGTCAAAATAAAGGACTTCGACATACCTTTGAGACGAGATATTACTCGATACCTCTTGTCGTTTAGATTGTCTAAGGGGATGACCCTGGCGGACGGAGGGTTCAAGGGGGGGGGGAGTAGTATTTTTAAAAATTGTCCCCGTTGGCAAATCTTTTCACGTGCCTCGGCGTTATTGTTTTTTTTGGTCAGTGGTTTCGATAAATTCGTGGTGGTAAGTTTTCAAATGAACACCCGTAGTGGCGCCGGAAGTATTCGGGGCCTTCCTGGGGAACGAGTCCTCCTTATCTTAGTTTTATTATAGTGAGATAGTCAACTTGATTCCATTATTTATCTAATTTCGCTCAGGTGACTAGAATTGATGAAAAATGGTGTCAAAAGCGTTCCTTTTTGGCATGTTGGTGGTATTGTTTACCATCGTCGCAGTGTCTGAAGTGCAAGCTGGTGCCTGCAAGAAACAAGTGAAGGCCTATAAGAATACCATGGACTGTATGGTGAACTGCAAGGAATTCTGCGACAAACATGGATGCAAGCCTAAGAAGAATAAGGCGTGCCGTAATGAGCGCTGCGTTTGCGCCCCGAAAGTAAATATATAATGTTAAACAGATAAATAAATAAATTCACTGCAGATCTATAACCTGTCTTATTTTGGAGGTCTAAAGTCAAAGAACTGAGGACAACTATTCCGCACCATTGACGTCTTACCCGATAATCCCGGAATGTTTACATTGAAAGTTATTCGCAAAACACTCGGGTCTTGTTTAGGCCAATTGTCATATTGCTAAACGTATCCCAGCCTCCAGGTATATTGATGGAGCCCTGACTGTAACCGGCATTTTTTAAAGAGCAGATATTCTCATTTTGAGGCAACTCGAATAATACAGGGTGGGCTATAACGTAAAAATATTCTCAGTTCAATTTTGACGTTTTACAGGGTGATTCATATCAAACATACATTTTTTTAGTGGAAGCCCTTATATATATATATATATATATATATATATTATTGCATATCTGGATTACTTGGTGAATTCTAGCGGGACTTCATGTATACATGGAACTTTTAATGAACCGCTTAACCAAAAATCAGCAGTTTTTGTAAAAGTAGGTATCAGAGAAAAATTGAATATCGCGGCGATTATAAGACCTAGAAGGCCGTGACTTTGCGGTACGACCTTAGGTCAGACGGCTAAATTTGAATTCTTTTTGTACTTGGAGAAATCAGTAGATTAATTAACAAATTTCAATCAAAGATAACTTGATTTTTTCAAATAGGAATGCCTATTTTTGTTTATAGAATCAAATGTAAATTTCTAACGATTTAGGATTCTCAATATCAATCATTTTAGTGTTTTTCAATTTTCCTACGTGTAAACAACCTAACAGGTCACAAAAGTGAACAAAAGCCCGTTAAGATGGAAACAACCAACCAACTTAGTAGAAAGATGCAAACGAACTAGAGCAACGAAGCAAGATTATGAAAATGTCTAACTACACATTAGCTCTAACCAGAAACAATAGCAGCAACAAAAATGCTTACTTTTCACGACCTACGAGCTATTGGCCAATTTCCAAAGTCAGTAAGAAAAATTTTAATCAAAGGAAAACTACCCGCGATTGTTGCTGGCAGTAGAATATATATGTCTTCTGAATAAATGTTCACATTTAATACCGTAAAAAAGTAGTCACCTTCGTAAGCCAAAAGTAATGGTATCTCTGACTGAAGCTCTCCAAATTCCTCAGCAGGTATTTCTGCTTATTGGTAAAAAAGTAGAAAATAAAACCTGACTTGCAGTCTGTGAATTGTGAAACATAATTAGTTGGTAGAAGAATACAAAAAATAAACACAATTACAACTTGGAGTAACAAAAGAGTTCTAGCAGTTATTTCAACAGAAGCCAGAATGCTTCAGTTATCTTTACCTTTGACATAACGGAATTGACTGATTCTTCATCCCATTGAATGTGAAATTTCATTTTGAAGATGTTAGATAGTAAGCAAAAATCGCTGATAGTTTTCCTTTTGTTTCAAAGTTTTTTATCGTTTTGGAATGTTGTCAAACTCTAGTAGACCTCATTAGCTAGTAGGTTGTAAAAAACAGCTCTGTCATACTCCAGCTTCTCATTGATATTAGATATCTTTTCCTATATCTATCTATATTTTTCTTTTTCTGTGAACCAAATGATTTGAATTAGATAGCCCGCATTCGATTTGACTCACAGAGTTGCCTGGTGTTAGGCCGACTGATTTATATTACAGTTGTTTGTCTAAGTATTTTGTTATCTACAAAAAATAACCCTTTTGAAAACATTTTCTGAGCAAGGAGCATATCCTTGGCTACAACTTTCATATGCAACTTTTTCCGCTGTTTTCTGCAGTAGTGGAATTATTGACTAATCAGGTACTAAAAACTCACCCTGCATGTGCTGAGGCGTCGAGCATATTGGGGGCCATATCAGGAGGACGAGTCGTCCTTATCTTAGGTTTATTATACTGATACAGTCAAACTGATTCCATTATCTATCTTATTTCACTCAGTTGACTAGAATTGATGAAAAGTGGTGTCAAAAACGCTCCTTTTTGGCATGTTGGTGGCAATGGCGTAACTGAGGGCCCGCAGGGCCCGCAGCTGTGGGGGGGCCCCGCGGTTTTGGGGGCCCCGTAGTCTTAGAGACCCAAGGTCCTCATGCGCCATCGTTTGTGCAACAAGAAAGTGGTAAATTAAAAGGTTGCTTTTCTTGTACGTTAATATTTTAAAAAAATATAATACTTATGAACATTGCAAATGTGGCACAGTATTGCATTTTAAACTAAACCCTAAAAATCGGCGCAGTATCCGCAGCAAATGGAAAATCACGGTAAGGGAGCATACGTCAACCAATTTTTAGATAATTTAACTCGATGTCTTCTACAACACAGGTCACAGTCCAGGGCCGTAGCTGGGCGTTGACAATGGAGGGGGTTGTTCATGGTAACCTTAGGGGGGTTCCTGTCTTTAATAGAATAATTATGTAAAGTCTTAATTTGCTTAAAATCTGTATAGATTGTATCGCTGCTAATGTGTCATGAGCGCCGAGTGATTGGTTAGTAGTAGAATAAATCACTAAGCTTGGAGAAAGCATCCTTGATTATTTTTATTTTGCATTATTTCAGTAGCTATTCCATTCATGGGGATACTCATGGGGGGGGTTTGAACCCCCCAAACCCCCCCCTTATATACGGCACTGGGTCACACAAACGACCAACACACTACAATACAAACTAGACATGGACACCTTTCAATTTCAATCGAAAAATGTGTGTTTTCAAACCACGAATTTTGTAATTTCGCGGGTGACTTAAACATGTAAAGGTCGGGTCGTTGTTTGATTTGGATTTTGCACCTATGTGTTGGTTATTTGTGTGACCTGTGTTGTGGAAGACACCGAGTTAAATTAGCCAAATATTTTTTGAAGTTTTTTGTTTGAGAATGGGCCTATACCACATTTTTGGTTTATCGGCTTAAACGAACCCTGACACCACGTAGATGCCATAAATAATTTTACAAAATTTTTCTATTGTATTTATAACCGAAAAAAATGGCTCTAAATATTGAATTTTTTGAATCCATACACTTCCCGCCCAAGTCATGAAGTCACCTGTAGGGAACCAATAAGAGCTCACTGGTACAAAACAATAGCATCCTCTCATAGTCATCGGACCACGAAAGGACGCTTCTCATTGGTTCCCTACAGAAAGGATCATTCTCATTGGTTCCCTACAGGTGACGTCATCATCGGCTATTTCAAATTACAGTACAATTTTCTTTTTAGTGTTACTCTCATTTGGATCAAGTCTTCTGCTGACTTTTTACAGTAAACGGTCCTATGTAACATCAAAAATAATACCGCAGTAAATAAATTGATCAATTTGAGATCACGGTATAGGCCCATTGCATTTGAAAGTATGTAACCATTGATTAAAGTATTTAGGGTTAATACCTTAATCAATGATGTAACTCAATGTACATTGCTGTTTTTTACGAGCAAACCGTTAAAGCCTTGAAGATGGCAATAAATATTGCCGAAGGCTTGTCAGCAACTTGGTAGTCTCTTTTATGCAATGACCTGTGTTTCTTTTCAAAATTTAGGCCAAACTCCAAGATTTTCTCTGTAATATATACAGGCTGAGTCATAAGTTGGTACTTTTTTTTAATTGTGTATAGAAGTCGTTGAAATAAACTAGTTTTTCAAAAAACTGAAAAATAAGGAGGTCCAAAATAAGAAATGTAAATCTACGCTTGTGTATCAAGACTATCAAGGCATACATACCTACTTTGAATATGTTTCGTTTTTTGCTCGGATCTGCACCTATCAGATAGTGCAGTAGTCACTTTGTTTATCTCTGTTAATTTTAAATTGGTAATACAATCGGGTACAATGCCTGATGATAAAATAAAAATTCGAGCAAAAACTAAACATAAAGGGACTAGGTACGTTTTAACATAAGCCCAGACCAGGATCCACACTTACTTTGCTTGATTCTGTATCTCGCTTATTTTTCAGTTTTTGCATAAAAGTTATTTAAAAGAGTTGTTTATTTCATCGACCTCTATATACAGTTAAAAAAAGAATCAGCTTAGGACTCACCCTATATATATACATGATATATTAAGAAAAAAGAAGCCACCGAAAAATTTTTGCGGGGGGCCCCGTGAAGTATCTTGCGGGGGGGGGGCGAATTTAAAATTACGCTACTGGTTGGTAGTATTGTTTACCATCACCGCAGTGTCCGAAGTGCAAACTAGTGCCTGCGAGAAAGAAAAGACGACCTATAGGGCTAGGAGCCAGGAGGGATTGTGAGGTTTTCTGCAAGGACTTCTGCGCCAAGCATGGATGTGCGCCTGACCCCGATATGATGTGCTATGGAAAGCGCTGCAATTTTGCCCCGAAAAAAAACTGCTTAATGTTAAACAAATAAATAAATAAATTCACTGCAGATCAATAACCTGTCGTACTTTGTAGGTCTAAAGTAGTAGTAGTAGTATTTATTGAACCATTTTACCTACATCGTATGTGCGATTGGACAATTCGCTTAAAACAAAACCATGATGTAAAATTACATAAAAATATCTCTACTTTGACATAGATAGATGTATTCATCTACAGAGTAGGCCCATATATTTAATAAGTAATTCTTCACATACTTTTTAAAGGATACATGTAATGCAATTTCTTTGCATTCAGTGGTTAAAAGATTGTACAACTTGGTGTTGGGACGACCGAACTTTACCGAGCAAAAGTTCCCATAAATTCCGTAATTTACGGTAAAGTTCGCCATGATTGAAGCGAAAGTTCCCATTTGGAGAATGTTGAGAGGAATCTTTTTTCTATTATTTAGTGTGGCATTTGAGAAATCTCGCTTGCACTTTGCATACGATTCCTGTTGAATTTTTAGTGATAAGATAATAGGGCGTAAATACTTAAAATATGGCGAATTATAAAGGTTTTGTTTGGGAATACTTTGGATAACATTTTGAATGTACAAGGTTTTGTTCATGAACCTACTTGTTCTTTTAATACTATTATGCTTTTTTAAAGAAGTGAAATTCCTTTTTCATTAGCACGCTTTTATTATTCACCTGTATGTTTGTGGGTAACTCTCCTTTGGAATAAGAAGTCAGAACAAACTTTGAACGCTCCAACTTTGCCGGGAAAACGATTTTGACGGCTTCAAATCCGCCGGACCAGCGCCAGCGTCGATCCGCTGACTAGAGGCGTAGCGACGAAAGCTGCTTAAAAGGCGTGACTGTTTGGGAGTTGGTACTTTTGTGAAATTTTTTCAGGAAAGTTGACAGTTTTAATTATCGTTTGTGCCGTAATGGCCATGAATATATCAAAAACAATGAGGAAGTTTCCATTTTTTCAAATTTCAGTTAATCAGATAGTCCTAAACAGTTAGAGAACAACGGCGAAAAAATTTTGTAATTATCTCCATTAATAGAAAAGTTATAGTCCTTCAAAGTTTGAATTGCCGTATCCTCCGCGAATTATGTTTGCCAAGGGCGAACAAGAGTTTTTAAAAAATATCGGTTTATTTACCGCTGCGAATCTAACTACTACAATGATTGTCGGTAGCTATCTGATTAAAGTACAAGGCAGATTACCAGTTTTATCAAAGATGAAATGTATACATAAGCTTTATTCGTAGAAGTCTGGACTAGACGGCACGTACCTGTATTATGTTACATATATGAGAAACATACCAAGTTCATAAACCTAGGACGTCTGAAGGACTTTAAGAATATATTCACTTTAGATTTATAATTATTATGTGGTGGAGAATACCAAAATACATAACTCCTCCCCCCTTAGATTGAAACGTCCTCGTTTCGATTTCTTCCTGTTTCTGAAAGATTGATTTCTACCATGGGAGGATTAGAATTTTTTGTAAAAAACAAGTGTTTTGGAAAATATCTGTATATAAAATAAATGATCGCAAAAATTACTATAACGGCTAGTATCGAAAATCCTGTAGTAACGCTGGTATGATAAAAATTTAAATTTTGAGACGAAATCGGTTTCATTTGCTTTAGAGATGTTTTCAATTCTTTTAAATCTAAGAAATGGTAATTATTCAATTCGACTGTGGTATTGGAAGTTATATTTAAATTGGGTAGACTCATAGAAGTCTCATGAATGGTAAAATTGACATCTGATAAATAAAATATTTCTTCATCAATTATTATATCACACGGGCCATTTAATATATATGAACCCTTCAATGTAAATTTGCTGACGTTTTCCTCGCACTTTTCAACTACGGTCTGAGCTGATTTTGAATCAAAAATTAAAGCGTTTTGACTCCACAGTCTTTTATAGAGAAAATAATCGTTTTTTACTTCATGAAATAAACAATGCTTGTAAGAATTTTCTAAAGAGCAAATGTTCGTTCGTTGGGTAGTCAGGCAGATATAAAATTTTTCAGTCCGCTTACAGGGTGTGTCAGTCCAAGCTTCTTTAACATTATTACTCAAATAAAATGTAGTAGGTGGTTCTAAAATAATATTTTCGGAATTTGGTAGTGGATGTATATAATACAAATTGAACGGCAATTTCTGAAGGATAGGAATTTTAAGGATACACAGGATCTCTTTGTCGGTGTGCACAATAATTAATTTACTTTGCTGTAAAATTTGAAATGGCAAATTTTCTTCAATATTTACCAAAGCTTTTGGTGTATATATTTTGGAAAGGTGGTCTTGTATCAGACCTAATTCGCTTCTTGAAAAGCTGCCTAGATTTGGGATTCCTTGCATTGCTAAAGTGAGTGACACTTCAAAGCTCTTTACATTCTCGTACAGCTGATTTGCAACAAATAAAATTCTACTAATGACCATATGCTTATCGGAATTTTCTTTAAATTCTCTGATGGCGGCTTGTGCATTTAATAATCGTTTTTCGATCACGTTCATAGTCTCTTCCAGTTTCGCTGATATGGCGTGAGCAAAAGATATCTGAGTGTTAACTTGTTCTATAATTTGATTTTGCGTGTTATGCAACTTATGAAAATTATTTTGTATTGTAGTAAGATCATTCTGATCCAAATTTCCGGTAACGTATTTAATTATAGTGCCAAGACCATTGACTAAACCACGTCTCGACCTTTTATGAATTGAATTGAATTTCAATAGTTCTTGTTCAATAGAATTTACAGTGTGTCCCAAATCTAGAAGTAATGCATGGCCAATTATATCGTCTTTGTTTATTTGAACCCTAATTTTCTGATAACTATCTAGAACTAAGAAATAATTATGTAACGTATGTGTAATATTATGGTAATAATATATTGAGTGGTAATGACTTATCACTCTTGCAGGACCTAGTGGTTCCTTAAAATAACCATGGTGAGGATCAATCCGATGTGTTCTGGCTGCTAGTACCAGGTTGCGGATCTGGAGCCTGTAAATAGTTTTTTCTTAGCGGTTTAACGTTCTTGAGTGGTCTGCTAATTACATGTTTTTGTTTAGAACCTACAAATTTACCTATTATTTTCTTTCCTTTGGCTTTATCCACCTTGAGTTTAGTGTACTTTTTGCGAATTTTATTTCTGCCAGTAGTTTTTATGAAGACTTCAGCACCTTCCCTAATGTTAGGTGATTGATCGTTAATACCTTCGTTGCGCTTATCAAGAATTTTTGTACCTTTTTCTTTCATCTTTTCTGCAACTGCATTATAAAGTACCTTAACTTCGTTGAGACGTTTTTGGTTATATGCCTCATATAAAGTTTTACTCAGTTCTAATTCATGAATATCTTTTCGCTTGAACGGATTATAGATTAACTGGTGTGGAGAAAAATCTGTTGCAGAATGAATACTTTGATTATATGTAGATAATCAGTGCAGTCTGAATAATTTCATCAAGAGGGGTTTGAGGTTCCTTAACAGATAAGGTCGTTATCTTTTCTATAAGTGTCGAGTGAAATCTCTCCACTGGACTATTTGAATTCGAATTTGTACTGGTAGTGAAATGAAGCTTGATTTCATGAAAAGAACAGAACTCCTTAAACACGGCATTATTAAATTCAGTGCCTGGATCACATACTAATCGGCTAGGAATTCCATGATGCGAAATATATTTACGTAAAGCATTGCAAACCGTCGGTCCGTTTTTATCTGTAATCTCATAAGCTTGACCGTACTTAGTAAATAAGTCAACTATAGTTAAATATGTTTTACCTTTCATGAATAGGCAATCTATGTGTATTGTTTCAAATGGATATTGGGCTAACAAGGGACCTTCTAGCGAATATTTATAAGGGCGTCTCTCATATTTGGAACTAAGGCATATTTCACACTTGTTAATAAAATTGCAAATTTGATTTTTCATATGGGGCCAGTAATATTTTTCTTGAAGATGCTTGACTGTTTCTAGAATTCCATTATGATTTTTGTTATGATAATTATGAATTAATTCCTTTTGCTGTTCTTCGTCTTCTACGTCAATAAGAAGTTTATTACAGAAAACAGCCTTTACCGAGGTATCGAACAATGTTCTGAATACTTGTGCAATATGTTTATTTAATTCTTCATTGTTATATGTATGAAAACCGTATGTGTTTTTCGGGTCTAAATATTCTAAGAAAAATGTGCTTAATTGGGAGTGAATAGAATCAGGACATAATGTGACATAAAAACGTATTTTATTTTTGAATAGAAGATATCTTGTTACCTTATACTGATGCAAAACTTTGAATTCTACTTGATGCTTAAAATAATTTAAAGGACTCTCTGAATAACTTATCAGGTTTACAGGGTCTTCGTAATCAGGATTAAGTGATAAATCTGAATCGGTCGGCTCGCGGCTTTGTCTGTTTGTATTTAATTCATTAGATTCCGATTCTACAGTAGGACGTACAGATTCTGCCGTTTGTTTTTTGAAGGGTGCACATGCCTGAACTAGTGGGTCTTTGAAATACCTTACATTTTGATTTTTACCTTTTGTCTTATCTATTGCATTAATTTCGGCTCGGGATAAAGCGTCCGCTACTACGTTATCTTTACCTTTTACGTACTCGACTTTATACTGATATTCATCCAGTTTTAGTTTCCAGCGATACAAGCGACTGGAAGGGTCTTTCAAATTAAAGAGCCAAGTTAGCGATTTTTGGTCAGTTCTAATTGTAAATAATCTGCCAAATAAATAGGGGCGGAAATGTTTGCATGAGTCTACGATACTTAGTAATTCTTTTTCGACTGTTGAGTAATTACGTTCTGCGGTATTAAGGGTGCGGCTAAAAAATGCAATGGGGTGTTCGTTTTGACTAAGTACAGACGCTATGGCTACATTGCTAGCGTCAGTAGTCAGGGTGAATGGCTTTGTAAAATCGGGATAAGACAAGATAGGCGCATTTATGATCAATTCTTTGAATTTATTAACGGCATCAATAAATGACTTTTCATTATAGCATACCTTGGCATTCTTTTTTAAACACTGAGTCAGTGGTTGCGCAATTTTAGAAAAATCTTTAATAAAACGCCTGTAATATCCTACGAGACCTAAGAAAGCTTTAATTTGTTTAGTCGTGGTAGGAATGGGAAACTTTTGGATTGCATCGATTTTAGCAGGATTTGGTTTGATTCCCTCCGGTGTAATTATATGTCCAAGAAATCCTACCTCTTTACAAAGGAACTCCGACTTGTCTATTTGAATTTTGAGATTGTATTGTCGTAATTTTGAAAAAACTAACTTTATATGTTGCAGATGTTGCTCCAAAGATTTAGAAAAAATAACTACATCGTCCATATATACGAAACAACATTTGTATAGAAGTTCCTTTAGAACGTTATCCATCACTCTCTGAAAAGTGGAAGGAGCGTTTTTAAGGCCAAATGGCATTCTAACATACTCAAAGTGTCCGTTGTCTACAGAGAATGCAGTTTTTTCTATGGACTCGGGATCCATCTCGATTTGATGAAACCCTTGTGCCAAATCCAAAGTAGTAAAATACGTACATTTGCCCAAATTATCTAAAATTTCATCTATTCGAGGGAGCGGATACCGATCTTCAATCGTTTTTTCGTTCAATTTCCGATAATCGATTACTAGTCTCCACTTTTTGCGTCCTGAGGCATCAGGTTTCTTTCCAATGATCCAACATGGCGACGAATACGGCGAAATGGAGGGCCTAATAATTTTGTTTTCAATTAACTGTTGGATCTGTTTTTGAATCTCAACTTTCAGATGATGTGGATATCGATATGATTTCTGAAAAACGGGAATATTATCTGTCGTTCGAATATTATGCTTCACGCTATTGGTGAATGTTAGATCAGAATCTTCATGATAAAAAATATCTTTGAATTGTTCACATAAATTTAAAATACGAGCTTTTTCTTCAGTGTTCAAATGCTGAGTGCGGATTACTGAAGGAATGTCTAAATCTCTAACGACTTTTTTCGGTTTTCGAATTTCGTACATTTGGTAGGGTTCACACTCTACCGGTTCGTGAAAATTAATATTTAAAATATCTTCAAAAGGTGCTGGGATCTTAACTATGAAATTTTCAGATTTTGCTATACAGCTAGGTATAAAAAATCCATCTAGTTCTATGTCAGGAAGAATAACAGGGCCATTTTCAATTACTACTGGAATTTCTAAATAATTTACTTGCGGCTTACTGAATGGAACAAATAGGCAAGGATTAATTTCATTGACGAACGGTATTTTTGTTTTCCCTACGTGTAAAGTATACGTGGTAAAATCTATTTTCGCACCTAATTTAGTTAATTCGCTAGCTCCTATCAAACAGTCAAATTTTGCATGCCAATCGACTATATGAAAATTTAGAGGTTTCCTGATTCCAAAATCTTTAAGCATTGGAAACCGGATATTTTCGAATCCTTCTGAAATCGTATTAAGCGCCTTGATATGGAAATTTTTATGAAATATAAATTCTGAAAAGTATTGATATGCAATGTCTGGATTGATGACGCATGTAGATGCGACACTATCTATCAACATCCTAATTCCTAAACTCGGTATAATAATATATGGTAGCGTGGATAAATTTTGAACATTATTTATATCTGCTACTTGTTGTTTTTCTCTGAGGCTTGTGTTGTAAAATTTTCTTCGATTTTCATTTGGTCAAAGCTCTGTTCCAGTTCATGAGAATAATCGTAAGGTAAATGTTCATGATCATTTTCTAAATACTCGTAATCAGTTTCATGGCTGTCATTATCAACAAAAGGTTCATCCTGATTATGTAGTTCTTCAACTATGAAAGAAGATTTTCCATTTCCTTGAAAGTAGTTAGGTCGGGGTTGAGTACTTCTAACACCTGAACGATCTACAGACATGGGGGTTGGAAGACTGTATGACCTTTGCTGGATAGGGCGGAAATTTGGCCTAGTAGCTATGTTTTGCTGTGGCATCGGATTTTGAGAAAAATTTGGTCTAGAAAAATTATTCTGGTGTGTGAATCTACTTTGAGTCGTATTGAAACGGGGATATGCTTGTTGAACGTTAGACGTACTAAAATTCGGTCTAATTGAAGACATGTTCTGTGGTCTCGGAGAGTTAAATGCGTTAGAATTTCTCGCAGAAAACTGGGGACGATAATGTGGGCGTAATTCGATTTCGGATTTTACCTGGCTTGAAACATTTTTGTTTCTCAAAAAGTTGGTAACAGAACTTTCGTACCTGAAATTTTCTACATGCTGACATTTGAATAAAGCATCCTGCAGACTATTTACTTCACACGTTTCAAAAATTGTTCTATATGGATCGCTTAATCCGTTAATAAACCTGTTTAAGGCTTGTTCACCGTACATTTTAGATTTTATTATAAATTCCTGTGGGTGGTCATGAAGCTTAATATGTTGCAAAAGTTTTTGCAATTGGGCGTTAATTCTGTCGAAATAATTTTGATAACTTTCTTTGGGAAACTGATACATTCGTGCTAGTTCTTGAGCTAAGGAAGACTCGTTACGTTTGTCGCCAAACCTACCAATTAAAATATCTTTCAAATCTCTCCAGGTAGAATAAGAACTATTATTAATCAAATCACGTGCCTCTCCTTTAATTTTGGATACAATGTTATGTAACAGCAACTTATTGAAAACACAATTTACGTCTGGTTTCTTTAGCAAATCAATAAATTGGTCTCCTTTATTAATAAAATCTAATAAATCTTTTGATCCACCATGATACTCGGGGACCATATCTCTCGCAAGCATTATCTCAGTACCTGTTGCTTCAGCCATATTGCGATCAAAACCTCTGAAGGGTGGTTCAATATCTGAGTCTGATTCTGAGTGGTAGCCTGTACCCGTCGTACCACCAAGCATTAAATTAGAAAATGTATATGTATTGTAAAATATAAAATTAAGTTCCAATTGCGTATATAAATATCAATCGATAATAATAATAATAAAATCAAATATTAAAATATTCAGTCTTCTGTGCACACCAAGAGAAAGGTAAGAAAAAGATAGGGACTTACAGAGCGAACATAAAAATGATCTTCATTCCTGGTCCGTCTTCTCTTCCTAGCATCGGCAGTCGGGCGGCGTCCTCGATGGATCAGCTTTCCAACGTCCGGATGTTGACCCTCTGAGCGTTTCGGCAGTTGAAGTCGCCCAAAAAGTTGGATCTTCTCTTGTTTCTCTTTACGGTTGACCTCAGGTCCAAGCGGCGTGATATTCTTCTGACCAGGCGGGTGCCAGTGGACTTCTTCGCCCTGGTCTCCTCTTGTCTCCGGTGATGGTACCTCTTGGCTGGCGAATCCCTCTCAAACACTTGAAAGTGACCGGTGATGATCGATGCTGTCGATATGCCGTTGATATTACGATTCGACAAGACGGCCTCCAAATTTAGCTCGGCCGTATTTTTCGATTTCACCGTTTGAGGGATCCCGGTTGAGCCCCCAATTATGTTTGCCAAGGGCGAACAAGAGTTTTTAAAAAATATCGGTTTATTTACCGCTGCGAATCTAACTACTACAATGATTGTCGGTAGCTATCTGATTAAAGTACAAGGCAGATTACCAGTTTTATCAAAGATGAAATGTATACATAAGCTTTATTCGTAGAAGTCTGGACTAGACGGCACGTACCTGTATTATGTTACATATATGAGAAACATACCAAGTTCATAAACCTAGGACGTCTGAAGGACTTTAAGAATATATTCACTTTAGATTTATAATTATTATGTGGTGGAGAATACCAAAATACATAACTCGCGCGAAGCCGCTGTGACGTCACACGACACAACGCAAGCCTGTGCATGTATGCCCTGTCAAGGATGCTGCTCGCGCAAGCCACCGCGCCGCCGCCGCCGCCGGCCTCCTCGTTCATGTTGTTATTCCTCGTTTTCAGTAGGGTTAGGCGACGCCGACGGTGACAAAACGATATACTGCAGTTTATTGGTACTCGTATTATTAGAATATGTCTAGCAGACCGAGAAACTATAAAAATTGTACTGAGGTGTACTAACAAAACCATAAAAACGCCAAACAAATATTTCAATGGATAGCCTATGATGAATACAAAAGAATTGAGTTGTATGACCCCCCACCCCCCAACTATCCCAATTTCACCCCCACCCAAAAACGCCTAAAAACGAAGTTTGAGCTGTTTCTATATTTTTAGTTTTTCTATTATTGCTGCGCCGCCACTGACACGATTTTTGAAAATCATAAAGATTTTCCATCCTCGCAGAGGTAGTAATACTGTGTGAAGATTTACTTGAAATCAATACAATAGTTTCCTAGTTACACTATACAGAATGATCAAAAGCAATACTCTCGCATGTATACATCAGAAATTTCCGTAAGAGCCAAGGTAATGTTCGGATGCACCTAAAAAAGTGTATTATGACGCTAGGCCTTTCTTTCACAGGTTAGTGGACGGCCTCTTATGAATACAATAGTTTTTCAATTTACAACCGCCCAACCCCAACCACCCCACTATCACCCCCACCCAAAAAAAAGTAGAAAATAAAACGCCTAAAAACAAAGTTTGAGCAATATTTATTTTTTTTTTGTTTTATGCTAATTACTCCGCCACCCATGCGCCTATTTTCAAACTTATAGGAACATTACCTACTACACTACACTACCCCCACAGCATATCGCTGCCCAAATTTCATAACAATCCATGCAGTGGTTACTGAGATTACGTGGCTAGAAAGACGCGTACAGACAGACCGACGGAAATGGGTTGTGTGAATTTTCGTTATGTAGACATCATAAAACACCCAAAAAGCGTAGGTATTATCTCAAAATCGAAAATTTTCACGATCATAATACTCCCCTCACCTATCGGTGTGGAAAGTAAAAGTCCATAATCATGTCGAGATCCACTTTAGGAAGATTACTAGAATCACCACGAACGTAACCTTCCTCCATACTTCAAAAATATATTTGCGTCTGCCCGTTAAATAATGCCATGTGACGTCATACGCCATTCCACCGCCGCGGTCGCTTTACGCAAATATAAAATTGAATAACTTGGAATATCCAGATGATTTTTTTCGACATTTTTCAAGTGAAGAAGTAGACTATCAGGTAATTATGAATTTTCCAAATTTTATTTTTTAGGAAACCTCCATTGTTCATCTTCATTACACAAATACAGTTTAAAATTAACACGCTTTAGTGATAAAGTTAACTAAAAATTGAAAATATAGTTTAAAAAACTAAAAAACACGATAAAGAACATCAGACTAAAAATTTGAAAATAATTTGTAAAATAAGCTTAAAACAATAATGAACGAAAAATGCGTGTGTTTGCGCTTTATGCCATATTATCCGTATAAATCGAGCGCCTGATGTTTTTCACAGCCATAGTAACACACTATAAACTAATCGCGGGTGGACATTTCCATAATAATACAAGCTGTCACTGATTTTCATTGAGACGTGATATTCTCATAACAAAAAAGCCATACGATGAATGTAAATATTTTTTTATATTTATTGTATTGTACTATACAAATATTGCCACCTCGAAGGCTATGCCTTGCTTGAGGTATTGGCATTGAATATACACTAAAATTTTGCCTAACCTAATTGCACTGCTGTCTCTCTTTGGACTGTTATATTTGTACACTTCTCAATGATTTGCTTCTTCTTCTTCTCCTTGACCTTCTATGGATCCATTCTCAGCAGCAGCGGGACATTCTCTTCTATAATTTTTTTGACGATTTCGTAATTTGAATGAAAATTTTTTATTGAAATTACAGTCAATATATTTACGTTCCGGGTGCGTCTGTGCTATCTTCTCTGTAACTATGGATATGGGCCTTTTGCAAGTCCGTTGTCTGACTTTATTTCATGTTATCGGCTATTTGTGCCAGGCGCACTTCTCCCGAAATTAACGAATCGGCTAATAACCGATAAAGTTGTACGTTATCTACGGAATATTACGATACTTATGATTACGGGTGGTATTGCCAGGTCTAAAACGCTATGTCGCAATGAGAACAGAACCGTGGTGATTTAGATACCAACAATTGTCATTATTTGGTTTATCATTGTAGAAAAAATCAGCTTTTCTTCCATCAGTTTTATGGAACTGAACCACGAGGGTGAAATGTCACGCTTCGTTGGTCCTGCGAAACCTATATTGTTAGGTGTTTATTTGTTTGTGATCACATCCAATATGCCGACGCCTCAAAACGATGTGCAAAGCTTGTTCCATTCTGAGCGTTTGCAATACAAAGTAGGCATGCACAGTAGCGGCAGTTAGGAGCGTTGGAGTGCGTTGGCCAACGCCAAGTCCCCTCGGCAGGTAGAAGCAGGCCGGCGCCGGTTCCGCACGTAGTCAAGCACACCAGTGCATGGTACAGTGAAAACAGACAAGAAAAAGAGTACGAAGATTGGCCAGTCGCATCTAAACCACGTAGACGCTTCATTTTTTCTTTATTTTGGGGTATCTCGTCGAGATATCAACATCTGGATTATTTTCACTACTCTGGAAAATCGGGAAAGTCGGGGCAAAATGACTATTTTTATCCTGGGAACTTTTTTATACTAGAAATCTTGATATATTTTAACTATGTCACGGTTTTTCTTTACTTTATCATTCAAATGTTTTATATTCATTTCTAAAATTCTATTATTGTTATCTGACTTATTATTTTTAAGTAAATATAATGCACATAACTTTCATCTTTCGTTAAGCTTAGTTTATATTCACGTTTGCTTTTTCTTTGAATGTGAGAATGTTTGCACTGTTCTTCTTTATTATTATTTATATTATTATTTTCAATGTAGTTGTTTTGTTACAGGCAATTGAATTTAGTAGGCGATTTTTATTATTTCAATGTTTTATATGAAAATTTTCACTGAAATTTATTACTCTACAAATATTGAACGTCAATCTATTAGTAACTATAAACTAGTATTCTACATCAAATCATTTATTAATTATTCAGTCAAACTGAATAGTTTCACACCAGAACGTACACTTAAACAAAATGTAAGTAGATGACTAAAACTGGAAAATGTGGTTGTATGTTGTAAGCATGGATTGAACTGTCAGACCTTTGTTTAAATTGCAATAGTAAAGATGACGAACCAAAATGCTTGAACCTTGTCAGTTACTGTTGATTATGGGGCAATAGAGGATGTAGTTGATGACGAGTTATTGGAAGAAATGTCGAATAACGATGGAGATGCCGAGCCTCTTAAAAAATGGAGAAGTTTGACTGGATAATGAATAAATGTTTTGATGTCAATAATTGTTTATACTTACTAATATATTGCAGTTTAATATTTATAATGTAATAATTTAATGTGAAAATATTCATATAAACCATTGCATATAATCTTAAGTAACTAATATACATTTTCTGTCAGATTAATTTACCTTCGTCAAAACAATTACATTGAAACAAATAATATCACTAATAATAAACAAGATCATTGCAAACCTTATAACACTCACGGTAAAGGCAAACATGAATATAATCAGTATTAGCCTTAACGAAAGATAAAAGTTCTATGCATTCTATTTAGATTTACTAAAAGACATCTGACAAAGTATGAATAAGTTCAACGCAGGGTTCAGTGGGAATTCCCGTGTAGGAGCGATGATCCTTTGTGCTGGCCAGCCCGCTATAAGATCATTATACTATCATTAAATGCTCATTTTGTTACGTCATATATTTTATGTTTTATATTCAACCATTTCTTTACCATATTTATACTATATTTTGATGCACATTTCTCATTCAAACTTGTTATCGTTAAATAGCCCACTTTTTAATCAAGTTTTGAAACTAACCAACATATCGAACATCAAACATACTTAACGTATATCAAGATTTCTATTATCCAAAGTTCACATAATAAAAAGAGTCATTTTTACAGGAATTTTCTGATCTTGTAAAGTAGCTAAATGGCCCAGACCCGTTGATATCTCGACGAGATACCCCACAATAAAGAAAAACAAAATGTTCTACGTTCATTTCATAATTCAATTCATAAGTTGCATTCCAAATCTTTATAAGCAGCCGAGATATGTTTTTTTTAATAAAATATGTTCGTTCCTATCACTCGTACCGACGTACGTCGTTTTCTATCAAGTTAAAGGTTTTTTAATAAGCTTTCCTAATAACTTTACTGAAAATAGATGTGGCAACAAACGCAACAGTTATGGAATTTGTTTATTAGAAAAAAGTGACTCCATTTTATACGACTTTATTTAATCACGTTTTCACCATAAATGAATAACATATTCAAGTTGCTTCGACCCTCAACCTCCGATGCAACCATTCCGCTTTATTAAATAATCCTTTACAGTGATGAAGACGTATAATGGCGTTATTTTCGTGGTATTATTATGTACACATAATACATATTTTTCACGTTATTAACAATCATTCAATTAGGCAGGTTTTTCCAATTTACACGAAAATTTATTGATGGATTTTGATGGATGAAAAATCATATTAACAGCCGTTTAACTAGCTATATTACTATAGACGTTAGCGGTTATGGCAAATTTCAGATTCCGAAACCATCTCATCTTCCTCAAACACGAACAAAGGGACTTTTTGTGCTAACAAGTGACAAGGCATATCCACTCTTACCACTTCTTTTGAAGCCTTTTGGTGGAAAAGATATGCAGTTTGAACAGGAATGCCTCATACCCCATTATCTCGGGCTAGAAATTGGATTAGGCGTAATTACCAGTAAATGCCTCCAAATGAGGCCAAAATAATTCGCAATATCTTTGTTAAATATCTTACAAAGCACCTCTTATCTATCACTACCACATTTGTAACACATTTCTTGATGTATTAACTCAGTTCCAAGCTTATGAATAATATATCCAAATAACTATTGTATATAAACTTACCGTCTACTTTCATAACCGCACTTATTTCCTTCCAACATTTTTCTATCGCAGTGCGGTTATAGTGCAGCTTGTGTCTTTTATCCCAAATAGAGGTTTTCGCAAACACTGAAGCTATAAGTAACTCTTTATCGCTACTCATCTTCGACCGGCACAGACTAAACCAGGCAGTGATGTTAACACTCCAAACGTACTTTTCCCTATGCCAACTTGAAAATTTCCCTACATTTCCCTACGTAACTATTTCTGTGTTTTTTATAAATGTTTTGTCGTTTTGTGTATGACTTACCAACAACCACAGACACACAGAGCGATGACAAGTGAAGAGTTGTACACTATTTGCTAATAAAATCCGCTAGAAAAATGGCCGTCCCGTGTCTAAGCACGTTCTAGGCCATGGTCTTTCTTTCCATTTGTAAATATAGGAGAATACCACCGCCGACCGCCTAGACGGCCATTTTTTTGGTGGACTTATTCTCAAATACATTTTTACGACTGTTGTACAAAAAATGGTGTTGAGGCCTATTGCATTTTTTGCACAACTAGGTTTCTGAATACCATATTATTTTTGGTCTGCTAATAATAACAAAGATAATTTATTAAAATATATGAATTACAAAAAACAAGGTAATATTCTTACTCAAATTCTCTCAAGCACAGAATCTCATGAGCCGCGAGCACACAGAGCTAAAAACTACTTTGACATTTGCCCCTTCACTAATTTCAAGTTCTGTGCATTGAATCCAAAAGGACGGGTCCGCGTTAGTTGAGACGGTGTTGTACGTCGTACCCTGAAGATAAAAATTTCCCTACAAAATAGAATTTCTCAAATTTCTGTCCCTTTTTCCCTATCATCTGTTTTTAAGATGATTTTTCCCTACGAATAGGGAATTTCCCTACGAGTTAACATCACTGAAACCAGGTATTTAGCAAACTAAATTTCTGTTACTATAAAGGCGTTCAGGCGTGCTTCCGACGCTGGTAAGCTGTCGAAAACTCAGTTGAGCAGGTTAGCCTACATGCGTTACCTGCACGCCTTCGCACGCCCTTGCACGCTCACTAAAAAGCCCCACTGTGTTTGCGCACTTTACTTAAAAAATAATAAAAAAAGCACAGAAAGACTAAAGCACGAACCTCACTTATTCTACGCTACGATAAACGAAGGTGCATGCAAAAAGTCAAAATTGTATACTCTACATAGCGTAATGTTAGAATCGTTTGATGACGTAAATAACAGTTAACGTTTTACTACTGACACTTTGGGAAGGGCCGTGCAAAAGGTCCCTCATGTCAAAAAAAAATACAGTTCTTTTATACTTTTTCACCTATTGTGTGGGAAGTAAAACTTGTACATACCTGATGCTTCTTCGATTGCTGGGTTAGTTGTTCCGCAGCTGCGTCTCTTTTTGGGGTGGCCATTGTAACAACGATTTGGTCTCCTACCTTGATTAATCTATAACTATCTCGGTCAAAATTAAAGTGGGTGATATTTATATATCTTTGCCCGAAATTATCAGCGGAAGTAGTATCCAAATAATAATTTGGGAATCAGACATTTTCCCAGATAAAAGCCTGCCTTTTATTGTAAACAGGCAGAAAAATAAGTAATACTAGCTCCCATTGGACATGCTTCAGTTGTAGAAACACTTGGATTTTATCATACAAGACTCCTTTGTAAAAGCTTTTATTTAACTTGTAATGTATGTACGCTTGCTCCGGTGGAATCTTGCAACTCAATTTTGGTGCAGATATCTTCAACTGATTGAGCTGAAATTTTGTATACACGTTTAGTTTGGATGACAATGCACGATGAGCTGTATGACGTTCTTCTAAATCCAATATTGGAATAGTTATTTAATGCATTTCTACAATATGTGTATCCATATTGATATGAGAACGCCCAGTTGATCACTGCAGTTGATGGTAAGGGGAATGACAATCTAATGAGAGGAATGTCATCACTGACAATAGAATAGATCCACTGATGTCATTTTTTGTCAAACGACGAATTTTGTTGTGAGAGTTTGGGGAAAATATACTATTCAAAGCCGGCGAGTTTTTTATCACTGCATGAACCTGACGACCTGAGAGAAGAGAGTTTTTGAATTTGGCGCTCAACTAGAGGCTTGCGGTTTGAGCAAGAATCTGGCAGCAGTCACAGGAGATTCTGGATCGAATTGTACGAGTTCCTTTATATAGCCTACGTAGTGGTCATCACCAGGTTGTATTGACGACGGTGACGACATCGACATGAGGTTAGGGGGTAGCTAACGAACCGCTGCGCTGGTGCACCGAGCAACCACGAAGGACCGGACAGCCGGTGTGTATGACTGTGACGCGACGTAAGTGGTAAAGAAGATCCGTCGTAAAGATTTTCCAATAATAAGTTGTAAAGGAACATTTGAGGTGCTGGACTGACTTGAGGAAAGTAATAGGGATAAACTCGTGTTGGTATTGGACTCTTATCACCAACACAGTTTTAAGGTTATGTTTAGAGTAGGTCTATATTTTCAGTTTAGTTTAAGGTTTTCATGATGTCTAATAAAAGGAAATCTACGAAAATGAGTGGATATCATGATAGCGCAAATTCTAAATTAGAAACTGCCGTTCAAATGATGGCAAATAATATGGACTTTTAGATATAATAGGATGTGTTTTGTTGTAAGAGTTTGGGAAAAATTTACTATTCAAAGTCGGTGAGTTGTTTTATCACTGCAGGAACCTTGTTTACGACCTGAGAGAAGAGAGTCTTTGTAGGAAAGGGCTTGATGAGAGTGCCTGTAAAAATAATGTGACGTCATTCTAAATCAAATATGGCGGGCCATCTAAGATGCTGAAATAGTTATTTTTAATGCACTACTGTAATATGGGTATCAAATAAAAGGGCTTGCCGAGAATAAATAAAAAATTTTTTGATATAAATAATAATAATAACTAAAAAGTAAAAAATAAATTAAAACAAAAAAACTTTTTAAAAAAAGCTTTTATTTAAATGTTCCAAAAAAGAAAATAAAATGTTCCTTTAAAGTGTTAACTATCAACTTATAGCCTCATTATACACAATTTATATGACCATAAAAGCTTGTCGCGCGATTCACTTGTGTAAATTAACTAAATTAACTAAATATGTGAAATTTAAATGCCGCTACATAACGCTAGATAAAGCCGTCAAAATGTATGCCGAAATCTTATCCACCGATGTTCTTACTATCGATAACATCTCCGATATTCTTCCAGTAAGCCTTGTGACGATTGTAGTTGGGTTCATTATCACTAAAAGAATGAGTATGTAAATTGCCAAAAGTGTACGAGTGACATAATTGTTACTTTTCACAACTTAAGCGCCTTCTGTTCTGACCAACTTAACCTAACCTAACCTAACCTATTCGAATTCGTTGGTTCTGACGGCTTTTTATCTTTCGCTCACACTTCTTACAATTTGTTTACCCTTTCCTTATACTATTTCCGTTTGTAATGAAATGTTGCTGTCTCTCATCAATGATTATGCGAAAAAAAATTGCATGTCTAACCTTCTAGATACCCTTACTTTATACATCCACAGCGCGTTTTGATGACCCACCTCTCCCTAGGTCGGTAACAGTGGCGTAGATAGGAATTTTGTTCGGAGGGGGTCCAAAATGAGACAGCCAAACCACGTGACTTTTCAATATGAAAGCAGATGGCAAACAATGATGCTGTATTGTCAGTGTTATGCAATCGACAGAAAAGGAACAACCTCATTAATTTTATTTATTGATTTAACAGGTCCTTGGATTGCCTAATTACAGTATACTTTGACTATGTTGTTTATTGACCTAGGTAACATAACGTGACTTCATATGTAAATCAAACATAGAACAACATTTTAAATAAATAAGACCATTTCGTCTCACTCCACTCACGTCCGTATTTGCATCAGAGCAATATGCCATTTGGCTTAAATAGCGGCAATCAATAGGATCATAGTTTTTGTAGCTGACTCTCTGTCTGCGTTGAGAGCACCCAGTAACAAAAATTCGCCAGATCCACGTATTTAGATGTGCCTCCAGATCCTAGTAGATTTGAAGCAAGCTGGTAAGAAAGTTATTCTACTTTGGTACCTAGTCATACAGGAATTCGAGGAAATGAGCTGGCTGACGAAGCGGCTAAAATTGCGATGTTTCTCAAAACATAGACGTCCAAACCGTTGTTTGTGAACAACATATCCATATCTTGCATTGTATAAACAACTTACGGCAAAGAGAATGACACAACGGAAACAAGCCAAAGCCTTTGTAACTCCATGGGATCCAATTCTTAATTTGAGCAGAAGAGATGCCGTAAAACTACATCGTCTGAGGATGGCCCATACAATGCTCACATATTCATATCTTTTGTGCAGATCACAACCACCACTAGGCCCTTCATGTAATGTTGTTCTTACAATACCTCACATTATTGGTGCTTGTGCCTGTGCCTGTGCCTGATTGACAACTGGACGCAAAATCTCAACGACCCATTGCGAATGAGAATACTCTCACTCACTATAATTTTTCAGAATACCTGGGTTCTACTATAAAATTTAGGACAGACGACTTACCAACAGTAACATACAGCTAATGACCTCGCTGTCGATTAGACCATTTCAAATATAAGTAAAAATATCGAACGTTATTTATAAGAAAGTCTAAGCGGCGAGGTTTCTTTTCCATTTCATCCAACACCTCATCGCTGCTTATTGGTGTACTTATTCCGTTGAGTAGACAGCATTGCCAATCCGTTTAGGCGACCCTTAAAATAATAATAGGTGGATAAGCAAGATTAAAATATATAGAAATAATATAGCAATTGATAGCTCTTAGTATACATATATTTTAACCTGATGTTCGATATAAATATTCTGCTTCCACAATGCGGCAGCCAACCACAACTTATCCAGAATAACCTTCTAGAGCTACATACCAGTTTGTCAGGCAACAATTTTATTTATACAGATGCATCGAAGACAGCTGCAGAATCAGGGTGTGCCTTCTACATCCCTCACCTAGACGTCTCTTATATGTTCACATTGCCACCAGATGTTACCATATTCTCAGCTGAGGCGGTTGCTATCCTACAAGCTCTCATATATGTTGACGAGAAAAACTTTGGAGATTCAGCTTTATTCTCGGACTCTCTCTCTCGGTTCTAAATTGCTTAGGCAACTATTGCCCCACTGACACACACAATATACACATATAAAATTTAAGAAACAAAATATATCGGCTGAGTAACAAGGGATGCAACGTCACATTAGTATGGGTGAAAGCGTACTGTGGCATAGTCGCCAATGAAAAAGTCGACGAAGCAGCTAAGAAAAGCATTTCAATCGGATCGAGAAAGATACTCCTTTGAGCATTCATGATTGTCGTACGATATTGAAACGCAAAATTACTGCAAGATGGCAAGATGAATGGCGAGAATACTCCTTTACAAAACCTACAAGATACAACATTATTCACCCAACGCTTCCTCTGACAATCTGGCATAAGCACTTCAAGGTTCCAAGAAAATACCTACATATCCTACATTATTCGTGCAAAAATTGGATATGGTATCTTCCCGTCTCATCTTTCAAGGCTTAAGGGGCCTGGATACACACATTTATACATACATATTTGCCATGTAAAACACGGACTCACAATTTCTCGCATAACTAACTTCACTCTATTTTCAAACTACATATATAATATTTCAGAAGGCGATAGTTAAGACCTTAATGAATGACAACTATTTTCGATTTTCTCAAAAAAAATTTTTAATGTGCAAAAAAACTCGCAATGCAAAATCATACACTCTATAAATGCCTGTAATTTAACAACCAAACACGATTTCAAAAAAGGCTAAATAGTTGCACAAGTGCAAGCCTTCTTCTTCAATTTGCTCTTTGAGTCATTACTGTAAGTTTAAAGGCAAAGTCAGGAGCTTGGAAATGCGAAATTCATTTTTATGGTGACCTTTGGATTTTTGGACTTATCGCCCCTCATCTTAGACACACACACTGGAGAGAGGGAACAGGCGGCCACGCCTCCTTGCTAACACGGGAATACGTCTTTTCTTGGTTGTCAATTTCGTGCGCTATACCCTAGACCCTTAATCTGAGTTCAACCAACCTATATGATGTTTGCAGAGTCCACGGGGACTTGGATTACATTTTCTTCGGATGCCCCAAATTCCTAGCTCACTGTAATGTACTTTATACCGACCTATTAAAATGTGGATTACCTGCTTCTTTGAATACTTCGTATTAGGACTTGACAGAACTGACGTGTTTAGTACGTCACACACGGGTTCAGGAGCCGTCGGCGTGTTTTCGGTTCTGGATTCAAAAACTCATTTTTATTTTGAACTTTTGGATTATTGCGAAAAAAACAAAACAAAAACAGTTTTGTTGTAAAACTTATATTTGATCTCTCCATTTATCACAAAAAAAATTATTCAAAACACTATTTTTTTGTCATCATTATCATTTAGCAGAAGAAAAAACCAGCGATCAAATGTACAGTTTTTGCGGAATCTGATTGGTTGAAATTAGCAATTGCTAAACTTTTTGTTAAACAAGAAAATGCAATTTCTCACCCATTTAGGATGAAAAATCAGACTGGAAAAGATACTAGATGGTACATAATGGTCGATTTGTATACAGGGTTATTCATGTTATTCGACACGGAGCATTATGGCTAAAGTATTTGATAAAAAAGAAAATAATAATTTGGGTTGGTTAGAGACCCATAAAGGCTACATTTTAAAAATATTTTCATGTTATACAGGGTGTCCCAAAAACATGAAATGTATCAAAGTTATGTTTTTTTAAATGGAACACCCCATATATTATTGCATATTCGGATTCCTTGGTGAATTCTAGTGTGACTTTATGTATCATACATGGTACCTAAAGCGAACCGTTAATGTGTAAATCACCATTTTCGGTATAAGTAGATATCAGGAGAAAATTGAATATCGCAGAGATTACAAAATATAGAAGGCTGTGACTTTGCCGTATTACTAAGCATAAAATGCATCAGCTTTGATGAGGCTGACAAATTTAAATTACATTTATGCTTGGAGAAATCGGTCGATGAATTAAGGAAACTTCGATCAGCGATAACTTGATTTTTTCAAATGGGAATGCCTAATTTTTTTTATACGGTTAAAAGTAGAATTTGATAACCTTTCTAATGATATAAGGTTGTGCATATCAATCTCTGGTAGTTTTCATTTAATTTTAAATTTTCAAACAAATCGACGTTTTTCAATTTGCCTACCTATAATCAACGTAGCAGGCCTTGAAATATAAACAAAAACCTGTTCAGGTAGAATAAAACAACTAACTTAGCTGAAAAATACACGCGAACTAGACTAAAGGGACAAGATTATAAAAATTACTCACAACAAACAAAGTCTAACCAGAAATAACGGCGGTAACATATCTTTGGTCAAAGAGAAGCTGGAGTATGGCAGAAATGGATTTTTTCACGGCCTACTAGCTACTGCAATGTACTAGAGACTGGCAATTTCCAAAGCCATTAAAAATTTTGAAATAAAGTAAAAACTACTAGAGAATGTTGTAAGCAGTTTATTATTTTCATAATAAAATTTCACATTTAATGATATAAAAAAGTATGCAATTCTGTCAAAACTCAAGTCAAAAGTACCTCTGACTGGAGTTCTGAAAATTCTTCAGTACCTATTAGCAAGGTCGCAGAAAATGAAGAATGAATTAAAATTTGTTCAAATTATAAAACGTAACTTAAATGGCAGAAAATTTATATCTGATTTGTCAGTATTCCTTTTTTGCAATATGGCTAATAGATATTGAAAAATAGAAGGGCTCCAGTCAGAGGTATCGACTTCGATGGAAATTAGTACTTTTTTACACCATTACATATGATTGATAGTTGCGTGCTGGAGCAACAGTCGCTGGTTGTTTCTGTTTCATATGAGGGTTTTTGATTGCATTGGAAATTTTTAACCTCTAGTAAATTGCGGTAGCCAGTAGACAGTAAAAGTATCTGTTACTGCCATACTCCAGCTTCTCTTTGAGCTTACAGATGTTATCGCAGTTGTTTCTGGGAGAGTTGATTTGTTGTAAGGAATTTTTATAATCTTGTCCCTTTAGTCTAGTTAGTGTGTATTTTTCTGCTAGGTTAGTTGTTTTCTTCTACCTGAACAGATTTTTGTTTATATTTCATGGCCTGCTACGTTGCTTATAGGTAGGAAAATTGAAAATCGCCGATTTGTTTGAAAATTTAAAATTAAATGAAAACTACGAGAGATTGATATTCACAACCTTATATCATTAGAAAGCTCATCAAATTCTACGTTTAACCGTATAAAAAAAATTAGACATTCCCATTTGAAAAAATCAAGTTATCGCTGATCGAAGTTTCCTTAATTCATCGACCGATTTCTCCAAGCATAAACGTAATTTAAATTTGACAGTCTCATCAAAGCTGACGCATTTTATGCTTAGTAATACGGCAAAGTCACAGCCTTCCATATTTTGTAATCTCTGCGATATTCAATTTTTTCCCGACATCTACTTATACCGAAAATGGCGATTTACACATTAACGGTTCGCTTTAGATACCATGTATGTTACATAAAGTCACACTAAAATTCACCAAGGAATCTGAATATGCAATAATATATGGCGTGTTCCATTTGAAAAAACATAACTTTGATACATTTCGTGTTTTTGGGACACCCTGTATAACATGAAAATATTTTTAAAATGTAGCCTTTATGGGTCTCTATCCATCCCAAATTATTATTTTCTTTTTTATCAAATACTTTAGCCATAATGCTCCGTGTCGAATAACGTGAATAACCCTGTATAAAGCATGTCATTTTTAACCTTTTTGAGGTAAACTTCCAGAGAAATCAATAGTTTTCAGAGTACTTTGACAGATGCATGTTCTTGAACGGGCTACTCTGATTGGTCAAAGCCTTTGTTAAAATGCGGCCCTAAATTTATCAAAAACTCAGGGATCTCGATTTAGTGCTGGCGTAGATTAACCTTTGTTGTATACCTACCTCTGTATGTGAACCCCTTTTTACCGCAGGCCTATTTATGTTTGTGAGAATAAAATGCCTTTCTGGGCCCCTAGGCGAGAAGAACATGTGTCCCAGTTAGCTCCTTGTCACTTCCCTCCTCTTAGTTTCGCTATTTAGGAGATAGTCTTTAGGCTTCTAGTTAAGTCTTTTAATTGTATATATGGGTATATATTATACAGGGTGAGTTTTTAGTACCGGCTCGGTCGATAACTCCACTACTGTAGACGATAGCGAAAAAAGTTGTATATAAAAGTTGTAGCCACGGATATGCTCCTTGACCAGAAAATATTTAGATTTATACAGGATGATCCATAACTACGTGGTGATGCAAACATGCATTTTTTTAAATGAGACACCCTATATATTATTACATATTCAAATTCTACTAATGATTTCCGTTATTCCAATATAAGGTATTGTTACATTATACAGGGTATTTCAAAAGTTATGACCATTTTTATATCCAAATCACGGTCAAATGAACGTACTGTATATCAAAAAGTAATGAATCAAAAATTACTTTCTTTACATGAGAAGATTGAAAATATCCTCTGATTTTAAAATCCGCTATGAAAAAAACACGTGACGCATATTTGTATACAGGGTGATGTAGAATGCAAAATCTAAATTATCTCTCTTTTTTTAAATATAACCCCCAATATTTTATTATACCAAAGAATTGCTTTTAATATGCTTTTACATTTTTGTGTAGCACTTGTTATGGCTGCATTCATTAGTTTCTGAGATATTTCGGTTTTTCTACAAATTTTAAATATACCTCCTATTTGTTTACTAAAATTTATTTATTTTGAGAGAATACTATCAAATTTTGTTTTTGCTTAACAAACAACTGAAATTAAGGCTATAATAATTTTTAATCAAGTCAAAACACTAAATTAACTATATAATATAGGACAAGTGTGCTGAGGAAACAATTTTATAGACGTCATGTATAATTATCAAGCAGAGGTACCAGGTAGGCTATGAAATACTAAACGACACAGTCCAAATAAAACGATTCTTCAATCTTTCAAACGCATTAGTTTTGGACTGCCTCCGCTCTGGATATTGCTGTTCAGAGTTGATATATTCTAGAGGCAAGTAGACAATTTCTCAAAGATTCTCCTAAATACCCTCAAAGGAAAAATTAATTTTTAAAGCTGGTTTTTCACACAGTACGGGATTATTGAGCAGGTTATGAAAACTGTCAATTTTTCAAAGCACACTTGATAAATCTGCTTGATAATTATGCATGACGCCTAAAAAATTGTTTCCTCAGCATACTTGACTTTATTATCTCGATGATTTAGGGTTTTGACTTCATCAAATAATATCATGACCTTATAATTTAGTTGTTCGTTAAATAAAAAACATATTAGATAATACTTTCTCAAAATAAATAAATTTCAGTGCACAAATAGAAGCTATATTTTAAATTTACCGAAAATTCGAAATATCTTGGAAACTGATGGACGTAGGTACAACAAGTGCTATACAAAGATGAAAGAGCATATTAAATGCAATTCTTTGAGATAATAAAATATTGGGAGTTACATTTAAAAAAAAGGAGAAAATTTGGATTTTGCATTCTACATCACCCTGTATACGAATATGCGTCATGGGCTTTTTTTATAGCCGATTTCAAAACTAGAGGATATTTTTAATCTTTTCGTGTAAAAAAATAATTTTTGATTTATTACTTTTTGATATACTGTACGTTCATTTGACCACGATTTGGATATAGAAATGGTCATAACTTTTGAAATACCCTGTATAATGTAACAAAACCCTATATTGGAGGAACGAAAATCATTAGAAGAATTTGAATATGGAATAATATATAGGGTGTCTCATTTAAAAAAATGCATGTTTGCATCACCACGTAGTTATGGATTACCCTGTATAAATCTAAATATTTTCTGAGCAAAGAGCATATCCGTGGCTACAACTCTTATATACAACTTTTTTCGCTATCTTCTATAGTAGTGGAGTTATCGACCGAGCCGGTACTAAAAACTCACCCTGTATGTATGCAATATTTGTATATGTTACGCCCAATACCCGAATGCGGGCAATGCTCGAAAAAAATACCCAGAACTAGTTTTGCGCATTTTGAAATACACAGGACTAGTTTTGCGGCAACTTGAAATGCACAGGACTAGTTCTGTATATTTTCTAAATGAGCAGCACAAATTCTGCTTCTTCCATTTAATCAGCGCACGCGACGGACTCAAATAAATATAAAGTTGGAGAAGTTAAGTATATTTTGATGAATATCAACAAATAATAAATCGCCAACCGAGGCGGGTTTAAATATTTTATTTGATTGTGTGAGCATCAAATGGGCTTGTGCTTCCAAATCTCTTTTTGCGTTTTCACTATTCGTACTTATATTGCAGGAACGTAGGCAAAGAAACCTAACCTAACCTAAACGATAGGTTTTTGCTAGTTTTTTGACACACAGTGCATAACGAATGTTCACTTTGGTTGTCATTCCGTACCACAGAACTACTTCTGTGCATTTCAAATTGCGCAAAACTAGTTCTGTGCATTTCAAGATGAGCAAAACTAGTTCTGCCTATTTGGTAATGCTCAATAGCCGTATAAAATTAATATTTCGGGTTTGGGAAATATTCCGAGCTCAAAACTAGTTCTGCGTATTTTTTTCGAGCATTGCCCGAATTCGGCTATTGAGTGACACATATATATTTTTCCACAGGACAGTCATTCAGGTGATCGAGATGTATTAGTCTATGATAGTTACACAGTTCAGCCATTGCAAACTTGAGGACCTCCTAGGTTTAATACGAATGTTTTTTCCCTTTTTACATATCCGCCATATTTCTAATAAATAGTCTGATTCTGGTTAATGGGAATATATCCTAGTGCCAAAAAAAAGCTTTGTACTTGTCAATAAGTATGTAGTGAATGATGATGGCACGTATCAGGTGTCGATGGCAGCTCTGCAAGATTAAATGTGCTTTCATACAAAGTTCGTATACCGCAGAAAGTCCAATATGACTCATAGAATATTATTTTTTGAGCAGACAAAATGCTCCATATTTTTTGGTAGTGATGTTCACCTATTCTGTGATTGAATTTTGATTTTTTGAAAATTATATAACCAACCCTCAATTTTGGCGTACTAAGGAACGGAACCTATTCGCCGCACATAAAAAATGGGCACCCTCTTTCCTTGAGCGCAACCCTTCGAGGTAGACAATCGAAACTTGCAGTGACTAAACAATGCCGAGGTAGCGTCACCTCAACTAAAGGCATGCTCGCATGCATAAATAAGATATTTTTCGCAACAGCATGAAAAAATATAATTCTTTCAGGGAAAAAATGTGGTAGAGTTTTTTGATAGAGTTCTTCATCTTACACCCGTATGCACCGTTTGGCGATTCTAATCCTAGTTCCCTAATCGCGTTTTGCTAATCTTTGGCATCTAGCCAGGCACCGTCAAGAGATTAACTAATCCAGATTGTACATACGGCAAGGTTGTGTTAGCAAGATTGTTTTGACAGTGACAGTGACAAAATTATCAGTTTGCGGTGCATAGTAGACAAATAATCTAATCCAGTTTTACGTAACTAATCGCGCAATGGACTTACGGTGCATACGGGTGTTAATCTGCAATGAAATTCTGATTTTAGTGAAAATCACAAATCAACCCCAAACTTTTGGGGATTATAGAACGGAAACTATTGGTAGCACGCGAAAAATGTAAGGACCAAAATTGTGAAGAATTTTGTTCATTCCATATGTTATTTGAACTTTTTCCAATAGCACCTACAACAACAGCGCTATTTTTCCAAGATTGCTGCGAAACAGAGTTTTCAAGCCCCCCCCCCTCGAGCAGCAGCCCCTGAGGTCGCAAACTCAGGAATAGTTTCAGGCAACCTATGTCTACCATCACACCAAATTTCATTTCTGTCCGACCTTTTGCAAACAAACCCCTATCGCCTGGACTATAAAGCTTAACTGTTTAATAATAACTAATACCCCAGTATTCAGATGTGTATAAGTTTATTCAGTAACTTCACAAAACAACATCAAATCAGCTATTAACTATATAGGGTGCCTTGTTTTAATCTATCAATATTTTGCGACAAAGGCAAAATAAGCAGCAATGTGTTAAGTTGGCAAAAAAATTGTAAGGGGGACCAACCTTTTGTCTAGTTCTTTATCAAAATATTAATTTCTGTTAGGATGACATGTAGTTATGCTACATATGGCTGTGTTTTTAACTCATTGCGAATGTTTTATAAAACGACTTATTTAAGAAATTGCTATGTCTAATTGTTTTCTATCGTTAATCCATTCTATACTTCCTCAAGGTTCATTTAAAATTGTGTTTATCAGGAAAAAACAGATACCTGCAGGATCGAGTAGTGGGATCTTGGACTATATGTATACTTTTTGATCAATTGGATGCTCCTCTGGCAGAGAAGAAGCGGTATCGATAGATAAGAACTAGGCACCGTATCTGTCCATACTGGAACACTGCTACATAAAATAATATTGGACTGGTAGCCAGTGATCGGCACACTCACGGTATTTTAGCAAACTTCAAATTGATACTAGGTGTACTATTACACATGCCGTAGGTGAAATGGGGACTCACTATCTCCGGCGACGGTTCTTTCGGGCGTGGGCTGGAGTCCAAAAGTGCAAAAAAGTAGGTTCTAAAACATCATTTTAACAAGTCTGCCGTTTTAGTATATTGTAGTATAGTCCAGTTAGTGCGTAATTCTTCGATATCTCGCAAGGCATACCTGATAGAAGAAAATGTCAAATACAGAAGTTATTTGGTTACTTAAGGCGCATATTCCAAAAATATTTTGAAATATACAGGGTGTTGCGGGAAAGTAGGATAGTAAACAACTTGATTTTTTATATGGAACTATAACTTTTTCTCAAATTCTTCTAGTTTACATCATTAATCTCTATTCAACCCTGAAATATTTTTAGGATTGGTTGCGACGTTGCCAAGTTATAATTTATTTTCTATTAATTTCCGGATTTGCAAGGTCGCAAGCAATACGTCCAAATTGATATATTCCTTTAACTTTTCTCAAAAATATTATACAGCGAGTTACTTGAATATTGAGTGGATATTATTTTGGATGTAACCAGCGATTTGTATCTACAGGGTGTTGTTGGCAGAATTTTAAATTACGGCAATTTGAGGGTCATTTTACTTTGTTTTTTAAATGTAATACCCTGTATGTTTTATTTTAAATCGAAATACCTACTAATACCCTATCTCGCCTTGTAATATTTTTTTTTCGCGTTTGCGGCGTTGCAAAGTTATGAATTATTTTTCCAAAATTTTAATCAAATATCCCCGATTTTAATTTATTCTAAATAGAATCTTATACTTATTTTTATTGAAATGAATTGCAGATGTCGAAGTTAGTAAGATCTCATAACTTCAAAATTTTGTTTCTGTTAATTATTGAGATACAGCAACACCGCTTTTTCAGTAAACAGTACCGGAACGCTTAAATATTTCCAAAACTGACACAGCTGGAACGGTGAAATTCAATACTTGGTGGTTTTTGAACATACAGAATTCAAAAACGCTAACATCAGTGTTGTCAAATTTACCACGTTTACGTTAGACTTCACAAACAGGGCATTCCATTCAAAATTATGATTGGTAAATCTGACAACACTGATGTTAGCGTTTTTGAATTCTGTATGTTCAAAAACCCCCAAGTATGGAATTGATAATTAGAATATTTACAGAATATTCTTTAAACGTTCGAAATGGGAGAAACACGCTATATTCCTAGAATATTCCGGCGAATATTCCGCAAGGATATTACAGGAACAATCGTAGTAGAATGTTTTTGAATATTCTAGGAACATTTTGTCTAAATTATCTCATATAGGAAACATTTTCATATTATTATGGATACTGTTCCAAAAATAATAGCACCTACTTGTGGCAGATGGTCACGAAAGTTAAGTGGTTAGACATCTTTCAGTCTAAAGATGTTTAAAATATAGTGTAAACATGTAAACCGGTTGCCTTTAACCTCAAAATTCCACTCACATTATATAATCATATAACGAACCATACACCATAGTAGGTGACCATAATTTGGAACACTGTCGCACACTTTATAACAACTAGCAACTTTACTGTACAAAATTGGGTATAAATGCACGCCTTTTACGAATAAAACTCGTGAATCGTTAAAATCACACGTTTATTACAAATCCAAATCCAAGGTGAAGCACAGAACACTTGAATCGAAGAATAGAGTGACAACCTGACAAGATTGACAACTGACGAATGAACGACACCATAGTCACCATACATCACTACATCACCATAAGATGCTCTCACTTTACCGTAGTGCTGCCAATGGCTAATTCACTAATAAACTTTTGAAAATTGGACATAATACTTATTAGGTATATTTAGGACGATGAACGCAAAACGAATTTAACGAATAGAACTAAATGAAAGTTTTTTTTAATTCACTGAGAAAGGTGCAAATATAGATTAATAATACCTCATATTGAATATTATTTGCCTACATACAGAAAATAGTTCTGTTACGAATATTACTAAATGTTGTTCAGAAAATAGCTACATAGCTTGTACTTAGATGATTAAAATAATATTCTATGATGAATATTACTGGTATATTCTGGAATAATTCAGACATTAAACGAATAATCACTGATTATCCTAAGTGGATAAAATAGTAATATTCTATAAAGAATATTACTTTAATAATCCAGAATAATCAGGAGAAACAACGAATATTCTATGATTCTACTGAATATTCATGGAACATGTAGGATATTTAAAGAACATTCATAGAATATCCAGTGCTATGTGGGTTTACTGAAAAAGCGGTGTTGCCGTATCTCAGCAATTAATAGAAACAAAATTTTGAAATTGTGTGATCTTACTAAATTCGACATGCGCAATTGATTGCAATAAATATAAGAAGAGAGATTTAAAATAAATTAAAATCGGGATATTTGTCTAAAACTTGGAAAAATAATGTTTAACTTAACAACGCCGCAAACGCGAAAAAAATTACAAGGCGAGGCATGGTATTAGTAGATATTTCGATTTAAAATAAAACATACACGGTATTACATTTAAAAAAAACAAAGTAAAATGACCTTCAAATTGCCGTAATTTAAAATTCTGCCAAAAACACCCTGTAGAAACAAATTGCTGGTTACATCCAAAATAATATCCACTTAATATTCAAGTAACTCGCTGTATAATATTATTGAGAAAAGTTAAAGGAATATATCAATTTGAACGTATTACTTGCGACCTTGCAAATCCGGAAATTAATAGATAATAAATTATAACTTGGCAACGTCGCAACCGATTCCAAAAATATTTTAGGGTTAAATAGAAATCAATGATGGAAACTAGAAGAATTTAAAAAAAGGTATAGTTCTATATAAAAAAATTAAGTTGATCACTAGCCTACTTTTCCGCAACACCCTGTATATTTTAAAATATTTTTAGAATATGCGTATTAAGTAACCAAATAACTTTTGTATTCGACATTTTCTTCTATCAGGTTTACCTTGCGAGATATCGAAGAATTACACGCTAACTGGACACCCTGTATGCCTTTTCTTATACAAAAACCCAATGGCAGAAACCTAGTGCGGTTCCAAATGTGTTCTATAAAATTTCGAAAGTTAAAAATTTTATGAAAATGTACGTTATTTTGGCAAGAATGAAAATGATATTATTCACATGATTATTATGAATGTAGTTTCTGACACCTAGGCGGATTCCATCATACTGGCAGACGTTATAGTGTCTCTCTATCGTGTGGCTTCTAAAACGTAATCTTAATAAGTTTGCCGTTTTAATATATATAATATATTATAGTATATACCTTTTTATTAAAAAACTGAATAACAGGGACTCACTCCGGTTCCTATTGTGTTTAATAAATTTCAAAAGTTGAAATTTTTTTGAAAATTTACGGTATCTTAACAAGGATGAAAATAACATAATGATATTCACATTATTATTATAAATGCAAATCTTCATAGAATTTTCAACTTTTGAAATTTTTAAAACACATTAGGAACCGGAATAGGTGTCATTAGGTTTTTGTATAACGTCTTGCTAAAATGACGTTTTAGAACCAACTTTTTTGCGCTTTTGGACTCCCACCCACACCCAAAGAAACGGTCACCGGGAATAGTGAGTCCCCATTTTCACCTACGGCATGTGTATACCTACCATTAATATGAGGTTTGCTAAAATCCCGTAAGTCTGCCGATCACTGGCTTCTAGACTATATGGTGGGATGACAAACATTAAACTTTCTATTCCCCTCCTTTTTCCCTCAACATAAAATTGTACAACGAATGTTTTTCTGTGGGACTAAAAACGAATCGGTAGAGGACTGCTGCAAGACATTGGCCAATGGGCGGGCCGACTTCGTACACCCAATGGTCCTTGAAGTTCATGTCGAAAATAGCCGATGGAAAACTTCTAGCTGAATTCAGACCCGCCCCTGTGTATGGCTCTGCTGCGAAAATGATGCCCGTGATGCCTGAAATGCGATAGTATTGGTCGGTATGATTTCTAAAACTGATTATTATCTGAAAAGCAAAAAAATTATAACAGAATACTTTAAAAAAAGCTTTTATTCAAATGCGCGGAAAAGAAGAAAATAAAAATTTTCCTATAAATATTTTCTGAGCAAGGAGCATATCCTAAGCTACAACTTTTATATACACTATCTTCTGCAATAGTGGAGTTTAAAAAAAACGCCACCCGAGCAGACACATTGGGCTACCGTGCCATTGCTCACTTACTGCCCTCACACTGAGTTTCTAAATCGTTTAATGAAAATGAAAAATTTCAGATCTTGAGGTTTACCTATAAAGTCGAAAACCTTTTTTTGACTTTCTATTATGATAAAACCTTGTGTTTTTAATAATTTGAGGGTGCTAATTAAAAATCTGGTCTCAGTTTTGAGCTTCTGTATCGTTTGACTAAAATCAAAAATTTCAAATCTTTCAGATCTTGAGGTTTACCTATAAAATCGAAAACCTTTGTTTGACTTTCTATTGAAATAAAACCTTATGTTTTGAATAATTTGATGGTCCTGATTAAAAATCTTCTCTCAGTTTTGAGCTTCTGTATCGTTTGACGAAAATCAAAAATTTCAGATCTTGAGGTTTACCAAAAATTGAAAACCTTTATTTGACTTTCTATTAACGTGAAACCTCGTGATTTGGATGACTTGAAGATGCTGATTACAAATGTGGTCTCATTTTTGAGCTTGTGTGTCGTTTGACGAAAATCAAAAATTTCAGATCCTTCAGATCCTAAAGTTTACCTATAAACCTGAAAACCTTTATTTGACTTTCTATTAAGATAAAACCCCGTGTTTTGGATGAAACAAATAAAAATAATGTATAAAATTGATTATTATTTTATTATTTTTGTTACCATTAAACGTCAATTTGAGCTGATTACAAAGTGTAATATAAACCGAAGCAAAGATAGTAAGAAAAAAATCATGTGAATAGATCTTAAAAATTGAGGCTAATTAGCAGCGAAATGAAGCAAAATAACGTGGTATAACAACAAAGTTAACATAAAATACATAAACTTAACTCACGCGCGTGAATGGATACATAAGTGCATCTAAAACGCTGGACGGCATTGAATATCTAAGGGCAACACTGACAGTAGGTATTCTATACGTATGTTAATTAGGTTTATGTATTTTTTATTTGTTATCCTTGTTGTTATACCATCTTATTTTGCTTTATTTTGCCGCTGATTGGTCTCAATTTTTAAGATCTATTCACCTTGATTTTTTCTACCATCTTCGCTTGTGGAGTTGATATAACACTTTGTCATCAGCTCAAATTGACGTTTAATAATAACAAATATAATAGTCAATTGACTGTATACTGTAATTTTTTTTTGTTATTTGTTTCTCTAAAAAGTCCTATTATTATGAAAATTGAATACAGCCACCTGTACGTTTTTTACATCTCTATCTTCAAGCATATGTAGTTTTTATTGATGGGGTAATAAAGCGAGGTCGAATAGTGTAATTGTAATCATAAATCATTGACCCCCCTAAAAATTAATTCTTAGTACCACGAACAATAATTATTGCTGTGGTTGCGTCCCATCGTCAAACAGCACAAACATGATAGCTTACGATGTCTGCGCTAGATAACAAAATAAAAATAATTTCGCTGAAATAATAAACACATTCGGATTGAAAAAACAACAAGGCAGTTCCTCTAGCCACTATTTCATAAAGTGTTGCTGAAATTTTTACATTGCTTTAGTATAGTTTAGTTGTAGCTTAAATTTGGCCTCTGTAATTGTGTATAACGGATACTCTGAAACGTTTGCATCTTCTTCATCTTGTTACGATGTCATGCAGATCCCTGCGTAGGCATCCGTTATTTCTCCCATCAAATGGCCCTATTTATTGCAGCCTTCCATAACTCTCTTTTTTATGTCCAAGGACCGATGTTTCTCAGCCCGGATAGCTTTTTTCTTCCAATTCCTCTTCTCCCTCCTTCGATCTTTCCTTGAAGAATGAAACGCAGGAGGTTATAACGTTCCCCACGCATTATATGTCCTAGGTAAGCTATTTTCACCTTCTTTATAACTTCAAAAAATTCTCGTTCTGTTAAACGGGCTCTCTGGAGAACGTTCTCATTTCTCACATGATCGACTCAGGACACTCTTCAGCATCCATGCTTCCACGCCGTACAGTAGGATAGACCAGACGTAACATTTCATCATTGTGTATCTGAGACTGAAGTTATGGTTGGTGAGAAATTCGAAGTTTCAGGAAATTTGTCCTGGCTTGTTCAATTCTGCATCTGATCCCCTGATCTGGGTCCCTTCTTCCATTTATCATATGTATATCCCAGGTATTTAAATTTAATGACCCGTTCTATGTCTTCTCCATGAAAGTATATTCAAGTGTTTGAGATTTGGTTTCTGCTAACAACCATGAACTTGGTTTTGCTGCTGTTTATTTTAGAACCAGCCTTTGTCTCCTCATTTACGGGACTTAGTAGAGTTTGGAGGTCACTCACAGTATCTGCTAGTATGACGGTGTCATCTGCATATCGGATGTTGTTGATTAGAAATATTTTAATGCCAATAGGCTAATCCGAGGTTTTCTCAGCAAATGCTCCCTCCACATATAGATTGAATAACATTGGCGACAAAATATACCCTTATCTAACTCCCTTTTTTATTTCAACATCATCTGTTAATACTGCATTGTGGACTCGAATACTTTTTGGTTCCATATAGGTTAAAACGTTTGCAGTGTTTTCAGTAATTTATATAAAAAAAACCGAATGTCCATAGTGTAACTTTTTTCAAGAAAACCCGCTTTGTTAGAAGCAAACCAACCTTTCTTCGATCTATTCTTTATAATTTTATAACTTGTACCTTGAATAGACTGAACATTTCACTTTTAGGGCCGGATGTACAAATTCCGGCTTAACTCAATCTTTATTAATCCTAAGCTTAGCTAAGCTTAGGCTTTAAGTTGGCACCCGTTGTACAAATGCCTGTTATACAATTTTATTAAATTCACTACAATTGGCACTAATGAACCAGTCCGCACTGTCATAGTTATTTAAAAAATAACCTTTTCTGGTTTGTCACTTGTGATGGTTTGTGTGAAATTCGGGCAACTGCCGATTCTGTCTCTGTTTTTTTTATTTATTTTTTTGTTGAACTAGACATAAATATTTCCAAAAATATAACGAATAAAGTGACAATCAATTTGAAGGTTACTGCTTGACACATCATGTCATTTGTATTTAATCCATAGTTAAGCTTCGGTTAAGCACACTGAGTTAAGCACTCGACTCGTCGGTTTACGCTAAGCTCGTATTAAGCTTCGAGTAGGGTGCTAAGCTAGCATCGTATAAGGCTGTGTTTTCACCAGAGATGTGCTAGGAAGATGAGCTGTGCGGAGATGTGTGGCAGAGCCGTGAAACGGTGTGCAGATGAACGTTGCGAGGACGTTTTCAGATTGGCAAGGAGCGGGGTGCATCTGGCCGTTGTTGGCGTCTCAGTCAATGTTGTCAGATCTACACTTTTACGGTATATCTGCCGTTTCAGTCCTCTGGCCACCGTTCTACCTCAAACACACCTAGATCTGCCATAATAATATCCAAAACATGCTGAACAACTAGATTTCGGGTACCTATAGAATTTCTCGATCCTGAAATCTAGAATCTATGCATTCGACAACCATACGATACATGCAATTTGGCAAACAATGACAATGACCTGTCTTGTGTTTCAAGGAACTTGCGAGATGCGACTGAGGAATGCTTTTTTGTTCTAACTCCTCAGTATTATCATACAAGTATGCAAATTTTTTGTTTGGATACATGTATATGTTTTCTATTATTTTCTAAGAAATTGAATAGCTGAGATAGATATAGGACATACAAATATACGTTTAGTTTTTAATATAAGGGGTGCCACTATGTGTGGAATATAACAATATATTCTATGGTGTCCCACATAAGAATGTACACTACAGGGATCTCATAAACCAGAAGATTTACAAAGATGATTAAATTAGAGGAACGTTGCGCCTCCAAATAGAACACACACAAAACAAAACAGTTTGTTAACTTCTTCACAGTCACTTATCCAATTGTTTTCATCATAAATAGTTTTATTAAATTTACGCCAACGCGATTTCTGTTCACTACCAATAAGTTTTTCAATTTTTTAATCAGGTGTTGGACGTCCTCACTCCATAATCTGCAGTTTTTCTACCAACGGAGATTACTAAATGAGTTTATTAATGCGTCAATTTTACTCATTTTCGCTCCAATGATGTATTTTAATTAAACACAAAAGAGATACCGATCCGAAAACAGCGCACTACTCACTCAAACTAACAAGATCTAAATTTCAAACCTTTAACGAGAAAAGCCGACATCGGCATCAAACATAAACAAATCAAAACTGCTAAAAAAAACAAGAATAGTGAACCATGAATGGAAATATGGGTAATGTGCCTGGCACGATCTACTTCGGATTTTCGTATTTAAAATCTATCCAAACGTCCAGCATAGCGTTCTCTCTGTCACTCGTAAGCGTTTGTGATAAGATTTCTCTCACCCTGTTTGTGCATTATAACAAACGGCACGGTAGGCTGTTGTCATATCTCGCCGTCGCGCCGCATCGTCAGCTCTCATCGTGTGGGTTGCCACGATGTCACGTGTTGTGGTGCAAGCATTTATGCACTGAGGCGCTATTGCCATTTCATTTATATGTGTTTTGTAGCAGAAAAAGTCGTTGGAAACCTAACATAGAATAAGACAAGTTTAAGAGATAGATAAATATGTTTTTGTCGAAAATTAAGGTAGTGCCATGGCACTGTGGCAGCTACCTTACCAGCCGCCACTGATTGTCAACTGCAGACACAATACTTAGTACCGGCGCACACTTGCGGTTGTTTACCGTCCCGGAGTCGTTGCGGCGCCGTTGCGGCACCGCGAGCTTGGCTGTACACTACATGTGATCTTGTAATGCACCGCATGAATCAGTGTTGCTTGAGTCGTCAAAATGGAAATACATAAAAGGCGTGCGATTTTGCTTACTTAGTGTACAAACATTTTATTTTGAAAAGTAACCGAAAATATTGGGTACATCCGTTTACCGAGTTAAGGGTTACTAGAAGGCAGATTTGTTACATCCCTTTTTGGCTTTGAGTGAACATTCAAATACATTTTTTAAATGCTTTCGAATGAGCATTACCTCATTTTATGAACTTTCAGAGAAAATTTTGGATTAAAATACGATCCCAGGATACCAGAATGAGAGTAACTATAACTCCACTTATCTATAACTCCACTGTTGGAATTATAGATACTCTAACTCCACTAAAAAAATGTTAGCCATCTCGATTAGGAATGTTAAGTTATAGTATATTCACAGAATGGAAACAATCAGAATTATACTATCTTAAAAAGTAGAGATAGTAGTAGTAGTTGGGGAGGCGAAGCCAGGGCCAGGCAAGTAGGCCGCCTTTGGTCCTTTTTGCCAACCCCACTGAAAAACACTAAAATTCTACACCCTAGAAAGCTCCTTGTCGAACCTACCAGACCTCTGACGAAGGTCAGTATGTCCGACCATTTCGCTGATTATAGTGGCTCCTCCCCAAACTCCGTAGTGCCGAATATCTGAACCCTAAGGTTACGATAAACTGCACATCTGCCCAGGAAGTGGAACGCTATCTTGTCCTCCTGGAGCAAATGGGGTCCCCTACCACTCTTATAAGTGACAAATGTCTATTCAGCCGGCAATGGCCAGGCCACCCCCACCAGAAGGTTGAGCGTCTCTCTCTGCCTTTATCAAAAATGAAGTCAAGTTGATTGACTCAGTACTTCCCACACATTACGCTGATACCAGTTTATTATTTTCCCATAGCATGAAGCTTTAGTCTAAGATCCCTTGCAACCAAATAATTGCCAACCCCCCCCCCCCCCTAAAACTCTCTTTCTTTCAGACGTCAATGGACAGCCTATTATCGATACTACAAACTTCTCAGTTTTACAAACTTCTCCACCCCACCCAAAAAACTGGTAGGAAGTTATCAGGAACCCCTAAAACATCTAAAAACCGAATTGAGTTGCTTTCATACTGTCGCGTTCTTTGATTATTGCTACGTTGCCACTGACAAGATTTTTAACAAACATACGCGTTTTCCATTCTCACCACGGTAACAATATACTGTGTCAAAATTCATTAGAATCAATTTAATAGTGTCCACGTTACAAAATACAAAACGATTTAGACCAATAAATTCTCGTATAGTATACAGAAAATTCTAAGTCCCTCAGTTTCTGTAATAGGCTAGGCAATGTTCGGATGCACCTAAAAAGGTGATTTGTGTCGCTAGATCTTCCTTCACAGTGGACAGCCTATTATGAGTACAAGATTTTTTTTAATTCTTCAACCCCCAACCCCCCAACCACCCCAATTTCACCCCCACCCAAAAAAAACGCAGAAAATGATCAGGAACCTCTAAAACGCTTAAAAACGAAGTTTGAGCTGTTTTTATATTTTTAGTTTTTTTTATTATTTCTGCGCCGCCACTGGCACGATTTATCAAAACCATACGCGTTTTCCATCTTCGCCATGGTAGTAATGCCGTTTCAAAATTTCATTAAAATCAATTCAACTGTTTCCTCGTTACAACGATCTGACGCAATACTCTCGTATGTTTACATCAAAAAAAAATTCTAAGTCCTTTGCTTTCTGTAATAGGCAAAGGCAATGTTCGGATAGACCTAAAAAAGTTATTTATGTCGCCAGGTCTTCCTTCACAGGTCAGTGGACAGTCTATTATGAAAGCAACAAATTTTTCAATTTTACAACCCCCCCACCCCCTAACCACCCCATATTCACCCCCACCCAAAAAAAAAGTAGAAAATGATCAGGGACCCCTAAAATGCCTAAAAACGAAGTTTCAGCAATATTTAATTTTTTTTGTTTTTTTAATTACTCCGCCGCCCATGCACTGATTTTCAAAATTATAGGAACATTACCTACTACGACCCCACAGCATACCGCTGCCCAAATTTCATCACAATCCATGCAGCGGTTACTGAGATTACGAGGGTAGAAAAACGCGACAGACAGACAGACAGACAGACAGACCGACAGACCGACAGACCGACAGACCGACAGACAGACAGACAGACAGACAGACAGACCGACAGACAGACAGACAGACAGACAGACAGACAGACAGACAGACAGACAGACAGACAGACGGACAGACAGACAGACAGACAGACAGACAGACAGACAGATCGACAGACAGACAGACCGACAGACAGACCGACGGAAATGAGTGACGTGGATTTTCGTTATGTACACATCATAAAACGCCCAAAAAACGTATTATCTCAAAATCTAAAATTTTCGCGATCACAATACTCAAGTAAAAATAAAAAGTAGAGATAAGCCAATACTCTATCTTTATAAAAAATCAAACCGATTTCGGACTCGATTTCCATAATGAAAACATACTCTTCGTTAGCTTTTTGATCCATGCACTCCTAATTTTCACACGATCATGGTATATTTCGGAGGCAATATTCCATATTTCTGGATAAGTTTTTATGCCGTCTATAAACAGTTCTACATCCAGGTTCTCTTCACAAGCTATTGTGAACGGTAATTTGCCGCGAGTCTGCATCAAGCCATTAACAAAACAGTACTGTAGACCCGGAGATGAGGTTGCGGTGCCGCTGGGGTTCCAAAGAAATCGACGACTTGAAACAACCGTACCGCGATCGTACGACACTACAGTGGCGCCTGACACAAAAGTGCATCTTTCAATCTATCGCTTATGCCGGCTACAGACAATCACTTTTAACTGGCAGTTTTTACTGAACACTATAAACTGTCAGTAAAAACTGACCTTCGTTCTGTCTACACACGTTCAGTTTTCACTGACGGTGAATCAGTTATCATGTCCTCAGATGATTCAGATGTCCTAGCTATATGTGCTATTTTGTTAATCTCAAATAATGAAAAGAGGAAAAATAAACGTAAAGGACGGTGCATGGAATGGTTAAAGGATAAAGGACTACTGATTCACATGCTAACTTATTAACAGAATTTAAAATATTTCCAAAGGATGAAAGGAGTATATCAGAATGAGAGAAGAAAATTACCTACATCTGCTATCTCTCGTAACCCCCATTAATAATAACAAAATACGAGTAGAAGATCGCAGTTGACAGATCGTTGTCTTATAACTGATATAAATCACATACACACGTACAGTTTTAAGTGAACAGTTCCGTCACTTCAGTTAAAATTATCGTTTCCACAATATAACATCAGTTTTAACTGAGGGGCCCACAGTCCAGCGAGCGATTCAGCGGACGACAGCTTACGGCGTTGCCGAAATATTTATACCGTTGTTCTTCAATAACTATATATTTTAATTGAAAATATTGTAGTACATGTTATGAAAATACGTGATGTAGAGTTTTGTATCATATTTCAGTAACATTATAGGAAAATGAGAGCATTATTTTCCAGTTTGTATCTGCTTTGTGGACTATTCTAAGGCGTTTGATAACGTAAAGTGGCCTAAACTATGAGAAATCCTCATCTCTCTCTCCTCCTCCTCTCCTCTCCTGACGAAGCATGCTCAGTGTTTTATTCAGTTCTGGAGCCAATCATCGACATGTGTGTTCCTAGGTACAAAACTCCTCGAAATAAGCGCACTTTTCCGCCCTGGTTCAACGGCAATATTATAAAAAATATCAGAAAGAAGGAACAAGCTCTGAAAGCGTACAACAGATGCGGTCGCCAAGAGTATCTTGACGAGTTCAAAAGTCTGAGGGCACAAATCAAGGGCGATATACAAAATGCCTTTCGTAATTTCACTCGCTCTATAGAGAATAATCTTAGTCACAATCCAAAGCGTTTCTGGTCATACGTTAATTTGAAAACGGGTCGTTCCAGGATACCAGGTACTATGACATACGCAGGTAATGAAATTAGTACATCAAAGAATATTCTTGACAGCTTTGCTGACTTTTTTGAAAAAACATTCCATTCTGCAAAAGTATCGTACGATGTGTCGGATTTTAGCAGCTCATCTTCAAGTCCTCTAAATCTAAAGATAACATCTTTTTCTGAGCAAGATGTCTATGAAGGTCTGAAATCATTCAAGCCAAAGGTTACTGCTGGTCCTGACGGTATCCCGGCATATATTTTGAAAGATTGTGCACTATCATTTACAAAACCCCTAACTGTAATTTTTAATATGTGTCTTCGTTTTTCTTCATTTCCCACAGTTTGGAAAAAATCTAGAATCTGTCCTGTGTTCAAAAATCAGGGAGATAAGTCTGACATTTCAAATTATCGACAAATTACAATCATGAGCAACTTCTCTAAACTCTTTGAAATATTACTTTATGCACAAATATCTCCTCAGATTCAACGGAACTTGTCCAGCAGTCAACACGGATTCATGAGCGGTCGATCTACCTCTACTAATCTAATATGTGCAACGCAATTTATTGCTGAATCTATAGATAATAAATCGCAAACAGATATTATTTACACAGATTTTTCTAAAGCGTTCGATAGGTTGGATCATTCGGTACTTATGAGGAAATTAAGCGCAGGTGGCTTCTCACAGGATCTGCTGGAGCTTTTTGCATCATATCTTTCTGATAGAACACTATACGTATCATACGGGGGCGTAGACTCAAACGAATTTAAGGCTCTCTCTGGGGTACCGCAGGGATCAGTATTGGGACACTTACTGTTTTTAATATTTGTTGATGACATAACAAAGAATTTTAATGTTACACCCTTGCTTTACGCCGATGACCTGAAGCTCCTCCACAAAATCGAACAAGAAAGCGACTGCTTGGCATTACAAAATGACATAAATGCACTGTACTTGTGGTGTGCAGAAAACAAGCTCTCACTGAATACAAAAAAATGCAACGTGGTAACATATACAAATAAACAAACGCATATTAATTATAACTACAACATAGATGGACATAATCTCGATAGACAGCTTGAAATCAAAGACTTGGGTGTAACTTTCAACCAAAAACTGCTATTTAATGCACATATAGATAATATCACCGCTTCAGCCAATAAGATGTTAGGTTTTATCATTAGGAATAGCAGAGAATTTACTAATTCTCAGGCTATAAAAATACTTTATTTTTCACTGGTTCGATCTAAGTTAGAATATGCCTCACTTGTATGGAGCCCCCATCATGATAAGTACATAAACCAACTAGAATCTGTACAAAGACGTTTTCTTAAATATTTGAACTTCAGGGTTAATGGTAACTATCCCCTAATTGGTTTTCCCCAGCAAACTTTATTGGACACCTTCTCTGTTGCCAGCTTGCATCAAAGGCGGATTAAATACGGTATCGGTTTTGTCCAAAAACTGATAGCAAATAAAATCGATTGCCCGCAAATTTTGCACAAACTAAACTTCCATGTACCCAGAGTAAATTCCCGCCAACATAGCACATTCTATCTAGATGCTCCACGCACTGACTGTCTGAAGTACTCTCCTTTGTACACTATCTGCAATAACTGTAACTCTGATGATGTCGATGTATTCATGTACAGATAGGAGATTTTATCACAACTTCGTCTGGTATTAATTTGTTTTTAGTGTAAGATCTACTGTTTTTGAACATGATTTGATCAATTTTATATGTTAATATATAGTACGTATATGAATGTATCATATATGTTATATATTAGTGAGTAGAAAACATACGTGTAATGTCTCAGCCAGTAAGTGGTATGTATACTGTTGGCTGATGTATAAATAAATAAATAAAAAAATAAATCTCTGTGGGAGTTCCTTATCACCTAATGTTTCTCATACAGCAACTCTACGAGTGTAATTCGGCTCGTGTAAGAATTGATGGTAACCTGTCTAGTCAAACTGCAACCAGAAAGGGAGTTCGTCAGGGATGTGTATTATCTCCGATGTTGTTTAACATTTACTTTGAATTTGTGATGAGGCAGGTATTAGACAACTGGAATGGCGGTGTAAGTATTGGCGGAAGCAAAATATCCAACTTAAGATTTGCTGACGATACAACCCTTATTGCAGCTTCTCAGGTAGAACTAGTAGCTCTATTAAACATCTTAGAACAACATAGTGCAGTGTATGGTCTTGGTATTAACTACAATAAGACCAAGGTTATGATCGTAGATAGAGAGCATCATACTCATCGAGAAATGTCAATAGGCCTTTGTGAGTTTTGTATACCTCGGTTCTTTGATCGACAATTTGGGTAGCTGTGAAAATGGGATTCGACGGCGCATTCAACAGGCACGTGTGGCCATGACAAAGCTTACTATATAGCGTGAACATAACATCATTAAAGCTACAAAAATTTCGCTGGTTCAGTCTCTTGTGTTCTCCATATTTTTGTATGCCTCCGAAATTTGGACTGTTAAAAAGGCAGATCGAGCTCGCATAGATGGTTTTGAAATGTGGACATGGAGGAGAATGCTGAGAGTTCCTTATATACCGCCCATCGAACTAACGTTTCCATACTGGATGAGCTCGGTAATCCAAAGAGACTATTCTCCATTGTGTCGACGAGAATGCTTACATTCTTCGGACATATACACAGAAGCGATAATATGGAGAAACTTGTAGTTCAGGGTCATGCCCCGAGTGGGCGGCGCCGTGGCCGTCCCCCTACACGCTGGGTGGATACGACGAAACAGTTGCTGGATATGAGTATCAAGAGCGCCACTAAACTGACAGTAAATCGCGAACGATGGCGAGCTACAGTGCTCAAAACTATTGATAATATTCGTGTCTGCAATACTTTAGCTCCGACTTAATGCATTCTACGAGTTCACAACATGTCTGTTAAGACATTGTGACTATGATGATGATAGGAAAATACTGAAAATATCAGATCGCGAACTATATTTCAAGCGGAACATCTGACAACCGCCCGCATTCTTTTGCCTCGCATTCTTTCTCTTGCCAAACTATACTTTAGCCCGCAATTCCGGTGCCGTTGCGGCGCCGGATGGTAAACAGCCGTAAGTGTGCACCAGCACCTATTTTAAATATAGGCAGGTTCACTCCTCCCAAACCTTCCTGCGGATACGCATATTCATTTAAGCCCCAGGATTGAGGTGTTGAATAAAATTTTTTTTGTCATAAATGGAAAGATCATACATGAATTTTATAACAAAACAGTACGTATTTTCGCGATTGGCTGAGAATCTAGAATCTAGTATCGGAGTAGGACGTCGTTGGTCAAAGGAGCATCCTTACCGCCATGGTGACGTCACACGGGTTCGGGAGCCGTCGGCGTCGGCGTGTTTTCGGTACTCGATTCAAAAAACCATTTTTATTTTGATATAACTTTTGAATTATTGCGAAAAAAAAAGAAGACAAAAACAGTTTTGTTATAAAACTTATATATGATCTTTCCATCTATCACAAAAAAGTACTTTTTTCCTTAATTCAAAACCTCAGTTATAAAAATGCGCAATATGTAAGTTCATTCGAATATATATATACTTACCAAGAGCAATTCTGATCGGAATGGAATCCGTTCTGGAAGCATTCCTTGGATCGACAGCTCCAAATACAATTATCATCAATGTGAACGAACAGGCGATTTCTGTTCCAAATGCTTGAAAGACATTCAGAGGTTCTTTTATCTTCAAATGACACAATCCTTCCATATTTATTGTTGTGAGCTGTAAAAGTAGGCATGCTTAGAACACATATTCAAATGAACAATGCAAAGTCATGCTATTTTGGTGTAAGTGCATCGCAGTGAAATTCATTCATTCATTCATTCATTTATTTGCAACAAACTTACAAACATTGCCACCCCTAGAAGGCCAAGCCTTGTGGTGGGGTATAGGCGTACATGAGGTAATTATAATATTTCAAATACATTTTTACAGTTTCATCTTCTAAACCCAGTGATAATTCTAATCAGCACTAACATGTCATCATATCCATAACCGCTTACAGTTTCTTCTTTGACTTATGTTTGTTGTATCTTCATATGCTTATTGGACATTCTGCACTGCGCTTCACTTGAGTTAACCAAAGAGGGAACCCTATTATAATACAAGTGCTTTCAGAAACTAAAAATTTAGGAAGCTTGTTCACACAACAATCTTCAAATTTGACATAAATGAATGAAAAAATTGTTTTATATTTTAATTTTGAAAGTTTTATGCAACTTATCAATGGACGATGTACTTGTTTCCAGTTTGATTGTTTAACAGATTTGCAAAAAAATGCTCAAATCTTTTAAATGTTAATTGTGAATTTTATATGATTTTTTCAAATTTGTTTGTAAGATAGAATTCCTAAAGCTAATACTCAAAGTTTTCCAATTTACATTTTTACCTATATATGTTCATATGATGTTCCTAGCCCTGAAGAAGGCGTAAAGTAAATGCCGAAACGTCGGCTTTTTGAGTAAAAAAACCTCTGCATTTTTTTATCCCAAAATCCTAACAAACTTTTCTATGAAACACTGTAAATATTTCCTCAATCTGGGCAAGGTGAGAACGATATGTAACAAACTTAATTCCATCAATTTAAGTTCGTTGAATAACCGCCAAATCATGCATTTTCTTGAGCCATTTAAATAAACTATATTCGCCGTGGATTGGACGCGGTGGAGCAATCGCTTAACCACCGCGTCCACCAGACTTGACCCTACTTGATTTCTTCTTGTAGTGTACAATGAAACACGCGAATACACGCGAGCAGCCTATTAGCAAAATTATTCAAGTCGGAAATGAACTGCAAAGCGATGATCAGTCGCTCTACGCAACATGTGTCAGTACAACAGCATATCTGTAACACCAAGGAGGACATTTTTCGAACAATGGGTGTAACATTTGTCTCTTTTCTTCCCACACCGATAGGTGAGGGGAGTATTGTGATCGCGAAAATTTTCGATTTTGAGATACCACGCTTTTTGAGCGTTTTATAATGTCTACATAACGAAAATCCATGTCACTCATATCCGTCGGTCTGTCTGTCGGTCTGTCGGTCTGTCGGTCTGTCGGTCTGTCGGTCTGTCGGTCTGTCGGTCTGTCGGTCTGTCGGTCTGTCGGTCTGTCGGTCTGTCGGTCTGTCGGTCTGTCGGTCTGTCGGTCTGTCGGTCTGTCGGTCTGTCGGTCTGTCGGTCTGTCGGTCTGTCGGTCTGTCGGTCTGTCGGTCTGTCGGTCTGTCGGTCTGTCGGTCTGTCGGTCTGTCGGTCTGTCGGTCTGTCGGTCTGTCGGTCTGTCGGTCTGTCGGTCTGTCCGTCTGTCGGTCTGTCGGTCTGTCGGTCTGTCGGTCTGTCGGTCTGTCGGTCTGTCGGTCTGTCGGTCTGTCGGTCTGTCGGTCTGTCGGTCTGTCGGTCTGTCCGTCTGTCCGTCTGTCGGTCTGTCGGTCTGTCGGTCTGTCGGTCTGGCGGTCTGTCGGTCTGTCGGTCTGTCGGTCTGTCGGTCAGTCGGTCAGTCGGTCAGTCGGTCTGTCGGTCTGTCGGTGTCTGTCTGTCTGTCTGTCGGTCTGTGCGCGTTTTTCTAGCCTCGTAATCTCAGTAACCGCTGCATGGATTGTGATGAAATTTGGGCAGCGATATGCTGGGGGGTCGTAGTAGGTAATGTTCTTATAATTTTGAAAATCGGTACAGGGGCGGCGAAGTAATTAGCAAAAAACAAAAAAATTAAGTATTCCTCAAACTTCGTTTTTAAGTGTTTTAGGGGTTCCTGATCATTTTCTACTTTTTTTTGGGTGGGGGTGAAATTGGGGTGGTTGGGGGGGTGGGAGGTTGTAAATCTCAAAAATGTGTTGTACTCATAATAGGCTACCCATTGACCTGTAAAAGAAAGACCTAGCGGCATAATACCCTTTTTTAGGCCCATCCGAACATTGTCTTGCCGACTCCAGAAACCAAGGACTTAGAATTTGTTCTGGTGTAAACATACGAGTATTGCTTTAGATAGTTCTATATCGTGTAACGAAGAAACTGTTGATTTGATTTTAATGAGATTTTGACACACTATTACTACCATGGCGAGGATGGAAAATGCGTATGGTTTTTATAAATCGTGCCAATGGCGGCGCAGAAATAATAAAAAAACTAAAAATATAAAAACAGCTCATACTTCGTTTTTAAGTGTTTTAGAGGTTCCTGATCATTTTCTGAGTTTTTTTGGGTGAGGGTGAAATTGGGGTGGTTGGGGGGTAGGGGGTTGTAAAATTGAAAAATTTGTTGCTTTCACTGTCCACTGACCTGTGAAGGAAGACCTAGCGACATAAATAACTTTTTTAGGTCCATCTGAACATTGCCTCGCCTATTACAGAAACCAAAGGACTTGGAATTTTTTCTGGTGTAAACATACGAGTATTGCTTTAGATCGTTCTATATCGTGTAACGAAGAAACTGTTGAATTGATTTTAATGAAATTTCGACACAGTATTACTACCGTGGCGAGGATGGAAAATGCGTATGGTTTTTATAGTTTGTGCCAGTGGCGGCGCAGAAATAATAAAAAAACAAAAAATATAAAAACAGTTCAAACTTCGTTATTAAGTGTTTTAGAGGTTCCTGATCAGTTTTTTTTTGGTGGGGGTGAAATTGGGGTGGTTGGGGGGTGGGGGGTTGAAAAACTGTAAACTTTGCTGTATTGATAATAGGCTGTCCACTGACCTGTGAAGGAAGACCTAGTGACATAAGTCACCTTTTTAGGCCCATACGAACATTTATCGAAACTAAGGGAATTTTCTGTATATATACGAGTATTTAGCTTTAGATCATTTTGTATTTTGTAACGTGGAAACTAACTAAAAATATGAAAACAGCTCAAACTTCGTTTTTAGATATTTCTGATAATTTTCTACCTTTTCTTGGGTGGGGGTGAAATTGGAGTGGTTGCGGGGTGGGGGGTTGTAAAACTGAAAAGTTCGTAGTATTGATGATAGGCTGTCCAGTGACCTGTGAATGAAAGACCTAACGGCATAAGACAATTTTGGGGGGAGTGAGGATGGCGATGATTTGGTTGCAAGGGGATCTCAGATTCTAGTTTCATGGTATAGGAAAATAATAAACTGGTATCACTGTGATGTGTGGGAAGTACTGAGTCAATCAACTTGACTCCATTTTTTTTCCCAAAATAAATGTGACCACTAAGTATTCTGTTTAATTGCCTTCTCAACTGTCGGATTAGTCAATAAAGGGTCATATTCAAACCATCATAGCTTCTAAACTACTTTACTTAGGGCTAAGGTGTATGGCTATATTTTTTTAGGAAACATTATCTACTATAGCTTAGAAATAAAAGAAATGTAGGTTAGCAGCTTAGATTTTTTGACAAAACTAAAATTGTAAAAAAGCGCAAAAAATGACATAATTTTTTTGTTTTAACAATTTTTTTGCCCTGATATCAAATAGAAATTTGGAAAATGTTTACCATTGTATTATGGTCTACATATTTCGCTATCGATTGAGACTTACTTTGTGTTTGTAGGACCTCTACCCACATAACACTATATGGATATGTACATCCACAGAATGTACATTAGATATTCCAGTTTGAACATGTATATTTTTAATATTCGTAGGACGTTAAATGAACATATGAAAAGTGATATACACCAGCGTAATATACCATGTATATTCACGTAGGTATATCCATGTGTGCATATACATAAGATGTTGGTCTATGTATCATATATACATCTAGTAGTTTACGCCTGCGCGAGGGACAACTAGTGTCGCCATTGCTGATTTCTAGCCATTTCGTCGTTCGCGTCCTTCGTCGTAGTTAGCGTGCGTGTGCTGGTGCTGGTTGTGCCTGACTACCTGATCGAGTGAAATATTGTGCAATGTTACTTATCTTCTGGCTACTCATAACATTTGCATCCAGCGTTTGACGGTAAGTGGTAAGCGGGGCAAACCACTTACAAAATTGTATAACCTTGATTTCTCTGTGATTTCACGCATGCCATTCAACAAGAAAGAGTTGACTATCACAGTAATCGACTTTGCCAGGTATTATTGTTGTAACTAGAAATTGAATTAATAACAATACATGATGAGAGTCTAGTTTGTTTATCTTTCTGCTTCTACATTGAACATTCATACACTATGCATGTGCATTAAAAGTACATGAATATACATTTATTGGATATACCATGTATGTGTAAATTCGCGACAAACGTACATGAAATGTAATTTTTTATGTCTATTTTACATCCATTAGACGTTCATGCTCCATTTGTGGATAGTCATATCCACTGTATATACTTTGGCATGTAAGTATATGTTATGAATACACATGTTCATACCTGGTCTATGTTACATGTACATTAGACGTACATAATGATGTACATTCTATGCATATGCAATAGGTGTGACAGTTGGTGACAAACGTATATGAAATGTATATTTTTTTGATGTCTATTTGACATCGATTAGACATTCTTGCTCCATTTGTGGATATACATATCCATTGATTCGATATCCATTGTATGTACACTGTATATACTTTTGTTATGTGGGTACTTAGGAAGCAAAATTAGTGCGAAACTTGTGCATTAATTGAACAGAAAAAACACAATGACTTCGACTATATTTTTTTCTAACTTAAGTCGAATATTATGGGATTTTGGTATTGTGAAAAATAATCCTTTATGATCATACCTATACCAAAGAGTAGGTAACTAACAAGAGGAGACACCCGGCGGAATTCCTTTTATGTTTGCAATCCGCTCCCATTGACCTCGGACCTTTAAATTTGGGTGTGCAGTAGTTGCCAGATGTCTCGCAACCCCTGAATTAGTTGGAAAAAGCAATGTTGCCATTTCCGTTTTTCAGTAATACCCTTACTTTTAATATGGCTTAAACGGAATGTATCCTGAAGGGATTGAAAATAAATAAATAATTTAAGTAAATTCTGTTTCATTGCTTTATACACAACAGTTGTGATCTTTAAAGATCTGACCGTCAAAAAGTACCAAACTAGGAAAATTTGGAGTTAAAATACCAAATTTTTTTGGGTCATGAATATTTTAGTGACAAGGAATATGGGCCCTGAAACTTATCCTATGATTTGTCTCTTCCAATTTATTGCCAAAAACGCAATACGAAATCAAACGCAATGGCGGACGGCGGTTGGTCTTGGTTTCGCGTGGAACGTGGAATCGATGCGCCGTTGCCACTTCTTGTAGGTCTGTCGTAAAAATCTCTAGGTCCATTCCATTGTGTATTTTTGATTAGATACCAGTAATTTTTTGTATTAATATATCACCGAACGAAAACGGATCTTACCGAATATTAAAATAAAAACAATTGTAATGTGGTATGTTCCAATGGTGAAGCGAAATCTTTTTTTCTTTTTTTTTTTTAATTCTGTGTCATCGGCATCGACTGCTTTGATCATTAGCTTCAAATCTTTTTTCTGTCATAAAGTTATAATATTGACGTGGTATAATGACATAATAAAATATTAACCATCAGCAAACGCATCTTTGAATAGTATGAATGAAAGTAAATTTAGATTAGGTACCTACGTGTTTTGGTCAATAAAAAAAAGAGTTAAAATATATCTAAATTATCAATATTGCGACGAAGTGTTTCTACTTTCTATCAATATCCCAAATAATGACGTCGCAGGAAATGCGAATACAAATCTCAATGTGGCAACGCTTGACACCGAACTATCTCGGGTCAGCTCGGGCGAATTCGAGGCCCTTTAAATTTGGGTGTAGCTCTATCTCTGTCTAATTTTATTCGCTCTGTCTGACTGTCTCCTCTTGTTAGTTACCTACTCTTTGCCTATACATTGTGTATAAGCATGGTTTACTCTAGGTGGAAGGTTGGAAGGTGCGATGTGGCAACGCAGCACCGCTCACTTGCTTTGGGCCGATCATGGCCGACTCTACACTAGGCCCGGAGCCTTAGATGTGGCAACGTGGCTTAGCTGACAAATAGTGGCCCTATAGTTTCAGAATAATTATTACATTTTATATGTATTAGAGTTCATCTCGGTTAATAAATTAAGAAAAATACTTTTTAGAACTACTACTACTAATACCACTCACATCTGATGTCAGTTTCATCACAGTCAGACACTACAAAATAAAAATAAACGCAAAGTGTTTCCTGCCGCCACTTCCATTTCCACTTAAATGAACACTCAATTTACTTTGTAAGATCACTTGAGCTAGAAAAATTCACTATTAGGTCACTGTGAAGCCATTCTTGCTGGTCTTGATTTCCCTTTCACTATCAAATGCTTTCGTAGATATGCCCCAGGCCATGCCCAGATGAGTTCTATTAACTGTATTTTTCTGTGATATTTGGGACGTCCAGAAAACATTATAGGTACCACATTGTGCTTTAAAATAGGTCTTGTCCTTTGAAATGTTTGTCAATTATTGTCTTTATCCTTATAAATATAACCAGCCCTTCCGAGGAATACCTTTCACCCACTTCTGTTTATGTCCCTTATCGGACGCACAATTGCTAGTGCAACCTGGTACTACACACTTTGCAGGCATCTTTTTATCTTTATAGTTTCATTTGTGCAGGTAAATAAGTAGAAATCCATTCAAAATCACCTTGCAACGTTCTTTTTAATCTGGAATAAGGTTATGTTGGGCCATGGTTTGGTAGTCCTCTCCTGGGCTGCAACCTGGTACTACACGCTTTGCAGGCATCTTTTTATCTTTATAGTTTCGTTTGTGCAGGTAAATAAGTAGAAACCCATTCAAAATCACCTTGCAACGTTCTTTTTAATCTGGAATAAGGTTATGTTGGGCCATGGTTTGGTAGTCCTCTCCTGGGCTGCAACCTGGTACTACACGCTTTGCAGGCATCTTTTTATCTTTATAGTTTCGTTTGTGCAGGTAAATAAGTAGAAACCCATTCAAAATCACCTTGCAACGTTCTTTTTAATCTGGAATAAGGTGATGTTGGGCCATGGTTTGGTAGTCCTCTACGGGGCTGCAACCTGGTACTACACGCTTTGCAGGCATCTTTTTATCTTTATAGTTTCGTTTGTGCAGGTAAATAAGTAGAAACCCATTCAAAATCACCCTGCAACGTTCTTTTTAATCTGGAATAAGGTGATGTTGGGCCATGGTTTGGTAGTCCTCTACGGGGCTGCAACCTGGTACTACACGCTTTGCAGGCATCTTGTTATCTTTATAGTTTCGTTTGTGCAGGTAAATAATTAGAAAAAAACTAATAATTAACTTCCAACCATATTTTCTGCACCTGGAAGAATACACATGACATAACAACAAATGAAAACACGGCCTGATCTGCAACGTTGCCATATTTCAATGCTCCGGCCTAGTGAGTAGAGACGGCCATCTTTTCAGCAAGTAATAGTCATTGTATTTTCATTATTTATTATACGGAAATAAAGTATACAGGACATAATTTTCAATACAATATAAAATCAAGTTAACAGCAGAAATTAACGTGTAGTGAAATGAAAATATCTATTTTACTGTAAAGTAGTTATCTTTCTACGTTTTGAATTTGATGTATTCTTTGCAGAAACAAACTGATCATTTCTAAGTTTTGTATAATTTTTCAATAGGATGTTAGAAAATATAGAGAGTAAGCTATCCAATCTCAATCTCCACATCGGCAGAGCCATAATTAAAAATATCTTTATAAGCTGTCAAATCTGCTTTCGGGTGTGTAGATACTTCATCGAGAATTCAACCGCACTCAAAATCTGAGAAAAAAGACTAGTCAATTGAGAGAACACCATATTTCGCCGATTTTAAACCCAATATGCATTTTATTCTCATTTTTCTTTCTGCCTCCAAGACCTGGGTTACCGAAATATTATAATTGCCACCTGACAGCTGTCGATAGCAACTGAATTTCCTTTCCAGATTGTCAGTCTGCAATTTGCCAGTTAGTACGTAACTCACCTTCAGCGAGGAAAGACTATAAACTATAAATTCAATATGCACCATAGTACATCTGTATAAAGCAGCATGTGTGTCTTTGGTCAAAGAACTAATTCCCAAGTTTTCCCATTTATCTAACCATAGCAAAAAAATTTTTTTAGATACTCCAAGCGGAAGTCATCATTCTTATAAAAACTTGCTGCCATTTCATTTCTTTTCATGACACCTTTGAACTTAGATTTTATATTAACTATTGTCCACCAATCGGTTATAATTTTTAAGAAACATAAAAGTCCCTTTACTTGTTATAATACCAGATTCTTTTTCAAATTCTCCACCTAGAGTAAACCATGGTACAGGGTGGGCCAATAGTGCGTGGACGGAGGATTGTGGGCTTACTAAAAGATATTTCAATATATGTCACTTGATCATGGTAGGGACCCTTGAGGACTATAACGTAAAAATATTTTCACTTAAATTTTGACATTTATACAGGGTGATTATATCAAACTTACATTTTTTTGAATGGAACCCCCTATATATTATTGCATATTTGGATTCCCTGGTCAATTTTAATGTGACTTTATGTATCACACATGGAACTTTAAACGAACCGTTTAGGCGCAAATCACCATTTTTGGTATAAGTAGGTATCAGAAAAAAATTGAATATCGCAGCGATTATAAAATTTAGAAGGCCGTGACTTTGCGGTACGACTAAGCATGAAATGTGTCACTTGAGGACAAATGGCTAAATTTGAATTCTTCTCGTACTTGGAGAAATCAGTAGGTTAATTAAGGAAACTTCAATCACAGATAACTGGATTTTTTCACATGGGAATAACTATTTTGGTTTAAAGAATCAAATGTAAAATTTGATTACCTTTCTAACGATATAACATTCTTGATATCAATCTTTTTTGGTTTTCATTTTATTTCAAATTTTCAGTCAAATCGGCGTTTTTCAATTTTCCTGCGTGCAAGCAACCTAGCAGGCCATGAAAAATAAACAAAAGCTCGTTAGTATGGAAGAAACCAACTAACTTAGTAGAAAGATGCAAACTAGCTAGAGCAACGAGGCAAGATTATGAAAATTCCTTAGAACATATTAGCTCTAACCAGATACAACAGCGGCAAGATATCTAATGTCAATGAGTAGCTGGAGTATGACAGAAGTGTTTGTTTTTCACAGCCTACTAGCTATTGAGGTCTACTAGAGCTTGACAACTTTTCAAAACTATTAAAAATTTTGAAACAAAAGGAACACTACCAGCGATTTTTGCTTATAGTTTTACATGTTTAGAATGAAATTTCACATTTAATGGGATAAAAAAATTAATCATTTCCATTTAGTTAAGTCAAAAGTGAAGATATCTCTAACTGGAGTATTCTGAACATCTATTAAAATAATTGCTAGAATTTTTTAATTACGCTACGTTGTAATTGCGATTATTTAATGTAGTTTGCTTCAAACTAAATTTTGTTTTACAATTCAAACAGACTGCAATTTATAATTCATTTTCCGCGACTTTGTTAATAAGTAGAAGTACCTTCTGAAGAATTTGAAGGGTTCCAGTCAGAGGCATCATTACTTTTGACTTACGGAAGTGGCTACTTTTTTATAGCATGAAATGTGAAAATTTATTCAGAATACATAGGTATTCTACTGCCAGCAACAATCACTAGTAGTTTTCCTTTGATTAAATATTTTGTTACTGACTTTGGAAATTGGCTAACAGAATGCTAATAGCTAGTAGGCTGTGAAAAATGAGCGTTCTTGTTACCGCTGTTGTTTCTGGTTAGAGCTAATACGTTGTAAGGAATTTTCATATTCTTACCTCGTTGCTCCAGTTAGTTTGCATCTTTCTACTAGGTTAGTCAGTTTCTTCAATATTAACGAGCTTTTGTTTTTTTTCGTGGCCTGCTAGGTGGCTTGCACGCAGGAAAGTTGAAAAACACCGATTTGACTAAAAATTTGAAATAAAATGGAAACCAAAAAAGTTTGATATCGAGAATGCTATTTTGTTAGAAAGGTAATCAAATTTTACATTTGATTCTTTAAACCAAAATAGGCATTCCCATTTGAAAAAATTAAGTTATCTGTGATTGAAGTTTCCCTAATTTATCCTCTGATTTCTCCAAGTAAAAAAAGAATTCAAATTTAGCCATCTGACCTAAGGTGGCGCATTCCATGCTTAGTCGTACCGCAAAGTCAAGGCCTTCTAAGTTTTATAATGGCTGCGATATTCAATTTTTTTCTGGTACCTACTTATACCAAAAATGGTAATTTGCGCCTAAACGGTTCGATTAAAGTTCCATGTGTGATACATAAAGTCACATTAGAATTGACCAAGGAATCCTAATATGCAATAATATATAGGGGGTTCCATTCAAAAAAATGCAAGTTTGATATGAATCACCCTGTATAAACGTCAAAATTCAAGTGAAAATATTTTTACGTTATAGCCCTTAAGGGTCCCTACCACGATCAAGTGACAGATTTTTGAAATATTTTTTAGTAAGCCCGCAATCCTCCGTCCACGCACTATTGGCCCACCCTGTATAAGTCGATAGTTCAAATTTTAAAACATTTTATTTTCTTCCTTTTAGGGCATTTAAATAAAAGGCTTAGGCTTGTTTGTTGGTTGATGTGAGCCCATCATCAGGTGTTAAATGAGTCTCGTTATTATAAATTAATTTCAACTATTATATCTAGTATGTGTGTCTTACCCTTAACAAACCATACCCAAGCAAACAGCCAATGTACTGCGCAGCAATGTATACTAAAAACTTTTTCCAATGCATCTTTCCAACAATCAGAAACGCTAGAGATACTCCAGGGTTTATATGGGTTGGGGTTATGTGATCAGTGATCTGGATCGCAGCCAATATTGCAAAACCAAATGTGAAAGCTGGTATCACGGGCCCCAGTTGAAAGCTGTCTATGCACCCCATACAACCTAGCGGTGAAAAAAAATGGATCATACAATATTTTTCAAATTGTGTTCTATTACAGGAACATTCTGTTGTGCAACGTCGGCTCTTGTTGCATGATAAATTTAACACAACACATCATATTTAAGGCCCGGTCAAACCAAGGGCGTTCTAGAACGTGGCGTTTAGAGGTGGCTGTAACTTTTGCATATATGAAAAAAATAAACCTGAATGCTACATCATTTTTCTAGCTTATGTAGGTACTATCGAACTGATTTCTAGGAGAAAAATCTTCTAGTAGCGTATCTTTAATTGAGTACATATGTATAGACAGTACTTACCTATAAACATGAGTACAATACAACCAAGAATTTCAGCGAAAAAACAAATCAACAGTGGGCATTCCTTTGGCTTGTCTCCATCGTCCATTATGAATATTTGACTGTTCTCTTAAACACCAGCGTAGTAATATTTGAGGGCAAATTAGTTGAGGTCCATTACATCGGAAAATGTCTAAATGACGTTACGACCATCTATTGTCAGTGGTTACAACTTCAAAGCTTCAATCATTATTTAGGCGTACAGTGTATATCATGAAGCCTACGTTTTGGAATCCCTTTTATACATTTGGTTTACAGAAAAATCGGAAAAATAAAGAGTACCGTCTGGATTCGAACCAGCGTCTCCGGCATTCTAGGCCGACGCGTTACCAACTACACTGCGATCGCCCGTATTGCAGCCGATATACCGCGTCGATGACTGGTTCCAATCCAGCCGGTACCCTTCAGTTTTCCGATTTTTTTGTTAACCAAATGTTTGAATTTATCTCCCTCTTGTGGAGTAAGCAAACACCTTCATTCCACGAAATCCTGGCCGACTGAGTAGTCGTTGTTCAGTAAGAAAGAGAGCTGTCGTGCAAATAGCGGTGAGAGATCCACACTCACCCAACAGCCGACTAGATCTCTCTGGATGACTGCAATGCATGGTTCGCAGAGAAATACGGGGGAGTGGTGGGGGTCGATGGATTCGATACCAAGTCGTCAACGCGGTATATCGGCTGCAGTACGGGCGACCGTAGTGTAGTTGGTAACGCGTCGGCCTAGAATGCAGGAGACGCTGGTTCGAATCCAGCCGGTAAACCTTCATTTTTCCGATTTTTCTGTGAACCAAATGTTTGAATTTATCTCCCTCTTGCGGAGTAAGCAAGCACCTTCATCCCTTTTATACTCTATGCACTATTAGTCTAAGATCCCATATAAGGTCGACCTTCAACCACGTGTCTACCGGATGAAAATTATATTTTATTAACTAAAATTTGTTTCTAAATACCAACAGAGTTTCCTAAAAAAATATTCATAGCCATATTTAATGTGAATATAAAGCCACTTTTTTTAAATTCACTGTAGAGGATTTCAAGTAAAATCGTCCTTCACTGATCTAATTGCTGAATGAAAATTGGTAAAATATTATCAATTAAAATGCGTTTATGAAAAAATTCATAACTATATTTAATTTAACTAACAAACCGGATAATCTACCTATGAAATGTTTTCCACTTACCCACGTAACACCTTTGTTTCATCATAGTTTATAAGAATTGTCTCCTAAATACAGGCAAAAGCTAGAAAATAAGTCAATCTCACTGCAACACAACGCAAAAGAAAATGCCGCCACTAAACAGCGTTAAGCCTCGTGTCCACTTGCAAGTAACTTGTGATAGGTTTTGCAGCAAGTGCTTGCCTGTTTGTCTACACTATCTTTTAATTGGTCGCAAATTTAATCTAGGAAATTGTTATCCCAATTTCACTTGGGCTTGATTGTTCTGATTCCGTGTACACTATAGATAAGATGTCGTATGCAAAATTTGTAGCTGCTGCGGTAGTTGTGATATATTTAATTAAAAAAAAAGAAAACAAAAGAAAAATAGTAAAAGGCGGAGCAAATGTTGGGTGAGAAAGTGGATTCAACTTTGAACTACTCTAGGGATACATGAATTTTAATGAGACAAAGAGCTCCCAAGTACTCTTATATAGGGTGCCCCAATAGAAGCGATAGGTTTTCTAAAAGGGATATCTAGACAGCTGTCAAATGTACAAACGTCATCCAGCTGTCAAAATATTCAGTAAGGTTTGAACATTCATCAAGGATCGTTTCATGCTTGTCGATCGTTTGGAAATTATTAAAAAGTACTACGGAAATTCCGGCTCAATTGTAAATACGCAATGCGCATTTCGTCGTGAACTCGGCCCTCATCATGGCTTCATTGATCAGGCAATTCGTCGCAACGTAGAAAAGTTTGAGCGTGAGTACACTCTATTGGACCTAAAGAAACCAACCAGAATCGGGACTGGTCGACGTGAAGAAAATATCGCCGCCGTAACGGCCAGTGTTCACGACGTCCCAAATTTGTCGTACCAACACCGAGTCGTGGAATTTGGCCTCTCCCAAAGGACAACTCGGCTAATTTTGCATTTGGATTTGGTACTCCACTCATATAACATCGTGCTGACGCAACAATTGAAGCCGGACGACCATAGCCGACGCCGTGAGTTGGGCGCTACAAATGGTGGACGAAGATCCTCATTTTGGCCAAAAAATCATCTTCTCAGACGAAGCCAATTTTTACCTCAGTGGCTCTGTCAACAAGCAGAATTGTCGTTACTGGGCTGTGAACAATCCACAAATGACCGAAGAAGTGGTCCAGTACCCGAAAAAATTGAATGTGTGGTGCGGATTGTGGCATGGCGGCATCATCGGTCCTTATTTCTTTCGAAATCAGGAATGAGACACTGTAACAACCAATGGGCCAGGCTACCGAGCGATGTTGGAAGAATTTCTGTGGCCAGAGGTCGACAACATCGATATTACCGACATGTGGTTCCAACAGGATGGAGCCACGAGCCACACAAGCGACACAACGCTCGAAGTTGTTCGACAGAAGTTTGGCGACTGGATTATCTCCAGACGAGCGTTCATTGATTTGCCACCGCGATTGTGTAATCCGAAACCTCTCGACTATTTTCTTCAGGGGTACGTCAAATCATTAGTCTATTCTAACAAACCAGCCACTTTGGATGCCCTCGAAAACAATATTCGAGTAGCCATCAACGCCATAACGCCGCAAATGCTCGAAAATGTCATCCGAAATGGGACCGACAGCTTGAAGCACCGCCAGCGGGCCCGAGGCGGCGGATATTTCAATGATGTCCTATTCCGTACATAATGTCATGAATGCAGCTTCAAAATAAAGCCAAAACCAATTTGATATCTCAAACCGTTGTTGTTTTATTTAATTTTTCTTTCCTATCGTTCTTATTGGGGCACCCTATATATTTCATTAGTCCCTTGTCCACTTTTCTTTTATTGAATTTTTCTCCACTCTTGGTTAAGTAGTAATGTTAAGTATCAAATGAGTCGGACAATTTTTGTAATGCATTTTGCTTTTTGATTCTGTCCTTAAATTCTGTAGTATGTACATTCCGTAATTCAGGATATAATTCAAAATTTTCAATTAAAAGGCACGTGTCTTCTGTGGTCCAGTTGTGTACATTCCATAATTCAGGAATAATTCAAAATTTTCAATTAAAGGGCACGTGTCTTCTGTGGTCCAGGTGAACTTCTCCATGTTTGATTTACAACATTCCTCGCTGCAAGACTTTTGAAGCAGTCTTGACATTTTTGTGGCAAACTAATTTCCTGAGAGTAGCCGTGTACACTACAAGCTCAATATTTCTCTAATGGCGTCATGCACACGCTACGCAAGTGACTTGTGAGGGTAGCTCTAGCAATTTTATTTGCTAGTGGACACGAGGCCTTAGGGCAACCTGTTACGCACGTATAGTTAGTATTTCGGCAAGCATAAAAGGAACAGGGTTGCCGTTTCTTGCCATACAGAGCATGGAGCAAACATTACGATAATGTATCGTTCGCTTAACAATGCCGCTAGTTATAATAAAATAAATTATCCTGTATTTGAAGAACAAAACATCTCTCGAGTGTAAAATATTGTTCGATTTGCTTCAAAAAGAGCATATCTACTTGTCAATAAAATGCCGGTTACAGTGGGGCTGGGATACGTTTGGAAACATGGCAATTATCGTAATCAAGGCGCGAGTGTTTTGCGAGTAACTTTTAAAGCTAAGCGCGCACTGGGTCGGATGGAACGGTACGCACCTTCGGCACTTTTTTCAGGTGACTGCGCTCACTAGGTCGGTCGGTACGGACGGAACGGACGGACGGACGGACGGAAGGTCGGACAATAGAGACAAGCAGTCTCGTAATAGGCTTTCTGCTGCTATGTATTGTGAAAACCAAAACGATATGTTGAATGAAGAAGAAATAATTGTAAGTCTAATGTTGGAAGCAAAAGAAGAAGAAGAAGAAGAAAGGTCAAGAACTCGAGGAAAACCCAGATTTTGGATTCATAGAATAAATCGCAAGAGATTAGAGCACCACCGTAATTAATTTGGGAACATCCATGCTCGCTTTGCAACCAGTATTGCTCAACTGAAACGGCGGAACGTATGTACCGAAGCACGTGCAGACACGCGCCGAAGGGCTGATGAGTCATCGGTACGGCCGGTCGGGACGGTCGGGATGCCTAAAAATCTTTCTTTCAGGATTTTATCGGACGGCGGAAGGTGCGGATGGTCCTGTTCCGACAGTGACGACCCAGTGCCCGCACGCATAGGCAAATCAATGCTAAACATTTTTGAAAAATCCCGTGCGTACCGTTCGTACCGTACCGTCCGGCCCAGTGAGTTCAAGGCTTAATGCAAACATACCATATCTATTGGGCAAGACGTTGAAGGGTAGGTCTCTGTCACCGAATTTCCTCGTCTGATTCATAAACAGCATGTTGGAATCCATCAAGAATCTCTTAAAGACTGTTTTAGGGGTGGAACATGACATAACTATATTATACATAATTTACATTTCGTTAGATGATTATCATAATAATAACTATAGGATTCGCTTCTTCTATTCTATTAAATATTTTATAGTTAATATTTTGGCTTCTGAAGGGTTTTTTCTCAGTTAAATCCCAATTTTTCTTTACGTTTTTACCATTTGCTCTATTTATCTATTTTCGTATTTTCTCTTAAAGTTAAAATGATAATTTCGATCGTTTGACGACTAAATTGTTACATTTCTATTACAGGTATGAGGACCACATTTTGCCTCTACAGCTTCAACTTAGACTTGGAAAAGCAAAGAGGGGAACTGAGGAAGGCCTGTTCCAAGTACGGCCACATCGCCCAGCCTTCGAGAAGGGTCAACACCACAATGAGGTTGGCAGCGTTCAGAAAACTCATGACTGATGAAACTGTTCTTTTGACACTACCTATACAAGCATATTTAATCACCTCTTCAGATGAGCATCAGGTAGATTTTGAATATTTCTGGAAGAATATATGTGTTCAAAAAATTAAAAAAAAATAAGTAAAAAACATATAGAAAGATATAATGCTGAATTATAGTTGAAAGAAATTAATAAAAATAGCTTTCGATAAATATATAGGAATAAATATGTTCTTCAATTAACCATGGTAAACTATATTGATTTTGTTTCAAAAGTTCTGTTTCGGACTACCATTGTCTAAACAATGCTGAGTCAATTAAACAAAAAACGAAATGGCTGCCATTTTATTACGGTGAGAGAAAAACTACTAATGAGTGGTGATTTGTCGATGAAAATTAACTTATTTTAATTAACTATTCTTTTGACACTACCTATACAAGCATATTTAACCACCTCCTCAGATGAGCATCAGGTAGATTTTGAATATTTCTGGAAGAATACATGTGTGCAAAAAATTTAAAAAATAAGTAAAAAACATATAGAAAGATATAATGCTGAATTAGAGTTGGAAGAAATTAATAAAAATAGCTTTCGATAAATAAATAGAAATAAATATGTTCTTCAATTAACCATGGTAAACTATATTGATTTTGTTTCAAAGGGTCTGGTATCGGACTGCCATTGTCTAAACAATGTTGAGTCAATTAAACAAAAAACAAAATGGCTGCCATTTTATTATGGTGGGAGAAAAACTACTTTTGAGTGGTGATTTGTCGATGAAAATCAACTTATTTCAATTAACTGTTCTTTTGACACTACCTATACAAGCATATTTAATCACCTCTCCAGACAAGCATCAGGTAAATTATGAACATATCTAGAAAAATATATGTGTTCAAAAAATTTTAAAAAATAAGTAAAAAACATATAGAAAGATATAATGCTGAATTAGAGTTGAAATAAGTTAATAAAAATAGCTTTCGATAAATAAATAGGGATAAATATGTTCTTCAATTAACTATAGTAAACTATATTGATTTTGTTTCAAAAGGTCTACTTCGGACTACCATTGTCTAAACCACTGTTTCTCAACCGCCGGTCCGCGGGCCGCCACCGGTCCGCAAGAAACATTTACCGGTCCGCGAAATATCCAGCTATCTGTCAAAATCCAAAGAGTTATCGACTAACCACCGATATTGCAACAATACCTATATTACAATAATAATAGTTTACTAGTTTAGAAAATCATACGATCTGACGAAAAATATAACAAACTGGCAACTATGCACCTAATCGCCTTTTATAAATTGCCTGGGAAAAATGCATTAGTTTGTGTACTGATCGCGCTGCTGCTATGAGGAATGATATTCTGCAGGAATCGGTAAATTCAAAAACTTTATGTCAAGAAATGGGATCGGATCATGTACAACTATTGTTGCACGCCGAAATACGCTGGCTATCCAGAGGAATAGTCCTTAAACGGTTGTATGAATTGAGAAATGGGGTACGATTGTTTTTGAATAAGAAAGGATCATTATTGAGCAGAACATTTTCAGAACAAAGTATGGGTAGCCTTGCTTTCATACCCATTATTCATATTTTCACTGATAAGTGAACTAAATTTAATTCTTCAAGGTAAAACTAATACCGATTTCAACTTCTACAGTAAGATTGATGCTTTCATAAAGAAACTTAAACTGTGATACAAACGTGCGGAAGAAAACACTTTTGATATATTTGCTTCTTTCTTTGATTATATTAATACCAATGACATGGATCAGAAGAGCGTTATCAGCGTAATTTTGGAGCATATAAATTTAATGAACTGTCAATAGCTTTCGATCAGTATTATCCCCCAGAAGAAGATGTGCATTCAGGTAATCTGTGGATAACCAATCCGTTTATTGATAATCCCAACAACGATCCCACTATACTTGAGGAAACAGAACTCATTAACCTTTCTTCAGATCTAAGACTTAAGCCACAGTTCAATTCGGTATATTTATATCAATTCTGGATACAGACTGCAACAGAATATCACCATCTTCATGCAAAGGCGTTGAACATTTTATTGCCTTTTTCCTCAACTTATTTGTGTGAAATTACATTTTCCGCTAAGGCCGTTATAAAGACGAAACATAGAAATCGACTTGCTCTTGTGCCTGCTTTACGTATTGCTGTAACTAGTTTAATGCCTAGGATTGACACTTTAATCAGCAACAACGACCAGCAGCAATCTCATTAATTTTAGTTATTATATATCCTTTAATTTTATTTTTTGCTTACTTTGCACTGCTTACGTTTCGATTCATTGTTATTTTTGCTAATATACTAATTAAAAAATACACCATTCACATTAGAATTTTCTTGGGAGTTTTAGTTAAATTTTGGTAGTTTTGTTCTCGATGCAATGTTTCCAGTTAGATGTATACAAATGTAAAATAACAAATAAAATGCTTTCAAAATTATGTTTGTCTTTTGTGGAAAATTGTGCCAATGGAACGCATTATTAAAATTACCGGTCCGCGAGAACGTGCCGAAATATTCTACCGGTCCTTGGAGTAAATCCGGTTGAGAAACACTGGACTCTAAACAACGCTGAGTCAATTAAACAAAAAACTAAATAGCTGCCATTTTATTACGGTGAGAGAAAAACTACTGTTGAGTTGTGATTTGTCGATGAAAATTAACTTATTTTATTTCGCTAAAGGCTCCGTACTACCGATGACCGGACACATTGTATACCGGGTGTCCCAGAATTTCCTTGACACGTGATATTTTCGTAACGAAAAATGGTTCAAGCAAGAACTGAATGGTACTTTTGAAGGTACTATAGGGTCTATCATACCATGCATTCAAAACATTTTTTTTTGTACGTCAACCCCTAAAACTCACCCCCAACTTTTTTTTCAAATAGCACCCCATAGGTTTTCCTACATAAATAATATCCCCATTTTATTTAAAATCTTGTGGCACCTTTTATTTTATATGCAAACTTATTTTTTCCGTAAAATCATAAGCATAAGACAAATGAAATGATAATTTGTTTGACCCCTGATATTCTTGTAACAAAAACGGATAAAAAAGAAAAGTAAATGGGTTTTCCAAGGGTAGTGAATGACCTATCATTCCTTGCTAATGAACCATTTTTTTCTTACTTAAACCCCTGGAATCCACCACTAGCTTGTTCTTTCAAATTTCATCCACAATTTTGTCTGGAAAAATGAATTCTTTACTTGAATCATTGATTAATTAAATACTTTAATCAATGCTTGAATTCAATTATCGTAGTGCCTTACTTTTTATGCCCCTACTGTATGGAAAATATTTTTTTATTATCATGAATCAACTAATAAAAAAATGTGACAACAAAACTAAGTGCAAAAACTTGAAAAAGTTTTAGGGTATGCCCCGCACACGGGCGTCAAAATTAACGATAAATTGCAGTAGGGGCATAAAAAGTAAGGCACTACGATAATTAAATTCAAGTAAAGAATTCATTTTTCCAGGCAAAATTGTGGATTGAAATTTGAAAGAACAAGCTAGGGGTGGATTCCAGGGGTTTAAGTAAGAAAAACATGGTTCATAAGCAAGGAATGATAGGTCATTCACTACCCTTGAAAAACCCACTTACTTTTCTTTTATATCCGTTTTTATTACAAAAATATCAGGCGTCTAACAAATTATCATTTCATTTGTCTTATGCTTATAATTTTACGAAAAAAATAAGTTTGCATATAAAATTAAAGGTACCACAAGATTTTAAACAAAATGGGGATATCATTTATGTAGGAAAACCTATGGGGTGCTATTTGAAAAAAAAAAGTTGGGGGTGAGTTTTAGGGGTTGACGTACAAAAAAAAATGTTTTGAATGCATGGTATGATAGACCCTATAGTATCTTCAAAAGTACCACTCAGTTCTTGCTTGAACCGTTTTTCGTTACGAAAATATCACGTGCTAAGGAAATTCTGGGACACCCGGTATATATTTTCAACTAAAATTAAGCTTAGTGCACTATGTATGGTTCAGAGCTGTTTTGAATGAAGCTGGCTTTGAGTAAAATATTTCAATGTGTTGTTGGAAGGTATTTAATGGCTTTAATAACCTTGTTATTGGTTTGTTCATTCCATGGTTTGTTGTACAGAATTTAATATACAGAATTCTGTGTTTCTAGTTCTCCGGACGTTGACATTACATTTAATGCAAGCAAGCAGTTCAGGACAACCAATCAAACCATTCAACAGTTAATCAGTAAATCGCAGGATATACTCGTTCCTCCTACTCTCAAGAGATTGAATGTTTAAAAGATTACTCATAGTAGAATCACTCACATCCGCTGGTAAGCCCACCTTAAATGCAGCGTATCTGAAAAATATATTCTGAACTTTTCCAACTGAGCCAATATCAACCTTAAGATGTGAAAACCGAACGACTGTAACATATTCAAGAATACCATGGACAAATTAACAAGATAAAAAACTCTTGCTATATTTACTGAAATAAACTAGTATCTCTTTTTATACATTTTTTTTAATTTGGTTGGCTACCGATAATCCTTGTTTTTATCATACCATAATTTGTAATGGAGAAGCTTTCTAAAAAATAAAATTTGGAAAATTCATTATTATCTGATAGTCTATTTCTTCGCCTGAAGAATGTCGAAAAAATCATCTGAATATCCCTAAAAACGGCAGAGTTATTCAATTTTATATAAATTTGCGTAAAGCGACCGCGGCGGTGAAATGCTGCATGACGTCACATGGCATTAATTGTTCGCGGCAGCCACAGTCTGGTCGTGACTCCCCTATGCATACGCTGTACAGTATGCGACATTTAGACTTGAGTGGAACGGCGAAGGTGTTTGTTGTAACAGGCAGACGCCAGTATATTTTTGAAGTATGGCGGAAGGTTCCGTTCGTGGTGATTCCAGTAATCTTCTTGAAGTGGATCTCGACATGATTATTGTATTGTGTATATTGTGATCGTGAAAATTTTCAATTTTGAGATAATACGCTTTTTGGATGTTTTATGATGTCTACATAACTAAAATCCACACAAGTCATTTCCGTCGGTCTGTCTGTCGGTCTGTCTGTACGCGTTTTTCTAGCCAGGTTATCTCAGTAACCGCTGCATGGATTATTATGAAATTTGGGCAGCGATATGCTGTGGGGATGGTAATAGTAGGTAATGTTCCTATAAGTTTGAAAATCGGTGCATGGGCGGTGGAGTAATTAGCAAAAAACCAAAAATTTTAAATATTCCTCAAACTTTGCGTTTGCGTTTTAGAGGTTCCTGATCATTTTCTGCTTTCTTTGGGTGGGGGTGATATTGGGGTGGTTGGGGGGGTGGGGGGTTGTAAAACTGAAAAACTATTGTATTCATAACAGACCGTCCACTAACCTGTGAAGGAAAGGCTAGCGTCATAATACACTTTTTAAGTTGCATCCGAACATTACCTTGGCTATTACGGAAACCAAGGGAATTTTCTGATGTATACATGCGAGAGTATTGCTTCTGATCATTCTGTATGGTGTAACTAGGAAACTATTGAATTGATTTCAATAAATTTTTGACACAGTATTACTACCACTGCGCGGATGGAAACCTTTCATTTTTAAAAATCGTGTCGGCGGCGGCGCAGCAATAATAAACTAAAAATATAGAGACAGCTCAAACTTCGTTTTTAGGCGTTTTAGGGGTTTCGTGATCATTTTCTCTTTTTTGGGTGGGGGTGAAATTTGGGTAGGGGGGTCAGAAAACTCAATTTACTTGCATTCATAATAGGCTATCGATTGAAATATTTGTTTGGTGTTTTTATGGTGTTAGTACACCTGAGTACAATGCAATATTTATAGTTTCTCGGTTTGCTAGACATATTCAAGTAATACGAGTATCAATAAACTACAGTGTATCATTATGTCACCGTCGGCGTAGCCTACCTTACAAGGAATGAAGGAATAAAAACATGAACGAGGAGGCCGGTGGCGGTGGCGGCAGCGCGGTGGCTTGCGAGAGCAGCATCCTCGACGGGGCACACACAGACTTGCGTTGTGTCGTGTGACGTCACAGTGGCTTCGCGCGGAGGATACGGCAATTCAAACTTTGAAGGGCTATAACTTTTCTATTAATGGAGATAATTAAAAAAAATTCGTTGTTGTTCTCTAACTCTTTAGGACTACCTGATTAACTAAAATTTGAAAAAATGAAAAATGCTTATTATGGGGCTATTGCTTCTTGAGAATGTAATTTGAAAACATTAGGAGAAATTTAATTTCAGTAAGTTAGCATCACACCATTTAACAAAGTTATCTAAATCTAACTGCGGGGATATCGCGTCTTGTGGTGTTGAAATTATTTTAAACAGTTTGAGGTCATCTGCTGTAAACAACAGCTAGTTGAGATGACTTCGGTTACATCGTTTATAGACAGGTTGAACAGAACAGGCCCCAAATATAAACCCTGGGGAATCCCCGAGGGCACATAAATAGGATTTGACGTGCAACCTGCATATCTTACAGCTTGTGTTCTGTCAGATAAGTAACTTCTAATCCACGAGTAAACTTAGCCAAATATCCCTAAGCTATCAATCTTTGAGAGCAGAATATGAATGATGACCTATCAACAGCTTTGGTAAAGTCGGTATAGATAGCGTCTATTTGTTGTCTGTCATTAAATGCATTATGAATGTGATTCACGAAGACAAGAAATCCCATGACAGTTTTTTGAACACAAGCGAATCCAACAGCTTTGGAATTTCTGACTACTTACAAACAGCTGGATAATTAGTGACATCACTTTTGGATCTCGACTTAAAAATTGATGCCGAAAAACTATGCTTCCAAAGTTTGGGGAATATTCCTGTTTTCGGAGATATGTTGAATGTACGTATGTAGAATTGGTGTCATCATAGTCACAATGTCCTAACAGAAATGTGGTGAACTCTCACTCACTCTTGATACTCATATCCAGCAACTGTTTCGTCGTATCCACCCAGCGTGTAGGGGAACGGCCACGGCGCCGCCCACTCGGGGCATGACCCTTAACTACAAGTTTCTCCATATTATCGCTTCTGTGAATATGTTCAAAGAATGTAAAAATTCTCGTCGACACAATGGAGGATAGTCTCTTTGGATTACCGAGCTCATCCAGTATGGAAACGTTAGTTCGATGGGCGGCATAAAGGACTCTCAGCATTCTTCTCAACGTCTACATTTCAAAAGCATCTATGTGAGCTCGATCTGCCTTTTTAACAGTCCAAGTTTCCGAGGCATACAAAAATATGGAGAACACAAAAGACTGAACCAGCGACATTTTGGCAGCTTTAGTGACGTTATGGTCACTCCATTTTTTAGTACGCTTTGTTATGACCACACGTGCCTGTTGAATGCGCCGTCGAATCTCATTTTCATAGCTACCCGAATTGTTGATCAAAGAACCGAGGTACACAAAACTTTAAACTAATTTACAACGGCCTACTGACTTTATTTCTCGATGATTATCGTGCTGTCTATCTACAATCATAACATTGGTCTTGTTGTAGTTAATACCAAGACCATAATATGCTGCACTGTGTTGTTCTAAGATGTTTAATAGAGGTACTAGTTCTTCCTGAGAAGCAGAATTGGTGTGGCCAAAAATGCATTTCTTCAAAAAGTAAAAGTGGAATACCATCAGGTCCATGTGACAACTTACAAGGAGCACTCAAAACGGAGTGAATTATGTTTTGAATGGCAAATTCATAATATGTAACATTATGTACATTTTTTTATGGAATCATGATTAGAAATTTGATTAACCTAATCATTTGAATAGACTGTTGCAAAGTAATTCCGAAAATATTTACTATACCTTGATTATTTCATGAAGTAACATTATTGTAGTTCATAGATGAAGGCAGCCTATAAACATTTTTACTGTCCTTGATATGTTCCCAAAAATGTTGAGGATTATAGATAGTATAGACAATGGAAGTTCGAAACAGTCCTTTTGAAACAACTACTTTGTCCACAAACATGGAACAGTATGCATTTTATTGATAATTTCAGAGTATCGACATAGATGCGTTTGAGAAACGACGAGAATACATCTCCGGTTTTAGTGGTAGTTACGGAGATGCTGTGGTTACTCTTACCAAGGCTGCTCTTTGGACAGATGGTCGTTACCATTTACAGGTATGGATACTTATGTTGGGTGAATAATTCTTCCAACAGCGTTTTCCTGTCTAGCAACGGCCCGGTAATGGAGCACGAAATTTTCCAAAAATTTAGAACATATTCTGAAATGGTTCCTTGTGTTTCACTAGCCCATCATTAAAACCACGTACTACATATACAGGGTGAATCCTAAGTTGATACTACTTTCTTAACTGTGTATAAGAATCATTGAAATACTTTATTAAAAAACTTTTCCGGATAACCTTTTTCCGAAATCTGAAAATGAAGCGATATCCAGAATCAAAAAACCGAATCTGGGCTTGTTTTTCGAGACGTACCTAATTTCTTTTTGTTTAGCTTTTTGCTCGGATTTTTGTCTTATCAATCAGTCATTGTACCTGTCAATTAGTGCACTATACTTTTAGTTTGTCATAGTTAATTTTAACTTGGTAAATCCTAAAGGTTGTTTAATGATAATGTACCACCTTAGGGATTCACCAATTTTAAATTAAGAACGATAAAGTGACTATTGCACTATTTGACGGGTATAATACCTAATCGATAAGACAAAAATCCGAGCAAAAAACTAAACCTAAATAGACTAGGTACGTCTTGATCTTGATACACACGCCTAGATTTGGTTTTTTTAATCTGTATCTCGCTTATTTTTCAGATTTCCGAAAAAAAGTTATTTGAAAAAGTTGTTTTTTTAATGACTTCTATACACAGTTAAAAAATAGAAGTATCAACTTACGACTCACCCTGTATATTTATAATAGACTTTATTCATTTCACTTCCCATACCGACAAGTGAGGGGAGTATTGTGAGCGCGAACATATTTCGATTTTGAGATAAGGCGCTTTTTGGGCGTTTTATGATGTCTACAAAACGAAATCCACGTCACTCATTTCCGTCGGCCTATTTGTCTGTCGGTCTAGCCTCCTAATCTCAGTAACCGCTTCAAGGATTGTGATGAAATTTGGGTGAAGATATGCTATGCTGCTATAATTTTGAAAATCGGTGCATCGGCAGCGGAGGAATTAGCAAAAAACAAAAAAAATCGAGTGTTCCTTATACTTCGTTTCAAGGTGTTGATCAATTTCTACTTTTTTTTTTGGTGAGGATGGAATTGGCGTGGTGAAGGGGTGGGGGGCAAAACTGAAAAATGTGTTGTATTCATAACAGGATGTCCATTGGCCTGTGAAAAAAACCTAGCGGCATACAGTTCTTTAGGTCCATCCGAACATTACCTTGCCTGTTACAGAAACCAAGGGACTTAGAATTTTCTGATGTACATACATACGATGAGTACTGCTTCAGATTGTTCTGTATTGTACAAGGGGGTAATTATTGACTTGATTTTACTGAATTTTTGACACAGTATCGTGTGGCGTAATCGTGTTAGTGGCGGCGCAGCAATAATAAAAAAACTTGAAAATATAAAACAGCACAAACTTCGTTTTTAGATTTTCTATTTTTTTGTGTGGGGGTGAAATTGGGGCGATCGGGGAGTCGGGAGTTGTAAAACTGAAAAACTTGTTATATTCATAACAGGCTGTCAATTGACCTGTAAAAGAAGCACATAGCAGCATAATACACTTGTTTAGGTTCATCCGAACATTGCCTTGCCTATTTACATAAACCAAGGGACTCAGAATTTTCTGATATATCCACACGAGTATTGCTTTACATCATTCTGTAAATACCCAGACCAGTGGTCAGGACGTGTCCAACTGTGCAAGCTGTTTCTGAGGATGACTCATATCAGTAATAAAAATTGACAGATCTCTGCCGCCCTTAACGAAAACGCAGCAACTCCAAAAAAAGTTGAAAATAAATATTTTTTTGCCATTCTTATCTTGAGCTCCATATCTACCTTACATACTTAATAAAACTGCCGCAAGTTCAGCGGAGCTCTTTAAAACGCGTCATAATTCATGCAGTATTTGAAAAAATACGTCAGTAGTACGCTTAACATAAAAGCAGTATCGTAGAAATACTTAAGAAAAATGCAGCGTTAGAACGAAGATGTGGTTAGTTTTCGGTGAGCCGTTTAAGTGAAATGTCGAAGTTACGTTTGAATTTTTCATGACTTTTGTTACATTGAACCGTAAGTTGTATTTTTTGTAATAAAGTAATGTATTCGTACTTGGTATGATTTATTATTTAGATCAACCTTTATTATGAATGTGCGATAGAAAGCCTAGCAAAAATGCAGTATCGCAATCCTTCTAAGCAACAGGAGCTATATTATTATAATTTGTTTAGTAAGTTCGCAATAACAACAACTGTTTCTGAAAAAAGTATCAATTTTTTGACAAAATTATGTGCTGGAACTAATTCTGTGCCTCTAGGTACATATAAAAAGTATAAAACAAATCAATACTTCAATTAATCTACAACGGCGAAGCCTTTTAACAAAAACCCATTTTACTCAATTTCGACTTTGGTGAAGGGCCGGTATCTCAATTTCCAGTTAAAAGTGTCAGATAGGTAGCTGCCAGTTAGCGTTTCTATGGATACAACTGTCTGATAAGAATGACGTGAATGGGGTATTTTCCAACTTGCTAATATTGCCTGTTTAAAGGCTGAAATGAATTGCGTGTATCTAAATTTGTAATGATGGAAGTGTTTGCTCAATTTTTTTCTGCCCGCGTGGAGTAAAGATAGACTTTGAAAATCATCCCTTTGAAAAGAGCTCATTTAAATCTCCCTCCCGCCTAAGAAATCAACCGATCCAAAGTGATTTTTATGCCGGATGTAGATAGGATGTGACTATTTTAATTTGAATTGAGCGTAGATTCAAGGTTGTCACGTTGTTAGTATTTTGTAAAGTTTTTCTATAAAGGATGTAAACTTTATTTTATGTTTATTTAGTTTCCCTCTTTTTGTAGACTATAAATGTTATATTGCACAGCTATTCGATTTTTTGCATTGTTATGTAATTAGCAGTTTACTCTGAGAATGTTTCATAGTTACTTTTCACAATATTTCTCGTCATTCGGCAACACTCGTCTTTAACAGCCTGTCACTAGTGTCATGCATACATAACCTCCCCTGGTGTCACGACTGTCACGGTATCTCAAGATAGATCATTAAATGACGTAAACAAACATCTGTCAATGTCAATACGAAGCCGCCTGTAGCCTGTAGATGGGAAAAGGAGGTCAGACGACAAGGTACAGTCACATTCTAAGGATAGCTGCACGAAAGACTTATTACGTCACGCTTAAATTTATTACGTCACAGCTTTGGCGCGAAATTTTATGTTTGAACTTTGCAGGTGCTTTTAAGCCACTTCGCGTTCACAATAAAAAGTAAAAATGTTTGTTACATGGTTTTTGGGGACGTAACATCAATATTCCGTCATAAAATTATGTTCGAAAAATACCCCATTCGTAAGTTTAACCTTCAATTGTTCAAACAATTTATCTGACAGATAACCGTTAACTTCCAGATAAATATTTAACTGGACATTAAGAAACCGGCCCACAGATCTCATCGTAGTTCGTACAAACTGTTTTCTTGTTCTATCTAGGCTGATGAGCAGCTGGACTGCAATTGGCTGCTTTTCCGCGAGGGCCATCGCGGAGTCCCCACCATGTCAAAATGGCTCAGAGATCAACTGCCTGCCGGTAGCAGAGTCGGATTAAATCCAAAAATTGTGTCCCGATACACTTGGGATGCACTGTATGGGTCCCTGGCCTCCCATGGGATATCTTTGGTCGCCATGAACGTCAGCCTGGTGGATGTAGTTTGGCCGGTCGAGGAGAGACCGCCTAGGACCGTCAAAGAAGCCTTCGTTTACGATATAGAGTATGCAGGTACTTGTGATTTTTGTTTACGACGTAAAAATTATTTCTTATTTATCAAAATACTCCCACCAACATGGTTGACTTAAAGAAATATTCATAGCTATAACTAATTAAAATAATTAAAAACTAATAATTATGCTGACATTCACTGACGCGCCTATCAAATGGAATATATGTTAAGATGCATAAAATTGTATACTAAATACAGTTTAGACACGCCCCCATGATCCCCACCCCAAAAACCTTGGCAGCTATTCTTTAAATAAATGTGAAATGTCCGTGGCCCACCGCAAAAAGTATATGATAATAAAAATGTTTACTTTGTATTTTTATTTTATGTATATTTTTCCTACAATTTGTATAGGATATACCCATTTAGTGTGTAATTCTTCAATATCTCGCGAGGTATGCCTGTTAGAAGAAGATATCAAATACAAAAGTTATTTGGTTGTTTAAGACGAATATCCTAAAATTATTGTGAAATATACAGGGTGTTGCGGGAAAGCAGGATAATGATCAACTCTTTTTTTTTCTACTTAGCTCTAACATATTTCTGGGATCGATTGCGACGTTGCCAAGTTATAATTTATTTCCAGTAATTTTTTGGATTTGCAAGGTTTCCAGTAACATGCCCAATGGTCTAATGGTATCTACAAGGTGGTTTCTGAAGTCTGAAGAAGTTTAAATTATGATAATTTGAAAGTCATTTTACTTTGTTTTACTTCCCACACCGATAGGTGAGGGGAGTATTGTGATCGCAAAAATTTTCGATTTTGAGATAATATACTTTTTGGGCGTTTTATGATGCCTACATAACGAAAATCCACGTCACTCATTTCCGTCGGTCTGTCTGTCTATCGGTCTGTCTGTCTGTCTGTCTGTTGGCGTTTTTCTAGCCTCTTAATCTCAGTAACCGCTGCATCGATTTTGATGAAATTTGGGTAGTGATATGGTGTAGGGTCGTAGTAGGTAATGTTGCTACAATTTTGAAAATCGGTGCATAGGCGGAGGAGTAATTAGAAAAACACGAAAAATTTCAAATATGCCTCAAACATCGTTTTTAGGTGTTTTAGGGGTTCCTGATCATTTTCTACTTTTTTTTTGGGTGGGGTGAAATTGGGGTGGTTGGGGGGGTGGGGGGTTGTAAATCTGAAAAATTTGTTGTACTCATAATGGGCTGTCTACTGACCTGAGAGAGAAAGACCTAGCGGTATAATACAGTTTTTTAGGTCCATCCGAACATTGTCTCTCTGATGCATACAAAATACATACGAGTATTACTTTGGATCGTTTTGTATTGCGTTACGTGGAAACTTCTGAATTGACTTTAATGACATTTTGACACAGATTTATTACCGCGACGAGTATGGAAAGCGCGTATGGTTTTTAGAAATTATTTCAGTGGCGGCGCGGCAATAATAAAAAACTAAAAATATAAAAAACCACCTCAAACTTCGTTTTAGACATTTTAGGAGTTCCTGATCATTTTTAAAATTTTTTTGGTTGGGGGTGAAATTGGGGTGGTTCGGGGGTGGGGGTTTGTAAAACCCAAAGTTTGTTGTATTCATGATATATTGTCCACTGACCTGTGAAGGAAGCACCTAGTAGAATAAAACACATTTTTGCGGTCGGGCGAGCGATGATTTGATTGCAGGGGCAGCATCTAGACTATAGTTTCATGCTGTGGGAAAATAATAAAACTAGTATCATCGGAATGTGTGTGAAGTACCGAGTCAATCAACTTGACTACATTTTTTTTAAATGTAACACCCTATATGTTTTATTTCAGATCGAAAGATCTATGCTAATAGCCTATCTCGCCCCGCAATATTTTTTTCAAGTTTGCGGCGTTTCCAAGTTTTAAATTATTTTTCCAAAATATCAAACAAACATATTCCTATTTTTTATTAACAGAGCGCTCTGTATATGTTATATAACATGGAAGTACTTGCTAGTAATGTTTTGCGACATGGCAAAGTTTTAAATAATCTTCCAAAAATAATAAAACTGTTTTCCGTGTTCATATGCTTCTATTTCGTATATATTTATTCCATAATACTCAATAACCCCGAAAATTGATCTAGCAAGTGAGTGTCGCAGTATATTTAGTTACTAGTAGATAGTAAAATTGTTATAGTTTCCAGCCCTGCACATTTTCACAGAAATGTTCATTCCACAGGCGTATACAAGGGGGGGTAACAGGGGTAATTACCCCCCCCCCAAGATTTTCGAAAAAAAACTCGATTCAACTTTGACTTGTTTATTTAAGCAATTGTCGCACTGCAAAAAAAATCTTTTTTCTAGTAACTAAATTACAAAAGGGTTTGTTTTGCATTATTACAGTGACGCATATCTAATATATTTCCATTGTTACATAATCAGTTGAATAAAGAGTTTTTGGACGTCCGTTTCCTGACGTTATTGGACGTTATCGGCTATTTGTGGCATGCGCAATTCTCCCGAAACAACCGAATCGGCGAATAACCGATAAAGTAGTACGTTAGCTACGGACGTTTACGGTACGATATGATTACGTGCGGTATTGACAGGTCTAAACCACTATGCGGCAATGAGAAAAGAACCGTGACGATTTTGATAGCAACAATACTTATTTTGTAGTTTATAATTGTACAAAAGGATCAGGTCTTCTTCCGTCAATTTTATTTGACAGTATTATCCAATAAAAGCTACAAAGTTAGGTGTCTCCGGCAACAGCGTGTGATCAACACGAGACTGAACCATGATAGTGGAATCTGAACTGTCATGCTTCGGGGATCCTTCATAACCTATTTTTTATTTTACTTGTGATGTGATCTATTTTCTGCTTGTGGTGTTTTCTTGTTGCATGTAACATTTCTTGGACATTTCCGACCAAATCGATAATAATGTGAGGTTAAGTTAGAATCAAATGGGTCCAATAATTATTAATGTCAATTGTCGAATAACGCAACGATACACGTCGTTATTCGAAACACACTGCGCATGCTCAGAATAATCTTTTATAGATAGCATGGTCCCAATTTTTAGTGGCTCAAAACCTCTCTAATGTCCTATACAACGTGGTAGCTTGTCACAAAAATTTACCTAACTGATTAATTACCTGTTTTGAAAATTGCACCGACTAGAAAAGTTAAAACACTAATTAAAAAAATAGAGTACGTATTGTGGCTATTAGGGTACCCGTACCTGACTGGTGAGTGTTCATGATCGTTTAATTTTGTATGTTGTGTCAATAAAATGTTCACGGATGATATACGTATTACATATTATTTGTATTCCGTAAAATTGGAATTGATTAATGCATCAATAGGTTTTTCATTTCATCTCCCTAAAATACCTGATACTTCACTGTTTCGCTTGCTGCTTATATATTCTTTTTCATTTTAACAATATTAACATTTTCCTTTTCTCTTGCATCAACATCTTTCACGAAGGTACAACTGAATGCAAAACTGAATTACAAAAAATGGTGAAAGCACACACAATTCATGCCCCGCTACCCCCCCCCAAGACTGAGGTTTGGATACGCCCCTGGTTCATACTCACTTAGTAGTACAGTTTCAAGAAAAATGAATAGGTCGTGGAAGTCCAGCAGCTTGGCCTCTTAGATTTCCAGATCTAACTTGTATGGATTACTTTCTATGGGGCCATATAAAGTCTTTAGTTATCGAAAACCTACAACCACAAGAGATGACACGAAGCAACGAATTAGAGAGGCGTAACAGCATACGTTTTATATCGGGCTGGAGAGAACTTTAAATAATCGGATTCAAAAGTGCATAAACCGAGGCGGAAGACACTTTGAACAATTTCTTTAATCAAAATTACCTTATTGTTATTCACAGTTGCTATTATTCCTGTTTTTCTTGTTTACAATGTTTTGAATAAGTACTGCTCTCCCGCAGCACCCTGTATATTTCAAAATAATTTTAGGATATGCGTCCCAACCAAATAACTTTTATATTTGACATTTTCTTCTATCAGGTATATCGTGCGAGATATCGAAGAATTACATACTAAATGGACGGGTATAAGGACGAGGGCATGATTCAAGGCTTCAAAGAAAATCAAACTGTAATCATAGACAATATACAATTACTGCTACATCATACTTCATGAATTTTCCATGGTGCTCCCCTGCCAAGAGGTAATTAAGTTGTGACCGCCAGTGAGCTAGAGTCACCTGCAAAAATCTGTTCATTGTTGCCAGTTCAAAATTTACAGCGAGCGATAGAGAAGGGCGCACTACAGTAGCTATGCATTCATAGTATAGATCAATACAGGGTGGTCCAATAAGCGCGCGGTGCTCTCTAGCGGCCATACCGTTCAAATTAGACGAAAATGTTTTAAATAAAAAACCTTTCTTTTCAAATGCTCTACATTTAGAAAATTATTTCAAAGATGGCGGACTTCCGGATATACCGGAAGTAGACATCAACTTCCATATTTTAAATGGAACACCCTATATATTATTACGTTTTTGAATTCACCATCAATTTTTAGCTCCAGTCTGTTAACCATAGTTTATGCCTCCGAAGCCTATTTTCGGAGTTATTCAGCAATTTTTACAAAATTTGACGTTTGTAGTACTTTACAAGAAAAGTTAATATCTCGGAAAATAAACGCGGTAGAAAGATACGGTTTTCGGCTTTGAAACAAGCAAGAAACGTACTTGTGTAATATTGAATTAATAGACTAGCAATTTTCAAAATTGTAAAGTTAAAAACGTTAAAAACTTCTTTTTCAAATGGGATGGTATGATAATTTTCACATCGCTGGATGCGAAATTAAATTCTCTTTCACTTTTATCTAGGCACATGTGGTTCTACCTTTGATGGTTTTCAGAATTCACCACTGGAGTTTTTAAAAATAATGTGGTTACAATTAGAAGGAACGAAAGCACATTTTAGTATTAGAGACCGAAAAACTTTGGGTCAAAGGTTTCCTGCCAATTGTTTCGTCTACGAGCCATGCCACCTACGATTTTTCCAATTCCTACGCCATAATTACAAAAACGTAAATATCTTGAAAACCATCAAAGATACACATGTGCCTCGATAAAAGTGAAAGAGAATTTAATTTCACATCCACCAATGTGAAACTTTATATACCATCCCATTTGAAAAAAAAAAGTTTTTAACGTTTTTAACTTTTCAAATTTGAAAATTGCTAGTCTATTAATGCAATGCTCTTTTGAAACAATGATCTTACTAGAACACAAGTACGTTCCTTGCTTGTTTCAAAACCGAAAAGCGCATCTTTCTATCGCGTTCAGTTTCCGAGATATTAACTTTTCTTGTAAAGTACTACAAACGTCAAATTTTGTAGACATAAACAATAGTTAACAAACTGGACCTAAAAATCGGTGCTAAATTCAAAAATGTAATAATACACAGGGTGTTCCATTTAAAATAAGGAAGTTGATACCTACCTACTTCCGGTATATCCGGAAGTCCGCCATCTTTGAAATTATTTTCCAAATGTAGAGCATTGGAAAAGAAACGTTTTTTATTGAAAACATTTTCGCCTAATTTAGACGTTAAGGCCGCTAGAGAGCACCGCGCGCTTTTCGACCACCCTGTATAGTTTGAAAAAAACACGTTTTTAAAGAACATCGCACTAAAAAATTAAAGATGATTTCTAAAAAAAGTTTAAAACGATAATGAACAAAAGATACTAGCGCTCGATTTACGAATAACAAGGCACAAAGCGCCCATGCTTTTTTCAACCACAACCACAAGATAAGTTTCTGAAGTTGCATATTAGACAATACGTTTAACTAGTGACTTCCAAACTCTCAAATTTCAGCGATCACGCGGGTGCCACGCTGAGACCATTGTTTTACGCAACTGAAATAAGTTGAACATAGGGTAAAGACACTGAAGAGTACGCACTTAAAGTTTGACAGGCGACAAAAACTTGAAATATACTTATATTCTTTTATTCAACAAAAATATCAATTCTTTGGTCTATTAAGCACTAGAAAACAACATAACACATTTTTCTTGGTATCAACAAAACAAATTCCAACTACATTAAAGAAAAACGCACATGCATACTCTTGCGGACTTTGGATTCAGAGAGTACGCAGTGTTGGTCATAAGAGTACGTAGGTATCCTCTACAAAAATCGCATACAAATTCGAAAACCCAGAATATTTGGTACACTCTTCATGCCACCAAGTAGCACAAGAGTCGCATCTAATCTATTCCGATGTGCTGTAATGTTCTCTGCACAAGGGACAGGCAACATTATTGACAGAGTCGGTAAAACCCTTAGAAGCTGATAGTTTATGCTTCAATTTTTTTCTTGGGTGGTCCTCTGAGGCCTTGTGTTTTTCACCGAAGGCCTTTTCCTTTTTCTTCACAATATTTCCTTTTAACTCTAGTTTTTCTATTAACATATCTTTGTATGGTGTGGAGGTTGATATTTGTGCGCGTACTCTTCGTGGGCGTACTCTTTGGGACATGATCAAGGAAACAAAAAACAGCATGCCATCAAAATATGCAACCACATTTACACAAAGCATATGGATGATTTTATAACCTACTAGCTGACCCGTCTTAGCTATGAATATTGAAATTGAACTTAAATCTGCAATAAATAATAATTGCCTATCTGAAGAGCATAGCGATAATTGAAATACTTTTTGATACCCAACATGTTTTGTTTCGTTTTCGGGCCCATAAGTAAATAATGATTATTTTGTCAACACGGAACAGGCTACATGACCATGTGGAAAACATGCATTATCAAGATTGATCCCACAAACGTTCAACGACTGGCCCTGCTATTTAGTTATCGTCATGCAAATGCAAGCAGAAAATTGCAACCGCTTAAAGTCGAATGGCATGTTGTTTAAAATCATAGGGATGCGTGGAATCAAGACGTCTTCACTTGTGTTTTCCCCTGTATTTTTAATCAATTTTACGTTTTTTCTCTGAACGTATTTCTGACCCAAATTCAAGTAGAAAAGTTCATTTAAACATGTGCCTAAAGTCTGGTCTTCAGGTTACATGGTGTCAAAGTTTGTGTTAGAATGTATGCCACTGACCTTAAAAAAAATTAAATATTGTTTTTAAGACGAAACAAATGAAAATCCAATTTTTTTGTCTTTTGATGTCTCTTCGTATCCCACTTTGTTTTGAAGGAAAAAAATAAAAACAACTTCATTGCCCGTTGAAAAAGTGGGGCTATGAAATACGAAGAGACATGAAAAGAGGGTATTTCTATCTGTTTAATCTGAAAAACAGCATTTAATTTTTTCAAAGTTAGTGGCGTACATCTTTTTGTTAATATTCTCGTGGGACTGCCTCTCTACCCCCGACACGCCAAAGGAAAGGATAATTATCTTCTAGTCAGTGGTGACTTAGATTCTTAATGCAGTGAAAGACTACAGATTAAAAAAACGACTCATTAATTTTTAAGTCATTGATAAAAAATCAATTTTATTTCAAATCTTTGACACCCTGTATCTTGAAATGCAGAACTTTCAAGATACATGTCGGTCCATTGTTTATTCAGGGTGACCTCACATTATTATGGACATTCAGATAGGAACATGAAGCCTTAATATGCTTAATTTTCAAGATACAAAGTTTCCTATTATTTTTTTGTTTTTTCTCAATTATCCCGCAATAAAATGGCACAACGTATCTAAAATTATGTATCGGGAATTCAACCACAGTTTTGCTAACATGAATAGAGGGCGCCACCTACGGCACATCGAACTCTTTTAAATTAACACATTTTTTTCCCTTTTGGAGCATCAACCCGAATATTAAAAACATCGTTTTCTCGATATGCGTTACGAAAAAAAAAGGTATACCTACTTTGTTTAAGTCTCTAGAGGTAACCGTTTTGGAGATAACATTTATTAGAATATCCAAGGCAACCCAATTACTTGTAAAAAGTGTCAAAAGAGTTATCGGTTTTCTGACACGAATTAATATTAGGTAGATCAAAAAACATGTTTCAAATACATCTAATTTTTACAATAGGTGGTGTTGAAATTTGAAAATACTTCGTAAACGAGATTTAAAAGTATGAGCCTGAGCCTAATATTTATTCGTGTGGAAATTCTTTCGATCGCAATTTACAATTCAGTCGCAATGGAAATTTCAATGAAGATTAATATATATAGACAAAACAAAAACAAAAAAGGTGCAACCCGGGCTCCGACACACCGGGCCGCTGTTCCATTCCCCAGCGACTGCTCCTCACACCGTGAGGTGAGCAATCACTGGGTCCGCGTATCGTGCGTCCTAAGCAGACGAAGGGACCCATGGATGACTGCCTTCTGCATTCTGGCGGCTAAGATGTGCGCCGCCGCACGGCACACCGGCATTTTGCGCAGTGCAGAGAGCAGCGTATCCCTCATACCACCTAGGGATCCAATGACCATTACTAGCAGACTCACAGTGTAGTCCGGCCAGAGCCTGCGAAGTTGTCCGAGGAGCTCCTGATACTTGGTCCGCTTTTCCTCCTCCTTAGAGACGATGTTCCCCTCGGCAGGTGCCGAGAACTCGATAACGAACATCGTCTTTTGTTGGTAGTCGAGGAGGACTATGTCGGGCTTATTTGCATGTATAAGCTCGAGCGTGGAGAATGAGTAGTTCCAGTAAATTCGGCACCTCTCGTTCTCCACAACGGACTCAATGTCCCCTGGAGCGTATGGCAGCACCGGTGTCTCATCTATACCGTATGAGTGCCTTAAATGGTAGTATAGCACTCGTAGAGCCGCGTTGTGCCGATAGACGTAGGCTGTGCCAGCGTACACCTTACACGCCGACAAGAGGTGCGTAAGGGTCTCTGGCGCCTGCAGGCAGGCTCTACAGCGGATATCGGGCACATCCATACCCATAATCCGGCTACGGTATACTAAGGTGTTGAAGACACCGTCTTGGCAAGCCATTATAGAGCTCTCAGTCTCCGACTTCAACCCATTAGACCTTAGGAAGGAGAAGGTCAACTGCTCAGATAAACCATGCTCTTCTAGATGTTTGTAGAAGATTCCGTGCATTGGTTTATCTTTGTGAAGTCTTAAAAGCAATTGGACTTCAGCAGTTTTAATCCGGGTTTTTAATTGTGCGGGAGCAAGTTCCGTAACGGACTGCTGACACCTCCGCGTGAAGTCGAGCGTGAGACTAAGTTCTTCGGCTGCCCGTGTTGCTGCTTTAAAAAGGAAGGCTCCTTTACCCGCAATCTCGTGCTCTCGCACAAAGCGGATCAGGGGATCGGTGCTCGTCGTAACATAGCAGGCAGTGGCCAGTACTACTCTGTTGTGCAGATGCTCCAAACTCAATAGTCCACGCCCTCCCAGGTGTCGCGGGAGGTATATTCGCGGGACAGAGGATCTAGGATGTAGACTTCCCTCCATATTCATCCTTTTGCGGGTCTTTATGTCGATTTGTCGCAGCTCTTCCACGTTCCAGTGGATAGCACCAAAGCTGTATAGCAACAATGGGACCGCAAGCATGTTTGTGGCAGCGACTTTGTTTTTGCCGGACAGTTCTGACGACCAGATCTGCCGGAGTCGGTGCAAATACTTGCGGCGGAGACACTCTTTGACCAATTCTGCCTCTTGGATGTGACGCTGCGCCACTCCAAGGTAGGTATAGGTATCTCCGGCATGCAGTTGTCGCAAGATGCTCCCATCAACGAGCTGCTCCTCATCTTCACTATCTCCGCAACGTCCTCTTTTGAGATGAACCATGGCACATTTGTCTATCCCGAACTCCATACCAATAGCTTGACTGTAATCCTGCACTACCCTAAGCGACTGCTCTAAATCGCGTTGTCCGGAGGCATAGAGTTTCAGGTCATCCATGTAAAATAAGTGGGTGACCTTGTGCCTCCGGTAATTGGGCTTGCCACAGCTGTATCCCTTAGTATTTTTCAGCGCTATGGACAAAGGCAGTAGCGAGATGCAAAAGAGCAAGGGACTCAAGGAGTCTCCTTGGAAGACCCCTCTTTTAAATGATACCAACTCTGTTCGAACCCTGGTTTCACCCGATGTTATAGTGAACTGAGTCTTCCAGAGCGGCATCAGTTGTTTGATGCATCCCACTATTTGATCATCTACCGAAAGACATTCCAACAGCCGCACAATCAGTTCATGAGACGTAGTGTCGAATGCCTTCCGATAGTCGATCCAGGCCATAGAAAGGTTTCGCAGGTAATGCACGGAGTCCTGTGTGACACAGCGGTCAATCAACAGGTTATCCCTGCAGCCAGCTACTCCTTTCTTAGACCCTCTTTGTTCATATACGCTGAGAAATACGGGATTTACAGCTTGAAGGATACGCATGTACAAGATTCTGGTGAAGAGCTTGTAACATGCGTTCAGACATGTTATTGGCCTGTAGTTTTTAGGATCAGACAAATCTCCGGTCTTCGGGAGAAGCACGGTTCGACCCTCGACAAACCAAGCCGGAATTGGCTGCTCCTGATTTAGCCACGAGTTAAAAACTCTAGCTAAATGCCGGTGGCAACTGGGAAACTTTTTCAACCAGTAGGTGTTTATGCCATCCGGGCCAGGAGCTGCGAAATTCTTTGCGCCTCGTAAGGCACCAAGAATTTCTTCCGTGTTTATCGGGTGACGCAGTACATTCAGGTTTGGAGTCCTCCTACAAACGGACTCGAACTGCGCCAAGGCCGGAGTGTCTGCTTGGAGAGGTTTGGGGTGTTCGTAAATGCCCCTCCAGAAAGTCTCCACGCGATCAGCAGTTGGCGGCTGCTCTATGACTGGTGGTCGCTGTTGGAAGAGACGAGCAGGCTTTTCGGAAAATAATCTGTTTTCCTCCAAACCTCTCGCCCGCGTCACCAGTGATCGTTTAGCAGCGATTAGCGTCCGTATCCTGTCAAGACAATGCTGCTTGACAACAACCAGTACCGCTTGACTGAGCGTGTGATGGTCGCGCCTTTCTGGCGCACGCGGCGCGTAAAAGGCCTACCGGCCGCTCTATATTCCATCACACACTGGATACGGGATGCTTCTTGGCGAGCCAACTGGATTTTCGCTTCCATCTGGCGCACCCGCCTCTGTGCTCTCTCGACAGGAGAGTCTCTCACTCTCCCCTGTCCAGCCAGCCTCAGAGCCGCAGCGTAAATTTCGCAGTTGATGCTCCAAATGTCAGAGACCTCCGATAGACGTTCACTCAACGCCTCATCCTCTCTCTTTAAATCTGCCAGCTTGAAGGACCTCTTGTTGTTATGCAAGGCCCTTCGGTCACTGAAATCTCCAGGTGAGACGGCTTCGTCGATTTCCCTCTCAGCGGGCCTCATCGGCGACCTTCCAGCCTGGTTAACAGGCCTTTCAGTCGCCGGAGGGGCAGGCTGAGCTGGAGCACGAACGTATCCCTGCCCCCGAAGGTAAAATACCTGGTTCCGCAAGCTCTGGGAGGTAATTGTGCTATGCTCTGGATGCATTTCACACCACCTCCCATGCATGCGGGACATGTATCCCCTACGGCGCGGGCTACTGCTCTCGTAGCAGCTCAGCAGGTCATCCTTCAGTTCCGTCGTCCACCTAAAACGGTCCATGTCGATGCGTGTGTCGTCGTCAGGGCGATCCGAGGCACCGCCACCTTGCCCAGAGCCGGCTTCCGATACCGGCCTGGTGTGGGTGCTCTTCTTCTGGGGCGGTCGAACCAGAAGGTAGGGCCCGTCCGGTGGTTAGCCTTAGGGCCCCCAGCCGACATTTCGGAGGCAGCCGACCACATTGCCTCCTAGGGATGACCTGTACAGGTTGCCGGCCGGCTTTCATCCCTGGCTTGGGTTATCCCCACAGTGTCGCCACGCACCGAATAGCCGTTTGATGTTGGTCGGCTTCCTGGGGGCGCATTTTATACCTACTGCCAGGTGCTATCAGCCGCCCCTAACCTGGGGTCAGACGCTGTCGGGAAGCCGTCCTTAACATAGGTGCAGCCGCTTCCTCACTATGGTGGTTCATACGCCTGCTTTCACAGCCGGTGACCACCATAGGCCCTTTTAAGGCAAGGACTACCAATCTTTTAGTCGCCTTTTACGACAGGCAGATTAAACCCTGGGAACATTCTAAACCCGGACCCAGACGGGATATATATATATATATATATATATATAGGACGGCTTCCCGACAGCGTCTGACCCCAGGTTAGGGGCGGCTGATAGCAAACCTGGCAGTAGGTATAAAATGCGCCCCCAGGAAGCCGACCAACATCAAACGGCTATTCGGTGCGTGGCGACACTGCGGGGATAACCCAAGCCAGGGATGAAAGCCGGCCGGCAACCTGTACAGGTCATCCCTAGGAGGCAATGTGGTCGGCTGCCTCTGAAATGTCGGCTGGGGGCCCTAAGGCTAACCACCGGACGGGCCCTACCTTCTGGTTCGACCGCCCCAGAAGAAGAGCACCCACACCAGGCCGGTATCGGAAGCCGGCTCTGGGCAAGGTGGCGGTGCCTCGGATCGCCCTGACGACGACACACGCAACGACATGGACTGTTTTAGGTGGACGACGGAACTGAAGGATGACCTGCTGAGCTGCTACGAGAGCAGTAGCCCGCGCCGTAGGGGATACATGGCCCGCATGCATGGGAGGTGGTGTGAAATGCATCCAGAGCATAGCACAATTACCTCCCAGAGCTTGCGGAACCAGGTATTTTACCTTCGGGGGCAGGGATACGTTCGTGCTCCAGCTCAGCCTGCCCCTCCGGCGACTGAAAGGCCTGTTAACCAGGCTGAAAGGTCGCCGATGAGGCCCGCTGAGAGGGAAATCGACGAAGCCGTCTCACCTGGAGATTTCAGTGACCGAAGGGCCTTGCATAACAACAGGAGGTCCTTCAAGCTGGCAGATTTAAAGAGAGAGGATGAGGCGCTGAGTGAACGTCTATCGGAGGTCTCTGACATTTGGAGCATCAATTGCGAAATTTACGCTGCGGCTCTGAGGCTGGCTGGACAGGGGAGAGTGAGAGACTCTCCTGTCGAGAGAGCACAGAGGCGGGTGCGCCAAATGGAAGCGAAAATCCAGTTGGCTCGCCAAGAAGCATCCCGTATCCAGTGTGTGATGGAATATAGAGCGGCCGGTAGGCCTTTTACGCGCCGCGTGCGCCAGATAGCCCGAGAGCTAAGGCGCGACCATCACACGCTCAGTCAAGCGGTACTGGTTGTTGTCAAGCAGCATTGTCTTGACAGGATACGGACGCTAATCGCTGCTAAACGATCACTGGTGACGCGGGCGAGAGGTTTGGAGGAAAACAGATTGTTTTCCGAAAAGCCTGCTCGTCTCTTCCAACAGCGACCACCAGTCATAGAGCAGCCGCCAACTGCTGATCGCGTGGAGACTTTCTGGAGGGGCATTTACGAACACCCCAAACCTCTCCAAGCAGACACTCCGGCCTTGGCGCAGTTCGAGTCCGTTTGTAGGAGGACTCCAAACCTGAATGTACTGCGTCACCCGATAAACACGGAAGAAATTCTTGGTGCCTTACGAGGCGCAAAGAATTTCGCAGCTCCTGGCCCGGATGGCATAAACACCTACTGGTTGAAAAAGTTTCCCAGTTGCCACCGGCATTTAGCTAGAGTTTTTAACTCGTGGCTAAATCAGGAGCAGCCAATTCCGGCTTGGTTTGTCGAGGGTCGAACCGTGCTTCTCCCGAAGACCGGAGATTTGTCTGATCCTAAAAACTACAGGCCAATAACATGTCTGAACGCATGTTACAAGCTCTTCACCAGAATCTTGTACATGCGTATCCTTCAAGCTGTAAATCCCGTATTTCTCAGCGTATATGAACAAAGAGGGTCTAAGAAAGGAGTAGCTGGCTGCAGGGATAACCTGTTGATTGACCGCTGTGTCACACAGGACTCCGTGCATTACCTGCGAAACCTTTCTATGGCCTGGATCGACTATCGGAAGGCATTCGACACTACGTCTCATGAACTGATTGTGCGGCTGTTGGAATGTCTTTCGGTAGATGATCAAATAGTGGGATGCATCAAACAACTGATGCCGCTCTGGAAGACTCGGTTCACCATAACATCGGGTGAAACCAGGGTTCGAACAGAGTTGGTATCATTTAAAAGAGGGGTCTTCCAAGGAGACTCCTTGAGTCCCTTGCTCTTTTGCATCTCGCTACTGCCTTTGTCCATAGCGCTGAAAAATACTAAGGGATACAGCTGTGGCAAGCCCAATTACCGGAGGCACAAGGTCACCCACTTATTTTACATGGATGACCTGAAACTCTATGCCTCCGGACAACGCGATTTAGAGCAGTCGCTGAGGGTAGTGCAGGATTACAGTCAAGCTATTGGTATGGAGTTCGGGATAGACAAATGTGCCATGGTTCATCTCAAAAGAGGACGTTGCGGAGATAGTGAAGATGAGGAGCAGCTCGTTGATGGGAGCATCTTGCGACAACTGCATGCCGGAGATACTTATACCTACCTTGGAGTGGCGCAGCGTCACATCCAAGAGGCAGAATTGGTCAAAGAGTGTCTCCGCCGCAAGTATTTGCACCGACTCCGGCAGATCTGGTCGTCAGAACTGTCCGGCAAAAACAAAGTCGCTGCCACAAACATGCTTGCGGTCCCATTGTTGCTATACAGCTTTGGTGCTATCCACTGGAACGTGGAAGAGCTGCGACAAATCGACATAAAGACTCGCAAAAGGATGAATATGGAGGGAAGTCTACATCCTAGATCCTCTGTCCCGCGAATATACCTCCCGCGACACCTGGGAGGGCGTGGACTATTGAGTTTGGAGCATCTGCACAACAGAGTAGTACTGGCCACTGCCTGCTATGTTACGACGAGCACCGATCCCCTGATCCGCTTTGTGCGAGAGCACGAGATTGCGGGTAAAGGAGCCTTCCTTTTTAGAGCAGCAACACGGGCAGCCGAAGAACTTAGTCTCACGCTCGACTTCACGCGGAGGTGTCAGCAGTCCGTTACGGAACTTGCTCCCGCACAATTAAAAGCCCGGATTAAAACTGCTGAAGTCCAATTGCTTTTAAGACTTCACAAAGATAAACCAATGCACGGAATCTTCTACAAACATCTAGAAGAGCATGGTTTATCTGAGCAGTTGACCTTCTCCTTCCTAAGGTCTAATGGGTTGAAGTCGGAGACTGAGAGCTCTATAATGGCTTGCCAAGACGGTGTCTTCAACACCTTAGTATACCGTAGCCGGATTATGGGTATGGATGTGCCCGATATCCGCTGTAGAGCCTGCCTGCAGGCGCCAGAGACCCTTAGGCACCTCTTGTCGGCGTGTAAGGTGTACGCTGGCACAGCCTACATCTATCGGCACAATGCGGCTCTACGAGTGCTATACTACCATTTAAGGCACTCATACGGTATAGATGAGACACCGGTGCTGCCATACGCTCCAGGGGACATTGAGTCCGTTGTGGAGAACGAGAGGTGCCGAATTTACTGGAACTACTCATTCTCCACGCTCGAGCTTATACATGCAAATAAGCCCGACATAGTCCTCCTCGACTACCAACAAAAGACGATGTTCGTTATCGAGTTCTCGGCACCTGCCGAGGGGAACATCGTCTCTAAGGAGGAGGAAAAGCGGACCAAGTATCAGGAGCTCCTCGGACAACTTCGCAGGCTCTGGCCGGACTACACTGTGAGTCTGCTAGTAATGGTCATTGGATCCCTAGGTGGTATGAGGGATACGCTGCTCTCTGCACTGCGCAAAATGCCGGTGTGCCGTGCGGCGGCGCACATCTTAGCCGCCAGAATGCAGAAGGCAGTCATCCATGGGTCCCTTCGTCTGCTTAGGACGCACGATACGCGGACCCAGTGATTGCTCACCTCACGGTGTGAGGAGTAGTCGCTGGGGAATGGAACAGCAGCCCGGTGTGTCGGAGCCCGGGCTGCACCTTTTTTGTTTTTGTTTTGTCTATATATATATATATATATATATATATATATATATATATATATATATATATATATATATATATATATATATATATATATATATATATATATATATAATCTGCCTGTCGTAAGAGGCGACTAAAAGATTGGTAGTCCTTGCCTTAAAAGGGCCTATGGTGGTCACCGGCTGTGAAAGCAGGCGTATGAACCACCATAGTGAGGAAGCGGCTGCACCTATGTTAAGGACGGCTTCCCGACAGCGTCTGACCCCAGGTTAGGGGCGGCTGATAGCACCTGGCAGTAGGTATAAAATGCGCCCCCAGGAAGCCGACCAACATCAAACGGCTATTCGGTGCGTGGCGACACTGTGGGGATAACCCAAGCCAGGGATGAAAGCCGGCCGGCAACCTGTACAGGTCATCCCTAGGAGGCAATGTGGTCGGCTGCCTCCGAAATGTCGGCTGGGGGCCCTAAGGCTAACCACCGGACGGGCCCTACCTTCTGGTTCGACCGCCCCAGAAGAAGAGCACCCACACCAGGCCGGTATCGGAAGCCGGCTCTGGGCAAGGTGGCGGTGCCTCGGATCGCCCTGACGACGACACACGCAACGACATGGACCGTTTTAGGTGGACGACGGAACTGAAGGATGACCTGCTGAGCTGCTACGAGAGCAGTAGCCCGCGCCGTAGGGGATACATGTCCCGCATGCATGGGAGGTGGTGTGAAATGCATCCAGAGCATAGCACAATTACCTCCCAGAGCTTGCGGAACCAGGTATTTTACCTTCGGGGGCAGGGATACGTTCGTGCTCCAGCTCAGCCTGCCCCTCCGGCGACTGAAAGGCCTGTTAACCAGGCTGAAAGGTCGCCGATGAGGCCCGCTGAGAGGGAAATCGACGAAGTCGTCTCACCTGGAGATTTCAGTGACCGAAGGGCCTTGCATAACAACAAGAGGTCCTTCAAGCTGGCAGATTTAAAGAGAGAGGATGAGGCGTTGAGTGAACGTCTATCGGAGGTCTCTGACATTTGGAGCATCAATTGCGAAATTTACGCTGCGGCTCTGAGGCTGGCTGGACAGGGGAGAGTGAGAGACTCTCCTGTCGAGAGAGCACAGAGGCGGGTGCGCCAGATGGAAGCGAAAATCCAGTTGGCTCGCCAAGAAGCATCCCGTATCCAGTGTGTGATGGAATATAGAGCGGCCGGTAGGCCTTTTACGCGCCGCGTGCGCCAGATAGCCCGAGAGCTAAGGCGCGACCATCACACGCTCAGTCAAGCGGTACTGGTTGTTGTCAAGCAGCATTGTCTTGACAGGATACGGACGCTAATCGCTGCTAAACGATCACTGGTGACGCGGGCGAGAGGTTTGGAGGAAAACAGATTGTTTTCCGAAAAGCCTGCTCGTCTCTTCCAACAGCGACCACCAGTCATAGAGCAGCCGCCAACTGCTGATCGCGTGGAGACTTTCTGGAGGGGCATTTACGAACACCCCAAACCTCTCCAAGCAGACACTCCGGCCTTGGCGCAGTTCGAGTCCGTTTGTAGGAGGACTCCAAACCTGAATGTACTGCGTCACCCGATAAACACGGAAGAAATTCTTGGTGCCTTACGAGGCGCAAAGAATTTCGCAGCTCCTGGCCCGGATGGCATAAACACCTACTGGTTGAAAAAGTTTCCCAGTTGCCACCGGCATTTAGCTAGAGTTTTTAACTCGTGGCTAAATCAGGAGCAGCCAATTCCGGCTTGGTTTGTCGAGGGTCGAACCGTGCTTCTCCCGAAGACCGGAGATTTGTCTGATCCTAAAAACTACAGGCCAATAACATGTCTGAACGCATGTTACAAGCTCTTCACCAGAATCTTGTACATGCGTATCCTTCAAGCTGTAAATCCCGTATTTCTCAGCGTATATGAACAAAGAGGGTCTAAGAAAGGAGTAGCTGGCTGCAGGGATAACCTGTTGATTGACCGCTGTGTCACACAGGACTCCGTGCATTACCTGCGAAACCTTTCTATGGCCTGGATCGACTATCGGAAGGCATTCGACACTACGTCTCATGAACTGATTGTGCGGCTGTTGGAATGTCTTTCGGTAGATGATCAAATAGTGGGATGCATCAAACAACTGATGCCGCTCTGGAAGACTCGGTTCACTATAACATCGGGTGAAACCAGGGTTCGAACAGAGTTGGTATCATTTAAAAGAGGGGTCTTCCAAGGAGACTCCTTGAGTCCCTTGCTCTTCTGCATCTCGCTACTGCCTTTGTCCATAGCGCTGAAAAATACTAAGGGATACAGCTGTGGCAAGCCCAATTACCGGAGGCACAAGGTCACCCACTTATTTTACATGGATGACCTGAAACTCTATGCCTCCGGACAACGCGATTTAGAGCAGTCGCTGAGGGTAGTGCAGGATTACAGTCAAGCTATTGGTATGGAGTTCGGGATAGACAAATGTGCCATGGTTCATCTCAAAAGAGGACGTTGCGGAGATAGTGAAGATGAGGAGCAGCTCGTTGATGGGAGCATCTTGCGACAACTGCATGCCGGAGATACCTATACCTACCTTGGAGTGGCGCAGCGTCACATCCAAGAGGCAGAATTGGTCAAAGAGTGTCTCCGCCGCAAGTATTTGCACCGACTCCGGCAGATCTGGTCGTCAGAACTGTCCGGCAAAAACAAAGTCGCTGCCACAAACATGCTTGCGGTCCCATTGTTGCTATACAGCTTTGGTGCTGTCCACTGGAACGTGGAAGAGCTGCGACAAATCGACATAAAGACCCGCAAAAGGATGAATATGGAGGGAAGTCTACATCCTAGATCCTCTGTCCCGCGAATATACCTCCCGCGACACCTGGGAGGGCGTGGACTATTGAGTTTGGAGCATCTGCACAACAGAGTAGTACTGGCCACTGCCTGCTATGTTACGACGAGCACCGATCCCCTGATCCGCTTTGTGCGAGAGCACGAGATTGCGGGTAAAGGAGCCTTCCTTTTTAAAGCAGCAACACGGGCAGCCGAAGAACTTAGTCTCACGCTCGACTTCACGCGGAGGAGTCAGCAGTCCGTTACGGAACTTGCTCCCGCACAATTAAAAACCCGGATTAAAACTGCTGAAGTCCAATTGCTTTTAAGACTTCACAAAGATAAACCAATGCACGGAATCTTCTACAAACATCTAGAAGAGCATGGTTTATCTGAGCAGTTGACCTTCTCCTTCCTAAGGTCTAATGGGTTGAAGTCGGAGACTGAGAGCTCTATAATGGCTTGCCAAGACGGTGTCTTCAACACCTTAGTATACCGTAGCCGGATTATGGGTATGGATGTGCCCGATATCCGCTGTAGAGCCTGCCTGCAGGCGCCAGAGACCCTTACGCACCTCTTGTCGGCGTGTAAGGTGTACGCTGGCACAGCCTACGTCTATCGGCACAACGCGGCTCTACGAGTGCTATACTACCATTTAAGGCACTCATACGGTATAGATGAGACACCGGTGCTGCCATACGCTCCAGGGGACATTGAGTCCGTTGTGGAGAACGAGAGGTGCCGAATTTACTGGAACTACTCATTCTCCACGCTCGAGCTTATACATGCAAATAAGCCCGACATAGTCCTCCTCGACTACCAACAAAAGACGATGTTCGTTATCGAGTTCTCGGCACCCGCCGAGGGGAACATCGTCTCTAAGGAGGAGGAAAAGCGGACCAAGTATCAGGAGCTCCTCGGACAACTTCGCAGGCTCTGGCCGGACTACACTGTGAGTCTGCTAGTAATGGTCATTGGATCCCTAGGTGGTATGAGGGATACGCTGCTCTCTGCACTGCGCAAAATGCCGGTGTGCCGTGCGGCGGCGCACATCTTAGCCGCCAGAATGCAGAAGGCAGTCATCCATGGGTCCCTTCGTCTGCTTAGGACGCACGATACGCGGACCCAGTGATTGCTCACCTCACGGTGTGAGGAGTAGTCGCTGGGGAATGGAACAGCAGCCCGGTGTGTCGGAGCCCGGGTTGCACCTTTTTTGTTTTTGTTTTGTCTATATATATATATATCTGACCATAAAATAATACTTTTTGAGTTTCATACAGGGTGTCCTGAAGATATAATGCCTATTAAAGTACGTAAAAGGTCCTACGATGAGGATTCGATAAACAAGTTTATATATGACCTATGCGTTGAAGATTGGTCCTCACTATATAGTATTCAAGATATAAATCAAGCATTCCACTACTTTTTTGAGGTATTTAATTACCATTTTCAAGTAAATTTTCCACAGCGCAACATTTCTGTTTCAAATAAAAATAAAAATTGGGTAAATGACGAAATCAAACGTTCCAGTCAACATTTAAAAAATTTACATCAATTAACAGCCATATTTCCAGCGTATAAACCACAATACATAGAGGCAAAAAAACATCATAAAAAGTTGATAGTACAAGCCAAGAGGCAATATTTTCAGACAAAAGTATTAAACTCAAATAATCAAACCAAGGCTATTTGGAATGTCGTATCCGAATTAACGGGGAACAAAAAAAGGAGCAATAGCATGGATAAGAGTGACACCGCTGCTATAAATTCCAAAATCCTTGCTAACGATTTCAACAACTTTTTCAAAAGCGCACCATTAGATATCGTAAAAAAGATTCCATCTACTCGTGATCAAAGAGAGAATTTTCATCCTAATATCGAAGGTCCAAGGGATTCGATGTTGCTATATCCTTTTACTGAGACGGAATTCTTTGATCTAATTAACAAAAAACTAAAAAATAAGCAATCATCAGGGCCAGATGAAATACCAACTTTTATTGTTAAGAAGGTGCTGAATTACGTAGTAAAACCACTTGTTTTTATGGTCAATTTATCCTTTTGCACAGGAGAATTTCCAAATATGCTAAAAACTGGCAAGGTAATTCCTGTCTACAAAAAAGGGGATCCCTCGGTGCTGAGTAATTACAGGCCAGTGACGATACCGTCAACTTTTTCGAAGATTTTCGAACATTGCTTTTTAGACAGACTCTTGTTATTTTTAAATTTAAATAATACTTTAACAAGCAATCAGCACGGTTTCCGTAATGGCAAATCTACCTCGACAGCAATCCACAGTTTATATGGAGCTCTTGTTAAGATGATTGAGTCAGGAGAATGCCCAGTTGGGGTATTCTGTGATCTTAGCAAGGCGTTCGACTGCGTAAATCACGAACTGTTGTTGGAAAAAATAGCACAATATGGCATAAACGGTGCACCGTATTATTGGATACAGTCTTTCCTTCACAACAGGTCTCAATATGTCTGTGTGACAAACAGTGGGTTGGATGCTCCCGTTAGGTCTGATATGGTCAATATTACCATAGGTGTTCCTCAGGGGTCTATCTTGGGACCAGTTCTGTTCACTTTATATATAAATAATTTGGAGAGCTGTTACTGTGATGCTAAGTTCACTCTATATGCAGATGATACTTCCATAGTTATATCAAATAAGTGTGATGTCACTTTGCAGTAGGATTGTGGAGTGCTACTTCAAAATATTCACCAGTGGTTTGGTAGTAATCAACTATACATGAACACAGAAAAAACATCCCTGGTGCAATTCCATAATGCTCAGAAAAGGCCACCTGCATTACATGTTGCTGTCAATGGCACAACAGTACCCATTGATAGGCAAGCTAAATTTTTGGGGCTGTATCTCGACACGAGCTTAAACTTTAAAGATCACCGTGAGTACCTTAGTGCAAGGATAAACTCTCAGTTCTTATGCTTTGAAAAATTTAAGAACAGTGCTTACGCATACTCAACTAATTTCGGTTTACTATGCCCAAGTTGAGTCAAGGCTGAGGTACGCTTTGTGTTTCTGGGGCTCATCAGTTAATGCTCAGCACGTCTTTTTGAGTCAAAAAAGGGCCATCCGGTGCATGACTGGTATCAACAGTAGGCAGTCTTGCAAGGATAGTTTTAGACGTCTGGAAATTTTAACACTACCGTCTTTGTTTATTTATGAAATGGCGGTGTATACATTTTTAAATAAAAAAAAAGTTTTTGAATGAAAATTCATGCTCTGTTGTGACCAGGCAATTTGAAGATCTGCACGTGGCTTTCGCTAAATACAATGTGGGTAAGAAATCGCCCGATATACTGGGACCTAGAATCTACAATAAATTGCCAAAAAATGTTAAAGACTGTTTAGATATCAACAAGTTTAGGATCAAGTTGAAAGACTTCCTTGTTTCTCAGTGTTACTACGCTGTCTCTGAATTTGTTTGTTTATGATTGTTATATACTTGTTTGTTTTATATACCTATTTTCTCTGTGTTTTGTATTTTGTATTTTTGTATTTATGTATCTTTTTTATGACGAATCCTATACATTCGTTTGAATGTCTAAAGGACAATAAAGAATTTGAATTTGAATTTGAATTTGAAAACAGTTACCTCTAGAGACTCAAACAAATCATACCTTTTTCATGTGAAACATATTGAGGATTTTGTTGATACATTGATGCAGCAAACCGGAAAAAGGTTAATTTGGTAATTTAAATCCGTTCAATGTTCCTTGGGTGGCGCCCTTTATTCATGATAGCAAAACTATGGCTGAATTTGGATTTTCGCCTTAAAAAACCCTCCGATATGTAATTTTATATCGTTTTGCCATTTTATTGCGAAAGAGTTGAGAAAAAGTGAAAATAAAAGAAAACATTTTGACACCTGTATCTTGAAATTAAGCATTGTACTTCATGTTCCTATCTTAACGTTCATAGAAACGTGAGGTCTATCACATGTCAAGCGTTATCGGTCGATTATACGGACACCCTCTATGAGCTTTTTTTATTTGAATTTGAGTCATAAACGTGCCCTTTAAATTACGGTCTATTAATAATTAACGCCCTGTATACGCATTTGTCATTATTTCTGCGACGCACACTAACCGGTATTTTTGACAGCAACGTCATACATGACAACAATAATAAACAAATCACTAACACTACACACCCTTCGTAGTTGTCAAGTTTTCTCGGATTTTTTCAAATTTTCTAATGTTCCGTATAATTTTCCTTAGATTTCTTCCCGTAAGAACCTTCTACGAAGTAATGGCAAACTTATAAAAAAAAGATGGATGAAATTGGTAAAGCCGTTCTCACGTGATGCCGTGACCAAGGGAAAAAGGGACTCATTTTTATATATAGAGATAAAACCGCCACTACGCCGGGTAGTCAAAATCCAGTATGTTGGAAACTTCATTTTGATCAAATACTAACTATTGTAATCTCGCAAAAAGTTATAAAATAATACACAAATTATTTCTACTTACATTCTTTCCTGACAATTTTTCGCAAAACACCGCCTTATTTTGTACAACAATGACCTTCCTTCAGATCCATCTACACTGTAGACTACACCTATCAGACGACCTTACCAACTATGTTTTTTTGGCATTGCGTACTCTCATAGACTGCGTACTCTTACGTGCTCTTACCCTAGTTCCATCAGCTAGATATTCTTCTGAAATATCCTAAAGTATTGCAGGCAAAAACTACACGAGCAAAGTGGAAGAAGTTCGAGCCGAACTGAGAAAGGCAGGAGCGGATGCTATGGTGATTACGGCACTGGACGAGATTGCTTGGATGTTGAACATTAGGGGCAGAGACGTACCCTATTCTCCGTATTTGCGCAGCTATGTCGTGCTGGACATGCAAAAGGTCTTTTTGTACGTGAATTCGAGTCAACTGAATGGTACGGTGAGGAAACACCTGGGGATCGGATCGAGAATCGTCAGGAGCGACTCCGTGTAGTAAGTAACAGTAAGTGGACTGTCAGATTTAGATCAAGATCGCCAGTTTTTCTTGAGCAACGAAAACACTCCTCTGCAGGGCCGTATATAAGGGGGGTGTTTAGGGGGTTCAAACCCTCCCCATGAGTATTCCCATGAATCAAATAAATAACTACTAAAATAATACAAAATAAAAATAATCAAGATACTTTCTCCAAGCTTAGTGACTTATTTTATTACTAACCAATTGCTTGGCGCTCATGACACATTAGCAGCGATACAATCTATACAGCTTTTAAGCAAAGTAAGACATTACAAAGTCAAGTCTTTTCTTTTATACATGAACCCCCCTCCCAGGTTAACATGCCCCCCCCCTATGGTCAACGCCTAGCTACAACCCTGCTCCTCTGGCATTTTCGACACAAAGTTCGAGGTGCTACAGTACAATAACGCCATATGTAATTTGGTAATTTGATCAAATTTCATACATGACGATTAAGACAAGCAATATATCGGAACTGGACAGTAGTAGCGAATTATAATTTTGGGGTTTAAATTAGAGCAAATATAGTATATTTGCACGTGACGCCCGATTCAAAATTTTTAATGGGACACCCTGTATTTTTATGACTTTTTGTGTTCCTCCCGACAATACAATTCCAAAAAACTAGCACACTTGGGGTCTAAAGTTATTTATTCGAGAGCTACAGGTACTTAAAGGATGGTACCACTACCAGTGACTATAACATGTACCCCTATATTTAAAAGGTAGTGTTTCATAATGGTAGTGGTCCTTTAAGTACCTGTAGCTCTTGAATTAATTACTTTAGACCCCAAGTGTGCTTGTTGGAATTGTTTTATTGGGAGGAGCACAAAAAGTTACAAATATACAGGGTGTCCCATTAAAACCTTTGAATCGTACGTCACGTGACCAAAAACAAATATCTCATTGGGTGACACAATAATAAGAAAATATACTATATTTGCTCCAATTTACACCCCCAAAATCAGAATTCGCTACTACTGCCCAGTTCGTACCAGTAGGTACTAAAACATGTTTCAAAAATTTGTCACTTGGTCAACAGCTAGTAGGCTAGCTAGAGCTGATGTGTTGTAAGGAATTTTTATAATCTTGCCGCGTTACGGTGGTTCATTTGCCGCTTTCTACTAAGTTAGTTTCTTCCGTCTGAACGGATTTTTGTTTATTTTTTATGGCCTGCTAGGTTGCTTACCCTTTAATACCTTAATCAATGCTTATGCGTAAGAAAATTGAAAAACGCCGATTTGACCGAAAATTTGAACTAAAATGAAAACTGAAAGAGATTTATATAGGGAATTCAATATCGCTAGAAAGGTAATCAAATTTTACATTTCATCCTATAAACAAAAATAGGCAATCCCATTTGAAAAAAATCAAGTTTTCTGTGATTGAAGTTTCCTTAAATAATCTACTGATTTCTTCAAGTACAAAAAGAATTCAAATTTGACCGTCTGACCTAAGGTGACGAATTCCATGTTTAGTTGCACCGCAATCTCACGGCCTTCCGTGTTTTATAACCGCTGCGATATTCAATTTTTCTGTGATACCTACTTACACCAAGGAATCCAAGTATGCAATAATATATTCCAAAAAATGTAACTTTGATATTAATACCCTGTATAAACGTCTAAATTTAAGTGAAAATATTTCAACGTTATAGTCCTCAAAGACTCCCTATCATGATCAAGTGACAGATTTTTGAATTATGTTTTAGTAAGCCTATTGACTATTGACCCACCCTGTACATTCCTGCATTGGTTTTTATGTTGGTTAGCCGTTGTTGCAGCGTAATATGGTAAACAAATATTTTCAATGTTAAAGCATGTGTTAAGTACCCATCACCTACAATGGAAATCATGGAATGAAAAGGAAATCATGAATGCCGATTCTAACTTTAAATTGGCGAATGAATAAATAAATTAGCTGGTAATAATATCCTGGTATAGCCACTAGCACTCTCTAGACTGTAGAATTGAATTCGCTCCCCATTTCAATGACCTGCTAGGTTGCTTATATGATAGTTGAAAACACAGATTTGATTGAAAACTGGCTATCAAATTTTACATAATTATGATCAAATACAAAAATTAGGCATTCCCATTTGAAAAAATCAAAATGGACTAGTATCACGAGGTTAAGAACAATGATTTAATTGTTATAACCACTTAGTGCATACAAAAATAAACGTACTGCTGCATTTCGTTACTTTCTACATCATTTTGTTTTTTAGTAATTCCATTCTAAAGTTTAAAGAAAGGAATTCAAATTCAGCCAATCAGTGCCAACCGCGCGAATCATCAGCAGTGCATTGTTGCCAAGAACAGCTCCGACTCGCAGACGGGAACAGAAGACAAGATAGATGAGCCAGCCCGCGTACAGCTCCGGCATTTCGCGCGCCATCAGAATGGGGTAACACAGCACACGTATCTGTCTTTTGATTGGCTGTTCGCCTTTAGGGCAGTGACGTCACTGCCCTAGAAGAATTCAAATATTTTCCTTATTTCCACGGCTTTCCTGTGTCCAAAAAAATCGAAGAAAAAATGAGACGCCTTTTATTACGTACTCTATCATATGCAACCAAAAAAAAATTATTCATGATACTAGTCCATTATTCTACCGATTTCTCCAAGTAAAACGATAATTTAAAATTGATCGTCTAATCTAAGCTGCCGTATTTCATGCTTAGTCATACGGCAAGATCACAGCCTTCTAAGTTTGATAATCGCTGCGATACTCAGTTTTTTATGATATCTACCTGGACCAAAAATGGTGATTTGGCGATTTGCACATGAAAACAGTCAGTTTTAAGTCCAATGTGTAATACATAAGGTCACAATAGAATTGATCAAGGAATCCGAAAATATACAGAGTTTTTTTTAAGATTTTTTGTACCTTAAGGCGGGAAGTAGCTATACCTAGGCAAAGAAACAACCTAGCAACACATGAAAAAAATTGTCCAATTTGTTTAGAAGATATACCTAAAACACTCTACTTTCAATACTTTTTGCTGAAAGGGATTATTGTTTAATTTATAAATATTATAGCTTGCGAGACTACGACGACATTTGGACGGATCTGAGGACGGAGTCTCAGTACTACAAAAAAATTCTGGTTCCATCTTATTGTGTGTACAGTGAAGGCGCCAGTCATGCAATTTACGAACATATTGATCCTGAAAAAAGATTGCCAATGCAGTCTCCCATCATATACCTCAAAGCACTGAAACATCCTGTCGAAATCAAGGGAATAGTGGAAGCGAACGTCAAAGATTCAGCGGCTGTTTGCGACTGTTTTGCCTATATTGAAGGACGGGTAAGTAATTGTTCCTCTTTTAGTACCTTTTCCTCAGCGGAGGTTGGCGACCATATTTTTTTTAATTTTTTTCTGTTTTGTGCTAAAAGGATGATTGTGCAGTCCTCTCCCTGAATCTGAGGGGGGTTAATCCTGGATCTGGGAAGGCTTAAGTCACCGCCCAAGGTACAATAAGCATAACAGAACGAACTATTCTTGGATTTTTTGGAAGGGCTAATATCATTCCTGGGGGGGGGGGGCTCAGCCGCCCAAGCCCCCACCTAACTACGCCTATGGTGGACGGTACATAGCACTATGTTACTTACCGTTGAGTGAAAACCATCGAGGTAGAATCCGTGAAAACTCAGCCTGACAGGGCTTAAATCTCGGCTGCAAAGTAAAGTTTTCATTTTGAAGTATAATTGTCTAGTATACCAAAATTTGATATTGATTGTAATACTTGACAATACTATTCTGACAACTACCCCGTTGACGAAACTTCAAATTCCACCTAGGAAATACTCGATATTGTAGCTAGCATTAAAACTAACGCAGGAGGTATGGATGGCATTGCAATACAAATGATAAAATACTGTTTACCTTACCGTCTAGATCCTTTAACCAATATTGTAAATGATTTGCTAGAAAGTGGTAATTTTCAAACTGTTTGGTTCCTGTACCAAAATACAATACACCTTCGGTCGATGACTTAGTATCTTACCGAAGCTTCAGTCTTGATTAAAGAAAGGTTACAGCTGTGAAATATACAGCTATGGTGCTGATCGATTCGAAAAAAGCGTTTGTTTCTGTGAACATAGAACTGGTTCTAACTGAATTGCCTTTTTTAAAATTTAAATAGAATAGAACTTGAGTGGTTATCCAACTATCTCAATGACCGCTATCAAGCTTTTAAGCTCAAAAGACACATGTCACTGAAACGTCTGAATTTAAAGATAATAATACTGGTGTGCCACAAGGATCCATATTAGGTCCCCTTCTTTTGCCTCTATACATATAACGCAAATATATTTTCGGTAAAATATACGAACTGGGACATGTACTCCGATGACGTACTACAATATTTTATATAACTTTCGACATATCGAATGCATTTTCTGCTAAAATAGATCTAGATATTGATCTTTCACAGATTACTGACGGTGAGAACTTCACAGAACTGGATGTGGTCAGAATATTGGATGAATATAGATATGAACAGAGACTGTCATTAGGCAACAGTTTCCGGACTGTAGTTGCGTTTGGTGAAAATTCAGCCTATCCAAATTATGAACCAACAATAAATACAAATACTCAAATTTTCACGAACAGCACCATCGTGCTGGACTCTGGAGGGCAATATTTTGGTAAGTAATTTTGTTTCTGTAGCTATACTCTCGCGTCAGTATTATACAGGGTGAGTCAATCTCAACGCTTCGGTCATTAAAGTTTCCTTAATTAATCTACTGATTTCTCCAATTACAAATGTAATTCCAACTTGACCGTTTAACCTAGACTAACGCTCTTCATGCTTAGTAACACGGCTAAGTCACAGCCCTCTAAGTTTTGTACTCGCTGCGATATTCAATTTTTTCTGATATCTACTATACCAAAAATTGTGATTTGCACCTAAACGGTTCGCTTTAAGTCCCATGTGTGCTACATAAAGTCATACTAGAATTAACCCAAAAATCTAAATATACAATAATCTACAGGGTGTTCCATTTAAAAAGCATGACTGATATGTCACGCTTTTATTAGACACCCTGTATAAAGCTCATTATTTTTAAAATGTAGTACAACTCGACCTACATACATATACTCGCAAAATTAATTTCCTGAAAAATGTATCGTTTAGTCACAAAAGACCGAGCAGGCGTTGAGCTTGACTCACCCTGTATGAGTTAATTAACTTATTATTAAGTAATCGAATGCTACCCACACTCAGGGATTAATTGTATTGTAATATAATACAAACAAAATTAAAAAAAACTGTTCTAACGATCCTTTGGGACGTTTTTTAATGGTTCCTGATCATTACTCAAGACGAAGGTAGAGAAATTTGAAGGGAGAGGAAATAATGGATGAGTGGTACTGGTAAAAGATCCTGATTTCGTAACTCTTTTAGGCGTGCGCTAAAGTTTTTTGACTTTTTATGACTGACTTCATAGACAATAGTTTCTATTTCTTTTTCCTATAGCCAACGATCAGTCTTTGGGATAAGCAAAAGCTTTTAATGATATTCAGGTATTTTCTTCTTCTTCTTCTTATAGTGCCTTATCCGTTGCGGACGTTGGCGATTAGCATGGCTATCTGTACTTTGTTCACTGCACTCCTGAATAGCTGTACAGAAGTGAGCCCATACCATTGACGTAGATTATGTAGCCATGAGTGTCTACGTCTCCCGGGTCCCCTTTTGCTGTCCGTTTTACCCTGTAGTATAAGTTGAAGAATTCGGTATTTTTCGTGACGCATTATATGCCCAAAGTATTCCATTTTCCGTTTTTTGATCGTGAAGGAAATCTCTCTCTGTTTACCAAGTCTACGGAGAACCTCTTCGTTAGTAATGCGATCTGTCCACGATACACGCAAAATCGGCGGTAAACCCACATTTCAAATGCTTCTAGTTTTTTCATCAATGAGTCAGTCAGAGTCCATGCCTCCACTCCATATAGAAGAATTGAGAACACATAGCATTTCGCTAGTCTAATTTTTATTTTTAAAGATATATCTCTACTAGTAAAAAGTGGTTTCATGTTGTTAAACGCTGTTCTCGATTTCTCAATTCTCGATTCGACTGATTCCATTGTGAGTCAACCATCGATCCAAGGTAGCAATATTTCTCCACCCGTTCTACCGGTTCGGTACCAATTTTAAGAGTTGCCCTGCTTGTTGTTGTTTACTGATAATCATCCACTTGGTTTTTGAGGTATTGAGCTTTAAACCGTATTGTTCACTGACGACTTGTATTCTCTCTACCAGATGTTGCAGTTCATTAATGTCGCTGGCAAGTATGACTGTGTCGTCGGCAAATCGAATATTGTTGATCAACTCCCCGTTTAGTTTAATGCCCTCAGCAGCTTCATATAATGCTTCTTTGAAAATTTCCTCTGCATATCTATCAGGTATTTTATATAAGTCGAAAATGCGAGTAAAATTACTTAAATATTTAGGTGGCACGACGGACATTACCCGAACATTACACTTTGGAACCCCAACTGACGACATGAAAGAAGCATATACCAGGGTGTTATCCGGAATGATCCAGCTGTCTATGTTGACATTTCCCAGTCGTCTTAGAATGGCCATGGTAGACGTTGTGGCCAGATCAGCCCTGTGGGAAGTTGGCATGGACTATTTTCAAGATACTGGTCATGGCGTGGGCGCATTTTTAGGTGTTAAAGAGTGTAAGTAGTACCTAATATCTAACTTATGGTATTTTTAATGGTTGTTCTCTTGACACACATTTTCACTTCCCACTGGGAAGTTCCCAGACCGATAGGTGAGGGGAGTATTCTGATAGCTAAAAATTTACATTTTTAGATAACACGTTTTTTTGGGCGTTTTATGATACCTACATAACGAAAATCTAAAATCTACGTCACTCATTTCCGTCGGTCTGTCTGTCTGTTGGTCTGTTGGTGTTTTTCTAGCCTCGTAATTTCAGTAACCGCTGCATTGATTTTGATGAAATTTGGGCAGCAATATACTGTGGGGTCGTAGTAGGTAATGATTTGGGTGGTTGGGGAATGGGGTTTTGAAGAACTGAAAATTTTGTTGTATTCATAATAGGCTGTCCACTGACCTGTGCGAAGGAAGACCTAGCGACATAAATCACCTTTTTAGGTCCATCCAAACATTGCCTTGCCTATTACCGAAACTAAGGGATTTTCTGTGTCCATAGAGTATTTATTGCTTTTGATCGTTCTGTATTTTGTAACGTGAAAACTACTAAATTGCTTCTAATGAAATTTTGAAATTATTACCGTGGTGAGGATGGAATACGCGTATGGTTTTTAGAAATCGTGTCAGTGGCTGCGCAGTAATCAAAAAGCTAAAAATTTGAAAACAGCTCAAACTTTGTTTGGCTGGTGATGATTTGGTTGCAAGGGAATCTCAGATTATAGCTCCATGCTATGGGAAAATAATAAACTGATATCACCGTAATGTGTGTGAGAAGTACTGAGTCAATCAACTTGACTTCATTTTTTTTATTTATTCGCAGTAAATTATACAGAGATTATCAAAACACTTTTGAACAGGTAAATACTACCAGTAAAAAATAAAATGAATTATTTTTCATAACTCACGCTACTGGACACCAATACTGATCTCTGGGAAAGGCATATTGATTAAATACACGCCATCATAACTGCAGAGGTGGCTGTGAAACGTCAAATTTACGTCAAACGCTAATTCGACCAGAGTACAGTATTTTAGAGACAGAAGTGTGGTTAAGTTGTCAATAATTTCTACTTATTATTTATTTAAATCATACTATTTATTGATATGGTCGTAGATATAGTATACTATTCAACTCGCGGCAATGGTAATAATTCCCTGGTTGATTTACATTGCCTTCTACTGAGCCAATTATTACCGTCATTACTTCGTGTATAAAATATATTTATTCAACATTGTTGATCATAAAATATATTGAACCCGCAGCCTTAAGCTTAATTCACATGCACACGACACCCGACGATACGACGGCACGAAACTGTTCCTATTGGTTGAAATATTCAAAATGATGTCAAATCAAAATATTTGAACCAATAGGAACAGTTTCGTACCGTCGTATTGTTGGATGACGTGTGCATCTGAATTAAGCTTTATTATGTAAAAAATTCGCGTCAGTGGCCGATTAGCAGATGCCGAGCAACAGGTACATGACAGCAACAGGACCGTCAAAATTGTAGGTTATACGTTGTTGTCTGTCACGATGACGTCGGTGCATAATACGAAATTTACGTTTGACAGCAGATACTTCGCGATTTTCGCCCATTATTCGTCGTCTGCAAGATACGTGATAAGGCTGCCGGGCATATACGTTAAAAAAATGCATGCTCAAATAAACCCTTGTATGTAGTCTACCATTACGATGGATGTTAACGGATGTCATCCACCCTACTTTCCTAATAGAAACACATTATCAACGAAAATAACTTATAATTTAAACTATGAATATATTGCAGCTCCCATCAAGATCCACTTCAATTCCAAAGTTAGCTCGGAACAAACATTCAAACCAGGATACTTCCTTTCAAATGGTAAGTTGATAACTTTAGCATTCTATAAAGTGTGATTCACTTCATCGAATGTCTTGGAGAAGTGTGTATAAATGAGAAAAAAACCTGGGCTCTACATAATTCCGGTAAATCATTAAGTTCGTGTCGGTTGTCATGCATTTTGAAAAGACAGATTGCTGATTTACAGTATCCCAAGTGATCAGCTTTGTACTAGTCGCGTAGCTTAGGAAACTTTGATTTGACGCTGTTCGATAGCACGGCTCAACAGACAATAAGCTGTCTTACTCAAGGTCTGGGGATGGTTTGCGCCGATCCCTTTGCGCATCGGCATTTTGGGTTAGATTGGTTCTGATTTCACCATTAAGGACAACATACACTTTATGTTGTCTTTAATGTTTACATTCCTTTTACACCGCACGGGTTAAGTATTATTTCTTAATTCTGCCCTGTTGTACAATTTTTTCTACTCCGCACCTGTCAGGGTGAATGAAACTATCCCAAAATGGCGTCGCTGACGTCAGATATTTGCAACATGTCATAAAGGAACCGACCGTAAGTAAGACAGCTGATTGTTTGTTGAGCCGTGTCGATAGTTCATGATGTTATCGGGAACCAACTTTATGTCTTGGTTTCATGTGCAGCTACGTTTTCAAAAGTCTGGGAAAACAACCACATGTTAATGAGGTATTAACGAATTAACTCGTTGGAAGTCAACGTAATAATATATGTAATGGAGTAGACACTGTAAATAAAAATTTTTCATTAAACAATAAGGGAATACTGTCTGGATCATAAACAAATTTATCAGAAGATTCCGTTACTAAATTAATAGTATATTTAATGTCAATATGATAATTGTGTACATTCACTGTATTTGCAATAAATTTAGGGACGATGAGGCACCACCATGAATATATTTTATCTCTATTTCAGAACCCGGTTATTACAGGGATGGGCAGTTTGGAATAAAGCTGGAAAATATACTACAGGTTGTTGAGAAACCATGGCTGAACCATGGAGGTCATTCATTCCTTGGATTCAAAGTGATAACTCTGGTTCCATTCGAGCCAAACCTGATCAAGCTAGAACTGCTTTCGCCTCATCAGGTTAGTATTTCAATACACTGTTAATTGTAGCTGATTCTGGAGAATCGATATCTTGTCGGAATTATTTACTCCACCTAAGTGTGTCCTGCATTCTGTATTTGAAAGAGGGCGATCTGCCAAAATCACAGCACTTAGGCCAAATTGAGCCCCTAGTGAGAGCCTTGCAGTAATGCTCGTTAAATTAAAAGATGAAACATTCTCAGAAAATAAAGTTTAAAGTGAAAGACACATGGATCGAAGAGAAGGTGATGATTAAAGACATACCACGGATTCCGTGTTGATCCTTGCTGCAGGCACTACCTAGCCAACGGTTCTGAAGCTACGGGGTATAGTTGTAAAAAAATGGAGTCAAGTTGATTGACCCAGTACTTCCCACACATAATGATGATACCATTTTATTATTTTCCCATTGCATGAAGCTATAGTTTGAAATCCCTTGCAACCAAATCATCGCCCAGCCGCCCGCAAAAAACAACCAACACAAAAACCTCTCGTAAATAGTTTCTTGCGTCTCCCTCCTTAGAAGCTAAGACGCCACATTTTTTTTCTGCATGCTTCAACTAAACGATGCGAAATGATCAGGAGCCTCCAAACCATCTAGAAACAAAGTTTGAGCTGTGTTTTTATATTTTTAGTTTTTTATTATTGCTGCGCCGCCACTGACGATTTTTCAAAGACAGACGCGTTTTCCATTCTCGCCGCGGCACTAAATTTGGTGTCAAAATTTCATTAAAATCAATTCAATAATTTTCGCTTTACGCAAAATACATAGAACGAAATAAAGCAAAACTCGTATGTATACATCACAAAATTGGTTTCTGTAATAGGCAAGCCAATATTCAGATGGACCTAAGAAAGTGTAATATGCCGCTACGTATTTTTTTCAACAGGTTAATGGACAAACTATTATGAATACAACAATTTTTTTCAGTTTTACAACCCCCCACCCCCCAACCGCCCCAATTTCACCCTCACCCAAAAAAGTAGAAAATGATCAGGAACCCCTAAAACGCCTAAAAACAAAGTTTGAGATGTTTTTATATATTTAGTTTTTTTATTATTGCTGCGCCGCCACTGAAATGATTTTTTCCAAAACATACGCGTTTTCTATCCTCGCCGCGGTAGTAATACTGTGTCAAAATTTCATTAAAATCAATTCAATAATTTTTGCGTTACGCAATAGAATAATATATCGATCTAAAACAACACTCGTATGTATACACCACAAATTCTAAGTCCCTTGGTTTCTGTAATCGGCAAGGCAATGTTCGGATGGACCTAAAAAAGTGTATTATGCTGCTAGGACTTTCTCTCTCAGGTCAGTAGACAGCCCATTATAAGTACAACAAATGTTTCAGATTTACAACCCCCCACCCCCCCAACCACCCGAATTTCACCCCCACCCAAAAAAAAAATAGAAAATGATCAGGAACCCCTAAAACGCCTAAAAACGAAGTTTGAGCTGTTTTCATATTTTTTGTTTTTTTAATATTGCTGCGCCGCCACTGAGACGATTCCTAAACATCAGACGCGTTTTCCTTCCTCGCCAAAGTAGTAATACTGTGCCGAAATTTTATTAACATCACTTCAGTAATTTCAACATTATAAAATACAGAACGATCTAAAGTAATACTCGTATGTATACATCGGAAAATTCTCCAAGTCCCTTGGTTCCTGTAATACAAAAGGCAATGTTCCGAAGGACCTAAAAAAGTGTATTATAGCGCTAGGTCTTTCTCTCTTAGGTCAGTAGACAGCCTATTATGAGTACAACAAATTTTTCAGCTTTACAACCCCCTACCCCCCAACCACCCCAATTTCACCCCCACCCAAAAAAAAGTAGAAAATGATCAGGAACCCCTAAAACACCTAAAAACGAATTTCATCAAAATCTATGTAGCGGTTACTGAGATTAGGAGGCTAGAAAAACGCCAACAGACAGACAGACAGACAGACCGACAGACCGACAGACAGACCGACAGACAGACCGACAGACAGACAGACCGACGGAAATGAGTGACGTGGATTTTCGTGATGTAGGCATCATAAAACGCCCAAAAAGTGTATTATCTCAAAATCGAAAATTTTCGCGATCACAATACTCCCCTCACATATCGGTGTGGGAAGTAAAAACATGGCCGATTTCATTCATAAAATAGCTATGGGCGTGTGGATTTTACGTTAATACTTCAGGGCTATGAAGTGTCTTTCCTTTTGTATAAATGTTCATTTTTAAATAAGGTAATGACAATCATAACGACGAAAAACAGTGTACCTAACAAGCTGACAAGACAATAAACTCGACAAAACAGATATTCAAATAGTTTGGGACAATCTGTAGAAAGATTATAAACAAGACATACAAAACGCCACTGGTATTTCGATATTTCCAGACAAAGAGACAGAGAGGAACATAAAGTTGGTGGCAGGGCGGCCAAAAGCAAGATTTAATCTCCATGGCAACGGCATGGTAGCAGATCCTCAACCAATAAGGTTCCCTGACAAGTTGTTGGATTACAGGATTCGTGAGCTGTTGCCGATTCACCTGAAGTTGATGATATCTTCAGAAAATATGCATATTTTATAACAGGCAGATTAAGAAATATCGGTTATTAAATAAAAATACCTTAACAAATATATAAAAATATCAGTTATTAAATAAAAATACATTAACAACTACAGGGTTGGGATAAAGTATGGAACCAAGCAAATAACTTTGGAACGGAAAGGGTGATATTGCTGAAAATTGGCAGGCAAGTGTAGTGACGTCTAGTGTATCCGAAGACATTATGTTAGCTATTAATGTACTTCCGGTTTAACCGGAAGTACCGTCAATTTTTTCAATTTAAATGGGACACCCTGTATATTTTTGCAGATTTTAATTCATCTTTTTTTTCCGAATACGTCCATAGTGGGTTTAGCAGTAGTTTCTGTAAAAACGGGAAAGATATAGCTTCTTTATCATTTCAGGTGTTTAAAATGCCAGTCATTCAAAGTCGGTTTTGGCGATCGCGTGAGAACTCACAAAGAAGTGTGTCTACTTTTAATGATTTACGTCCCGACAGGGGTCCTATAACACGTTTGACGGTGACTAAAAACAAAAATACAAAAAAAATTACCTCAAACGGGAAGACCGCAGACCGCCACGGACGAACTTGTGAGACAAATTTTTTAAGAAACAAATACTAAACCCACTATGGATGTATTCGGAAAAAATGATGAATTAGAATCTGCAAAAATATACAGGGTGTCCCATTTAAATTAAAAAAGTTGACGGTACTTCCGGTTAAACCGGAAGTGCATTAATAGCTAACATAATGTCTTCGGATGCATTAGACGTCACTACACTTGCCTGCAAATTTTCAGCAATATCACTCTTTCCGTTCCAAAGTTATTTGCTTGGTTCCATACTTTATCCCAACCCTGTATATTAAAGTAGCTATAAAAAATATCTTAAATTGCTGTTACCGTTAATTTTGCTTTTTTTATAAATAAACTTGGCAACATCGAACATTTTTATCCGCATTCCGTTTGTAGCTTCAGATCCGCTGGACAGATAATACCTGCGCATGTTCTTAGCTTCGTCGATCCAGGGGCTGTGTCTTCACTGCCTTATATAGCGGTTACGCGGTATGTGAATGAGCGCGAAATTTAAACTATAAGCATGCGAGTTAAACTTTGCCAAGATTTGCTAAGGAAGACTGTGTAGCTTGAGTGAACCTTCTTATCTTTTCGGGTGAACATTTCTCAACATAGAAACCTTACATCTTACAAATTTTGTTTTTGGTTCTCTTCTGTTTGTTTTTAGTGAGGGTAGGGATTCTACCCTACAGAATTATACAAGATTATTCCTTATTCGACGTATTCCTGTCAGAGCATGATAGCAGAGCTAAGATGCAACAAATTCAGTTTAATATATGTATAGACAAAAATCATTAGTTCTTCGAGATTTTTCAGCTTTAAGGGAATTCTAACGATTATCCAAAATCTGACACTTCTCTCTCTCTTTCCCTCTCTCTCTCTCTCTCTCTCTAAGTAATGAAAAAGCTACGTTAAAAATTAGCAACATAGTCACTTATTTACATAATAAAGATACGATACTTAAAAAACAGATATCGAGAAAAATAAAATAATTTTCACTGTCGTTACGATGAAACATAAACAAAATCCTGTACAGATGGACGGAAACAACTAACTTGAATTGAAAATAGAAACATCTCAAAAACTATTAATTTTTGTCCATACATATACAGGGTGTCCCACGACGATTAAGACAAGCAATCTATCGGAACTGGGCAGTAGTAGCATTGATCAACGTATATATAATACGTTAATCAAAGGTAGTAGCGAATTATAATTTTGTTGTGTAAATTAGAACAAATATATTATCTTTTCTTATTATTGCATCGTCCAACGAGGTATTCGTTTTTGGTCACGTGACGTCCGATTCAAAAAAAATCATGGCTTTTTGTGTTCCTTCCACTAAAACAATTCCAACAAACTACTTGAGGTCTAAAATGATTAATTTAAGAGCTACAGGTACTTACAGGATGGTACCACTACCATTTATTATAACATCTTAAATTATTTTGGTAGTGTTTCATAGTGGTAGTGGTACAGTCCTTTAAGTACGTGTAGCTATTGAATTACTCACTTTAGATCCCAAGCGTGCTAGTTTGTTGGAATTGTTTTATCGGGAGGAACACATAAAGTCACAAATATACAGGGTGTCCCATTAAAACTTTTGAATCGGACGTCAAGTGACCAAAAACAAATACCTTATTGGATGACACAGCTAAAATTGTTGCATTTTAGCTCCCCTATCCTATTCTTTCACACTGTAAATGGAACTACTATTCTCACAGCTTGGTTTGGAAGTTTCTAGAGGCATTATCACTACGTGTGGATTGTGTTCGGAAGTGAATAATTTTGTACTATTCTCACAGATTGTATTATTCTATTACAGAGAAGGTGGTTGAACAAATACAATGAACAGATTCGACATCATGTAGGAGCAGAGCTGAAAAAACAAAATCGGATGCATGGTTTTTATTGGATGATGGACAAAACTAAGTATATTCCAGAAAATGGAGGTGGACGCATTATCATAAATATGTTGCTATTTGTAACGAGCACTGTGTTAATAAACTTTGTATTATAAAATATTAATTTTATATTGTATAATTTATTAATTTATTGTAAAGTGTAATATTTTGAAGATTTATAGTTTTTTACACCGAACTCATTTTTTTATAGATTAAAAATCACTCTAATATGTCTATGTTTTTATTTGTTCCAATCCATTCATTACTTTTTTACTCTGCGCAAAGTAAAATGAGACTTAAACATAATAATACTTGTAGGAATGAGACATATTAGCGTTATTTGTATTTACAGATAGAATAAATATATTTTAATAGTAGATACAAACATAAATAATATAAAAATAGTCTTTGGAAAATGTAGTTTATATTATTGAAGTAAAAAAGTTGAGTTGACGTCCGTTTGAATTTGTTATTATTTTAGTCATGGTAGTTAAAATTGTTCCGGGAATTGAAAGACCTGGAAACCGGCAACAGCGCGCTGTTTTATAAACCCACAGCCCTCTCTGTCTTCACAAAAAAGCCTCAGTGACAGTCACGTAACTGAGCAGCGTTCGTAGGTTAAGTTATGTTGCCTTGTTGATTATTTGTGTGTTATCTTTTGATTTAACAGAGAATCATTAGTGTCTAAGACGTCAATGCTGAGAAACGCGCTGTTGACAAATTGATCACGTAATTATAATGAAGTCAAAATAATAACTAACTCCGATTAAAAGATATTTTTAAATAGGGACGTTATAAATATCTAGTTTGTATAAAACGTTTTTATAAAGAATATAATTATAAATCTAGCGTAGCGAATGAACGTCGTTAAGCACTTGGAAAGGTTATAAAAATAAATAAACAAATAAACCAGAGGTAGCAGGAGAAAATGATAAAAACGAATACATTTCTATACTAACTTTATATTAAATTAACGCAATACAATTAAAAAAATCACATTACTCACTTTACTCTGAATCACTTGCACTGGATTCAAAATCACCTACGTCTATAGAGAATTTATATTCTTGATCACATCCCAGGTAAGCATCGCTCATGAAGTATAACGCGTAGTTATGATGCCCAGGACTTGGAGCAACAAAGTCCAACTTCACTCGAGCCTTTTGTTGCAATGTCAGCCTTTTGATGGAAAGCAGAGAATTCGACTTTGGATCGCCGATCACCACCCACCAGCCTTCTTCACGTTTCTGGAACAAAAAAATTAAGTCAAGTCGATTGACTCAGTACTTCCCACACATTACAATAATACCAGTTTATTATTTTCCCATAAAATCGCTATAGTCGCTAGTCTGAGATCCCCTTGCAATTAATCCTGTCCGCCCTCAAAAAAGTGTTTTATGCCGCTAGGTCTTTTTTCACAGGTCATTGGACAGCCTGTTATGAATCCAATAAATTTTTCAGTTTTACAACCCCCACCCCCCAACACCCACCCACAAAATCGCAGAAAATGACCAGGAACCCATAAAATGCCTAAAAGTTGAGCTGTTTTTATAGTTTTTTGATTATTGCTGCGCCGCCACTGACGCGTTTTCCATCCTCGCCAAGGTAATAATACTGTGTTGCAATATCATTAAAAACAATTCAATAATTTCCACATTACACAATACAGAAGAGCCTAAAGCAATACTCGTATGTATACATAACAAAATTGTCCCTTGGCTTCTGTAATAGGCAAGGTATTGTTCGGAAGGACCAATGAAGTCAAGTTGATTGACTCAGTACTTCCCACACACCAGTTTATTTTTTTCCCATAGCATGAAGCTTTAGTCTGAGATCCCCTTGCAACCAAGTCATCGCCATCCCCCCCCCCCCAAGTGTCTTATGGCACTAGGTCTTTCCTTTACAGGTCAATGGACAGCCTATTATTAGTACTACAAACTTTTCAGTTTTATAACCCCCCACCCCCCAACCACCCCAATTTGACCCCCACCCAAAAAAAGGTAGAAAATCCTCAGGAACACCTAGAAATGAAGTTTGAGCTGTTTTCATATTTTTAGTTTTTTTATTAATGCTACGCTGCCACTGACATTATTTCTAACAGCCATACGCGTTTTCCATCCTCACCACGGTAATAATATGTCAAAAGTTCATTAGAATCAATTTAATAATTTCCACGTTACAAAATACAAAACGATCCAAAGCAATAAATAATCGTATGTATACAGAAAATTCTAAGTCCCTTAGTTTCGGTAATAGGCAATGCAATGTTCGGATGGACCTAAAAAAGGTGATTTATGTCGCTAAGTCTTCCTTCACAGGTCAGTGGACAGCCTATTACGAATACAACAAATTTTCCAGTTTTTCAACCCCCCTTCCCCCAACCACCCAAATTTCACACCCACCCAAAAAAAAAACGCAGAAAATGATCAGGAACCTCTAAAACGCTTAAAAACGAAGTTTGAGCTGTTTTTTATATTTTTAGTTTTTTTTTATTATTTCTGCGCCGCCACTGGCACGATTTATAAAAACCATACGCATTTTCTATCCTCGCCACGGTTGTAATACTATGTCAAAATTTCATTAAAATCAATTCAACAGTTTCCTCGATACACAATATAGAACGATCTACAGCAATACTCGTATGCTAACACCAGAAAAAATTCTAGGTTCTTTGGTTTCTGTAATAGGCATCAAGGCAATGTTCGGATGAAGCTAAAAAAGCTATTTATGTCGCTAGGTCTTCCTTCACAGGTCAGTGGACAGTCTATTATGAAAGCAACATATTTTTCAATTTTACAACCCCCCACCCCCCCAACCACCCCAATTTCACCCCCACCCAAAAAACGTAGAAAATGATCAGGAACCCTTAAAACGCCTAAAAACGATGTTTGTGCAATATTTAATTTTTTTTTGTTTTTTGCTAATTACTCCGCAACCCATGCACCGATTTTCAAAATTATAGGAACATTACCTACTACGACCCCACACCATATCGTTGCCCTAATTTCATGACAATCCATGCAGCGGTTACTGAGATTACGAGGCTAGAAAAACGCGTACAAACAGACCGACAGACCGAAGGAAATGAGTGACGTGGACTTTCGTTATGTAGACATCATAATACGCCCAAAAAGCGTATTATCTCAAAATCGAAAATTTTCGCGATCACAATACTCCCCTCACCTATCGGTGTGGAAAGTAAAATGTGTGTTATGCCGCTAGATCTCTCTTTCACAAATCAATGGACAGTCTATTATGAATACAACAAACTTTTAATTTGAGCCGCAATCTTGGCCAGTAGTGAATGAATGTGGTTTAATATGCTTTAAATTAACCCGCTTTTGGTTTTGAATGTTTTAGCACGTTTTCCAGTTTTGGGTTTTTACATCATACAAACTAACAAAGTGAAAGCAGTATAAAATACAGTAACTCACCTGCGGGAAGAATGGCGCAATAACAGGTCCGCTCACTTCATCTTCTCTTTCTAACTGAACAGCTACGTGTACCGATGACCCGGAATGTATGCGGTCCTTGTCCATAACCTCATATGTCAGCTCTATGTTTGGGTACCGATTACAGAATCGCGCGACGTCCGCCATTTGACTGTCAGTCAGCTGCAGCAGTTTGCTTCTGTCTTCATCCTCCAGTTCCATGATATCAAATACTGTTTCGACATTCTATAAAAAAATACGTTCATATAAAAGTGGTCTCAGAAATAGGATCAACATACGCAAGAACGCCATATTTGAACAGTTAGACACTTTATAAGGACTACCAAAAATTGCTTTTTCCCTAGCTAGTACCCAACAATATGTGTGGATCATTCTTCGTATTGATTCCTGCTGACATGACCGTTCGATTATTACTGCTTGCCACGTTTGTGTTCAAGTTTGGCCTACCGAGTTGTACCACCTACTATAAACCTACTTATACCTCTCATCCCATTCATAACTATTGTACATTTATTTACGTCGAAGCATTAGGTATAGGCCAGCGGGCAGAGTGGAACGGCGGGGTAAGCAAAAATGGCCGCCGTGTAGGTCTAAACCACAACTACAGGGAACCCAAACGGCAGCAAATTTGAATGACGTTAACTTAAATTCAGTAGTATACCCGTCTAGCGACGTAACCCCGACGTATGTACCACATTATTGATTTTCACATTTTAACTTCTTCAGGTATGAGAATTTATACACATTGAACGAAGGAACCCAAGGATGACTACCTTCTACATTCTGACGGCTAAGATGTGCGTCGCCGCAGGGCACACCGGTATTTTGCGCAGTGCAGAGCGTATTCCTCATTCCACCTAGGGGTTCAATGACCATAACCACCAGACTTACGGTGTAGTCTGGCCAGAGCCTGCGGAGTTGTCCAAGCAACTCCTCCTCCTCTTATTATTATTAAAATTATTTTCATATATTATTATTCTGAAATTAAGGAAAGAATAAAGGAATTCTTTCAAATCTATGTAAGTACGGACTCGCGCCATAACAACCAGGAATTTGCAGTTGCACAGTTGAGTAATTTTTTAAATGTCTACTATGTGAACAGCTTCCGCAAAAACGTGCAGAAAATCACATATAAGAAATACTTATATGCATACATACAGTAATGTTGGGTTATAACGAACCTCATGGGACTGGCGAACACGGTTCGTTATAAGCGAAGTTCGCTATAAACGATAAATAAGAAAGATGTGGTATTTTTATTAATACATAGATATGAGGGTACATAGAATATATTTTGTAATATAGTAGATACATTACCAACTGTTCTTAAGAGTCTAATTTAAAAAATCTTTTATTTTAGTTTGTTTTATTTTTGTGAAATGAATATCATTCATATGTAATTCTACATCGGCTAATTGATTAAAAACACTTTGCGGAGTATTTAGTGACTGAAGAAAATAACGAACATTATCAATATGTTCAAGTGCATCTGATGTGGTTGGAACTGGTCACAATTCTGTACTCCAGGTTCTTCATCTTCTGCCTCCTCATCGTTATCAATATAAACTGAAGAAGACACAGAAGCGACAATGGCATCATCGTCCAAGTATTCAACACTTACAAGATTATCATCAATACGGACAAATTCATTGAACTCATTTTCAGAACAAGGAAGATTGTCTAGAATATTGTTATCATCTTCCTGTCCAACTTTTTTCAGCCATTCAGCTAACGTCGAGTCAGCGTCTGAATCCAATTAATTTTCCACTTTCAGGAAACCACCGTGTTGAAAACAATTAAAAATTGTTTGTTCTCATACCTTCTGCCATGAAGGAAGGAAGTTTATTCACCAGCGGCGTAATATCGTTTCAGGTGCCTTGCGATCGATATAATTCAGTAAATCCCAGCGATAAAATCCCGTTTTAGGTTGGTTATAAAAGACAGATCTTACGACAATATCAAAGTTTAATGGTCGTTATAAAGTTCGTTATAAAAGGGTTCGTTATTTGCGAAAAAATTAGCACACGTTTAGTAATACCGAAGTTCCGTACCTCTAGATTTGGTGCGTTATAAACGAAAGTTCGCAAAATGCGGGTTCGTTATAGGCGGACATTACTGTATTTTTAAACGAGTAAATTATCGCCCCGTCGGCTGTACTTTGAAAGGGTTTACCATACATCACCATTTCATTAGCTCATTATAATTCCCATGACTAAGAGCCATTTAAAAAAAAACGGGAAACATCCACATCGCGGTGACTGCACCGGTAGTTAATTTACCTGGAATACCTGCTTGCTTGTGTTTTCAGAATAATGTCATATCAAAAACAAAATTAATTTTTTGTATTCCATACGCTGTTGAAACTAATGTGATACTCAAAAATTGTGTAAACGATGGACATCCTAAATAGACCTTCTCAAATATACTTTAAGGATACTTAAATTTGAGATGTTTTGCAAATATAAGTTATATTTTACCTGACCTGTATGGATCTGTTAGTTAATGATGATTGAAAAGCTATTAGATCTTTCCACTAACTGCGAGTTTATTACCTCTACTGAAACATAAAAAGGAAATGGATTGGAAGCCTACCTTATCAGCGCACCGCTTGATAACATCGTTCGTGAAGTGTGGTAACTGCTTTAGGTACGAATCTTTGCTCCACATGGCCTGCGTCACCATTTGCGCCAGTTCCATAGCAGCTACGGCAGGAGACAACCAACCGTTCGAACTTAGCACATCGACGCAAGCTTGGATCAGCCGAATGGCCTGTTAAAGAAAGATTAGGATGGTTCAAATTAATAATATCGACGAAATTATACTGTATATTAGAACAAAAATGGAGTCAAGTTGATTGACTCAATACTTCCCACACATAACAGTGATATCATTTTGTTATTTTCCCTTTGCATGAAGCTATAGTCTGAGATCCCTTGCAACCAAATAATCGTTAGCATGTCCTCAAAAGACTCCAACACAAAAACTAGTAAATAGTTTCCTAAATCTCTCCATAGGAACTAAAATAACACAATTTTTATTCTGCGAGCTTCAACTGGACGAAACGAAACAATCAGGAACCCCCAAATTACTTAAAAACGAAGTTTGAGCTATTTTTTAATATTTAGGTTTTTTTATTATTGCTGCGCCACTGACGCGATTCTTGAAAACCATACGCATTTTTCATGCTCGCCACGGTAATAATACTGTGTCTAAATTTCATTAAAATTATTTGCATAATTTCCATGTTACATAATTGAGAACGATCTAAAGCAATACTCGTAAGTATATGTTACACTCAATTGCCGAATTCGGGCAATGCCCGAAAAAAATACGCAGAACTAGTTTTGAGCAAGGAATATTTCCCAAATCCTAAATATTAATTTTATACGGCTATTGAGCATTACCAAATAGGCAGAACTAGTTCTGTGCATTTGCAGAACTAGTTCTGCGCATCTTTAAATGCACAGAACTAGTTTTGCGCAACTTGAAATGCTCAGAATTAGTTCTGTGGTATGGAATGACAACCAAAGTGAACATTCGTTATGCATTGTGTGTCAAAACCCAGCAAAAACCTATCGTTTAGGTTAGGTTTCTTTGCCAACGTTCCTGCAATATAAGTACGAATCGTGAAAATGCAAGAAGAGATTTGGAAGCACAATCTAACTTGATGCTCACACAATCAAATAAACATTTAAACCAGCCTCAGTTGGCGATTTATTATTTATTGGTATTCATTAAAATATATTTAACTTCTCCATTTATTTGAGTCCGTCGCTGGCGCTGATTCAATGGAAGAAGCAGAATTTGTGATTGTCATTCAAAATATACAGAACTAGTCCTGTGCATTTCAAGTTGCGCAAAACTAGTTCTGTGTATTTCAAGATGCGCAAAACTAGTCCTGCCTAATTGGTAATGCTCAATAGCCGTATAAAATTCATAATTCGGGTTTGGAAAATATTCCTTGCTCAAAACTAGTTCTGCGTATTTTTTTTCGGGCATTGTCCGAAGTCGGGTATTGGGCGTAACATATACATCAGAAAATTCTAAGTCCCTTGAGTTCTGTAATAGCCAAGGCAATGTTCTGATGGACCTAAAAAACTCCTATTATGCCGATAGGTCTTTCTTACACAGATCAATGGACACCCTATTATGAGTAGAACAAATTTTTGATTTTTACAACCCCCCAACCCCTAACCACCCCAATTTCACCCCCACTCAAAAAAAAGTAAAAAACAATCAAGAACCCTTAAAACACCTAAAAACGAAGTGTGAGGGATTTTTTTATTGTTTTTTGCCGCCCCTGCACCGAAATTATAGCAGCATTACCTACTAGGTCCTCACAGCATATAGGTACCCAAATTTCATCACAATCCATGCAGCGGTTGCTGAGATTACGAGGGCAAAAGAATGCGAACAGACAGACCGACAGACGACCGACAGACAGACCGACGGAAATGAGTGACCTGGATTTTCGTTATGTAGACATCATAAAACGCCCAAAAAGTGTAGTATCTCAAAATCGAAAATTTTCGCGATCACCATACTCCTATCGGTGTGGGAAGTAAAATTCGAGAGAAATTCAGCCTACACCGGAACGCAGATATAAGTAAACTGCAGACGTAAAAGGATACAAAACTGCTTCCTGGTGCAGCTGTTTTGTACATAATTTTATAAATGCTATAGAGGCTGAGGAAACGTCAACAAAGGGTGTATGTTTGATGATGGGCGAGTAAAGCGTGATGAACAAAAGACAACCACAGAATAAGTTTCACATAGTACTACGTTTTTCGATTTCTTAAACGTATCTTTACTACCCACACCGATAAGTCAGGGGAGTAATGTGATCACGAAAATTTTTAATTTTGAGGTCATTCGCTTTTTGGGCGTTTTATATCTACATTACGAAAATCCATGTCACTCACTTTCTTCGGTCTGTCTGTTGGCGTTTTTCTAGCCTCGTAATCTCAGTAACCGCAGCATGGATTATGCATAGCGATATACTGTGGGGTGGTCGTGTGACCATCGTAAATTGACCAGCGCGGCATGAGGAAGGGTAGCAGGAGGTTCCCTCAGATAACGCTCGTCATTATCATGTCGAGTTTAAAAAGGTATAGAAAACATAACACAGTCATTAAATATTTGCTGCCATTATGCAATCCCGATACTGGACTGTCTTTAAGGTGGAGAATAAAATCTGCTGTTGCAGGTTGTAGTTATAAGTTTTATGAAGTAGATAAATAGGATATTAAGCGAATATAAATTATTTGACGTTTCCTTTATATATCAAATAAAACAGGTCGTAAAAGATGGAAATAGGATAGATTAAGAGTTATAGCAACGCTCTTACTTCTTTCACCGAATTATTCTCTTCGCTGGTCAATTTAATGCTATAATTTTGAAAATCAATGCATGGGCGGCGGAGTAATTAGAAGAAAAAAACGAAAAATTCAAATATTCCTCAAACTTCGTTTTTAGGTGATTTAGGTGTACCTGGTCATTTGATACATTTTTTGGGTGGGGGTGAAATTGGGGTGGTAAACTAATATGGTATATTGATAATAGGCTGTCAAATGACCTGAGAAAAAAAGACGTAGTGGCATGATATACTTTTTTCAAGTTCATCAGAACATACCAGTATTGTTTCAGGTCATTCTGTATTATTGTAACCTGGTAATGATTCAACTGATTTTAATTGACACAGAGCGAGAATGGAAAACGCGTATGGTTTTTAAAAATCAAATTAAAAATATAAAAACAGCTCAAACTTTGTTTTTAGGCGACTTTTGTGTTGGATGTTTTTATGAGGGCAGGCGAGAGATGATTTGGAGCAAGGAAATCTCAGATTACAGCCTCATGCTATGGGAAAATAATAAACTGATATCACCATAATGTGTCAGAAGTACTGAGTCAACCAACTTGCCTTCACTTTTTCCTGATTATTTTTATTCCTTTGAACTCTATCAGATGCCAATTAATTTCTTGATACTTTCCGATTACAGTGAATTTAAATCGAAGCTTGTCAAATATCCTCGTTAGATTTTCGTGGTATTGCATAGTGCAGTAACTCTTTTACCAAGCGTACCGCATTTTGTGGTATGGTTAAGGCTGCTAGTCCTGCTGATTATACAGGGTGGGGCATAAGAACCAATTGTTTTTCGTTTGGCTAGTACTCGGCTATTAGAAAAGGGCGCGCGGTTTATTAAGATCACCGACTAGGTGATTAAGATCCATGCCTTGGCTCAAGCCATTTCACTTTATCAGTTGCCACGTGCCATCATAAAGCGGTGGACGCTAGAGCAACGCGTGTTCGCGTATGATTGTTTTTGATGAGAATGAAAACATGTTGTTAGTGTTGAGTGATGAAGCCCATTTCCACTTTGATGGGGCCGTCAATAGACAAAATTGCCGGTACTGGGCTGACGAGAATCCACGACTTACATGAGATGCCATTGCATAGTCCTAAGGTAACAGTTTGGTGTGCTGTGGGCAAGCTTGGCATCATTGGCCCATATTTCTTTTGAAAAAAAAAATGGGGTCACCGCTACCGTAACGTCTGAGCGTTACACTCATATGATGAATACCTTTTTCATACCCGAGTTGCATAGAAGAAGTGTGGATATTCAAGATTTATGGTTCCAGCAAGATGGGGCCACGGCACACACTGCCAGAGCATCTATGGGTATTCTTCGCCGCCTGTTTCCAAATCGTTTAATTTCGAGGTTTCAGGTTTGACATTCTGTGGCCTCTTCGGTCTCCCGACTCCATCCATTTATGATTTTTTTCAGAGGGGATATCTTAAGTCACGTGTTTACGAGGCCAAGCCCCGTACATTAGATGCATTGAAGGAAGCAATTCGTCAAGAAATTTCCCTCATCAAGAGGGACATGCTGGAAAGAGTGGAAGACAATTTTCGAAAACGACTGCAAAAGTGTATCAATGAAAACGGACATCATATGCCAGATGTAAGTTTTCGTACCTGAATATTTAAAAATGGTATCTTATTAGCTATGTTGTACAACCAATAAATTTTGTTTAGAGTAAAAACTAATAATTTTATTACCATTTCAAAAACACTCGATTAATATGCCCCACCCTGTATTATGGCTATTAGAGCATCGCGTATAGTATCAGCGAAGTTGAGTGGAGACTGGATGTACGTCTCCTGATATTATGGCATTGAATTTGTACGGCGTCGAAGTTTCTACTGATTACGTGTCGGCTGCTTCGCCGGTAGTTGTTGCTGGACCTGGAGGTGCTCTACTCAAATGTATTGTTCTAGTGGCCGTAACTATTGTTAACGGCTGCTCAATAGTTGTAACAACACTCTTCTCCAGGCTATTTCATAGAAAATACAGCAAAGTAATCTACATCTCAACTGTTTATGCCTGAAGATAGTTTAAATATAATGAACCAAAAGCTCGTGACGAACAGTGTTGTTTCATTTATTGACTGTCAATGAACAGCAATAATAAAAAACAACAAAAAGCCCGGAAATCAGGCGTGTATTATAATACTGGGTACCTACCTTGGACAGTACGATTTCGGTATCCCTCTGCAGCTCGGTTCCCAACTGTAGCCTGCACAGATGCGCCTGCAACAGCAGATTCGTCTTGACGTGCGGATCGTTGTACTTCGGCTGTCCACCACCAGAGGCCGTCGGTTTATTGGGCAGCTTCTGGGCCAGCTGACGCAGCACGTTCTGTTCGTGATGCCGCACAGGAATGTCCTCGTATTCGGCGGCCGACGAGATGATTTCCAGCAGCCCTCGTATTTTCGTTTTGCTGTTCAGGGATAAGCTGAACAGTTCTGCAAAAATTCCACGTTTTTAGGGATTGGAAAATACAAGGTACCAAGTACTTACTACGTTTCCATGGGTTTTTAAAACAGTTTTCAAAACGTTTTGCGATTTTGGATTGCCGGTGTTTCAACGATAGCATTCGAAACGGTTTTCAAAACGCATTCAACACGTTTTCAACTGACACTGTTGAAAAACGTTTTCTTAGTTTTATAACCTATTTTGTTGTTTATCATAAATCTTCAGTATAGAATTTCGAATAAACTTCAATAAACTAACTATACTATTACACAACAACACAGTATGCATGTTCCATCGAACATTAAAGGACTGGAAGGCATGTTCCATTTCAAAGCTTTTGAAAGTGACAGCTGCCAGCAGCCATGACATTTGGATCTCGATACGATCCCAAAAATTTGTGAATCGACCTTGAACAGGAAACGTTTTGAAAACGAATCTAATTGACGTTGCCACGATATATTTCAAAACTCAAAACGTTTTGAAAACGTTTCGACAGCCAGTGGGAACGTAGTAACTGATACGCTGAAATAGAGACCTTCTAAATATCTACTTTATATAAAAAGAATTCATAAATGATTGCAAAATTACTATTCTACTTTGCAACTTTTCTAAAAGTCCCGAACAAATATCATAGAAAGTTAGTACTCATTTGACTCTAGCGTAGACAATGAACGTCCTTAAACGAATCTATTACTAATTTATTTATATGAACGGCAACACAACGCGTCAAAATGTCGAGTACAATTTTTTATTAAATAATCCAAGAAATAAATAACTTATGATTTGGAGCAGAAGTTTCATGATGATGATGACTGTTACCAATAAGAAGAAATGAAGCTGGAGAACATACAAACGGATCAGTTGAAGCAGCAGGATAGGTTAGAAACTTTAATGTGACATTTCCTATTTGATGTCAATTCTTGAAACAAGGGTTGCCTTCGAGGTGGCACTGTTTCTATCAATTCAGTATAATTAAATGAAAAAAAAAATAGGCACTCACCTATAGTAGTGTAATTAATATAATAATATGCAGCGATCATTCCCAAATTCAACGGTATGCAGTCGATTTCGTCTTCGATACTGATACACTTGGACTGCTCCAAGTCTGACAGTGTACCTTCCACCAGCTCCGAGAGATGATCAGACAGATGCCTGTGGCTCACGCCTTGTAAATTGTAATAGTTGGGGTTCTGTGTCAAACGCCTATATAAGAATGTCCAGGTTAGGTAGTCAACGGCATCTTGTTTGTTCTCGATTGTTTTCGTAACGATTTCGGCGTTGAAGTGGTCGTGTAGACGATGATCCAGATGGCTCTGCAACGAAAACCATAATTATTGTTTTTCTACTTCTATATCTTAATTATATTATTAGATATCCACCGACTATGCGTCAAGACTCAAATATTTTGAGATTTTACTTCCCACACCGATAGGTGAGGGGAGTATTGTGATCGCGAAAATTTTCGATTTTGAGATAATACGTTTTTTGGGCGTTTTATGATGTGTACATAACGAAAATCCACGTCACTCATTTCCGTCGGTCTGTCTGTCGGTCTGTCGGTCTGTCTGTCTGTCTGTCTGTCGCGTTTTTCTACCCTCGTAATCTCAGTAACCGCTGCATGGATTGTGATGAAATTTGGGCAGCGGTATGCTGTGGGGTCGTAGTAGGTAATGTTCCTATAATTTTGAAAATCGGTGCATAGGCGGCGGAGTAATTAGCAAAAAACAAAAAAAAATAAATATTGCTGAAACTTCGTTTTTAGGCGTTTTAGGGGTCCCCGATCATTTTCTACTTTTTTTTGGGTGGGGGTGAAATTGGGGTGGTTGGGGGGTGGGGGGTTGTAAAATTGAAAAATTTGTTGCTTTCATAATAGACTGTCCACTGACCTGTGAAGGAAGACCTGGCGACATAAATAACTTTTTTAAGTCCATCCGAACATTGCCTTTGCCTATTACAGAAAGCAAAGGACTTAGAATTTTTTTTGATGTAAACATACGAGAGTATTGCGTCAGATCGTTGTAACGAGGAAACTGTTGAATTGATTTTAATGAAATTTTGAAATGGCATTACTACCATGGCGAAGATGGAAAACGCGTATGGTTTTGATAAATCGTGCCAGTGGCGGCGCAGAAATAATAAAAAAACTAAAAATATAAAAACACCTCAAACTTTGTTTTTAAGCGTTTTAGATGTTCCTGATCATTTTCTGGGTTTTTTTTGGGTGGGGGTGAAATTGGGGTGGTTGGGGGGTTGGGGTTGAAAAATTAAAAAAATTCTTGTACCCATAATAGGCTGTCCACTAACCTGTGAAGGAAGATCTAGCGACACAAATCACCTTTTTAGGTGCATCCGAACATTGCCTAGCCTATTACAGAAACTAAGGGACTTAAAATTTTCTGTATACTATACGAGAATTTATTGGTCTAAATCGTTTTGTATTTTGTAACGTGGACACTATTAAATTGATTCTAATGAAATTTTGACTCAGTATATTGTTACCGTGGTGAGAATGGAAAACGCGTATGTTTGTTAAAAATCTTGTCAGTGGCAGCGTAGCAATAATCAAAGAACGCGACAAGTATGAAAGCAACTCAAATTCGGTTTTTAGATGTTTTAGGGGTTCCTGATCATTTCCTACCAGTTTTTTGGGTGGGGGTGAAAGTGAGGTGGTTGGGGGGGGGGGGGGAGGGGGGTTGTAAAACTGAGAAGTTTGTAATATCGATAATAGGCTGTCCATTGACCTGTGAAGGAAAGACCTAGCGGCATACGACAATTTTGGGGGGGGGGGGGGGGGTTGGCAATTATTTGGTTGAAAGGGATCTTAGACTAAAGCTTCATGCTATGGGAAAATAATAAACAAATAAACTGGTATCAGCGTAATGTGTGTGTGGGAAGTACTGAGTCAATCAACTTGACTTCATTTTTTTTAAATGACGTCAAGTGTTTTGACTCCGTACTTCCTACACATTATCGGTGCTAACAAAAAATTTGGAGTTCCTTTATCCCTACACTATTCTCACCAAAAAAGTAGACAATGATCAGGGAGTTTTGAAACATGTAAAAACGAAGTTTGAGCGATTTTGTAATTTTTTTGTTTTTATTGATTTCTCCTCCGCCACTGCCAAAAGTTCCAACAACGATACACTGTTATTATTTCCTTCACGATAGTAATATACAAATTCATCATATAATATGTATGTGAGTCCTAAGTTGATAACTTGTTTTTAACCATGTATAGAAGTCTGTTAAAATAAACAACTTTCTCAAATCACTATTTTGAGAAAACTGAAAAATAAACGAGATACAGAACAAAAACGTATATCTGGGCTTGTATATCAAGACGTACATAGGCTGTTTATGTTTAGTTTTTTGGCCGGATTTTTGTCAAACCGATTAGGCATTGTTCCTGTCAGATATAATGCAGTACTCACTTTTTTTTCGTCGTTGTTAATATCAAATTGGTAAATTCTAAAAGTGGCACATTATTATGAAACAGATTTCTCGATTTTACCAAATTAAATGATAACCTGAAAATGACTAATTGACAGGTACAATGCCTGATCGATAAGACAAAAATCCGAGCGAAAAACATAAACAGACTAGATACGTCTTGATACAGAAGCCCAGGTTTACTTTTTGTGATTCTGTATCTCGCTTATTTTTCAGTTTTCGTAAAAAAGTTATATGAAAAAGTTCTTTATTTATACACTTAACTTAGGACTCATCCTGTATAATTCAAAGGCAACATTCGGATAGGACTAAAAAGCACACGACATCACCAAAGTAAATATTTTGGGGCAATGTAGATTATTTTATTAATACAGAAATTTTTTTGAGTTTTTAAACCCCCAACCATCCCAGTTTCACCCCCTCCCAAAAACAAATTGAAAATTTGGAGAGGTTCTGATAATTTTTGGTTTTTACCAATTTATCCGCCGCCAATGGCGCAAATAGCTACCCAAATTTCATCACAATGCAAGCAGCGGTTACTGAGAATACGTGGCTAGAAAACGCCAACAGAGTCAGACGGACGGAAATGGGTGACGTGGATTTTACGGTGTCACAATTTCATGGCAGCCAGGTTCCTAGTTTCCAAGTTACACGTTATAGGATTATAAAATATTCCATAGATACAGAATCCAAAATTTCTTAGTTTTCAAACGCTCATCATCCCAATTATACCCCCTCCTAAAAACAAATGGAAAATGCTGAGGAACTCCCGAAACGTCTAAAAAAGAAGTTGGGAGAGATTCTGATAGTTTTTTAGTTTTTGCCAATTTATCCGCCGCCAATACGCGACCCCACAGTATATCGCTAGCCAGATTTCGTCACGATCCATGGGGCGGTTACGGAGACAACACGTGGATTTTCGTTAGATAGCCCATTGTGTAGGGAATTTAGTATGCATCTCAGTAAATAAAGACTGTATGAAAAATGTTTCTATATAAAAATTGTTTAATATCGTATTTCGAATCATACGGCAGTCATCACCAGATTTTGTTGTTCCAAAAAAATTTTCTTTTTTATTACATCAATAACATTAATCTAGTATATGTACTTTACTCAAAATATAACAAATAAGCCTGTCTGTTACTTATTACCCTTGCAGACAAAGCAAATTAGCAATGAAACCGTTTTAATCACAATATATAATAAAAATGTTCATCATTAACTGCAAGACAGTAGTCTAACCTAACGCGATGAAGCTTGAAAATAATTTCTAGGAATTCTGGCGAAAATTCTGAACACCCATTTTGATGAAAATCATTTCGTTTCTAGTTTCGTTTCGTTTTCAAAGCTCAATAAGAAAAGTACACGCCCATTTGTTTTATTTTGATGTAAGATACATATTAGATTAATGTTACTGATGTAATAAACCCAATATCATTTTTTTTAAACATTTGCTTGTATTTGGGTACCGATGTGTTTTGTCATTGAAAAGAGAAAAAAAACGATTAAATAAATGAGCCTAAGAAAGGGTACATTGCTGTTTAAAGAAAATCTATTTTTTTGGTGCTCATTTGTTTTTTGAAACAAAAACTACTCCATGTTGCCTTATTGTGGGAAATACAATCTTACACAACTTTTAGATGAACAATATTCATACAATCATTATACACAGAGATATGTCCTATATTTCATACATAATGGGCACACTGTATAATAAAACGTCAAGAAAGCGTATTATCTCAGAATCAAACATTTTCGCAAACACAATACTCCCCTATTCCCGATGGGCTGGGAAGTAACACACATATTATGGAATTCTTGTTAAGGCATGGCTCCATCATATAAAACATGCATGCTACCAGCCAGTTCCATTACTCCCAGTCGAACGCTACTCACCTCGACAGGCAGAGGATCGCTCAGGAACTTCTTGAAGAAGTCCTTCTTGCTGTTCTGACACATCAGTACGCACTTGGCATCGTCGTCCTCCAAAGGCCTGTTCGCCCTGCCCACCATCTGCAGCACGTCCGTGATGGGGTAGTCTTCGTAGGCGTGGATCTTGCCGTTGTAGAACTCCGTGTCCATGATGACCACCAGGTAGCTGAAGATGTTCACCGCCCAGCAGAGGTCGCGCGTGACCACGGCCACTTGGACGGCGCCCGAGTCGAACAGCTGTTCGACCAGACGAAGGTCGCTGGCCGAAAGGCCTTCGTGCATGTACGCCACTCCCTGCGACAGGGTCTCCTTCAAGGTCTGCAGAATATAACAAATTTTAGTTTAGTAAACTTTGATTGAACCAGTACTTCGCATACATTACGGTAATACCATTTCATTATTTTCCCATAACATGAACGACACAGTGTTTATTCTGCATTCATTAACTGATATCCTGATCAAATGGCATGCCGATTTTAGAATATTTAAAAAGAGATTATATTATCGAGATTAATCTTTAAAGGGCAATGGAAACTGTTCCCCAAACACTCCCAAAACAGAAAGAATATAAGAAAATGATCAGAGATCTGTAGAGTATCCAAAAACACAGTTTGAACGGTTTTTATATTGTACTGTTTCTTTTACAATTTAGTTTTACCGCATACCGACTTTAACGATTTCTACCAGGGCCCACGTTAAGACTTAGAAATATCATTGCTATCAGTTTCATGATGAGCCACAAACATTACATTATGTACATCATTATAATTTCAAAAATTATTTTTGTCTAACGTATTGCATATATTGTATTGGATAAAGCTGAAAAGCATACTATGCCGTTCTTTTACAGGGAAATGAACCCCCACCCCCAAATTACTCCAATTTTCCTCCTCTAAAAAAATGTGGAAAACGATTAGGAACTCCCCCAATCGCCTAAAAACGAAGTATGAGCTGTGTATTGCTGCACCGCCACTGACACGATTTCTAAAACTCATACGCGTTTTCTATCCTCGTTACGGTATGGTAATAATATTGTGTCGAAATTTCAATAAAATCAATTCAACAATTTCCAGGTTACACAATACAGAACAATCTAAAGCAATACTTGTATATGTATACATCAAAACATTCCCTTGGTTTCTGTATAGGAAGGGCAACATTCGGATGGACCACCTAGAAACAGTGTAATGTGTCTTTCTTTCACATGTCAATCGACTGATATTATGAATAAAACAAATTTTTCAGTTTTACAACTCCCCACCCCCCAATTTCACCCCAGAAAGTAGAAAATGACTAAAAACGAAGCTTGAGGAATATTTGAAATTTTTTGTTTTTTGCTAATGAATCATGCACCGATTTTCAAAATTAGACAAGCATTACCTACTACGATCCCATAGCACAAACCAACCTCTAACTTTTGCACACTGTAAGAAGCAAACTATAGGTCACACACTATACATGTAAAGACCGAAAATATGCAGAATTATGTTCTCTCCATAAACCATTTAAACCTTTTTTCGATAGCCCTTGCCAAAACGACGCTATTTTTCGAAAGCGAAGCAGTTTTCACCCCCTACCCCCCTCGAGCGGCAACCCCCCGAGGTCACAAACTTAGGTGTAGATTCAGGGGAGCACTGTCTACCATCCTATCAAATTTCAGTTCTTTCCGACCTTTTGCGGACAAAAAACCCTACCACCTAGTCTAAATGTATTTGTATGCTGTATTCTTGGCATATAATTTTTCTTTTGAGAACATTCTTCTATTATGTATCTTCTACTTATATCTGCTATTTTATTACTTTCAATCTTCTTCTCAATCGTTAACTCTGTATTTTACACTGTGTACAGAGGGGAATCCTAAAGTATTACACAGTCTCGCTTCTGATGCTTGCAATCTAAGAATCGGTTTCATCCTTTCGAAATTTTATTTTGAGCGGTCGTGGCGTTCGATTTGAGTTATATAAATTCGAGTTATAAAAAAATACATCATGAAAATATAGAAGATGTACAGGCATCACTGAAAAAGTTCGAGTTACAGTATGGTTCAAGTTATAGAGGTTCGACTGCATAGGGTGGTCCATCTAGTGTTTGGAATTTGAACTACCGATTATTTGTCTTTAAAACGTCAACTGTGACAAATATTTAGTATACACTCTGAGATTCACCAAAATTCGCTCGAAAAAAGTACAACTTATTTCCAAAGCGGTGAGCCTTCTACTCAAATTGTGAGAAATCTGAAAAGAAAATCCAAAAACCCATTTTCTGGATCAATTCGTGAAGCGAGTTCGTGAATCTGGAATGTTAGTGGATAAACCAACCCGTGTACCTACTACTCGCCAGATGCGTTCAACCGAAAACATTGCTGCTGTTGCTGAAAGAGTTCGTGAACAACCATCGACATCAACTCGTCATCGTTCTCAACAATTGGGCGCTTTTCGCACTTTTTGAGAATTCTGAGTAAATGTCTTGCCATGAAGCCGTAGGAAGTTCAATTTGCTGCAACAGACCACCCGAACCATTTACGGTTCGCAAATTGGGCGGAACATCGTTTGACCAAGCATGACAAATTTTACCGAAAAGTCATCTTTTCCACCTCGGAGGTTATGTTAATAAGCAAAATTGTCGCATAGGGGCACAGAAAACCCGCATATAGTCAAGGAGACGTCAATGTACAAACAACGAGTAACTGGTGCGGATTTTGGTATGGCGGCATCATCGGCCCATTTTTCTTCGAAAATGGAGAAGGAATCGCCGTAACCGTCAAGCATGGCAAGCACTACCGCGCCATGTTGAACGATTGGTTCTTCGAAAAAAGTGAAGCTGAAGACTTGAATGATATTTGATTCCAACAAGACTCCGCTACGAGCCACTCAGCGAACGCCACAATTGATGATTTGCGCTCTTAGGAAAAATAATAAGTCAAAACGCCGATATATGAATTAGCCACCAAGAAGCTGCGATTTGACGCCATTGGATTATTATCATTGAGGAGCGGTGAAAGATGAATGTTACGCCAACAATTCCGAAACTATTCAAGACCTCAAGACAGCAATTCAAGCTGCTATTGCTGAGGTAAAGCTCGAAAAAATCGAAAAAGTACTCAAAAATTGGGTGGACCGATTGGGCTACTGCCAAGTAAGCCGTGGTGGTCATCTGACCGAAATTATTTTCCATAAATAAATGTCATGAACTAACCTTTAAAATAAATGTTCAATCATTGAAAAATATTTAGCCGTTTTCATTTTATAGCTAAATTAAATTCCAATTTGTAAATGGACTAACTTTTATATAGCTTAGTAGAGATAGCCAGTAGGTAGATACCTTGTACATTTTACACAATAACCTACCGCTTCTAATTATTTTATAATTCCTCAAACATGTCCTGCATTGTCCTATATCCTAGTGCTTAATTTCCACAGTTGCTGTATGAATATTGCACAATCTAACGCTACTTATAAAAGCACATATACATATTTCGTCAATTACAGATTTACCTTATCGGTCATTCTATCTAAGAACGGCTTGATATCTTCTTCTTCAGCATGGAAAAATTTGTTGGGCTGACCTTCAGCTGCCGCGTAGGTAAGCAAGTCTATCGCTGTTAATCTGGCTTGCTTTCTTGTAGGTACAAACACAATTGCTGGCTTATGTGGGCTGTATCTAAACAGATAAATAAAAACAAAGAATAAGAATACAATGACATCACAGACACAAAATAATTTCAAGCCAAAACCAACAATAGAGACGTTTACGTATCGGAAAGCAACTTTTAATAATGTTATCCGTTCCCTACCTAACTATAGCATTGTAGACGGGCTTTGCCATGGCGATCAACCTTGATGCATTGTGTGTGATATTGATTCCTTGTACGTGTAACGTTAGGGGTATAGGCCTGACGCTTGGGTGGAAATTGAAGGTGCAGTTCGTGTTGCAACCAAGCCACTGAGCGACGTCTTTGTAATCTGGAAAATAAACAAGCATGCAGAGATGGAGTTATACTTACACTCTAGGGAAATAAGGTAAAAAACAAGGCCATCTGCGGAATGAGGCTGAACAAGCTGAATTTTTGCGGGCCTCGTTTTAATGTTCTAACCTTAGATAAAGAAAGAGAGGGGATACCGCACGCCCATTTGATGCTATATAAATTAGCTGTTACCAAAAATAAATAGCTGTCAAAATGTTGGTGGAAACGGATGGTGGTGTCAAGGTGGTGTCTTTTGCGATATTTAACGTTTTTAAGACCAATCATTGTGAAATATTGTGGTGTGCGTAACGGTAGGGTGTGCAGCTTACCGTTGTAGAAGCCACAGCAGCAGGAAGGAGCCAGGAATCACTTTTCACAGGTAAATTTATGTTCATATTTTTTGGTGTATCCGAAATTTATGCAAATATCTCGATATCTAGTTCAGAGATATATATGTATCCGAAATATAATTTGAAATATACCACCAACATGCGATTCATAATGTTTTTGAGCACGTAAATTGTAAAAATTATATTTTTTAAGGGATTTTTTTGTTCAAATACAATCAGTTTTCCAGTGACGTATCTGTTATAGCTTACATTTTACAAGACAAGATATCGATCAAATGGAAGTTCACGGTTAAGTTAATGTTAGTTACTTAAATTTGAACTGTGGATGGTGAAATTGGCCTTACAGAACACGTGAATAACAATGTCTTAATGAATTTTATTTGAAAATAGATTATTTCTCCAAATAGCTTAACCATAATGTTAATCCCATTAGCTACGGCACTGGGACTAGTGCTTTGGTGCCATTTGGTAACAGAAATGTCAGTCGCACGTTCTGTCCTCTCTCTTTCCTTGTTTAAGGTTCCAACGAAGCTCAAAAAAATCTCATATGCCTACTCTTGTGCGTCTTGAGATAACGAGGGTCAGTCATGAAAATCGGTGTTTCGCAAAAATCTCGCCAGTGCATTTAACCTCGCAAAAACTCATAACAAAAGTTATGTTAAACAGTATTCTTTACAAAATTGAGTATATACATTAGCTGGTGCTATCTCTTGAAAAGTTTCAAAGATAAACAATCGAAGTATGATTACTGGCAGCCGTAAACTTGCAGCTCAATGCACATTCTAAATTTCATGAGGATCTGACAAGTACTTTTGGAGATATTAAGCCAGTTCCATACATAATAAAAATGTGTATAAAAGTTGTAGAGTTTCTACCTGTTAGAGAAGCGCTTAGAGCGATGATCCTGATAGGTTTCTCTATTTGAGACGAAATGTATCGCATCCTCGAACACACCACTTCAATAACAGGTCCATCTTCACCTCCGATGAGATGTAGTTCATCTACAATGAACAAATTGATATTCTGGACGTTCTTCCTCTGTTTCCATCTCCTTGAAAGTACGTCCCATTTTTCGGCCGTGGTGATTATAATTTGACCTTTAGCCAGCAATTTCAAATCGGTACCAGTTTCACCGGTCAGGAGAACCACCTGTCAAGTGAAAAATGAGTAGTAATTAATAAAAATCTGGAGTTAATTTTATGACCAGTTTCACGCCACCTTCTGATGAGGGCCAATAGCTTATCCACATATTTTGTCTTTATCACTAGACATAACCAGAGCTGAAACTTTAACGATGATTTAAATCGTTTTTTGATTTAAATATTTTTCTTATTCAAATTGTGTGCTTAGTGATTTATATTTGTGATTTAAATATTTTTCGACAAAGAGCTTTAACAAAAAGATTTAAAATCTTTGCTATTCAGCATAAATGATTTTAAATCATTTTTTGATTTAAAATCATTTTCAAATGATTTTGAATCATAATTTGCTAATTATTATTTAAAATACTTCTTCATTTGAATCTCTGCAATGTTTTTAAATCATTTTTTGATTTATAATCATTTTCAAATGATTTTAATTCATTTTTTCATTTAAAATCATTTGCTAATTATTCAAAATACTGTTTGATTTGAACCTCTGCAAATGATTTTAGATAATTTTACTGAGTAGGTAGTAGGTACTTACTTACTTAATACAAAGTTTGTTGCCTATAAATGTTACATGTTACCGTAATGTTACCTGACATATTTTTTACAAATGCTGTTACTTTTTTTCTACTTTTATTTTGTGGGTTTTAATTTATTCTCAAGCTTGTGTAGTAGAACTAGTAGAGAATGGTGTTTGCGGAAGGATCTTCAATCATCAAAATGATTCACAATCCCAAAACAATCATAAAAAATTACTTAAATCCCTAAAAACGATGTATATCATAAAAAAGGATATAAATCAAGTCAAGAATGGTTAAAATCATTTTATGATTTTTGATTTAAATCAATTTCTTCCCTCAAATGGATTTGAGAGTTAAATACTTTTTCGAAATTATAATGATTTGTGATTTATGATTTAAATCTTTTTGAAAAGGATTTGTTTCAGCCCTGGATATACGTAAGAAAGTGAGAAAAACTTACGGTTAAGTTATTTGACACTTATCGGGAGATGGTGTAACTGGCCCTTATATTTCTTAAAAAGAGATTTCTAACAACCAATCAACCAGTTACCAATATTTAATACGTTAAGACTAAAATTACTTCGTTTACACATTTGCCTTAAAACGGTTTACTGTAAAACACTTTAGTAAAAACCTATGTATAAACGATTTAAGGTGTTAAAGCGATTCAATCCAAAGCGCCTTGAAAATGATGTTCAACGTGACTTAAACCGGTTTTACATGCCGTATAAACAGAGAAAACGGTTCAACTCGTTTTAGATGCAGTGGTGCCAACGACTACTTACAAGTTCAAAATCCAGTTTGCGAAATTCAATGTTGTGACAGCTAACCTTATTTCTAACAGCTAACCGTTTAGACGCCAAATAACCTGTCAAAATTTGAGTTCTCATAAAGTTGCGGCAAAATGTGGAAATTTTTGGGGGGAAAATTTATTATGACCAGGTTTTGGAGTGTACAAGCGTCGTGCCTATCAGTGTGATTGAAGGCAACGTAGCAGATGCAGAATATGAAGATAAGTAATCAAGGGATATATCCAACACCAAATCCATCGTGTATGTCACTTGGTTGATGGCCGTACACAAGGTGGTAGCTTCCACGGACGATAGCCAGTTTGAGTTGCATGTTGCATAAATATTTGTATATAAAAACAGATACAGTTATTTACACTGTCTCATCGATAACGCCTTTGGGAAGAAGTGAGGTTATTTTTATTAAACCAAAACCATCTTCATTTTGACATTTTTGACTCAACAAGTGATAGGTTGGCAGCACTATTACTATTTTCAGTCAGCTGATTTCCCTTTCCTTTTCCCTTGTATTGTCCATATTTTTGTATGCCTCGAAAACTTGGACTGTTAAAAAGGCAGATCGAGCTCAAATAGATGCTTTTGAAATGTGGGCGTGGAGGAGAATGCAGAGAGCTCCTTAATCCGCCCATCGAACTAATGTTTCCATGCTGGATGAGCTTGGTAATCCAAAGAGACTATCCTCCATTGTTTTGATGAGAATGCTTACATTCTTCGGACATATTCACAGAAGCGATAATATGGACAAACTTGTAGTGCAGGGTCATGCCCCGAGTGGGCGGCGCCGTGGCCGTTCCCCTACACGCTGGGTGGAAACGACGAAACAGTTGCTAGATATGAGTATCAAGAGCGCCACTGATCTGACAGTAAACCGCGAACGATGGCGAGCTACAGTGTTCAAAACTATTGATAATATTTGTGTCGGCAATACTCTAGCTCAGACTTAATGCATCTTACGAGTTCACAACATGTTTGTTAAGACATTGTGACTATGATGATGACAAGAAATAATATTGAAACTCACCTTTTTTCCAATATTCTGTCCAAATTTGTTATGCCAATCAGCGAATATCAGTTCAGCCAGTGCATCTTTCGGGACCAAATAGACGCACCTGCCCTCTGGATTCCTGTCGAAGAGTCTCAATATGGCGAATTCTGCGACTGTTGTTTTGCCTGATCCAGTTGGAGCTCCAATAAATATGTTGTCGTCGCTGTTATACACTGAATTGAAAACCTGAAAGTATTTAAGTTACTCAGCGTACGATTCTTTTTATGATTCCTTACCTGTGTCTGTATGGGATTGAACTGTGGAAATTTATCGGAATACAAAGACTCGTACTTCTCATTTCTCAAGGCTGTTATGGGTAGGGGTTGCAAATCCAACAATTCTGTTGGTGGGAAGTTCTTTTCGGGTAGAATGAGATGCCTGCAAGAAGACAGAAATAGGGTAAGACCGTCTTTATAAAAAAAATTTAACATTCAATTCCAAAACTTGGAAGGCTAGAAGTCAGTGGCCGCTCATGGACTTTAGAAAGAGGGGACTATATATTAAAAAATTATAAAAGTGTGTAGCTATTTCATATAATGCAAATTTCCACACCACCATATCTACTTGAAGTACTATAACGGCATGTTACATTTTATTCAAGTAAGTGTTGGCTAATAGCCCTATTTTCCCACATGCATAAAAAAATTCTAACTACTAAAATCAAAATAGATGTAGTAGCGTACTAAATGGAATGCGATTGTGCTAAAAATCTAGTACGATCGTACGACTTTGTAATGTACTACTACTCGCTGATAGTTTCTGTTAATACCTCAAAAGATCTGCATATCAACCAATAAAAATTGTTGCGATAAGCTTTCAAAGTCGCTTTGTACTCGGGTACCATATGGAATTATTGCCTAGATTGTGCAAAAAGGCAACAAAATGTTTCACTTTATTAGCTTTTTTATTTACACGCAGTGAGAAGTCATGAAATTAAAAAAAATACTTTTAAAATTATAGATGCTTCGTCGATTACAAAAATCTGAAGGGGCTAAGGCCTTCTCTGACGAGGCACCGTTGATAGAAGTGGAGAAAAGATCGATATGCAAAATAGACTGTAGCAAATAAGGTACTGGTGAGTGTCAGTCTTCAAGGTTCAAGGAAAATCAAAATTACATAACTAACTAGGTCTTTTCCCCTCAACTTTCCCTTCTATCATGAGGCTTTCCATCTCACCTCTTCTTCTTGCTATGTGTCCAAAATAACTTAGGTATGCCTTATTGATTTGATTTAGTAGGCGCTTTTTGATTTGTAGCTCTTGTAGAATGGAGGCGTTGGCTCTATGTTCCATCCATGATACTCTCAGAATTCGCCTGTATACCCATTGTTCGAAGGCATCAAGTCCATGTTTCAGAGGCGTAGGCGGCAATTGGGAAGGGAGTTCGCTAGCATTACTTTCACTGTTTTTGTAATGGTTTGATTTCTCCATACTTTTGTAAGTTTAGTTGTTGCTGTCCTGGCCATTGCCAGTCACCTTTTCACTTCCTCTGTGCAGCCCCTATCTTTGGTTAACAATGATCCCAGGTACACAAACTTGTCCACCACATCATATTTCGCTACCTTTTGTATATTGGCTGTGTTGTTGGATCTATCGATGATCATCACTTTGTTTTTTGTTTCGTTGATTTTAAGACCATAATCTCTACTGTAGTCGTCCAATTTATCCATTATGCTTGTCAGTTGTTCTTCGTCTGTAGCAATGATTAGGGTATCGTCGGCATACCTCAGGTTGCTTATTTTTCTTCCTCCAACTGATATTCCACCCTCCCAGTCGTCAAGTAACTTTCTCATAATATTTTCGCTATATATGTTATAAAGGAGGGGCGAGAGTATACAGCCCTGCCTGACACCGTTTGTCCTGTTCTGACCTTGGCAATATTGTGTTAGTAGAGCCTCTTTATTAAAAATATAAGATGCTTAGGAACGGCCATTTTGTCCAACACTTTCCAGAGAAGTGCCCAATTTAAAGAGTCGAAGGCTTTTGTGTAATCCACGAAATCCACGAAAATCTTCACTCCTCCGCTAAAAATCTGGTTAGTGGGAGTGCGTCATCGTACTACTCGGTAAGCTACAGCCCCACTACTCGCGAAGTTACCCAAAGTTAGTCTATGAGAGTATGGATAGTCGCTTCGGACACTTCGCTTTGCGTCGAGCGACTTCCAGTCGTTGTCGATGTCTGCTCTGAGGCAATGCATCGAAGTCGCGAGGCGAAGTGATCGTCCACTGCTTAGGCGTGCTCGACGAAATAAAATGTTCTGCAAATGTGGTGAAAACGAGGCACATAATTGAAAGTTGGCTTTTTCTTGGCGGTATACGAACTTCTTTCGGAACTACAAAATTTGACAATCTCTTCATCATCGTCACTCAAAAAATCATAGGAATCTTCCATTTCAAAACACGCTGTATACACAGCTTTCAAGATATAACCTCCGGTTACTTGACATAACTGTCAGAAAGACCCTCCAGTTACAGATGCAGCTTCCAGGTAGTCAAGATTAAATAGTTGGATATTGAAGAACCGACCCTATAACTGCCAGGTGTGTAATCTAATATTTGTGGTTTTTTTATTGAAAAGATTTGTGCTTGTACTTGCTTGATTTTTGCGAAGAAGATTGTTATTCGACAAACGACATGGAAACCATATGCAAACCACCAGCAAAAAATGTTCAGCAATGGGGTATTTTCCAACTTGCTAATATTGCCTGTTTAATGGCTGAAATGGATTGCTTGTATCTAATTTGTAATGATGGCACTGTTTGCTCAATTTTTTTCTGCCCACGTGGAGTAAAGATAGAGTTTGAAAATCATCCCTTTGAAAAGAGCTCATTTATACCTCTTAAACCTCCCGCCTAAGAAATCAACCAATCAAAAGTCATTTTAATGGCGGATGTAGATAGGATATCACTATATTAATTTGAATTATGCGTAGATTCAAGGTTGTCACGTTGTTAACATTTTGCCTAGTTTTTCTACATATAGAGGATGTAAACTTAATTTTGTGTATTATGTTTATTTAGTTTCCCTCTTTTTAATTGAATAAAAGTTCATGTTTGTAGACTATAAATGTTATATTACACTGCAATTCCATTTTTTGCATTATTATATAATTAGCAGTTTACTCTGAGAATGCTTCCTAGTTACTTTTCACAATTTTACTTGGCATTCTTTAACAGCCTGTCACTAGTGTCATGCCATACATAACCTCCCCTGGTCTCACGACTGTCACCGTATCTAAATTAACCATGACGAAATGATGTAGACAAACATCTGTCAATGTCAATACGAAGCGGAGGTTATGTTTGTAGATCGAGAAAAGGAGGTCAGACGATAAAGTAGAGTCACATTCTAAGGATAGCACCACGAAGGACTTATTACGGCACGCTAAGATTTATTACGTCACAGCTTTGGCGTGAAATTTTATGTTTGAACTTTGGAGGGGATTTTAACCGACTTCGCGTTCACAATAAAACGTAAAAATGTTCGTTACATGGTTTTTGGGGACGTAACATCAAATTTGCGCTCTAAAAATTCGAACAAAATGGAGTTCGCAGTAGCAAATGCACGAATTTCTTGTCAAATGTTTTGTCCAATATTTAGAATGGAAATTTAGATGCTTACATAGAGCCATTAAGAACAGAAATAATGCAAATCTTTCCAAATTATCACTACATGTTTAAAAAGATAAATTACCTGAAAGATACGGGCAGTTGCGTTTCAGCTCCAATCCATCTATCGGAGACGATTCTGAGAAAGTACTGCGGAGGTAAAGGTTCAAATATCGGAACGAAAAACTTAACGTGGTGTTCATCCTGCGCGTACTTTGACTTCAATAAAAAGTATTCGTGGTGCAGTATTACTTCCGAATCGACGTCTTCTACTAAAATCCAGAACGCTTCAGATGCTCCATGCACCTTCTCTTCCCATTGGAAGTCCGGGGTTATTGTCAGTTCAACCTGGATATAAAAAAAACATGATTTAATTTATAACGTAACAGCAATATAGCAATATTTTACTCACCTTCAACATTGACCGGGTAATTGGTTGAATATGGGTGGAGAGTTCCAACTTGGGGAACTGATGGACGTACTTATGGATTGTTTTGCCCAGTTTGGGGACACGAATCAATTCGCCGATTTCGTTAGGTCCAAGGTCATACAACCTAGAAGAAAATTGATTAGGTAAATAACACAGGTCCACATAAAGATTAATATCATGATATAAATCAATTATTTTTTTTAAATAATCAAGTTTTGACTTTTTTATTTAAAAAAATTATTTGTCTCGGTTTTTTTTTCAAATATTTACAAAATATTTTAATGTCACTTTAAAAAATATAGCACAATTTACAAGGTAAATATACGACAGAACGCGCTTTTTGCAAAAATATTCTTGCCGTGGCCTATATTATTCTCTACCTATACGAGTAGACAGAAAGAATTATGCCGGTGCGCCATCTAGTACCCGAAGGTAACGGCAAACCAAGGAAATCTCTGCCTAGCAGCAGTAGACTTCTTGGTGGGACGCCAAGGTGCATCCGCTTGGCCACTAGAGAGCGCGGGTTCTATACGCCGCTGCGTATGAAAGCCGATATACGAGGGCTGCTCTATACCTCCGTCAATCCACCAGTACGCAGACAGCTGTTTCACGCTTATTAGCGATCATCAGTGCGCCATAGGTCGATTGACGGAAATAGAGAGCATCAATTTTTCCATGTTTAATAAACACGTGAAACATGTGCGCCCCCTTAATCTAACTAACTGTTGGTCAAGAACCCCTTGGTTTTGAGCTCCTCCGAAGGGAATGGTCAACTCTAAACTGAATTCGCACGTCCGTCGCATGGAGTGCGCGCTGATTCGTTGTTTAAATGGAACAAGCGCGAATCCCCACGATGCGACTGTGGGGCGGAACGCCAAACTGTCAGGCATATAGTGCAAAAATGTGACCTTACAGCATATCCAGGCAACAATAAGGACCTACTCCAAGCCAAACCATCAGCCGTAGAATGGATTGCCAGGCTCGATATTAACCTATAGCCTGGTTACCGTTTAGATCGCAAAAAAACAAAAACGATAAAAATACAAAAACTGTTTTACTTTTTTATGACTTTTTTCATATGTACTATATAAAGTAGCATACCATAATCAAATACAGTGTGAGTTTTTAGTACCGACTCGGTCGATAACTCCACTACTGTAGAAGATAGCGAAAAAAGTTGTACATAAAAGTTGCTGTCACGGATATGCTCCTTGCTCAGAAAACATTTCGATTTATACAGGGTGATCCATAACTACGTGGTGATACAAACATATATTTTTTAAATGAGACACCCTATATATTATCCCATTTTTAGATTCTACTAAGATGTATATAACAAATAAGGTATTATAACATTATACAGGGTATTTCAAAAGTTATGACCATTTTTATATTCAAATCGCAGTCAAACGAACGTACTGTATATCAAAAAGTAGTGAATAAAAAATTATGTTTTTTACACGGAAAGATTGGAAATATCCTCTAGTGTTAAAATCGGCTATAAAAAAGCCCGCGACGCATATTCGTGTTCAGGGTGATGTAGAAGGCAAAATCCAGATTTTCTCTTTTTTTTTAAATGTAACCCCCAATATTTTATTATACTAAAGAATTGCTTTTAATACACTCTTTCATTTTTGTATAGCACTTGTTGTACCTACGTCCATCAGTTTCCGGTATATTTCGATTTTTCGGTAAATTCAAAATATAGCTTCTATTTGTGTACTAAAATTTATTTATTTTGAGAAAATATTATCGAATTTATTTTTCATTTAACGAACAACTGAATTATAAGGCCATGATAGTATTTGATGAAGTCAAAACTCTGAATCATAGAGATAATAAAGTCAAGTATGCTGAGGAAACAATTTTGTAGGCGTGATGCATAATTATCAAGCAGATTTATCAGGTCGGCTTTGAACAATTGACAGTTTTCATAACCTGCTCAATAAATTCGTACTGTGTAAAAAACGAGCTTTAAAAATTAATTTTCCCATTAAGGGTATTTAGGAGAATCTTTTGAGAAATTGCCTACTTGCCTCTAGAATATATCAACTAACAACAGCAATATCCAGAACGGAGGCACTCTAAAACCAATGCGTTTGAAAGATTGAAGAATCGTTTTATTTGGACTGTGTCGTTTAATATTTCATAGCCTACCTAATAGATCTGCTTAATAATTATGCATGACGTCTATAAAATTGTTTCCTCAGTCCACTTGACCTATATTATCTCGTTAATTCAGTGTTTTGATTTGACCAAGTACTATTATGGCCTCATATTTTAGTTGTTTGTTAAGCAAAAATAAAATTTGATAGTATTTTCTAAAAATAAATAAATTTTAGTAAACAAATAGAAGGTATATTTAAAATTTGTAGAAAAATCGAAATATCTTTAAAAAAAATACACCCATGACAAGTGCTATACAAAGATGAAAGAGCATATTAAAAGCAATTCTTTCGTATAATACAATATTGGGGGTTACATTTAAAAAAAGAGATAAAATCTAGATTTTGCATTCTACATCACCCTGTATACGGATATGCGTCGCGGGCCTTTTTTATAGGCAATTTTAAAACTAGAGGATATTTTTTATCCATTCGTGTAAAAAAATGATTTTTGATTCATCTCTTTTTGATATACAGTACGTCTATTTGGCAGCGATTTGGATATAAAAATAGTCATAACTTTTTAAATACCCTGTATAATGCAACAATACACTATATTGGAAGAACGGAAATCATTATTAAAATTTGAATATGGAATAATATATAGGGTGTCTCATTTTAAAAAACGCATGTTTGCATCACCACGTAGTTATGGATCACCCTGTATATATCTAAATATTTTCTGAGTAAGGAGTATATCCGTGGCTACAACTTTTATATACAACTTTTTCCGCTATCTTCTACAGTAGTGGAGTTATCGACCGAGCCGGTACTAAAAACTCACCCTGTATGTTTAAAGTTTGACAAGAAAGGCTTATCTTTTGTCCATTGACGTGACATGCGCACGTAATCTTACGAGTAAACATTTGAAGTTAGATATGATTACACGGCCTTACCGTTCCCACGGGAAGTTCTTCTTCTCTATCTTCTTGACGATCTCCTCCGGTATCTTCCTGAACTGCCTGAGCGGCGACATGGACTGCCACATGCGCTTGTCCACCATCTTGCACAGCGCCAACGCTTTGTCGGCCAACTGGGCCCAGCCTCTATGAAGCACGATCTCGAACACGGCTCGCATCAGACGGGACGCCGATTGGGTGACGTACACCATGTCAGACATCAACGCGAAGCCTTCCAGTTTTAGCTGGGAGATGTACGCCTGAAGCAGGACGTTCACTTTGGCGCTGGGTTCTTCCATGCTCTCCTGAAAAATGGATGGACATTTATGATTGTATGTTGTGCTGATCCGGAACGCGCTCCTGGCTGCCATACGTTAGAACACACCTTTAGCTGTCAGGCTGCCAAAGTTTGACATTGATGTCATCGACGGATGATTTATAAAAAAAATGTAAGATCTGAGTATGAGTGTAATTAGGCGATGAAGTTCAGATAAGTAATGTATTTGATTATTACTACATCATATATTGTTCAGATATTTTGATATTCGTCAGATCATGAGTGACTCTTCATAGAGCAACCAATTCCGTAACAGTTCCGTGTTCACAGAAAAAGATACTGTTCTGTGATGCTTTTGGGTTTTGTCACTTGAATAAAGTAGTGAGTTGTGGTAATGGTTGCCATGGTTTTGTTTAATTATTACGAGAGGGGATGGTTTTAGAAAAACGTAACAAGCTGGAGACCAAAATTTGAACAAAAGGGCTTTTGATTCTTTTTCACGAATAACTGCAGGTATGTTGTCTTTTGAGTTTGTATTATTAACTAATGTGGTCTGGATACGAAATTTTAAAGTGTTTCACAATACATCCGGTTTTTTTAAGACGACTTTATTATATGGCGTTGGGTCTCTGATTTCCGTCTACTCTAGGCATTAGGTCCTGGAGCTTGCAGCTTGGTGGTGTTTAGGTGTATTTATTTAAATCCTTACTGATTTCTCTTTATTTATATATGATATTTATTTACGGAAGGCCGATAGCCTGGTAACAACCCAGGTTGAAACTTATTCCAATTATCTCCTTTGTTTACTCCTATATATGGTTGATTATATTTATTTATTTATATATATATGCTGATATTTTACATTTAGACTGTGAATGTTTATAACCATTTCTTTATTATACAATATCAATAACAAGAGCCAGCTTACCACTATTATTAAGACATTTTTGAATCGCATATTTGAACATATCAATATAAATACTTCACCAGTAAAATATATGAAATACAAAGCACTCATGATTAATAAATACAAATACAAAACAAATGTTAAGAAACAAATAATAAAATACAATATCATAACATTTCTGTGTTTTAATTTCATTCTCTCTGAGTTGGTACATATGCATGCTAAAAGAATCTGGTTATCATGGGCGCACATACAACATTGGGTTCTAAATTCCACCACTAGACGTCTTGATCACTTTGGCTATTTCTAAATTTGGTATCGGTTTTGACAGTGACCTATTGCTCACTACAATGTATTTAGTGTGGGTCCTCTAGTGGCTACTCTATACAACATACATTATTTATCTTAACACTGACAGCTTTTACATTCCAAGGCGGTGAATGGAGGAAGTATTATATTGGCGATAAGTTTAATTTAATTTTGATATTATACTATATATTTTTGATGTTTTATGATATCTACAACTCTAAAAACGAGTGTGAGAGGTCGCTCACATACAGACAAGAAACCTGTGCCAGCCTATCCGAAGATCTGAATGCAGATAACATGCTGAGACTGACGATCTCCCATAATATGTATTGGAAGACCATTCACTGCATGGTGAGGAAAATCCTTAGTGTCAAAGAAAGCGAAGAACGCAGAAGCGGTAATTAAAATCACAAGACCAACGAGTTCGGACCAGCCCTACACTAATATTGTTATATCATTCGACGATGGTTCCGTGAGTGGTAGAAGGGCATAAAGGTAAGAAAAGACGGAACGAGTTTTAACTGGTCGGGCCGTGGTGGCATGTCGGATGGACGCAATTGCCTCCGTTGGACATGACATCAGAAAGGTGTATGAGTCCTTCTGCCGCTGCCATCAAGCTGATTTACAAAAACCCTCTATAATAAAAACAACTCGAAAATGTATGTTACTCATTCCATTCTGTTTGAAATCTGGCCGGTATTCCTTGCTATCTATAAGAAGAAGACCCAATGTTGATGGAACTATTAGCCTTCAATTTACGAAAATGATCTGCGTTTTGGAAGCTTTACTGGGGCGTCTGGAAACATGCAATGATTTGAAAAATGTACACGAAAACGTTTGATACTTATCTTATAAATGGCACAAATTAGATTCCTTAATTGCCATAAACAGAGGAGCTGTGAATTTCAAAAGAAAAACGGATAACTTTGGCACTAATTGACCTACAATTATTTTTTATAATTTAAAGTACGTATGGTAATGCCAGCTTTTCAGACTCGAAAAAAAAATTATGTAAACTCAATAGCAAAAACGTTATTGTATTTGTTTATAAGCAAAAATGTAGAGCATTAAATTGTTAGATGATTTTGCAATGTTTAAAATTATTTTTTTATCATTATTTGATCAGGTATAAAGTTCTTCTCATCTCCTATGACAGTCGAGTAGAAGCTAGAAGCTTTGTTCCGCTGTAGAAAGCTGTATACACCAGAGCAACTACTACTGATCTACAAGGCACAGATCCGACCATCGTTGGAGTATTGCTCCCATGTGTGGGGATGCGCTCCGAAGCACTCTCTAAAGCTTCTGGATACTATCCAGAAGAGAGCAGATATACGAATCGTTACGCCTAACCTCACAAAGGTCCTGCTCAGCCTGGATCATTGAAGAAGGGTGGTTGGCCTATCCCTGTTTTACAGATTCTACCACGGAAGATGTTCGAGTGAGCTCTCCCAGATAATAACAATGAAGGCCGTCCGAACGAAGAACACCAGAGAGTCTCTGCGAGCTCGTCCATACCTGGTCGAGGTCCCAACTCCTCCAGCATTCCTTCGTTTGGAGAACTTCGATGCTGTGGAATGAGCTCCGGTTAAGCTACAAGATTCGTCGGTTTCGAGAACTTCGATGCTGTGGAATGAACTGCCGGGGAATTTGTTTTCCGGCGGCTACAACCTACAACGTTTTAAATCTAACCTGCACTTACCCTCTCGGAGCGCTTCTACAGCGCCAAAGGCTTTCGGTCTTTGCGGGAGACGGACCATAAAAAAAAGCTGGGGATTGCACCGATATTTTATAATTAATTTTATGTTTTTATGATTTTCATAAATTCAGTTTTAAACCATCGACCTGTCATGCTTGCCGTTTTATTACAGTGTACCACCAAAAAGGAACTCACCTTAATGGGAATAGGCACCCTTTCCATCAACTTCTGCAGCTCCAACTTCTCCTCTTCCCTCACCGCGATATTCTTGAACTCTCCCGACAGCGAAAACACTCTAAACAGCTCTATCTCGCTCAACATCGGTTTCAATAGCTGGTTGTAAGTGTGCATCGTCTCGTGGGTACAGTAGTAATGGGAAGCTATCCTTCCCAGCTCCGTCACTTGGAACTGGCCCGTCTTTCTATCGTACTTCACCAGACCGCTTTTGTCCAAATGCAATGCCGCTGTATGGATGAGATCTGCTCTGTGCTGCTCCAGCAACGGGTCTTTCTTCAGTTGGTCGTAAGAGATTGTGTACAAGGTTGGCTGTCTCAGCATCCTAAATAAAAAGATAGTATATACTATAGGTATACAGGGTGTTTCCTTACTTTTCTGACAAAATGAATCCTCGCTTAATTTTAAGATGAAAATGTGGATGAATTTTTTTCGTAATCGTTTAGTTTTCGTGATACAGGGTGTTAAAAATTTATTTCAAAATCTGTTTTTTATGTCATCTACTCCTATTAAGTTGATCAGCCATTACCAAACTACTTCTGAACAGGTTATACCAACAAATTCGAATAGGTTAGAAAAAGTAAACAGCGATTTTGTTTGTCCCCATAATCTTAAAGCGGCAGCTTGGTAATGCTGGCACACTGACCGCTGAATTGCTGAGAAACCCGTATACTCTTCATACAGTGTGTCCCACGACGATTAAGACAAGCAGTATACCGGAACTGGGTAGTCGTAGCGAATTACAATTTTGGGGGTTTAAATTAGAGCAAATATAGTATCTTTTCTTATTACTATGTCACCCAATGAGGTATTTCTTTTTGATCGCGTGACCTCTGATTCAAAAATTTTAATGGGACACCCTGTATATTTGTGACTTTTTGTGTTCCTCCCGATAAAACAATTCAAACAAACTAGCACACTTGGGGTCTAAAGTGATTAATTCAACATGTACTCCTACAGTCAAATTACGTTGGTAGTGTAGCTCTTGAATTAATCACTTTAGACCCCAAGTATGCTAAGTCATAAATATACAGGATGTCCCATTAAAAATTTTGAATCGGACGTCACGTGACCAAAAACACACAATACACAATAATACGAGAAGATACTATACTTGCTCTAATTTACACCCCCAAAATTATAATTCGCTACTACTGCCCCGTTCCGGAATATTGCTTGTCTGAATCGTATATGCGCGACGAGATAGCAGCTAAAGAACTATAACAGCACTATTATAATGGCCTAATAAAAATAGCAGCTTTGTTTTGGTTGATCGTTTCGGGTTGATTGTTATAGTTTTGGGTGAATTTTGGGTTTTAACAGTGCATAAGTATTGAAATACTATTTTAAACAATTACACAAAAACAAATCCTGGGTATTTCTGTAATAAATAACATCATGTTTGAAGGGTACAGGGGAAGAACGCCAATAGTCTATCTGGACAGATTTGGAGAAAATAGAAAATGTAAGTTTAACTACTCATGCCACTCTTCCCGGGTATAGCCTATATTGTAGCTGTTATTTTGCGGACTCCAGTTGTTTTCACCATTTAATGATTTTGTGATTTGATAGTAAATACAATATGCCATAAGGAGAAACAGTCAGCTCAATTTCGCATAAAAATAGACTAATGCTGTTTTTCCCCTGGACCCTTCGTAAATAAATAAATAATAACAACAGGATCTTGGGAACACTAACATGCTTGCTAGAGCATGGGCCTTGCTTTTTCTAACCTGCTTGTATTTTTCATAACTCACGGTCCAGCCGAAGTGATTGAAAGAGTTGACTATTTTGAATATCTAGGCATTATAATTATTAATACAGGAGCGACACATCAAGATAATCAGCAGAGTCTACTAAAAGCAAGAAGATCATTTGGCTCCTTTAACAAAGTTTGGCAATCTACCACGTACTCAATAGTAACGTAAAATCAGTGTTATTGTATGGATGCGAAACATGGAGAAACACGAAAGCCTATGACCAAAACTCTAGGTTTTCATTGATGCCTACGGAAGGTCGTGCGGATTTTTTTGAGCAAGGACAATATCGAATGAAGAATGGTGGAAAATATCAGGGCTGAAAAAAATAAGGACGGAAATCAGACAAGAGAGGGTCCAATTGAATAGGTCACATTCTGTGAAGAGGAACAGAAGAATCGGTAGTTAGAATGCGTTAGACTGGAACCCCCAAGGAAACAGAAATATACGAAGAACCAAAGTGACCTGAAGCACGGTTACAGCCAAGGCAAGAATAAGATATGGAGAGAGATAAAAGCGTCTGCGAAGAATAGATCAGACTTGCGTCAGCTTGTAGGGGCCATGTGTTCCTGTGTTCCTGTGTCAAACGCTAATTCGAACAGTGACAGTATTTATTTAAGTGACAGAGAAGTGAGGTTAAATTGTCAATATTGTGTAATTATTATGTATTTGAATCGTACTATGCATAGCTTCGGCCGTAGATAAAGTATATTACTCAACTCGCGGTAATGGTAAACTTCAACTGCATTAGTTATTACAGCCATTGCCGCTCATTGAATAACAGACTATTATATTAACTATTGAGAGCCGATTGTACAAATGTCCGTTAACTCAGCTTTATTAAACCTAAGCTTAGCTAAACTTCAATTTATTTTTATTTAGCGTATAGTTATAGTACACACAAAGAGTCATCAAAAGTAAAACAGTTTTTTGTTTTTTTTTTTGATTTTTTTTTGCTTAAAGTTGACATCCGCGGTACAATCGCCGGTTTAGTTGAACCTGGTTGATAATAAAATTCACTACAGTGGGCATTAATGAAGCAATACGTACTGTCATAATTATCTAAAAAGATAACCTTTTCTGGTTTGTCACTTGTGACGGTTTGTGTCAAATTCGGGGAACGGACGTTTCTGTCTCTGTTCTTTCATTTGCCTTTTTTGTTGGACTAGACCCAAATATTTCCAAAAATATAACCTGATAAAGTGGCAAGCAATTTGAGGTTTGCTGCTTGACACAACATGTTATTCATATTTAAACCACAGTTAAGCTCCGGTTTAGCTATCAGATTCGTCGGCTTACGCTAAGCTCGTGAAAATCTTGAAGTGGTGTGCTAAGCCAGCATTATACAACGGACATTTTGCAACTTCCATAACGGCAGCTTACCTTAAACCTAAGCTTAAGCTTGCATTGTACACCCGGCCCCATACAGGTTGAGTCAAGCTCAGCGCCTCGGACTATTGTGACAAAACGATATCTCTTTTTAGGAAAATAACTTATGTGAGTGTATGTACGTCGAATTGGACTACGTTTTAAAAATAACCACTTTTATACGTAGTGTCTGATAAAAGCGTGACATATCAAAGTTGTTTTTTAAACGGTACACCCTGTATATTATTGCATTATAGATTCCTTGGTCAAAGAAAGCTGTGACTTTTCCATGTGACTAAGCATGAAATGCATTATTGTATTATTTTCGTAATTGGACAAATCGGCTAATTAATTAAGGAAACTTCAATTACAGATAAGTTGATTTTTTCAAACAGGACTGCTTAATTTCAGCTCTCACTGTGACTGAAGAGCTTATGCAGATCCTGTCTGTCCGTCCATCCGTCGGTCCGACCGGCTGTCCGTATACATAATAGCCAAAACTACTAGTGCTAGAGAAAAACTAAATACAATTTCGGAATCAGCATGAAAAAACTCGTCCGGGAAAAATCCGATTTTGTCAATATCGCTTCCGGTTTAAAACAAAACTTTAAATTCTTATACCAACAAATTTCACAGTGAGAGCGCCGTTTGAATTTACTCAAGTAAATTCTTTCCTAGTTTTTTTTTATACGATTTATCGCCTTTCTAATGATATAAGATTGTAAGTACCTATTAATCTGTAGTAGTTATGGTTTAATTTCGAATTTTCAATCAAGTCGGCATTTCTCAATTTTCAGTTCAGGGGATAAAACGGTTCTTTTGGTTGCTTAATCAAATAAAAAAAATTATATTTCAAAAAAGGCAGTGGCTTATATTTTGTTCTCGATAATATTGGACAAGCTGTTCCTCAGGACGCCGCTGAACCTGATAATTTTCACTGTTTATTGCTAAATAAGACCTTTATCACTTCAAACAACTTTACCAAATTAAAACACAATTGGTTGAAATAAAAATAAAATAAAAATGATTTAGAAATAAATTTTCAACACGCTGTTCTTGAAAACTAAGTGACTTACGAAAAGAATTTATTCCACATTTTCGTTTTAACAGTAAGTGAAGATTAATCTCTTTCATTTTGTTAGAAGGTTTAGGAAGTACCCTGTATATATGCATTAAGCATTTTTGTTGACTTATGTGAAGCTTCAGACACAATGGGTGATATGAATAATACCAGAGTTTAAACTCCGAGTATGTTCCCATGAGCATGAGCATAAAGTATAAGTTTGTACTCCATTCCATATGAATAAAAATATTTCGATTTGATGAGTTTCTGCTCCTGGTACATAAGAGTAGATACTCGCTATTTAATTTTCAAACTTGACAGAGCCTGTCAGACAACAATCGTTCGCGTTCGGCATATTTCTAAATCTCTGATAAATATTATCGAAGCAGTCAGTCAGCGAGTATTTGTTGGTACAGTAAGGAAGAAAGTAATAAAAGTTGCGAATCCCAAATGGGATTTGTGCCTACTATGTTACGTGATTTTCCCATACTTTTGTCTAAGTCACAAACACTAGCTGTTATAAGCATGCTCTGCCGGAGTATTAGGGTCTCTAAAGGGCATCATTAGCCACGGCGCAATGCCGTATCCCTCATCTCCTAAAAGTAAAGCATTCGATCTCTGAAACTCTCTCTTTGCAATGTTAAAAATTCCGGAGTTGCTCCATATCCGCGAATCATGGACAGATCCTGGCCATGATGCGTCTACGCTTGCAAACCACTCGTCTGCATTGCAAGTGGCCTGAACATTGATGCTATGATATCCCTTGCGATTAATATATTCATCACCATGAAGAGGCGGTTTTTTAATTTTAATGTGGGTACAATCGATCACACCCACGGCACATGGAAAAGTGTACTTTCTTTGCCATTTTCTTTTGGCTTCTGTTACCTCCGCCGGAGTGCTAGGGAATTTTATCCACGGTCCACATTTTTCTATCATCTGGTCAGCAACTTTTGTCACTACTTTAGAAACAGAAGTTTGGCGAACACCAATATCTTCTGCTACTCCTGTTTGAAATCGAGGATCACCTACGTATCTCGAAAATATTTTTATTTTATCAGTGTTACATATAGCACCACCTCTTGTTTCATCAGATTCTGCACCCAAAAAATTATTTGATAGCCACTCGACATTTTCTTTACTAAATCGATACAATGCTTCAAAGTCACTATCACACGTACTTCTTCTAGGTTTATAATATTTTTTTGAACACAAATTAAACACAAACTCAGCCATAAGTCTGCCGCAGTCAAACTGAAGTCTGGTGACTCTCAGACTTCAAAATTCTGGAGTATATTCTCATCCTAAAGAGCATAAACACATTTTTATTCATATCAAAAATGAGAATATACTCACACGAAGTTGTACATAAGAGTACCAACTCAAGTGGAGTATTTGCTTTTGGGTTTTATTCATACCACGTGGAGTATTTGCTCCAAATTTTTGAGTATAAACTTAATGCTCACTTTTATTCATAAGACCCAATATCTAATGGAAAACATTGATAAAACTAAAACATTAAATATCATGATTTAATGGAAAGCTACTTATTACATCGTGATCAGATTATCAATATTGATGGTTCAATGAGCGGCTAAAAAGTGATTAAATGGGGTGTTCCACAAGGTGCAGTACTTGGACCGATTATGTTAACTAATCTGTTAGAACAAAACTGTCAAGGCAAGGTTATTAGTTTTGCTAATAATACAGTGTTTTATAAATCTATTTCTTGTGAAAAATATATTCGATGGAGTAAATTGCAAAGTTTGACTGTCTCCATAATGAAAAAGTATTGAGACGGAAATTCAAAGTATGAGTAAATCGAAGACTGCCGAAGACTGAAGGATTACACGCTATCTCAGACTGTCCCAATTTACATCATACGATCTAAATGTTAGACCTACCTGATATACAAATATGTGTAGCCCAGCCAAGTGACAGCATCTCTGAGATTTTGTACTGTACCGAGTACTATCTCTGCATTAAGCATGTCGGGTAACTTAGTAACCAACTGAGATTCAATCGGCAGCTGTTGATTCAACAGGGAGAGATAGTATTGAAGCTCGCTGTGATTGGTAATCAGTATGCCTTCACCTTTAGTATCATACTGAGGTCTACCAGCTCTACCCAACATCTGCAACACATCTAGGGCGCCTAGCTCTACCCATCTGCCCTTTTCTGGATTGTAGATTTGGGTACCTGGAACAAACGATTTAAAAATGATTTATGTACGATTTTGAAGTTAATACAAGTTTAGTTTTCTAAACTACGCGTACTGTGAGACAGCGTACAAAACTTTAAGAAAATGATGTCCTTGCAGGCGAAGTCCAAACATGCATGCATACATGATACTATGAGATAGTGCTATTATAGGCATTGAACATTTACAATTAATTTGTAATAAGCAACAATGATTGACAGCTGCACCAGAAGCAGGTTTTTATATTTTGTCTCCTAACAAAGTTGGCGATATCCTGATATCTTATTATTATTGTTAAATCCAAAATGAGGGCATGAAATATATCGGTTTCTCAGGGGATAGCGCTGTTTGCTTTACGTGACACACGGCAGTGTAACCCCAAGACTAAGTAACCCCCATCTCATTCCAGTTTTAACTACAAACCATAAGAGAATCTGGAAAAACTCATGACCCAATCTTTCGTATAGAAAACATTGATCAGATATTCCGACAGTCCAGAAACAGTGTAAAATGGAATCAAATATCCATACTACCCAAGAAGGATAATAGAATGAGAAAAGAACATATGTCTACATAAAGATGAATCACGATTGTATTCCTAATCAATCAATAGACTGCAACTCAGTATAGTTAGATATGCCTCAGTTCGCTAAACTAAAAAATGGAGCAAAATGACAACTTGAACATTATTATATTTAAACGTACATTAACTACTTTTTAGATTTACCTAAGTAGTTCTTTTAGTTAAGTATTTGTTTTATAAAAAGTGCCTCCAGTAACTACGCCCAGTACTTTCTCCAAGAGCACATTTGAGACTAGTGACAGGGAAAAGTTGTTAAAGAAAATTACATCACTATGGATTCAGGGGGCCAGCATATAAAATTTTCCAAAATGACTTAATGAATATAAGTCAGATAATCAAAATAGGAAACACGTTTTCAGGCGTCAAGTATATTTCAATTGGAGTACCACAGGGAAGTAAATTAGGTCCATTACTATTTATTTTACACATAAATGGCACTAGATATTTTGGAGCATTGTAAAATTAAGATATTTGCTGACGATACTTTAATACACATATCGAATACAAAATTGGACATTGCTTTGGAGCTTCTAAATGATGATATGAAGAAAATTATCAATTGGTTGGACGTAAATAAAGTTAAACTAAATACTAATAAAACAAAATGTATGATAACAGACAAACATTTAAACGAAACACCAATTACTATTTTGCTTAATAATAACAAAACTGAAGAAGTTACGTCTATCAAATAATATCTGAGCATATATGTAGATAGTAAATTAAAATTTGAAGATTACTTTGATTAGATTATTTCAAAAATATCCAAAAAGATAAATTACTTTTATATAATTTCCCAAAGCCTCAGTGTTTATTCTAAAAAAATTGTGTACAACACTATAATTCTTCCTCATTTATTCTACTATTCAACTGTTTTATATACTGGCCATATATTCAAAATTACAAGTGTTGAAAAACAAAGCAATGAGAATAATTTTGAATGAAAGTTAGTTCACAAACGTAAGTTATACGTTGAAAGAACAATGCTTGAATGTAAACAAATTCATAATGTATCTAGTTCTCATTTTCATATTATTTAGATTAATAAATCCTCTATTGCCGGAAATTTTGGATAATTTCATAGAATTAAAGAATCACTATCATAACTGTTCGACTAGAGGAAATATAGATTTTCACCTACAAATTTGCAATAGCAATATGACAAATATATCAGTGTCCCGAAAAGGATTATACGAATTTAATTTGGACAATAATTTTCAATCAAGTGTCACTTTGAAAGTATTCAATACAAGATTGAAAAAGTATTTCATAGCGAATTAAGTAAGTTTGTAGTCTTTAGTATTTTCCGTCCATTATTATTGTCATTTTATAATAAGAATTCTTTTTCGCTGTTTAGTGTTATAAAAGCGTGTTTTTAGTTTTTTATAATATATTTATTTTTTTTAATTTTTTGTTCTGGATAATGCGACGAACTTATTAATTATTGTACTGTCACCGGTTCTTGGTAAGTGTACAAAGTTTAACTCAAATATGTTACATCGTTACCCTGCCCTGACAACGATCATCAATATTGGCGATAAATTGATTTATCTCATTCTCGATTTCTAAAAAAGTGCCGTAGGTAGTTTAACTAGCATCTTCACCATTTTATCGAATCTTCAAATAACATTCGCGCTTAAATTATTCCATTCTGGCGATCCTGATCAAGATAACGAGACAAACTTATGAAATTATTGTATTGCCACCGATTCTTCATTACTGTACAGAGTTTAAATTAAATCTGTTTGTTTAAGGTGGGTCAAACTCGAGTCCAAAGGAGTCGCAAAACTAGCAAAGATGCACTATAAGCCGTGAACAAAAGGACAATTCAGTTGTAAAGTTGTTGTACTGGTGTTTCATAAACACTAATTTGCTGCTTAAATGCTGTCCAAAATGCCATTCTGCTTCCCGCGGCATATTTGTTCTTTGACGAAATGTTTGGAACATTCTTGCAGCAAGTTTATACAACATATTATGTGATAAATTTGAAAGTGTTGTATAAACGCTTATTAATGCATTTTTATGCAAGAGATCACCTGCCTATATAAAATAGCTACATGAGAGCTCGGTAAGAATGACTGTCCGAACTGTTCAATTCCTTTTGTAGTATTTATACAACAAATCTTCATCTGCTTTACTATGTAAAATGCGTGTTCTAATCAGCACATTGCTCTCAGCAGTAGCTTTTATACAACTGTTGTTTAATAGCTCTTAAAGGCTATTAATGGCAACTATAATGGAGCGATTAGCTAGCAGAAGATCTTAGCCTGGTATATTTTTGTTGTTTAATGTATCTATACAGCCTTATAGAGTTTTAACTTCTGATGAGTATTTTAGGTTATAGGTACGCATTTGTGAATGAATAGTTACAATGTCTCATTTTACGAAGTGGAAAAAATGTTGGTGATCCATCTAGCCTAGTACCAGGCGGGGCGGGGCGACTTGCGGTTGTGAATTCAGAGCTATGCCAAATTGCTGTATAATAACTGCCGATAACATAATTTCGTCCTATAAGACGACAATCAATATGGATGACACTTTTCCACTGATGAATATCGTAATCAGCGACGATATTGGTCAATAAATATGTCCATGCTTTGGGAGTCATTTAATTTTGTTTCAATAATAGCGAATTATGAATTTTTATATATATATATATATATATATATATATATATATATATATATGCGTAAGGGGTAGTTCCGAGACATTCGTACATACGCTGTACATTTGCTAGTGTTGAGTACATAAAGTATACATAGGGTTGATTTTCTAGTATATGCCCTCTGTCACCTCCTGGACTTATATACACCCAAATGTACATTGCATGTGGGTTATTATTCACTATTAGTTAGTTCCAGGACTTGTATCTTTTTGGTTGCTCTTCCGTTGTTCTCTACACATTTGCTAGTGTTGAGTGCATAAAGTGTACATAAGGTTGCATCTCTCGTACATGCCTTCTGCCATCTGCAGGACCTATATATACCTAAATGTACCTTGCATGTTAGTTATTATTCACAATTAATCAGTTCCAGGCCTTCTGTAGGTCTATATTTTTGGTCACTCTGTCATTTTTTAAGATACGTTTGTTAGTGCTGAGTGCACTTTCTGTCTCCTGCTGGAGCTTTGTACTCTCAAATGCATGCACGTAATTTATTATTTACCATTTTAATTATTTCCTTAATTTAAAAGGGCAACAGTTGATGTATTGGAATACCGCAATTTTATCTGAATGTCCGTCGGTCTGTCTGTCAGTATGTCTTTTGGTCTGTCTGTCTGTTGCTAAGATTGTCAAAATTCTATATAGGCTTTTGACTTTCTTTAGATTCTTTTTTTTTCTTTCATTTGAGATGTACTTTAATGGAAATTAACGATTTTGACAGATCTTCAGCCTTGAAATGGAACCTCTTAGGGCTGGTTGTGCAGGATGTCCCATTTTGGGCACTTTTGCGGGGTATCTCGGTTATTTTTGAAGATAGAAAGTTGCAGTTTTCGCGACAGTATGCTACTTTTTTGTGAAACTAAAGATGCCGTCAACAAAATTATCATGGCCCTCTTGGTTTTTGAGATACAGGGTGAAATCGAAAATTATCGATTTTGGGACCACCCTCGTATCTCGGTTGTCTTTTATTTTATTGAAAAGTTTAAAAAATGGTCTTATAGATTTTTTTTAGTAGAATCCAGTGGTGTAGCTTGATTTTTTCTTACTCTAACCATTTTTCAGTTATGGAGCAAACATATATTTTTTTTTATACCCTGTATATTATTATTGAAGTCAATCGGAAATAATTCAAGCTTTTCAAAGTATATATTAGTTTTAAGTTGTTTTGAAAATTACGCTCAAAATTTGATTTTTCCAATTTTTACGATACAATAAAAACATCGGGCTATATGTATACAGGGTGTCCCACGACCATTAAGACAAGCAATATATCGGAACTGGGCAGTAGTAGGGAATTATCATTTTTGGGGTGTAAATTAGAGCAAATCTAGCATCTTTTCTCACTATTGCGTCACCCAATGAGGTATTTGTTTTTGGTCTCGTGACGTCAGATTCAAAATTTTTAATGGGACACCCTGTATATCTGTGACTTTTTGTGTTCCTCCCGATAAAACAGTTCCAACAAACTAGCACACTTGGGGTCTAAAGTGATTAATTCAAGAGCTACAGGTACTTAAAGGATGGGACCACTACCATTGATTATAGCATGTACCGCTACAGTTAAATTACTTTGGAAGTGTTTCGTAATGGTAGTGGTACAGTCCTTTAAGTACCTGTAGCTCTTGAATTAATCACTTTAGACCCCAAGTGTGCTAGTTTGTTGGAATTGTTTTATCGGGAGGAACACAAAAAGTTACAAATATACAGGGTGTCCTATTAAAAATTTTGAATCGTACGTCACGTGACCAAAAACAAGTACCTCATTGGGTGACACAATAATAAGAAAAGATACTATATTTGCTCTAATTTACATCCCCAAAATCATAATTTCCTACTACTGCCCAGTTCCGATATAACGCTTGTCTTAATCGTCGTGGGACACCCTGTATTTTATATAAAACCTATATGTAAAACTTATCATTTTTTCCTCTTTGCGATTTAAATAAAACACTGAGAAGCTGTCATGGCATTATTCCAGTCTGAAATTCTTGATGAAGAGGTAAAAGCCAGTCTTTCAAACGATGCCTTTCATTGTATAACTCATACACTGCTTTCTAGGGCTATCAGAGGCATATTCGTGTCTGTTAGTCATTCTCCTATGCTACGGTTCCTTTGTTAAAAAAGGAACCTTTAAATGTGATTATGTAATGTATATACCAGTAGCGCAGATAAGACACTACTGAGTGGCTATCGTAAATTGACCAGCGCGGTATGAGAAAGGGAAGCGGGTGGTTCTCTCAACTAGCGATCGTCATTATCATGTCGAGTTTAAAAATGTTCGCGATCACAATACTCTCCTCACCTATCGGTGTGGGAAGTAAAAGGGATAGAAAACATAAGTATAAAAGGGCCATTAAATATAATCTGCTGCGATTATCCAATCCCGATGCTGGGCCGCCTTTAAGGCGGGAAATAAAATCTGCTGTTGCCGGTTGTAGACGTAAGTTTTATGAAGTATATAAATAGGATATTAAGTGAAGATAAATTATTTGCCTTTATATAGCACATTAAACAAGTCGTGAAAGATGGAAATAGAATAGAATGGTCACACAACAATTGCCAACGCAAGTTCAGATATTACACCCCCTCCAATCAACCAGAAAACAGAAAGGAGGGTAGCACCATGCCGCGCATATTATTGAGGTGAAATGTTCGCATGTTTCCTCACTTAGGTTTCTGGTCAGATTTAATCTTTGTCCTTTCCTTACTCTTTTTCTTCAGATTTCGTAGCAACAACAATGATGACCCTCAATGTACAAAAATTTTTTCCGGGCATAAAGCGTGTTCTCACTCGGAATATCCAGAAGGAGGGTGTCCTCGGGGAATACTATGGCTGAGAAAAAATTGAAGGAGTACTGGCCTTTGTACATAGCAACCTATCCAGCTCTAGAATCTGGTAGAAAGAACATCTTATATGGCTTATAAGCTGGACCTTAAACCATTTCTCAAGTGCATCTGTTGCCTCTACCGCTCACTCGCGGACAACAACTGGATTGGGTGACTTCAACATTTACAATGAACCCTGGTTGGGAACTGACTATTTCAGCAGTAGTTTCTAAAGGATCAAATTACATTTCTAAAGCGTCGATTGTAAATTCAATTGGCGTTCCATAAGCCCGAGGCTCGAAGAGTGTTTCTTCCAGCAAGATAAAATGCACGTCCTCATGTTGCAAGGGTATCGATAAGGTTCCTACGGGAAGCTGAGGTCAGGGTCCGCTAGCCTCCACGATCACCCGATTTATCGCCAACTGAAAAAGTATGGCATTGGATGGGACGATACGTAGGCGATTTACCCAACCCTCCAACCACGCTGGACGAACTGGAACATGCTGGGAGGCTGTACCTCTAGAGTGTATCAACAACTAGATTCCGAACAAGCCGCGTAGGCTAGAGGAGTGCATTCGTCAACATGAAGGACCCACCCATTATTGATTTGTTGTATTTATTTATAAACTTATTATAGCAAATACTTAGTCCTACCGCATTTCGTCAACCGCAACCCTTTTCTTCTCAGTGTTCGGATTTCACTTGCCAGTAGTATATGTATCAAATAGCACTACTAACAAAGATTGGAAGTTGAAAATACCGAAATGCGCGTGTTATAACGGCCCTAATCCAAAATCGGCTCGACTGACTCACAGTCGCCACAGGATTCCAACCACAGCATACTAAGCAATCAGCACAATATCTCAGGTTGGCGGCAATAACACCCGCATCCCGCCATTGTGGGTGTGTATCTGTCAAAATAGGCATAAGCGTCAGTGCATGGCCGTCTCTACTCACTAGGCCGGAGCATTGAAGTATGGCAACGTTGGAGATCAGGCCGTGTTTTCATTTGTTGTTATGTCATGTGTATTCTTCCAGGTGCAGAAAATATGGTTGGAAGGTGATCATTAATTTGTTTCTAATTATTTACCTGCACAAACGAAACTATAAAGATAACAAGATGCCTGCAAAGCGTGTAGTACCAGGTTGCAGCCCAGTAGAGGAGTACCAAACCATGGCCCAACATTACCCTAATTCCAGATTAAAAAGAACGTTGCAAGGTGATTTTGAATGGGTTTCTACTTATTTACCTGCACAAATGAAACTATAAAGATAAAAAGATGCCTGCAAAGTGTGTAGTACCAGGTTGCACTAGCAATTGTGTGTCCGATAAGGGACATAAACAGAAGTGGGTGAAAGGTATTCCTCGGAAGGGCTGGTTATATTTATAAGGATAAAGACAATACTTGACAAACATTTCAAAGGATAAGACCTATTTTAAAGCACAATGTGGTACCTATAATGTTTTCTGGACCTCCCAAATATCACAGAAAAATACAGTTAATAGAACTCATCTGGGCATGGCCTGGGGCATACCTACGAAAGCATTTGATAGTGAAAGGGAAATCAAGACCAGCAAGAATGGCTTCACAGTGACCTAATAGTGAATTTTTCTAGCTCAAGTGATAATTTACAAAGTAAATTGAGTGTTCATTTAAGTGGAAATGGAAGTGGCGGCAGGAAACAGGTTGCGTTTATTTTTATTTTGTAATGTCTGAGTGTGATGAAACAGACATCAGATGTAAGTGATATTAGTAGTAGTAGTTCTAAAAAGTATTTTTCTTAATTTATTAACCGAGATGAACTCTAATACATATAAAATGTAATAATTATTCTGAAACTATAGGGCCACTATTTGACAGCTAAGCCACGTTGCCACATCTAAGGCTCCGGCCTAGTGTAGAGTCGGCCATGGTCAGTGGAAACCAACGACATCCAACTGACATAGTTGGTGGAAACCATTGACGCAAGATCGACGCTAGTATTTGGTCATTGCTAAAACAAAATGCATAGGAACGCGGTGTCGATAGTTGATCTTTCATAATGATAAAAAATATGCTGGAAATATGTGTACTGATAGACATTGCAGAAATAAGTACTGTAATTGCAGAAAAAGTTTTTTTAGATTCTCGAATGATGCCTTAAGGTAAGTACATAATTATAACCTACAAATAAAATATGTACTCCAAAATATACGGACACTATTTTTACAGATCGATCGAGACGATTTAAGTGATTTGATATATAACAGCTAATCAGCCAGCACGCTTTTGAGTTAAATTTTATGCAAGCCTATTCTCGACATTTTATACCATTTTGAACTGCTTTCGAGAAAGTTTCTCTGGAATTCAGTCTTTAAGATTAATTTCAGTACATTTCAAAACACGATAGCTTTGTGCATGTACAAAAACGTACCTCTTTCTTATATTTTTATGAATAAAGTTTCTTATTCACAATTAAAAGAAGTTTTTTATTTTTTTGCAAAATGTCAAGTATGTTATTTTTTTTTATATTATTTGAATAGCAACTTAAAACATAACAAGCAAAATATGACTTAAAAATTTTAGATTACTCTGTCCAGTATTTTTATCATCAGTACTTTTTTAGCGATTAAAAGCTGGTATGGATACTTTTGTTGGAGTATCGGTATCGAAAATAATTATATCATTATTGAGGTGTGTACTTAATTGCACAAAATTCTTTGTACAAACCAAAGCGCCTTCATTGGCATGTTCAGCTCTATACTTGGCCAAAAAATATCGAAATGATACCAGTATCCATACTCCTTATTTTCGAATATCTACCCAGACTTCAAACCCATCCGCCGTCAAGGTCAAATTCTGTAGGGAGCATTTTTATACATATAGGAAATCCTCAGAGACAGAGATATTCTGTTGGTTGTTTAGTATGCTGTGCTCCAACTTGATAGGCCTTTTTCGCAGTAAAGAGTGCAAGAAGCAAGTAGCTTATACCCGTTTTACATCAACAAAAAATCCATGGTTTTAATTCGTGGATTCAGTTCGAGGTCACCTGATAAGTGTAAAACAGCAATTTGACGTCAATTAAGTCAATGCATTTCTTCACTGATTTAGAACCTGCTCTAGTCTGTGGTCAAGTTTCACGTAAAATTCGGTAGTGCTAACCTTAAAAATCATATGATGCATGTCATGCATATTGCATACCCGTCTCTGTATATTACTAAACATTTTTTCAGTAAAAATTCGCAATCATGCAAATTAAGTTTTACTGTCAAAAGGCCACCAAGAATGCGAATTAAATAATCTTGCGAATAGCGCGAAATCATGGCAGCAACAGTGTTGGCAGCACTGCATGCTGTCACAAAATGCATGGTTTTATTCACAGATGTAAAACACAATTATCTCTGCGGTTGACGGTGTGTGTTGCTGACTTAATTTTACTTTACCAGAGTAAAAAACATTCACACGGTAGATACACGAATTCGTTTCGCTCCGCAAGTAATTAATATTATAGTAGTATAAAGTCCTCCAAAATAATGCAGTTTTGTGGCACTAACTTATAAAGACTAAACGTATGCAGCAAATGTTGAAATTGTGTTTTTAGTGATATGTGATTTATGTAAATGGAATTATTGAGCAATTTTCATCATCAATTCCACACACAAATCAGCAGACAGAGTAAAAACACACCAACTTTTTTTATACCTGGTGAGAACTAATGGTATTTTTATATATTACCAGTGGCGTACGTAAATACTTACAGAACCTGAATTATGGAGGTAAAGTGCAGCAAGTGCTCGATATCTTGTGCCCCAGATAGTAAAGGCATTTTTAACTGTGACATATGTAAAAAGTCGATATGCAAACGATGCTCTGGTCTATGTCCCACAGAAATAAGGGTCATGGAACTTACTGGGCAACGAAACCTGATATATGCTTGTCCAGACTGTGAATCAAAAGCAGATAAAAACAACCTGCCACGAAGAGGAGTAGAAGATTCAATTACGGTCGAAATAAAAGACTGCCTGAAAGGAACGTTGGATGAAATTGACAATAAAATCAAGTCATTTGAAAAGCAAAATGCAGCCTTCTTACAAAAAATGCAAAAAGCTTTTGAAAAGAATGTCAATGAGCTGGAGATCCTCATTGAAAGAAAACTGGGAAAAAAAGCCCAACCACAGGATTGTGGAGCCGGTAATAATTATGGAAACATCAACGGATCGACTCAAGTTACCCAGGGCACTGGGGCCAAAAATCCTATTGTAGATAAACCTGTATTAAAAAAATTACCTAATGCGAACAATCCTCAAAGCAGTAGAAACGTTGCAAGACTGGAGGAACAGCAAAGAAGTACAATGGAGAGCATTATATACATAAACTCCGACCATTCGAGGAAACAGCAAGACCAGTTACCTAGCAACAGCGCTGAGCCTTGGAAAGAAGCGGACGAAAAGCAGACCAAAAATAAGCAGGAAGAAGACGAAAATGAAGAGGGCTTTCAAGCTGTTAAACGCCGAAGGAGTAGAGCTCCTCCTAAAATAGGAAATAATCCAGAGGGGCAAAACTTTGGATTTATTGGCTGTGCCCATAAAAAAGAGAAGAAAATTTGGATTTTCTTAAAGCATGTAAGTGATTCAACTACCAGTGAGAACGTAAGAGATTTTATTGCATCAAAAACAAACTCGGAGGGAACCAAAATACAAATTAAGGAAGTCGATACTTATCACAATGTATCAAATAATAAGTGTTTCCTAATTGGACTAGACCCATCATTAAAAGACAAAGTATATGATTATAGTTTCTGGCCTCAGGGTGTCACATTTGAGAGGTTTAATTTCATCAAGGGACAGCGATTTTTGGACAAGAATATTCAGCACAGTGAACATAGACCAAAGGATTTTCACAATTAGGAAAATGGCCCACGAAGCTATCTGTTAATTCAACTCGACAGTTGTATAATATTGATATTATCTACTTAAACATTGAAAGCCTACTGCCAAAAATAGAACTTATTCAAACAGAAGTGATTTGTTATAATCCTGCTGTTCTCATAACTAGTGAAGCAAGAACAACCGCAGAAATAGAAGACTGTGAATTAATGATACAGGATTATCAGCTGATTCGTTGTGACAGCAGCAGCAGACACACAGGTGGAATCGTGATATATATAAGAAACGGAATTGAATATAAAGTAAAGAAGAAAATCATAAGTGATCCCAATTATTGGTTCTCGTTCATCGAAGTGAAGGTTAGTGGTCAAAAGTGGTCAATAGGAGGTGTATATCACTCACCAAGTGCTAGTGATGCTGATTTCATAGAGAAACTGGAAGACGTTTTAGATGACTACTTTTCTGTGAGTAAATGTATTTTGATAGGGGACGTTAACATAGACTACAGCAACGAAAACAATTTTTATACAAAAAAAATTAAAAGTTTATTCAATGTATATGGTGTTGACCAGGTAGTGTCTGACTACACAAGAGTAACTAATGTTAGCAAATCTTTAATAGATTATGTTATTACTAATATTGAAGGCATAAAGGTGAATGTACACGATACACCAAAGTTGTCTGATCATTCAATTATATCTGTCTGTTTATTCAAGAATACTGCTGATAAAAGTAATAAAATAATTGAGCTTAGAAACATAAAAGAGGAAAATTTTTCCAAAATCAACATAGACTTACTATTTTGTAAATGGTTAGTGAACAGTATAAACGTTAATGACATCTACGAGAATCTGTTGGTGAATCTAATAGAAGTAGTAAATGCAAATGCACCCAAGCACACTTTATCAATAAAAAGTAACCAGGTTCCCTATTATGATATTCAGCTTAAAGAGAAAGCTAAAGAACGTGATCTCGCATACAAACAATTTAGTAAAAGTAGTGACTATAACGATAGACAAAATAAATGGCATATATATAAAAAAGTCCGAAATGAATATGTCAACTTACTAAAAGTGAAAAAAAAATCCTACTTCGAAGAAAAAATAGACAGTAATAAAAATAATCCAAGCCAGATGTGGAAAACATTGAAATCGTTAGTAAAACCAGAAAAAAACAGCTGTTTAAATCGCATAGGTTTTCACCTGAATGATGGAAAAAGAATTATTTGTAGATCTGAAATTGAAATAGCAAATAAATTTAATACATATTTTGTTAGCAGTATTCTTGACATAGTAAAAAGCATTCATTCTGATAGTGTAGGGTTAGATACTAATTTTCCATATGGAAAAACAGAATTTCGGAACTTCAGATCCATATCATTCGATGAGCTGAAAGATATAATATTCTCCCTAGAAAATAAAACATACGGGGAAGACATTTTGACTCCAAAAATCCTGAAATATACTTTGTACTCCATTGGCCATGTAATCTTGAATTTTATTAACACCTCGTTAAGTTATGGAATATTCCCAGATCAATTAAAAATTAGTACAGTGACACCTATTCCTAAAGTATCTAACACTATTGAAGCGTCCGATTTTAGACCGATAAACACATTGCCACCACTTGAAAAAATTCTGGAAATCTGTGTATATAAACAGGTTACAGAGTATTTTGAAAATAATAAGATACTCATGTCAAAGCAATCTGGATTCCGCAAAGGGCATTCGTGTGAAACAGCCCTACAATTTATAATAAATGAGTGGAAAAACTTCATAGACGATAATAACTATATAATTGCAGTCTTTCTTGATTTCAAAAGAGCCTTTGAAACAATAGACAGGCAAATATTAATACATAAACTTCAACACTATGGTATTGGTGGCACAGTACTGAAATGGATTACAAGCTACTTGTATGATAGACAGCAAAGGACTAAGGTTGGATTTTCATTTTCAGGCACTATTTCCGTTGAATTTGGAGTCCCACAGGGTAGTGTCCTTGGCCCTTTGTTTTTTATCATATATCTGAATGATATGGAACTGATTCCGCAAAACTGCTCCTTAAATATGTTTGCAGATGATACATTGATCTATTTATCTTGCAAAAACTTAGATGAGGGGGTTAGTATGATGAATGGGGATCTTGCACTCATTGAAAGATATCTAAAATCAAACAGACTAAAACTAAATACTCAAAAAACTAAGGCCATGATAATATCTACAGAGCATAAAAGCAAGGTGGTAATAAAAAGTAGTATTAAAATTATAGTTGACAATGTAATCCTGGACATTGTAGATGTAATGAAATATCTTGGATTTATGATAGATGAAAATATAAATTTTAACAGTCACTGTGATTATATTATCAAGAAAATTTCAAAAAAGTTATACTTTTTCTCAAGAATTTCAAAACACCTTTCAATGTTTGCAAGAATCACTATTTATAATACAATAATAAAACCTCATTTTGAGTATGGCTCATCTCTATTGTATTTTATGAATAAAAATAAACTAGGGAGTTTACAAAAATTGCAAAACAGAGGAATGAGAATAATACTGCAATGTTCTAGATATACAAGAATTAACGATATGTTAAACACATTACAATGGCTTTCTGTTAGCCAATATCTTTATTTAACAACTATGGTTTTTATTTTCAAAATTATAAAAGGTATATCACCAAGTTATCTAACTGATCATTTAAGAACAAATAGTGAAGTGCACTCCTATAATACGAGAACTAATTCTAATTTTTACTTAAATAAGACTAATATGAAGAGCACAATGAAATCACTGATGTACAAAGGACTCAGTGAATATAATAAATTGCCCCAGCAAATCAAAGAAGCTACTTCAGTGAAGCATTTCAAATATACGCTAATCAATTATATAAAAATTAACTGTTTATAGTATATAGTATAGTTTTGTTTATGTGTAGTTAAGAAGAAATATTAGATTTCTAATCATAGTGATAATATTGTACTTAAGTTTTTGTTACTTAGATTATTGTAATTATGGACTGAAATGCCATCACTATTTGTATTAGAAAATCCTAAATAAATTGCTACTACTACTACTACTACTACACAATCAGTTTGACCTTGAAGACGACCATGGACGCACCTTACACCCTTCATAGGCACACGACTCTATAGTGCCGCGTTCGCCACTGGAATATGCCAATATCCGTTTATGACACCATGCATGCTGAAACAGGGGTGCCCACCTCGTGTGAATACCTGATGAATGTCTTGGAAATATGCTTTTCTCAAACGTATATTTCCCGAAAAACATCACAGTGGCGAGTGGTCTGTTCCTCTTGATTAGTCCAGGAAAATAAGGTTTTTTTCGTGACACCCATTCATCGACCAATTTGAGACAAGTTTTTTGGGTCATACTTACCCACAAAAGTAAACCAGCAGCAGTAAACTGCGCAGGATTTATGAGCAAATAAGAGTTATAAATAAATAAACGGGTAAAAATGACAAACTTGAATTGTAATTGTTTTTAAGACAAACTATCTTCAAGAAGATGCCTTAAATTATAAAATGATGATGAAAAATTGAATTTTAGTGATTTTTATTATAATGTAGGACTGCAAACGGATATCATTATGAAACAAAATCTTATTGTCAGATTTAGAGATTTGGTATATTAGCCCTTAGAAAATATTCTATTTCGTCATTATGGACGAAAAGGAAGTGATCATGTACCAAAAGCTTCCCAAGATTAAATTACCAAACAATGAATTCATCTTAAACAGTTGCCAAATAATTAACCATCAACACAGAGCAGTAGAAACATGCTTATATTTATAGTTAACCATTACAATCACCCTGTATATTTTCCTGTAACAATTTCAAAAATATTTTCACGTTTCCAAATGTCCCTCAAAAGCTTTCAAAGTATAGTTTAAGTGGACTTGGCTTTAGGGTAGATGCTGGAATAACCTTCAAACCCGTGGGCTCAGAAAATGAAATATCGCATTCAGATGTATCTGTGGGCTGCATTGATGTACTTTGATTTTTCTTTCTTTAATTATTATAATTTAATATCTATTCAACCATGTAAATGATTGATAATTTCCTTTTTCGAACTAAAACCATTTCTTCGTATGTTCTCAATGAAGTTTTAAGTATGCGAATATTTTTCAACGAAGCGTTGTAATAAATAATACATTAAGATAACAAAATTAATAAACATACGATGAGAGTTCTTATTTTTTGTGTACCTTTTCACCTAATATTCATTCAAATATTTTTTTTTTGTTAAAAAAGAATTGCTTTTAATGAACTCCATATTAAGTTATGGATAAATAGCATGGACATAATTAATACATACATACATGGTTTATTTCCACAAGACTCTACAAAGAGTATCAGAATATAGTAAAAAAAAATGGAGTCAAGTTGATTGACTCAGTACTTCCCACACATTACTGTGATATCAGTTTATTATTTTCCCATAGCATGAAGCTTTAGTCTGAGATCCCCTTGCAACCAAATCATCGGCAGCCTTCCCTCCCCTAAAATTGTCTTATGCCGCTAAGTATTTCCTTCAGAGGTCAATGGACAGCCTAAAACATCTAAAAACGAAGTTTGAGTTGTTTTCATACTTTTAGTTTTTTGATTATTGCTATATACGCTGCCACTGACACGATATTTAACAAACACACGCGTTTTCCATCCTCACCACGGTAATAATACTGTGTCAAAATTTAATTAGAATCAATGTAATTGTGTCCACGTTACAAAATACAAAAAGATCTAAAACAATAAATACTCGTATGTATGTATACAGAAAATTCTAAGTCCCTTAGTTTCCGTAATACGCTAGGCAATGTTCGGATGGACCTAAAAAGTTGATTTATGTCGCTAGGTCTTCCTTCACAGCCCCTACCCTACACCCTATTATGAATACAAGAAATTTCTCAGTTTTTCAACCCCCCACCCCCTAACCACCCCAATTTCACCCCACCCAAAAAAAACGCAGAAAATGATCAGGAACCTCTAAAACGCTTAAAAACGAAGTTTGAGCTGTTTTTATATTTTTACTTTTTTTTATTATTTCTGCGCCGCCACTGGCACGATTTATAAAAACCATACGCGTTTTCCATCCTCGCCACGGTAGTAATACCGTGTCAAAATTTCATTAACATCAATTCAACAGTTTCCTTGTAACACAATATAGAAGGATCTAAAGCAATACTCTCGTATGTTTACACCAGAAAAAATTCTAAGTCCTTTGGTTTCTGTAATAGGCAAGGCAATGTTCGGATGGACCTAAAAAAGTTATTTATGTTGCTAGGTCTTCCTTCATGGGTCAGTGGGCAGTCTATTATGAAAGCAACAAATTTTTCAATTTTACAACCCCCCACCCCCCAACCACCCCAATTTCACCCCCACCCAAAAAAAAGTAAAAAATGATCAGGAACCTCTAAAACGCCTAAAAACGAAGTTTGAGGAATATTTAATTTTTTTTGTTTTTTGCTAATTACTCCACCACCCCTGCACCGATTTGCAAAATTATAAGAACATTACCTACTACGACCCCCCAGCATATCGCTGCCCAAATTTCATCACAATCCATGCAGCAGTTACTGAGATTACGAGGACACAAAAACGCGTACAGACAGACCGACAGACCGACAGACCGACAGACAGACAGACCGACGGAAATGAGTGACGTGGATTTTCGTTATGTAGACATCATGAAACGCCCAAAAAGTGTATTATCTCAAAATCGAAAATTTTCGCGATCACAATACTCCCCTCACCTATCGGTGTGGGAAGTAAAAAGAAAGATGTATACGTACTCAATAACCGAATTCGGCCACTGACCGAAATTTATACCCAGAACGCGTTGTGGATTTCTCTAATTTCTCACATCGCGTTTTGAGTAATCCTTGTATGCGCAGAACGCGTTGTGGGTAAATTACAAAGACCCACAATGCGAAACTCCGAATGCGGTCGGAAACACCCGACCATTTTCGCGTTATTGGAATATTGGAATATTGTCCACAAAGCGGTGAAATCGGATAACCTAACATAATTGCTACAGTTGTTCTTTGTCCATTCTTAGCTTAATTTTAGAATAATTTTTAGTAAAATGAGCGAATCGATAGAAACGTTTCGAAAAGAATTCGAGGGTGGTTTGAATAAACTCTACATAGAGTCATCTAATAGGTCTACACTACTATTAGAAGATGTCCTTGAAACATTGCAAAATGAATACTTAGAAAAAATAATAAACAGGATGGTAAACGGGCACGGTGATGATTTAACAAACTTAACAGATGTTAATAACATTGGAAGCACTAGTATAAATTCCTGCCAAGAGGATTCAGAGAATCAAGACCCTGATCAAAACAAAGGACTAAACGAGTTCACAGAAATTGCGCCCAATGATAATATAATCGCATGTCTGGTAATGGTGAATGTGGTAGTATTCTAGAAAAAGGTGAAGTTGGCAGTAATTTGAATGAGCTAACTCAAAGAAACAAAAGGATATTAAGAGAGAGAGATGAATCCCATAAAATGATCAAAATTCAAGCCACGAAAGTGCTGACCGAGTCAAATAAAATATTTGCTCTTTTAAAAAAAGGGGCTAATGTTTTGATTCGATACCGGATGTTGATAGAGGTCGATTAACCCCACGGAATATATTAGCCATCGTTGCCGAAATTAACGATGATGGCTTATATAAACTCAGCACTGAGAATGGACCGCTGGATAGATTATTCTCAAGAAATGAGCTTCTCCAGACAGATTCGCAGTTCATGTCTGAACCAGATAACATGCACCACAAGGAATTTTTGCTGCGCACTGCAGCGAGTATGTCATCAAAATGTTCTGGCTAAGGTTGCTAACGACGTATTCTGTACCAAAATAACCATAGATTATTTTTGCAATTATTATTGTTAAATTACGTTTCCTTAATTTTTCGAAATCTTCGCCGTTTTATAGTTAAAAGCTTAAGGCATCTTTTTAAAGATAGTTTGTCTCAAAAACACAGGTTAACACTTTTTACTGGTAACCGCTTTAAGAGAAAATTTGACATATTACTTCCTACAGCGATAGGTGAGGGGAGTATTGCGATCGCGAAGATGTTCAATTATGAGATGATACGTTTCAGTATCATTGATCGTGATGAAATTTGGGTAGCGATTTGCTGAGGAGTCGTAGCAGATAATGCTGCATTCATTTGGGAAATTAGCAAAAAACTCTAAATTTCAAATATATCTCATACCCTGTTTTTAGGCGTTTCAGGGGTTTCTGATCATTTTTGACTTTTCTTTTGGAGGGGGGGGGGTGAAATCGAGATGGTTGGGGGTGGTGGATTGTAAACTGAAAAAATTGTTGTATTCATAATAGCCTCCATTGACCTGTGAAAGAAAGAACTACATAGTATGCTTTCTTAGATCCATCCGAACAGCGCGTTGCCTATTACAGAAACCAAGCAAATTTTATGTATACATACCAAGGACCTTATCCGTGATACATACGAGTATTGCTTTAGATCATTCGGCATTGTGTAAGCTGGAGATTATTGAGTTGATTTCAGTGAAATTTTGCCACAGTATTATTACCGTGGCTAGTATGGAAAACGCGTATGGTTTTTAGAAATCATGTCAGTGGTGGCAAAGGCATAATCAAAGAACTAAAAACATAAAAACAGCTCAAACGTTTTTACGCGCTTTGGAGGTTCCTGGTCGTTTTTTATATTTTTAGAGGGGATAAAGTTGAGGTAGCTGGGGGGTACAGGGTTTTAGAAGTGAAACATTTTTTATATTTGTAGTTGCCTCGTCATTGCCCTGTGAAGGAAAAACATAATATACTTTTTACCTTACACATTTTTTTATTTAATTTTCTAAATAATTCTGTGTGTAGTTCTGCAATATACCGATAGCTATAAAATTTCTAAACCTACACTGTGGATCATTGTGCAGATCGATAAATTCTATGGTTTTTGAAAATTGTGTTAGTGATGGTAAAACCAAATTAAAAACGAAACAATACAAAGCCGTTCAAACTCTGTTTTTGGGTAACCTAGCGTTCTCTCCTCATTTTCAATTTTTGTTTTTTTAATATTCAGAACTGGTCAAGGTAGGATGACGTCTCGGATAGGGTGACTGGGAAACCCCGACATTTTTTGTATCTGTAGTCTGTACAACACTCTTCATTGGCCTTAGATTGATATTGTTGGAGATTGCAGAATAAAAACTCGCGTCGTGCTTGTTCCTACGGAGAGAGCTGCAGGAATCTATTTGCCAGAATTTTTGAATTGTATGTTTTTTAGCGGACGGGCCGATGATTTGGTTGCATAATTATCTCAAAGATCTCAGACCATAGCTTCTTGCTATGGGAAAATAATAAAATAGCGCTTTATTTGCTCACTTCCCTGGACTATATATTCCGGATATCAGTATGTACGTTATGATAAAAAATCACATTGATGCGGGTGCGGGGTGCAGGCGAAGAGTAGGTCCAGGTAGAAACGAGGGTGAAGCGGTGCCGCGTGGCAAGGGGAATACACGGAAGAATCACACAGATAATTATTATTTTTGGCAGTGGATCAGGTCCCAGCAGCGGGGCATGAAAATTACAACCGGAATTTATTACATTTTAATTTGAAATCCCAGCATTTAGGCTATTGATTGTAATTTTCAGGTCCCGGCAACCGGCATTTTTTACATTAGAAAAGTAATCCCGGCACCCGGCATTTCCACATATGAAGTTTGAGGTTATCTTCATGCTCTGTTTACCTTCAGTCTTTGGTGAATGGTGTTTTTAGTTTTAACCTCGGTTTTTACTATTATTTCTGGTGAAAATGAAACTTGGAGATAAGTTTAATCCACTTAAAGATTTCATAAAGTGCATAAAAAGCAAATATTAACCGAATACTGGATGAAAGATAATAGAACTTTTAGGTACTTCTGCTCGAAAACGTGTACCACATGTTATAGAGAAAGCTAATGTGAATTTAAAGTATTACTACATCAAATACTGTTATATACAAGGGGGTCAAAGCTAAAAATTAAGCAAAAAAAAAGAGTTTCAGAAAGACTAGGTAATAATTCTATAAACAATTATATTTCATCGAATTAATGGTTATACGCAAGAAAAGAAAAGCTATTAAAAAAATTCCTTTCATCAAATCTAATTACAATAAAAAAGAAAAACTGTTATTGTCCTGGATTATCAAAGATACAAATGAAGTTGACAACATATCCTCCCCTAGTTTTCTTATACAGGACTATGATATATACAAACCGGATCTTATCAACAACAAGATTATTGAAGAGTCACTTGTGAACGTTTTTTATATTCGAAGATATTTCACAAATGAAGCATGGAATACTCTAGAATCCATCATTAAAAAGAAAAAAAAAATGAACCGGTGGATATTTGCTGTTTGTAACCATGATCTCAATGAAAGTTTCATCAGATGTAGTAGCTGCTTGATATGTGTTTCTCTGGCAAGAAGACCTAAACAGAAGTATTGGTTTTGTGTTAGTTTAATAAACAAAGAATAAATGTTATAAAACTGTATTAGTATGTTAAATAATAACTGAAAGTTTGTAGCCTGTAAATGAAATAGAAACGTACTATTTTGTACAAGCGTGTCTAATATAGTCATTTGTGTAAATAGTGTTATCTTTGTCTATCTAACGTAGATTTTAATTTGTTAGTTCTCCAAAGGTAATGCATAGTTTCACTATAAAACCAACAATGGTTGTTTGGTTGTTTTTTTTTTCATTTAAGTACAACTCACAATAATATTAAAAATTGCAAAATTTTTGATGAAATGGACGGGCAGCCGGCATTTATTTTCTGATATAGAAAATCTCTGCAGCCGGGACCTGATCCACTGCCATTATTTTGTTGTTTGTAAACTCTGAGACGTCGCCGCGTTGTCATTGAAATAAAAAATTATAATAAATCAAAAACTAACCTAACCTTTCTGATTTATCATCTCTACAGGGTTATTCACGTTATTCGACACAGAGCATTATGGCTAAAGTATATGATAAAAAAGAAAATGATAATTTCGGATGGATAGAGACCCATAAGGGCTACATTTTAAAAATATGTTCATGTTATACAGGGTGTCCCAAAAGCACGAAATGTATCAAAGCTATGGTTTTTTAAATGGAACACCCCGTATATGATTGCATATTCAGATTCCTTGGTGAATTCTAATTGACCTTATGTATCATACATGGGACCTAAAGTGAACCGTTTAGGTGTAAATCACCATTTTCGATAGGAGTAGATATCAGGAAAAAATGGAATATCGCAGAGGTTATAAAATATGGAAGGCTGTGACTTTGCCGTATTACTAAGCATAAAATGCGTCAGCTTTCATGAGACTGTTAAATTTAAACTACGTTTATGCTTGGAGAAATCGGTCGATTAATTAAGGAAACTTCGATCAGCGATAACTTGATTTTTTGAAATGGGAATGACTAATTTTTTTTATACGTTTAAACGTTGAATTTGATAATCTTCCTAATGATATAAGGTTATGAATATCGATGTCTAGTAGTTTTCATTTAATTTTAAATTTTCAAACAAATCGGCGATTTTCAATTTTCCTACCTATAAGCAACGTAGCAGGCCATGTAATATAAACAAAAACCTGTTCAGGTAGAAGAAAACAACTAACTTAGCTGAAAAATACACGCTAACTAGACTAAAGGGACAAGATTATAAAAATTCCTTACAACAAATCAACTCTCTCAGAAACAACTGCGATAACATATCTAAGGTCAAAGAGAAGCTGGAGTATGGCAGTAATAGATATCTTTTACAGTCTATTGGCTACTGCAATTTACTAGAGGTTAAAAATTTCCAAGACAATTAAAAACCCTGATATGAAACAAAAACGACCAGCGACTATTGCTCCAGCACGCAACTATCAATCATATGTAATGGTGTAAAAAGTACTAATTTGCGTCGAAGTCGATACCTCTGACTGGAGCCCTTCTATTTTACAATATCTATTAGCAATACCGCAAAAAAGGAATACTGACAAATCAGATTTAAATTTTCTGCCATTTAAGCTATGTTTTATAATTTGAACAAATTTTAATTCATTCTTCATTTTCTGCGATCTTGATGATAGGTACTGAAGAATTTTCAGAACTCCAGTCAGAGGTACTTTTGACTTGAGTTTTGACCGAATTGCATACTTTTTTATATCATTAAATGTGAAATTTTATTATGAAAATCATAAACTGCTTACAACATCATCTAGTAGTTTTCATTTTATTTCAAAATTTTTAATGGTTTTGGAACTTGCCAATCTCTAGTACATTGCAGTAGCCAGTAGGCCGTGAAAAAATCCATTTTTATCATACTCCAGCTTCTCTTTGACCAAAGATATGTTACCGCCGGTGTTTCTGGTTAGACTTTGTTTGTTGTGAGTAATTTTTATAAGCTTGTCCCTTTAGTCTAGTTCGTGTGTATTTTCAGCTAAGTTAGATGTTTTCTTCTACCTGAACAGGTTTTTGTTTATATTTCATGGCCTGCTACGTTGCGTATAGGTAGGAAAATTGAAAAACGCCGATTTGTTTGAAAATTTAAAATTAAATGAAAACTACCAGAGATTGATATTCACAACCTTATATCATTAGAAAGGTTATCAAATTCTACGTTTAATCATATAAAAAAATTAGGCATTTCCATTTGAAAAAATCAAGTTATCGCTGATCGAAGTTTCCTTAATTAATCGACCGATTTCTCCAAGCATAAACGTAATTTAACTTTGACAGTCTCATCAAGGCTGACGCATTTTATGCTTAGTAATACGGCAAAGTCACAGCCTCCCAAATTTTATAATCTCTGCGATATTCAATTTTTTCCTGATATCTACTTATAACGAAAACGGTTCGCTTTAAGTCCCATGTATGATACATAAGGTCTGTTTTTACAGCAATCACAAACTAGTCAGCGTCAATTTGATTGGCCAGTACTAGTCAGAAATAGTTTGACAACTGCAATGGGGAATACTGATTGGCTCTGACTGGTTTGTGATTCTCTGTAAAAACAGACCTATAATGTCACAATAGAATTCACCAAGGAATCTTAATATGCAATAATATGGGGGGTGTTCCATTTAAAAAAACATAACTTTGATACATTTCGTGCTTTTGTATAACATGAAAATATTTTTAAAATGTAGCCTTTATGGGTCTCTATCCGTCCGAAATTATTATTTTTTTTTTATCAAATACTTTAGCCATAACGCTCCGTGTCGAATAACGTGAATAACCCTGTATATAAGAGGACAAGAAAAATGTATTTGTTTTGTAAATGCTTTTTAAATTCCGAAAATCATGAATGAAATTAAGTATCGTATACAGGTACGTATCCAGGATTTAGTTTCGGGGGGGGGGGGGGGGGTCGAGATATTAGGATTGGGGCCTTTTAATTTTGCTTTACTGAGACTTGAGGAAAATAATTCTTTACCGGTGGACGGGGCGGGGGGCGGGGGAGATTGTTATATAACGTTTTGGGGGAAGGGGGGTCTGGACCAACTGGACCACCCCCCGCCTGATGGTATAACTAATGTGAATTGAATCACCTAAAAATACAATCAAATCCTGACCGACAGTCGACGTTTTCTTTGAGAAGCATGGGCGAGATGGATATTTAGTTTTCATTAGGACATTAATCATTTTTATGTAAATACATACTAGATAGAAAATATTTATTGGACTTTCTTATATACTCTTTCCACTACGCTTGCTCACTTTGCGCCTGTAAAAGGCTTTTAATATGTTGAAGAATTTAGGTTATGCCACGTTGTAGCACTAATAACACTATAAAAAAGTCTGCATTACATTATTTGATCTGCCTGTGAACTATTTTCTGGTGCATATTACAACAAAAAATATATTTGATAACTAGCTGAATACTTATAATTAAGTATTGTAAAAATAAATTGTAGGTACCTATTATACTAACACTAGTCATGATCGATATTTATTCAGATATTCAATCAACACAGACAGTATATCACTACTGTTTCTGTATTTCCTAACAAAGCATCAAATAGCTGTCCGAGATTGTAAATGATCATAACTTGTTAAGAAATTTTCTATAAGAAAGCATAAAATTATACTAACCTATATAAAAATATATCAGGCTAACAATACTAATAATTATATATTCAAGATAGCGCGTTGGCAAAAAAAAAATCAAGGCAAGATACACCTTCCACCTTGCATCAGCACACGACCCTACAGTGCCTTGCGCCCCCCCCCCTTCCCAAGTGCCGCGGGGTTCCCCACTAGTATAACGTATTTTCGTGATATTATTCTCTTCTCTCTCTAACACCACACATAGGTTAAGCTGAAACAAGACTGGCACCTCGTGTGAATAACTGAAAGTCTTGGAAGTATGCTTTTCTCAAATGTATATCTACATATATCCCGAAACACATCACAGACTGTTCCTCTTTGTTAGTTCAGGAAAATAAGGTTTTTCTCGTGACACCCTTTGATCCAGAAATTTGACACAATTTTTGGGTCATATTTACCCACAAAAGTAAACCAGCTGTTCACAGGGTAACTTTTATGAGGAAATAAAAGTTATAAATAGAGGGGTAAAAATGATAAGACTTCTTAAAGTAGTTACCAGTAAAAAGTGTTTAATTGTGTTTTTAAGATACACTATCTTCAAGAAGAAATTATAGCAGGGTAATTGGTTATTCAATATATTTCTTTGAGGAGGTGAGTCGATCTGGTTAGCTAATAAATATAATCCCATGTCCAATTCCCAATAGTTTCCAAGACATATTAAATTTTATTATTATTTCATTTATTAAAACACAGAACTACAAATGCAAGCCCTATTATTGTCGAGTTTACGAGTTTTCGGAATTTTTGTATTAGTCCTTAGAAAATATGCTAATATGCGATTACAGACTGAAGGAAAGTGATCATGTATCAAAAACTTCTCGAGATAGTCTAAAAACTATTATGTGTTGAAAAGTCAATCCATGAGCAACTGCCAAAAAATAAATTTGTCTTAAAAAGTTACTCTATAATTAACCTTGCACATTGCAGCAAAAACATGCATATCTTTTTAGTTATCTATTGGTACCACGAAGTTGTTGAATGTGTGTTAAACACAGGCAAGAAGATTGCATTTAAGCCCCAGACCTAGAAGCATATGGATTTTCGAGAATAGAAAACTTGTCATCAGATTTCTAGTTTTTGTTATTCGTGCTTGAATAATGTGCTAATACAGCATGCCGAGGTGTAAAAAGTCTTCTTCGGGACAGTATCACAAACTTGTATAATTTTAAAAGAAAAATTAAAGTTGTAATTTAAAATGGATTTGTTTCAAAATGTCGCTATATAACCACGTAGAACATGCAAGCCATGTTACAAAGTACCTTTTATCCGTTGATCTTCAGTTATGTACAAATCAGATTCGCAAATCATGTTACATTTACTAACTAAAACCTGAGAGATCGCAAATCAGACAGATCGAATTAACAAATTAGGAAAAAACTGAGTGGTTGAAAAAACCATTTTTCGATTTAATGGTTGTAGATCTTGTGCAAATTGTCCACCTCTATTTCTGATGGAAGCTCTCATCCCGACATGTGCCTCTGTTTCGACGATTCCCGTTGAAGGTCGTTCGTTGATTGAGCGCGGCCGCGTAGAGGGTCGTACACCAACGATTTGATACGTCCCCAGACGTAAAAGTCCATCGGTGTTAAGTCTAAACATCTTGCTGGCCATGGGAACCCAACAATGTGGATATAGTGCAATTACTGCATCCAACGATTACCGTACACTTATACGACTATGCGCCGGGCAGCCATCGTCCTGATATACCATGATGTGTTGTCTAAGTTGTAACGGAACATCTTCCAAATGCACATTAACTGCATTTCGAAGGAATGTTCTGTGAACATTAAACCAATAATTGATTTTTTAATGATGCAAATGTTAGTCCTAGTTAGTTCTACATGATTTACGATGTCTTAGAGTTTAATTAATATTTAACATGTTTTGGATATCTCATACGTACATGATTAAAAATCTACGGATACAAGATACTTTCTAATATGATTTGCATGTTCTGTTTGATTACCTAGCAACTGTTTAAGACGAATATATTCTAAGTAACAACAAATGTTTCTTTTAAAATTATACAATTTTGAGGTACCATACCGAAGTTTTGTTTGACTGATTCCTTTTTATGATTAATCGTGATGTGAGTAACAAAGTCTACACGGAACACTAGGGCATAGCAGTAGATACCGTTGACACTAAAGTAAAAAATAGCATATTATCCAAGTCCAATAACAAGAATTAGAAATCCCATGCCAAGTTATTGCCAAACGCGCTATTGAAGCTTTGTACACAAATTCATTCTTTTGTAACTTAATCATGGGGAATTTTTTATAAATGTTCACATTATTCTCATCCATAATGACGAAATAGCATATTTTCTAGGGACTAATACACCAAATTTCTTAATCTGACAATAAGATTTTGTTTTATTAGGGTTTTCGTTTGCTTTTCTACAGTTTAACAAACATTACTAAAATTAAATTTATTTCGGAAACTATTAGGAATTGGACATAGGATTATTAATTTTCAATTTATTAGCATGCCACCTTCACCAATTTACCAATCACTCTGTACATTTTCCTGTAACAGTTTTAGAAATATTTGCACGTTTCCAAATGCGCCTCTGAAGCTTTCAAAGAGTTGAAATAGACTTGGCTTTAGAATAGGTAGTGAGATAACACTCAAATCCGTGGGCTCAGAAAATTGAATATCGCATTCAAATTGGTTGGTTTCACAATAGTGATATACATTTCTGTACTGTATTGATGGATTTTGCTTTTTATTATTTTAGTTATTCTAATTTAATGTTTATTTAACCGTGTAAAATGTGTAAATGAATAACAATTTTTTTTTTTTCGAAAAAAAAAGATTCGTATGTTCTCATTGAAGTTTGAAGTATGTGAATAGTTTTTAACGAAGAGTTCAATGCTTTAAAGTTCTTTTTAAGTATATTAAGTTATTGATATAGCATAATATATAGATCTCTCAATAATAAAATAGTATTATATACTGTACAAAAAAATGAGTCCATATGTCATCATGTTAAGACACTCATAAAAATTTTAGGAATCATACAGTCGTCTCAACATTTCGAGTATAATAATCATTTTAAATTCGATTCTGTCACTATACTTGACAGTGAGATTAATTACAAGAAACGACTGATCAGCGAAATGATTTACATCCCAAGGCTTGCTATAGATGAAGTCCGAAATATTTGAGTTGTTTATATTTTTTGTGAACCTACCGAGTGCCGATACTACAAAGTATGCCTTATGCCTTCACAAGACGCCAAACGAGTCCCTTTTCGGCATTTTTGGCTGTGCTGGCTAGGGGGCTTACCCGGTCATTAGCGTGGTCAAAACTGTATACTGTCTGTGTATAATCAGATATCACTATACAACAAATAGATCAATTTGTTGTTTTAATCAATTGCAAATTGCTATTTGAGATTTTGATCTCCTACCACTTTCTGAATTATTATAATATATATTTTGCATGGATAATTGCGTTTTTATCATTACTCATGTCTACATAATAACGCAACTGCACCATCGAAGTGTCGGCACCGATTGAGACCTGAAAGAAATGTAAACAACTCATATATTTCTTCTTCATCTACAAGAAATCTGAGACTCTCGATCTGAGCCAGATTTATAATTTATTGATTACCAATTACATTAAACTCAACCCATAATAAAACAACACAATCAAATATTTGTCTGCCTTTATGACTGAACCTGGTATATCTATAAAATAATAAGTATGTAAGTATAAATATTCATAATTTTCTGACACTGGCTTCGGTGTACAGCACCAGATGCCAAAATTAGGTGTATTGACTAACGGTATTTGTCATTTATGAGTCTTTTTTAGCCATCTTCTGGAATGTTGTTTGTTTTTTGACCCAAAGGGATATGTTCCCTTGTTTCCGTGTGCTCGATACACTTGATTGTTATTTACCATTTTAATGATACGGAATGAAAAATGTACCGATTTTCCTATTTTGATTGTTTTGCTTGCATTCTGTAAAAACCCTTTAAATGTTAATTGTAAACTTTATGTGTAAAAAACTTCAAATTTGTTTGTAAGACTGAATTGTCAAATTTAATGCTCAACATTTTTCAATTTATATGTTCACCGAGACTTCAACTTATATATTTTTCGCCTTAGTATGAATTTTAGCCCTAAAGAAGGCATAAAATAAGCGCTGAAACGTCTGCTTCTTGAGTAAAGAAACCTCTTGCAGTAAACGAAACTAAAAATATAAAAACAACTCAAATTCCATTTTTACGCGCTTTGGACATTTTTGGTCGTTTTCCATATTTTTCAGAGGGGATAAAATTGACGTAATTTGGGGTACAGGGTTTTGGAAGTTAAATATTTGTTATATTCGTAGGTGCCTCTTCATTGGCCTGTGAAATAACAACCTAATATACTTTTCAGCTCTATCCGAATGTTGCCCTACTTTAGACAAAAAATAATTTTTGAAATTTTATTATTGTAGATTATTCTGTAATATGTGTAGTTCAGCACTAAACTGATAGCAATGAAGTTTCCAAAGGGTACCGTGGACCGTGGTGGAGATCGATAAAGTTCATGGCCTATGGAAAATTGTGTTAGTGGTGATGAAACTAAATTAAAAAAGAAATAATACAAAAGCCGTCTAAACTCTGTTTTTAGGTAATCTAGGGATCTTTCATCATTTTTTACTTTTTTTTGAGTATTCGAAATGAGCCTAGGTAGGATGGCGTCTCAGATATGATGGCTGGCAAACCCCGATATGTTTTGTATCTGTACAACACTTTCCATTGCCCTTAGATTGATACCGGTAATATAATCTGTTGTTATCGGAAAATTGGTTCGCCATGTGAGCTGGACATCAATTGTGGATGGCATAATAAAAACTCGTATCGTACTATTTCCTACGGAGAGAACTACAGGAAACTATTTACGGGAGTTTTTGAGTTGTATGTCTTTTGGCGGGCGGCCCGATGATTTGGTTGCAAGGTGACCACAGACCATAGCTTCATGCTATGGGGAAATAATAAAATAGTAACAGCGTAATCCTAATCTGTGGCTAGTGCCTACTGAGTCAATCAACTTGAATACTTTTTTTACTTTTATTTGTTTATAGCTTTTACTTGCTCATAAATCTTACGCAGCAAACATTAAGGTAGGTAAACATGACCCAAAACTTTGTCAGCTTGCTGGATGAATGAAACTCCCCACTCACTAACCATAACTTCTTTTCCTCACTTCCCTGTACTATATCTTCCGGAAAGCAGAACGTTATCGTAAAAAAATTACAGAGAGGTCATTAATACCGGGCGCAGGTATAAAAAGGGTCAAGCAGTGTGGCCTTGCAAGGGGACCACAGGCAAAGATTACAGAATAAACTAGATTCTGTAATCTTTGCCACAGGGTGGGAATACACAGCTAATTATTATTTTTTTGTTTGCGAGCTCTGAGGTGGCGTCAGTGAAATAAAAATGTATAGCAAATCAATAACATTATAAGGGCTTCATATCCTAAAAGTTTAATTACAAGTGTGCACTTATTTGGAATTGAATTGGGTCTCGAGAATGATAGCTCACTAACCTTTCTGATTTGTCATCTCGATATACGAACGTAAATAAAGAAGACAAGAAAAATATGTTTGTTTATTATAAAACATTATCGGAATATGATTGCCGGAAAATCACTGGCGGTCTTAAACAAAAGTAATAGAGGGGTGTAATCATAGGCGTAGTTAAGTCCCTGACTTTGTAGGGGCTTAACTCCCCGCCCTAAATACAATATACTTAACAGAACGAATTATTTTTGGATTTTTGGGGGGGCTAATATCATTCTTGGGGGGCTAAGACCCGATTTTATCAACATGCGCATTTTAACAAAGACTTTGACCAATCGGAGCAAGAACATGCATCTGTCAAAGTACTCTGAAAATTATGGGTTTCTCTTGAAGTTTATCTCAAAAGGGTCAAAAATGACATACTTTATATACAATCGACCATTGTGAACCATCTTGTATTTTTTCAGTCTGATTTTCCACCCTAAATGGGTGAAAAATTCCATTTTCTTGTTAAAAAGTTTAGCAATTGCTAATCTCAACCAGATTCCAGAGAAGCGGTGCTTTTGATCGCTGGTTTCATGCTGTATCAAATGATATGATGACAAGAAATTCACTCGCTGCATTATTTGTGATAAACAATTTACTATCGATAATAATTATAGTTACATGCAATATATCTTTGATTTATAGTAATTAATGAAGTCAAGTTGATTGACTCAGTACTTCCCACACATTACACTGATACCAGTTTATTATTTTCCCATAGCATGAAGCTTTAGTCTGAGATCCCTTGCAACCAAATAATCGCCAGCCTCCCCCCCTAAAATTGTCTTATGCCGCTAGGTCTTTCCTACACAGGTCAATGGACAGCCTATTATCAATACTACAAACTTCTCAGTTTTACAACCTCCCACCCCACCGCCACCCAATTTCACCCCCACCCAAAAAAAAACAGGTAGGAAATGATCAGGAACCCCTAAAACATCTAAAAACCAAGTTTGAGTTGTTTTCATAATTTTTGGTTCTTTGATTATTGCTACACTGCCACTGACACGATTTTTAAAAACATACCCGTTTTCCGTTCTCACCACGGTGACAATACAGTGTCAAAATTTCATTAGAATCAATTTAATAATGTCCACGTTACAAAATACAAAACGATTTAAACCAACAAATTCTCGTATGTATACAGAAAATTCCCTTAGTTTCCGTAATAGGCTAGGCAATGTTCGGATGTACCTAAAAAGGTGATTTGTGTCGCTAGATCTTCCTTCACAGGTTAGTAGACAGCCTATTATGAGTACAAGAAAATTTTCAGTTTTTCAACCCCCAACCCTCCAACCACCCCAATTTCACCCCCACCCAAAACAAACGCAGAAAATGATCAGGAACCTCTTAAACGCCTAAAACCGATGTTTCATCAATATTAATTTTTTTTTGCTAATTACTCCGCCGCCTATGCATCGATTTTCAAAATTATAGGAACATTACCTACTACGACCCCACAGCATATCGCTCAAATTTCATCACAATCCTGCAACGGTTGCTGAGATTACGAGGCTAGAAAAGAGCGACAGACAGACAGACAGACCAACGGAAATGAGTGACGTGGATTTTCGTTATGTGGACATCATAAAACGCCCAAAAAGCGTATTATCTCAAAATCGAAAATTTTCGCGATCACAATACTCCCCTCACCAATCGGTGTGGGTAGTAAAAAGTGGTAAACATAGTATGGTACATTTCAAAAGTTAAACAAACGATTTAACTGTTAGGCAAGCTATTTTCCAAGCGTGCATGTGCATTACTAGATGCCTATCCAGAACGGCTAAGCTCACTATTTAGCTGCGTATAACCTTATTTTATATATATGCTGCATCTTTAGATTCTCTGTGAATATTTCTATAAGAAGGTCTATAACAAACATGCATCCAGAAATTGAAAGATTGATTCTTCATAAAAGTATGTATTTTTTTCTTCTGTAATCCATCTGACTGACGGAGGTGGCATTTGTAATTATTAAATAAGGTAGTTGCTTTGATTGATACTAGGTACTCTTATGATTCTGTCACAAATTATCGCAGTTTGCAATTAGTAATTATACAATAATTATAATGTAAACATGAAAAATGTGGCATTAATTTGCAAATCAATCGCTTTATTCTGATATTCTGCTATGATTTTGATCCATGAATTCTAAAATTTTTTTGACAAGTGTCAACCAGCTTTGACGTTTTGTTTTCACTATTGATATAACACTATTGGATGATACTTGATAACATAGCCCTCAATACCCAATAGAAAGCTTTTGCTAAATAACATCCAATAGAAAAGCCTTGTCAAAGTCTTTGTTAAATATGCGTATTGATAAAATCGGGCCTAAGCCACCCGAGCTCCCACCTAACTAATTACATATTGTCTATGTCTATACATTACAAGGCATAGAAAAGGCACCCTTAAAATGCCTAAGAACGATATTTGTGCTATTTTTATATTTTTTGTTTTTTGGCTATCGATGTGCCGCCACTGACACGATTTCTAAAAACCATACGCGTTTCCCATCCTCATCTCGGTAATGGTACTGTATCGAAATTTCATTAACACAAATTCAATAATTTACACATACAGAACGAGGTAAAGCAACACTCGTAAGGTCGTATGTATACATCAGAAAATTCTAACTCACTTGGTTTCTGTAATAGGCTAAACAGTGTTCGGATGGACCCAAAAAAGTGTATTATGGCGCTAGGTCTTTCTTTTAAAGAGATCAATGGACAAATACAAGAAATTTTTCACTTTTTCAACCTCCCACCTCCCATCCGCCCCAATTTCACCCACACCCAAAGAAAAAGTAGATAGACAATGATGAGGAACCCCTAATACACCTAAAAATAAAGTTTGAGGTCTTCTTATGTTTTTAGTTTCTTTATTATTGCTGCGCCGCCACTGACACGATTTATAAAAACTATACGCGTTTGCCATCCTCGCGACGCGACGGTAACATTACTTTGTAAAAATTTTATTGTCATTAGTACAATAATTAACACAATACAAAATGATCTGAAGCAATACTCGTAAGTTACATCAGAAAATTCTAAGTTATTTGACTTTTGTAATAGCTAGAACAATGTTCAGGTGGACTCAAAAAAGTTTATTATGCAGCTAGGTCTCTCATTCACAGGTCAGTTGACAGCCTGTTATGAATACAAAAATTTTTCAGTTTTACAACTTCCACCCCCAATTTTACTCCAACCCAAGAAAATGTAGAAAATCAGCCCCTAAAACGCCTAAAAATTAAGTCAAAGGAATATTTGAATTTTTTGTTTTTTCTAATTACTCCGCCGCCCATGCGTTAGTTTTCTAATCTACAGCAGCATTACCTACTACGACCCCACAGCATATCGCTACCTAAATTTCATCACTGTCCATGAAGCGGTTACTGAGATTACGAGGCTATGTAAACGCCAACAGACAGACAGATAGACCGGCGGAAATGAGTGACGTAAATTTTGGTATACAGGTACGACCAGAAAGCGTATTATCTCAAAATCGAAAGTTTTCGCGATCACAATACTCCCTTCACCTATCGGTGTGGGACTGCGGGAAGTAAAATGGACTTCCAAATCTTGAGGTTTATAACTAGAGTATTCTGGAATAGGTTCACCTCGGAACAAAATTTGTAAATGCGCCATTGAAGACAAGTTTAAAGCAACACTGGAAACCAAGGAAACAAAAAAATCTGTGTAAGTCTATTTTATAGTCCCATTTTTACTGCAATCTCATAAGTCGAACGCTTTTTTTTAATATTTTTTTGCGCGTGCTATATTATGCTCCTTTAATAATAATACCCCAATCTTAAACTAAAATAAAAACATGTAAAATCTTCCTATCGATGACTTCTGAATATTTAGTTAGCCTCACTAGGAAGACTTGTGTATTCCAAAGTATTTGCCAGAATACAAACCATCTTTTTTATTCACATTGAAAAGGACTGTCTTGGAACTACCCCTTAAACATATGGTAGGCTTAAAATTGTTCCAAGACACAAGTGTCCCGGAAGTAACCCTTACGTATATTTAATAAGACCTGGAACTATACCTTAGTCATAAAAAACTTCCAAGACATTTTCGAAAGTCTCGGAACTATACCTTAAACATAAATTTCTTCCAAGACCGTCTTGGAACTGTAAAAATGTCTTGGAACTGTCGAGAATACCGCAGCTAATGTCTTGGAAGTATACCTTAGACATACATATATATATATATATATATATATATATATATGTATACGAGGATCGTTGTTCCCTCCATGATAAAAGAAAGGCGGACCAACCTCCGGCCTTTTGGCTTAGGTTATACTGGCAGTATATGCATATATTGAAAGAGGGGAAGCTAACGATACCGTTTCTCAAGAGAGGGGTAAAAATTTCTCAAAAATAATTTATATATGTATGATAGGGGCAATTGCTTGTTACCTCCAATTTTTTATATTAGTGTATTAGAAAGACACAACTTAGTTACCTCCAATTGAAGGCCATGTGTTACGGTAATCCGTACAATATTAACTCAGGCAGTATATTCGCCAGCACTGGAATGTTGTAGGTGTTTGTCTAATTCAAACAATGTTTTCAGTTTTGGGCTTTTTTATAATGCTGCAGTTAAACTGCTGTTTAACGGTAGCCTAATGAAATGTCGATGACCGATGATGTGACGTCATTGAGTGGCGCATTTGGCGGCTTTGTGTTCTGTGTACTCAAACTACCGTCGAAAGGCCCATTGGAATGCAGCTAATCTTTCCAACAGCTTATTAGTATGTTGGCTTTTCCCGTTAAAGGTTCTGCTATTGTCATGTCGATAAAATCTAAAATTTGGTGTCTAGTCTCAGGCTGTTGAAATCTACCTATACACCGGGAAATAAAATATGCTGAGGATAGCATTTATTCTCTGGAAACCCACACCTTCGATTTAGGTCACCTGGATAGTCCTGCACAACGAATATGTCTCCATAGAAAGCACCCATTGCAACAAAGTGGTATATCATTTTCCCCATCTCTTAAATAATACTTTCAACAGACTCCAATAATATCCAGATTCTCACCTTATTTGATACTGCATTCAGCAAAACCTGACAAAACTATGACGCAAACCCTTGAAAAACAATATAATAATAATTATTATTATCATATTATTATAAGGGAGGTGAACATCGTCTCTAAGGAGGAGGAAAAGCGGACCAAATATCAGTAGTTGCTTGGACAACTTCGCAAGCTCTGGCCAGACTACACTGCTGGTTATGGTCATTGGATCCCTAGGTGGAATGAGGAATACGCTGCTCTCTGCACTGCGCAAAATACCGGTGTGCCGTGCGACGGCGCACATCTTAGCCGCCAGAATGCAGAAGGCAGTCATCCTTGGGTCCCTTCGTCTACTTAGGGCGCACGATTCGCGGACCCAGTGATTGCTCACCTCACGGTGTGAGGAGTAGTCATTGGGTAATGGAACAGCAGCTCGGTGTGTCGGAGCCCGGGCTGCACGGGCGAGAGGTCTGGAGCAGAACAGAATGTTCTACGAAAGACCTTCTCGCCTTTTCCAACAGCCGCCTCCAGCCATAGAGCAGCCGACAACTGCTGATCGCGTGGAGGCCTTTTGGAGGGACATTTACGAACAACCCAAACCTCTCTCAGCAGTCACTCCGGCCTTGGCGCAGTTCGAGACCGTTTGTAGGAGGACTCCTAACTTGAATGTACTGCGTCACCCGATAAACACGGAAGAAATTCTTGACGCCTTACGAGGCGCAAAGAATTTCGCAGCTCCTGGCCCGGATGGCATAAACACCTACTGGTGGAAAAAATTCCCCAGTTGCCACCGGCATTTAGCTAGAGTTTTTAACTCGTGGCTAAATCAGGAGCAGCCAATTCCAGCTTGGTTTGTCGAGGGTCGAACCGTGCTTCTCCCGAAGACCGGAGATTTGTCTGATCCCAAAAACTACAGGCCAATAACATATCTGAACGCATGTTACAAGCTCTTCACCAGAATCTTGTACATGCGTATCCCTCAAGCTGTGAATCCTGTATTTCTCGACGTGTATGAACAGAGAGGGTCAAAGAAAGGAGCAGCTGGCTGCAGGACTCCGTGCAGTACAAGTGAAAACCTTTCTATGGCCTGGACTGACTATCGCAAGGCATTCGACAGCACGTCTCATGAGCTCATTGTGCGGCTGTTGGAATGTCTTTCGGTGGATAATCAGATAGTGGGATGCATCAAACGACTGATGCCACTCTGGAAGACCCGGTTCACTATAACATCAGGTGAAATTCGGGTTCAGACAGAGTTGGTGTCATTGAAAAGAGGTGTCTTCCAAGGAGACTCCTTGAGTCCCTTGCTCTTTTGCATCTCACTTTTGCCTCTGTCCATAGCGCTGAGAAATACTAAAGGATACAGCTGTGGCACGCCCAATAACCGGAGGCACAAGGTCACCCATCTGTTTTATATGGATGACCTAAAACTTTATGCTTCCGGCCAACGCGAACTACAACAATCGCTGAGGGTGGTGCAAGAGTACAGTCATGCTATCGGAATCGAGTTCGGGACAGACAAATGTGCATTGGTTTACCTCAAGAAAGGACGAAGCGGAGATAGTGGAGATGAGGAACAGCTCGTTGATGGGAGCATTTTCCGACAACTGCATGCCGGACATAACTATACCTACCTTGGAGTGGCGCAGCGTCATGTCCAAGAGGCAGAATTGGTCAAAGAGTGTCTCCGCCGCAAGTATTTGCACCGACTCCGGCAGATCTGGTCATCAGAACTGTCCGGCAAGAACAAAGTCGCTGCCACAAACATGCTTGCGGTCCCATTGTTATTATACGCCTTTGGTGCTATACACTGGAAAGTGAACGAGCTGAAGGAAATCGACACGAAGACCCGCAAAAGGATGAATATGGAGAGAAGTCTGCATCCTAAGTCCTCTGTCCCGCGAATATACCTCCCGCGGCACCTGGGAGGGCGTGGACTATTGAGTTTGGAGCGTCTGCACAACAGGGTAGTATTGGCCACTGCCTGCTATGTAACGAACAGCACCGATCCCCTAATCCGCTTTGTGCGAGAGCACGAGAACGCGGGTAAAGGAGCCTTGCTTTTTAGCGCAGCGAAACGAGCCGAGGAGCTCAGCCTCACACTCGACTTCAAGCGGAGGTGTCAGCAGTCCATTACGGAACTTGCTTCCGCAGAATTAAAATCCCACATTAAAACTGCCGAAGTCGACTTCCTTTTAAGACTTCATAAAGATAAGCCAATGCATGGAATCTTCTGCAAACATCTGGAAGAGCATGGCTTGTCTGAGCAGTTGACCTTCTCTTTCCTAAGGTCTAGTGGGTTGAAGTCGGAGACTGAGGGCTTTAAAATGGCTTGCCAAGACAGTGTCTACACCTTGGTGTACCTTAAAAGGGTTATGAGTGTAGATGTACCCGACACCCTTTGTAGAGCTTGCCGACAGGCGCCAGAGACGCTTATGCATCTCTTGTCGGCGTGTAAGACGTACGCTGGGACGGCTTACGTCCATCGGCACAACGCGGCTCTACGAGTGCTCTACTATCATTTGAGGCACTCATACGGTATCGATGAGACACCGATGCTGCCATACGCTCCAGGGGATATAGAGTCCGTTGTGGAGAACGAGAGATGCCGGATTTACTGGAACAAGTCGTTCCCCAAGCTCGAGCTTGTACAGGCAAACAAGCCCGACATAGTCCTTCTCGACCACCAACAGAAGACGATGTTCGTTATTGAGTTTTCGGCGCCTGCCGAGGTGAACATCGTCTCTAAGGAGGAGGAAAAGCGGACCAAATATCAGGAGTTGCTCGGACAACTTCGCAGGCTCTGGCCAAACTACACTGTAAGTCTGCTGGTTATGGTCATTGGATCCCTAGGTGGAATGAGGAATACGCTGCTCTCTGCACTGCGCAAAATCAGGTGTGCCGTGCGGCGGCGCACATCTTAGCCGCCAGAATGCAGAAGGCAGTCATCCTTTGGTCCCTTCGTCTACTTAGGGCGCACGATTCACGGACCCAGTGATTGCTCACCTCACGGTGTGAGGAGTGGTCATTGGGTAATGGAACAGCAGCTCGGTGTGTCGGAGCCCGGGCTGCACTTTTTGTTTTTTGAAATATAATAATAAACAATTGCGATTTCAACAAAAAGCGAATCTAATAGGTATCAGCAGCACTTCGGTGGGCTACCGTTTTAGGGCAGTTTAAATACAGCGCATACAGGCCGTCAAATACGTCACTTAAATGACGTTATATTTGGTAACGGCGTTCCATTACAGTTGAACGGCAGTTTAAGTACAGCGTTTTTATAACTAAATTTGGACGTGGGAGTTGAATGGGCCAACACTAGTAGGCTCAATAAAAGCTCATCTTGGCAGTCAATTCCAAGCCCTGGACATTCTGGTAACAAAGGTACGATCGTACCGCTCGGCTCTTGATGGACGATGAACGGCTGCCTTGGTGTGAGATGCAGAGCGGTCCAGTGGGTGCATCTAATGGTGTTGCTCTAATAGGCTTGATGAACTTATAGATAATAGGTCAGGGGAGCAGATTTCGTTTGAATACCGATAGAAAAGTGGGAAGTCACCAACAGCATGCCTGTGAGAAAGAGACTGGAGGGACGTGTTAATGTTAGGTCACCGATTAATCGAATTGCCCCCCTCTGGACTGCATCAAGTATAACCAAGGTAGTAAGGGCAGCAGTACCCCAGATATGACAGTAATACTCCAGGCCAGGTTTTATCTGAGCTTTATACAGCATGAAAAGGTTGGATGGTTAGAAGTACTTTCTGGCTCTGAAGAGTAGGTGTCCGCAGCTGTTGCAGTTGACAAAACGTGTTCATGTCAGATTATGTTTTCTGTAATGCTTGAATCAGTGACTCCTTGGCGTAGCCTGACTATTCTCTACAATAGGATGTTCGCTTGGACACTTTTTGATTGAAAGTGTATAGTACAGGGTCTTGGAAGTATTGAATTTCACCATATTCTTGAGTCCCAAGTGGTATTGGTCTCCAGGTCCTTTCGCAGCGAAGCAGGCGCTGCCAGCGTTCTGCATTCGAGCTCAACCACAGATATCAGCCTATTGCTTATGATGCTTGCGTGTAAAGTACTGCCATCCACGAAACTGTGGACTGGGTTTGCAGTGCTAGATATCATTGATATGGAGCAGTAACAATGTCGGAGCCAGTACCCATTCCCGGTTTGATGGAAGGAAAAAAGAAGCCGTGTACCACGACAGAAATTTTGCGACCAGAGAGGAAGTCTGCTAACCAACCGCACAGTTTAATGGGAAAACCATAGGATGGAAGCTTGTTTAGGAGAGCCGCATGTCACAGTCGATCGAATGCCTTTGAAGTATTGAAAGCAGCGACATGAGATCAGCTTTGGGTCCTTTTTTGGCACCGGATGGATACAAGCCGACTTCCGGTCTTTTGAGAAAATGAAGGAGTTGTAAGACATCCGAAAGAGGTGGGTTAGTATGGGAGCAAGCTCCGCTGCACACTTCTTCAAAACAACAGCGGGGATAATGTTGGGCACCGTCGCCTTATTGATGTCAACCGACTATAGCACCTTTTGGACTGTTTTGGTTTTGAACGTTATCTCGCTCATAACTTGAGGAACTCTCGGTATCCATGATATCCGAACATTGGGAGAGACATTTATAATAGAACTTTTTGCAAATGCTTTAGCTACTATTTCACCTTTGTCCTTAGAAGCTGTGGCCACTGTTTCATCTGCACATGTGATAGGAAAAAAGCATCAACGGATGACAGCATCCAACCGTCTACCACTATCAAAGCTGTAGTCAGAAAAATCATTTATCCACAAATAACTGAAATCTATACAAGAAAAACTTAGCTGGGATCGTCACATGAAATGGAGGGAACTATGCACATTATATTTATGCAGCTGGAGGCATCTACGTATCTACGATCATTATATATGAAACCGGAGGGAACAATGCGCATTATATATAGTATGGAGGGAACTCTGTATGGGATTTACCGTCTTAACAAAACTACAGCAACGCCTGCGGTAAATCGTTGAACTAAATGAGCAAATCAGAGGTTATATATGCGCCGAAGGGGCCTCCTAGCAAATTTTCGTGCATGGGTAGGGATGGCCTTGGACAGGCTGATGGCAATGGATTTTATGGGTGTTCGTAGTTACCTCCGAAATCGGAGGTAAGTAGGTTATATATGAGGGAAGTACGTTCGGTATATATATACTTTGGAGGTAGCACCGTTAAGCGTCTACATATATATACATATATATATATATAAACAAAACAAAAACAAAAAAGGTGCAACCCGGGCTCCGACACACCGGGCTGCTGTTCCATTCCCCAGCGACTACTCCTCACACCGTGAGGTGAGCAATCACTGGGTCCGCGTATCGTGCGTCCTAAGCAGACGAAGGGACCCATGGATGACTGCCTTCTGCATTCTGGCGGCTAAGATGTGCGCCGCCGCACGGCACACCGGCATTTTGCGCAGTGCAGAGAGCAGCGTATCCCTCATACCACCTAGGGATCCAATGACCATTACTAGCAGACTCACAGTGTAGTCCGGCCAGAGCTCAAATGTAGTAATTGTGATGATTCTAATCTGGGAAAGACATCATTTTGTAGTTCAAAATTAAAATTCAATATGGAGCAGTGTTGAAATATCATCAAATACCGAGCGCGTGAAAAATTCGTCATTATTTTATACAAAATGCACAGTAAAAGTTCGTGTGCAACGAATTCAAACCCTCAGGATGCAAGCTATCAGGATTATGTTAAGGATACTATTCAAGATTATCAATTTCCAATATATCCACCAATAAGATGGATTCATAAGATATTACATGCCATAAGAAGCTAGAATAATTGGACTGTATAAAATGTTTCTACTTCATTCGTGCAGTATTTAGAGAATCATTTAATTGCATTAAAATTGATTCATGAAACAAAACAATCGTATAGATGTTGTAAAGAAGAGGTTTTGTTGTCACATTATTGATGTACCCAGAACATTTACACAAGCACTATACAAGTTCTAAGGAGCTGTCATGTAGTAGTGATGTAAGGATTAGCAGCTGCAAGAACGTTTATACAGCTGTTGCTTAACAGTTAAATGATTGAACTGCTCTATAAGTTGTGCCCATTTTGCCTGTATAACTGTTGTGAGAACGTTTTGCAAACGTTCTTGCAGCAAATCGTGCTGTGAAAGAAATTCTGTGTAAACGTTCTTACAACTTTAAAAGAACTGAGAATTGTTAGTTGGGCGGTTACATACAAACATACAGATGAAGCTAATAAAAGCGTGTTAAAAACAGTTTACCTTTGATGATAACCGTGTGAGCCGGCAGGTTGACACCCCACGCCAGCGTGGCCGTTGACACCAACACCTGTATATGCCTATCGGCGAACAGGTCCTCCACCAGCGTCCTGTCCACCCTGGTCATGCCTGCGTGATGTATGGCGAACCCGTACGGCAGCAGGTCCTTCAGCTCCTGGTTCTTCACCTGCTCCGCTTCCGTGCGTAGCACCTCCATGGAGGCGGAGCCCTCACGCAGGAACTGGCCCAAGGTGTCCTTCTCCAGGCACATGTCTCTGATGGCGCGCGCCGTCTTTCCTGTCTCTTTGCGCGAATGCACGAAGATCAGTACTTGGTTTCTGCCGGCGTGTTCCATGGTCTTTTCGTACACGATTTCGTTCATCACCTTGGAAATAGAGAACTTGTTATTTATTTATTTATTTATACTACTCAACAGATTAACACCAATCACAGGTTGAGGTAAATTCCGCATGAAGTGAACACTCTTATACAGCTATAGCGGGTGGTCCATTTAACTTGAGACAGCGGAATATTGCGAGAACGGTGAGTTTTTGAATGAAAAAGATTAAACAAAGATTGACAAAAGCATTGGAAGAAAGGAAAAGATGACATTTGTTTTTGACATTGACAGTTTTCAGGGTTTTTCAAGGTTAACTATGTTTTTCAAATAGGAACATATCTTTTTCATTGCAGAACCATGTTCTATGAGAAAAAACAAATAACTTTGGTTCACGAATTTTTTTATCCAATTGCAACTTAAGGAGATATTTTTTTTTCTTTTCCGACATGTTTCAATAACGCAACGGTTCAATAAATATGTTTTCTCCTAACATGGGGCCATCAAGAAGACCACCGTAGAGACTAGCTATCACCCCGGACTCTGATTTTGAGCTATTTACAGAAGATGAGCTACACAATGCAGCTGGGAATATGAAAAGCCGAACGGAACGGAAGCCATTAAAGAGGTGGTGAAAGCAGTTCCGAAGTAGATGCTACAAATACTTAACGACCTCCTAAGGACTCAACAGATGCCGGAACAGTGGAAAGCAGCCACACTGATTTTACTTCTGAAACCAGGAAGGGCTGTCGCTGACGTCGCAGCATACAGGCCAATTTGCTTACCGAACACAATAAGTAAATTGCAGGAAGGGATGTTAAAGCAACACTTAGAGAGCTGTCAAATGATCATACGAATTTAAAAAGGGAAGATCTACTCACCAAGCAGTCGAGGTCGTGATCAAGATCAAGAAGATACCCGGGACAAATGGTGCATTCTAATTACATTGGATGTTAAAAACGATTTTAACACTGCAGGCTGGAGTCAAATTATAAGCCACCTCTAGGAAATGCAAATCTCTCGGTACCTAGTGAACGTCATATGCTCATACCTCAACAGTCGAAGAGTACGCATCGACAACGAAGAATTCGAGGTCGCGACAGGAGTTCCGCAAGGCTCTGTATTGGGACCGACACTTTGGAACGTACTCTATGACGGTCCTACGACTGGAGCTCACAAAAGGTACACGCGCGATCGCTTTTGCTGAAGGCAGTGGTTATTACAACCAACTGCGAGGAAGAATTAACACATAGAGCAAATGAATCGCTACGACGGACGGATTGACCGATGGATAGTTAAACACGGACTACAGCTGGCTCCCCAAGTTTGAAGCCGTGATCCTGAAAGGCTCCATAAAAAGAGAAGGAATGAGGTTTAATATAAGAGGTGCACCCATTTTACTGAAGGGCGCAGTGAGGGTTAGATGGTCGAGGAACATTCGGGCCACATATCGTAGAGATTGCAGAAATAGAGCAGCAGGACTCGGAAGACATGCCCAATATTGGAGGTCCAAGTTCCAGCAAAAGGGAAATTCTAAATGGAGTGATCAAGTCTACTATTCTGCATGGTGCTCCCATTTGGTGCAAAGTGCTGAATATCAAGAGAGACAGGAGCTTGTTGGAGAGAGTTGCTAGTGCATACCGAACTACATTAACGGTCGTTCTGCAGGTGATATCGGGAGGAATCCCCATAGATCTCTTAATTGAAGAACGCCGGTATCTCTATCAAACTGACAACGGGCATGATGTGTCAAGAAAACAAGAGGCTCGAAGGAGAACCCTTGATGCATGGCAGGAGGGATTAAATTTATTTGTATAGTTAATTACCAGCAATGAATCGAAGAGAAAAAAGTAATCCTTCGCAATAGTCGGCATTGCTGGATTTTGTCTCATCCATATTTAAGCCAACTCGTGAATGCTCGTGAGTCGTCGAGCTCCATGCCGAAAGCGTAACGAAGCGTTAAACTTTGGTTATGGAATGCCGTCAAAAATCGTTTTCGTAAATTATTAGCTTCGCTTTTGTCTGCTTTCGTTACTATAGCGAAAGTTACAGAATTGCCACACAAGCCGTGGGTAACGTGTAGGCACAGGTCCATCGATTTCTTTGTCACCCAGTTCTTGACGGGACATGGATCATTCAGATCATACACGGCCAGGCTTGAAATAACGGGCTCATCATGCCAGTACTGCGGGTCAGAGGATACTCCCGAGCCCATCTTATTCAACTGCCCCAGATGGTCTACGCAGGGAACAGAAATCTACCAGCAGCTAGGATTTCAGCTATCGACAGAAACCATTATAAGCAAAATGCTTGCTAGCAGCTGGCAATGGAAATGCATCACCAACTTTATTAGGAGAGTGATAAAGACAAAGGATCAGGAGAGAACGGGACCAATAGACCCGAACACCTAATCACTGCCTAAGTGGGGGAGGGGAGAGTAGGGCGGCTCTGGAACATAAGAAACGGACACATAAGGAACAACAATTCTTAATTCACTTTTGAAAATTAAACACACTTAGGGGTTAGGTGTAAGAGTAGCACTGTTGCTAAATCTCGCCCCTTGATAACTTGTGTTAATTGTTTTTTTTACATTAATACAATAAAGACGTTTATTTATTTATTTATTTATTTACTGTAAATACAAATACTACGTCAATTTGCTATTTAAAAATAGTATGTAAACTTTGTACTTATATAAAATTCTGACATTTCTTATTTTTTGACACCTTTTCCATAGACTACTACTTTTTATTTTAGATTAACTATCAACCAGTGGCGTACCAACAATAGTACAAAACACAAATAAATTAATAAGACATACGTACTATTTTTGAAAAGAGGGCGAAATCTCTGTGATATATCACTCGACCTACGTTGCTATTTAAAAAATCAAGATGACGGCGGTGCACTGAGTGATGACGTCGCATAAATTTTACAGATCCTCTAAAATTTCATGATTAATAAATAAATGCCTTGTTGCCAAACTTTCTCGCTACCCTGTATAATTCGAATTCGGCACATCAAAGATCCTCTAGATTATAAAAAAAAACAACATAACCAATAGCAAACCAAGCTTCACGTAAAAAATTGCTTACCAGCCAATACTGATTCCATTGAGTAATATAAGTTAATTTATTCATTTACAGGCTCTTACCTGATATCTCTTAAGTGCCTTCTTCTCTGTCACTCCGATATACTGCTGCTCCAACGCTACGGGCCTGAAGCTGTTATCGAAGTAGAACAAGCCAGTCTCAGCTTTCACCCTAAGAAATGCGGCAACATCCTGGTAATTCGGCAAAGTGGCCGACAAACCGACCATTCTTACGTCTTCTTGGGTAGACTCGACCATTCTGATCGTACGGGCGACCAAGGCTTCCAGCACTGGACCTCTTTCGTCGTGCAGCAAGTGGATTTCATCGATGATGATCAACCTGTCATTGATTTGATAAGTTCTGGGGTTATTTGAGATGTATCTTTTAAGTTACAACTTGTCATTCATAAAGTAGACACCACCATACACTGTCGACTATCCATACACCACCAAACCCGCTAAAATTCAAACTTACAAAAAATTCCAACCTCATTTATTGATTTATTTGACATCTAAATGATCTGAGACAACTGATCTACCTTTCGAGCTTGTGCAGATGGGCTTAAGTGGGGATAAAATATCTCACTTTAGTCTCAGATTCAGAAGACAAAAGGAACGTACATTGAAAGAGTCATGACGTCACAAGTGAGTTTTATCAGATAAATCAGGTAAAAGGAAAGCGCCTTATACTAAACCCTGTTACCCGATACTTTAAACTGTCAGCCGTGTCATCAGCGAACAGCTGTTCGGCTAGTGATAACTAAAAATACCCCAGATTGAGTCTTGACGTATCAATTTTAAGCTTTGAAGGAATACAGAGCTGTACTAAATGCAAGACGACAAGTAATTGACACTTGGTGACGGTGTTCGTCTATGCTCTGAGGTCTATGCTTATTTTACATTTTCTCGGAAAATCAGGCGTTTCTTTCAGTATATCAGTATTGTTGGTTTAAATGATGATGATTACGCTTTAAGTAAGGTAAGAATGAAGATAACTGCATTTTTAGCTTAGTCATACACAAGCACTCCATGTACTTACTTCATACTCTTCTCCAATTGTACGTTGTAGGTTTTAACCAATAAATATCCCACTAGTGATCCAAACTATTCATTGAATCGTCCTTATTGCTAAACATAAGAGTATTTTGAGAGTCTCTAACAATATACAAATCAATAAAATAATCTATTTCTTTTAACCAACCATTTTTGCTGCAAATTTCTGGATATTAAAGCATTTTTTTGTTCACAAAAATAGTCAGTTTTTGGCAATGAGATATTCAGTAAGAATATTACTAATATGGTCCTGATCATAGGATTCCCAATCAACACCGCTAATAAAAAATTAAATTTGAGATACACTTCTTCGTCAGCTGATACCTATCAAATAGACGCCAAGCCAGTTTAAAGTATCAGGTAACAGAGTATACTCGCAAATGAAATCCGAACACTGAGAAAAACAGGACGCGGTTCATGAAATGCGGCAGGACTAGGGACAATAAAAAACGAACCCATTTGCTATAACGAGATTATAAAAAATACAGCAGTTCGATAATGGGTGGGTCCTCCATGATGACGAATGCACTCCTCTAGCTTACACGGCATGTTCGTAATCTGATCTAGAGGTACAGACTTCCAAGCTGTTCCAGACCAGCGTAATCGAAGGATTGGGTAAATTCCGAATGTAGCGACCCATCCAATCCCATACTTTTTCAATTGGTGATAAATCGGGTGATCGTGAAGACAAGGAGAGCATCTGACCGCAGCTTCCTGTAAAAACTTCATCGACACACTTGGAGTATGAAGGCGCGCATTATCTTGCTGGAAGAAACGCTCTTCGAGGCTTCGGAGACATATGGAACGGCAACTGGTCGTCATCTAACGTGTTGACATCGGTCATGTGCCCCCAGACAATACCTGGACTCGTCGGAGAAGGCAGTCTGATGCCACTCAACAAGCCACTGTCACTGTTGTCGGCACTAATCTAAATACTTTTCTACGATGATTTGCAGTGAGTGGAAGCACTAGATGAGGGCAGTACGATCTGAAGACCATTTCACGCAATCTGTGGAACACCGTACTGATTTGGGGGCTCCCTATAGCTGCATACCCAATCGGTATAGGGTAGGTCATGCGCGACTATCGCAATTACAACGTTTACACGTCTCCTTGAACCGTCTTTATACCCTGTTACCCGATGCTTTGGACTGTCCGCCGTGTCAACAGCGAACAGATGTTCGGCTAGTGATAACTAAAAATCCCCCAGAATGAATCTTGACACGTGCTTTGACGGCATACGTACGGGGCTGTACTCGGTGCTTGTAACGCTATCGACGAGTAGTTGACTCTTAACAATATATAAACGAAAAAATGTATTTGTTTCGGTCAAGCATTTTTGCTGGGAATGTTTAAGATATTGAATCAATTTCCTGTTCACAAAAATAGTTATTATTTTTTTGCAATGAGATATTCAGTAAAAATATCACTAAGACGATCCTGACTTGCAGGATTGCTAATTTAGACCATATAAGAAAATTAAATCTGAGATGCACTTCTTCGTCAGCTGATACCTATCAAATAGACGTAAAGCCAGTCCAAAGTATCAGGTAACAGAATATATTTTGAAACGGTTCAATTAAAACCGCATGGCTTGAGGGTTTACACGTCAATTCTACGAACCAATTTAAATCAGCTGAGTGAAAATAGTAAGTGCTGCCAACCTATCACTTATTGGGTCAAAAATGTTAAAATGAAAATGCTTTAACAAAAATAACCTCACTTTTTCCCAAAGGCGTTATCCATGAGAAAGTGTAAATAACCGTATCTGTTTTGTGTTTTATTTTATTAAAGCTGTCCTTAGTATGTTATCTTTTATTTGCTCTATACAAATATTTATGCATCATGCAACCCAAATAAACTAGCTATCGTCCGTGGAAGGTACTACTTTGAGCACGGCCATCAACCAAGTGACATACACGATGATGGAGGATGGTGTTGGATATGTCCCTTGATGACTTATATCTTATTCTGCATGTGCTACGTTGCCTTCAATCACACTGGTAGGGTTTGTGCACTCCTAAAACTGGTCATAATAAATATTTCCCGTAAATTTCCAGATTTTTCTGCAACTTTATGAGAACTCAAAGTTTGAGAGGTTATTTGATGTCTAAACGGTTAGATCTTAGAAGTACGGTTAGCTGTCACAAACATCCTTGGATTTCGCAAAGGGGATTTTGAATTTGTAAGTGGTCGTTGGCACCACTGTATCTAAAACAAGTTGAACCGTTTTCTCTGTTTATACGGCACATAAAACCGGTTTAAACCACGTGAAACCTCATTTTTAAAACGCTTTGAGTTAAACCGTTTTAACGCCTTAAATCGTTTTAACAAGCATTTATACATATGGTTTAACTATTGTGTTTTACAGTAAACCGTTTTAAGGCAAAAAACAGTACCACCTGTTACGCTCTCTCTAATTCTGTTCCGATCTCTAGTCCGACCATTGCAAATTGCATTGAGCAGAAGTGATCTCGTTTATCGCGTTTTATCAAAAAATTGCATTTTTACTTTTCAGAATCAACATTTATTTCCATTTTTTTTCCAGGTGGCTAGCTATGCCAGTGCGCGTACGGCTATGGAAGCCTATTAGCCTGATGATAGGTTTGTTATCGGCGGATATAAATATCATCGGGTTGTCACGTCGTAACTTGCATACATATCTCAGGACTTCATAAAAAAGTGACAAAATAGCCACGATCATCTCACTGTACGGAAGGTAACGCTTCAACCAGATAACAGTAATATCTTATTAAGTCGGAGCTAGAGTACCGACACGAATATTATCAATAGTTTTGAGAACCGTAGTTCGCCATCGTTCGCGATTTACCGTCAGTACAGTGGCGTTCTTGATACTCATATCCAGCAACTGTTTCGTCACATCCACTCAGCGTGTAGGGGAACGGCCACGGCGCCGCCCACTCGGAGCATGAACCTGAACTACAAGTTTCTCCATATTACCGCTTCTGTGAATATGTCCGAAGAATATAAGCATTCTCGTCAACACAATGAAGGATAATCTCTTTGGATTACTGAGCTCATCCTGTATGGAAACATTAGTTCGATGGGCGGTATTAGGAACTCTCAGCATTCTCCTCCATGTTCACATTTCAAAAGCATCTATGCGAGCTCAATCTGCCTTTTTAACAGTCCAAGTTTCCGAGGCATACAAAAATATGGAGAACACAAGAAAATGAACCAGCGACATTTTGGTAGCTTTAGTGATGTTATGGATGTTATTTAGGTTGTGGTAAAATTCTATATTGAATGCTTTACCTGACTAGGGAAGTGAACGTCTTCTCTCCGCCTTTTCTGGTGATGATGTCCCATTTTTCAGGCGTGCAAACGATGATCTGCGTACCTTGGATCTGCTCCCTGGTCAGTTGATGATCGCCCGTCAATTCTGACACCGTTATGTTGTAGCTGCTCAGCCTCTTGCCGAAGTTGCCCACCATTTCTTGTACCAACGACCGCATCGGCGCCACGTAGATTATTTTGAAATCGTCCGCGTTTATGGTACCGTCATCAGCATTTATGTGTTTGCCTGTAATTCGAAAAATGTTATAAACTCCTTGTGAAGCAGTATAAAATGCTCTATAAACTACTTTATTTCAATTTCTACGCGCCATTACGAAATAATTACAAAATCCTAAATATCTTGAAAACCATCAAAGATAGAACCACAGATGAAAGACAATTTAATTTCGCATCCACTAATCTGAAAACTATCATACCATCCCATTTAAAAAAAAGTCTTTACCTTTTTAAATTTGAAAATTGCTAGTCCAATGATTTAATGTTCTTTTGAAACAATGATCTTACTGAGATACAAGTATGTTTCTTGCCCATTTTAAAACCGAAAACTTAGTTTCCGAGATATGAACGTTTTTTTTTTAAGTACAACAAACGTCAAATTTTCTTAAAAACTTCGAAAATAGGCTTCGTAGACATAAACTATGGTTAACAAACGGGAACTAAATATCAATGCTGAATTCAAAAACGTAATAATATAAAGGGTGTTTTATTTAAAATAAGAAAGTTCATACCTACTTCCGGTATAGAAGAAGAATGTTTATTGAAAAAATAGGAAACCCTAATATACAATCATATGATTGATACGTTAACATACATATCATTAAAATAAAAAAAGATGATTCGCATTCCTTAAACATTTATCACTAAAAACTTAGAACACTTACTTAGTATTTAATATTTATAAAAACTGATAAACATACTTAACATAGACTTTGTGACACATAGATATAGGACGATCATGAGAAGATATACTTTCTCAGCTCTCTTTTAAAGTTCTTAATATTAGAACTTTCTCTAACAATGATAGGCAGATTATTAAAAGCATCATACCCCTTAAAGAATACAGAATTCATTGTACTTTTTTGTGCGTTTTCGAAATGTATATATTAGAATTATTTCTTGTAGGATAGTAATGAACATTATGAGTGTAATTTATATTTTCTGTTAAGTATTCCGGGGCCATTCCTGTAACTATTTTAAATCTAAAAATAATTGTCAAATCATAGATTCTTTGTGAAACAGATAAAAAACTTAAGGAATTCAACATGAAATCTATAGGTGTTAAACAACCACAATGCAATATGACTCTCATGGCACGGTTCTGTAACTTTTGTAATTAAGTCATTTGATTTAAATTAAAAAGATACAAAACTGATGAACAATAGTCAGTCTGTATTATGGTTTTATATACTGTTAATCTTGTGTGGAATGATAGAAAATTACGTACTCTTGAAAAGAAAAATAGTTTTTTCGATATTTTCTAACAGATATACTCGAAATGTTTATCAAATTTTAATAAGTTATCCAACTGAATTCCCAGATATTTGACGGTGCTTACTATCTCAATTTTTTCATTGTTAATACTGATATTTTCATTGTTGATATTTATTAAACTATATTAAATTTGTAATTGGCTGTGATAATCATTGCTTTAGTTTTAGCTAAATTAAGTTTTAGTGAATTTAATTTCATATACAGATCAACTTGACTCAGTATAGTGTTCATTTTATTAATTGCAGTATCCAAATTATCATCAGAACATGCCAGTACCGTATCATCTGCAAAGAGGTTTATGAATTGACAATCAACAAAAAGATGTATATCATTAATGTATAAGATAAATAGTAGTGGCCCCAAAACACTGCCCTGAGGTACCCCTATTTTATTATCGATTATGCTTGACGTGTTTTTGCCAATTCTTACTTTTTGTTTTCTATCATCTAAATAGTTACTGAACCAGTCATACACCCTGCTAGTAATTCCATAAATTCTCAATTTGCATAATAATATGTCTCTATTAATGGTTTCAAACGCTCTTCTTAAATCCAGAAATACAGCAATTACATACTTATTTTGATCGACTTTAAATTTACTCAGGGTGAGTTGAATGACACTTTCACATGAGTGCATCTTCCGAAATGCTGATTGATGCTTGTGTATTATGTTGTTAAATTCAATGTGCTCAGCAATTTGGTTGTATACAGCTAGTTCCAGAATTTTTTCAACTTGTGGTAAGGTATTGATTGGTCTATAATCATGAGCTTTCTTTGCGTTTGGTAGTTTGGGAATTGGAATTACTGTACTTATCTTCAAACTACTTGGTATCATTGCCGTGTCTAGAGAAGTATTCACAAAATTTAAGATTACATGACTTATGGTTTCACATATATGTTTTAACATTTTACAATTTAGGAGTTCAAATGTACTGAATTTATTATCTAAAGACTTCACAATTGTTTTAAGATCTTGGAGTGATAGCTGCTTAAAATTTGAAAAAGGCAAATACAAATTACAGTTTCTATTACACCAACCTTGTGGACTTTCAATACTACTTGTTATCCTCTTAATACTATCGACAAAAAAACATTAAAATTTTCGACTATTTCTATATCATCTCTAACAACAACACTGGTATGATTCACTTCAAATTCTATATTCATGGGTGGAACATGTAACTGCCCATTTACAATATTTTTTAAGGTTTTCCACATTTAATACGGATTGTTCCTATACCTGTCAATTTTTTCAAAATAATGATCCGGATGTCCGCCATCTTATTTTCTACAAGTAGACCATTTGAAAAGGAACGTTTATTATCGAAGCCATTTTCTTCTAATTTAAACGGTAAGGCCGCTAGAGAGCACCACGCGCTTATTGGACCACCCTGTATATTCGCTCTAGTACAAGAACTCACCGATTTCCCTCATCATGCACAGCAGCGCGACGTTGGTCTTTCCGGCGCCTGTTGGGGCGCACAGCAAAAGGTTCTCGTCCGATTCGAGGGCCGCCTTACAAAGCCTGCTCTGGATCCGATTCAGCGTCTTGAAGCCGTCAAACACGGGCTGCACGTAACGTGGCAGCTGATCCACAGGCACCAGCTTTTCGTTCTCCCCGAACGGCTTCGGTTTCAATGCTGGCACGTGGACTTCCTCGTACCCTAATGAAAATTAAAGATCCTTAAAATGTTTCACATAGTATATCCAAAGAGCTGAGCTGGCACTTCATCATTTGGTCAGCAGGCTTGAGAAAACGTTAGATCAACTGGAAGTGGCTATGGTAGCATTTCTTGACATCGAGGGTGCGTTCAACTGTACCACTACCAATTCGATAAGACGCGCCCTAGAGAGACATGGAATTGCTCCAATCCTAGTGGAGTGGATTCTCACCACTCTAGAGTGCCGAGTGACTTCTGCAACGCTTAATGTCATAAACTATAGCGTTGCAGTGGCGCGAAGCTGCCCACAAGGCGGTGTTCTTTCACCTCTACTATGGTGCTTAGTGGTGAATGACCTACTCGTGAGACTAAATAACACAGGCTTCTACGTGCAGGCCTATGCCGACGATTTGAGCATAGTGGTCAGGGGTAGATTCATTAATACAGTCACCGAGGTAATGCAAGGCGCGCTGCGCGTTGTGGAAACGTGGTGTGATGAGGTAGATCTGTCAGTGAACGCTGAAAAGACGGAGCTCGTTATGTTCACTAGGAGAAGGAAGATGGAAGGCCTCGTGAGGCCTGCCCTTTTCAGAACGACACTTGAATTGTCTCAGTCAGTAAAGTATCTAGGAGTCATACTGGATCACAGGCTGACTTGGAAGCAGCACGTGGATTATAAGGTAAGCAAGGCTCGAAACTCATTATGGGCCTGCAGAAGAGTTGTCGGTAGTAGCTGGGGCCTGAGCCCAAAAGTGGTGCACTGGCTCTACACTACAATAGTCAGACCGTCATTAATATATGGCTCCATAGTGTGGTGGACCTGTATAAAGACGGAGGCAATAAGAGCCAAACTTAATAAGGTTCAACGTTTGGCATGTCTTAGTATAACCAGTGCAGTGCGCACAACACCTTTGAGTGCCATTGAAACACTATTGAATCTTCCTCCTTTGGATCTGGTAATTCAAGGAGAAGCTAGAAAAACTGGGTTCCGTCTCTGGAGCCAGGGTAGCTGGACTTTTATGAATCCAGGCAAAGGACATTCGACGATTCTAGCAGAGTTGCATGAGGATTGTCCTATTTTGTTGGCGAGGAGCGATACAGTTTCTCCTCGCATCGCTTCAATCGCAATTTTACGGTGGTGTTTCCGTCAAGGGAAGAGTGGGAGTCTAGGGAAAGACAGCTCATCGAAGGAGGACAGGTCTGGTACACAGACGGTTCGCTCGCTAGAGAGGGCTCGGGCTCGGGAGTCTACGGACCCCATACAAGACTTTCACTCCCTCTTGGGGGGCACACCACAGTATTCCAGGCTGATATCTATGCGATACTTGCTTGTGTAAATCGTATTCGGGAAATTGACGGTCTAGGAGGCGGATTACTATCTGCTCTGACAGTCAGGCAGCCATCAAAGCACTGTGTGCTTGGAAAATAACGTCGGGACTGGTCCTGGAGTGCAGGAGGGCTCTTGACGACATCTCAGCTAAACACAAGGTATCACTGATGTGGGTACCTGGGCACGCTGGGGTAAAGGGTAACGAAATGGCGGATCATCTGGCCAGGATGGGATCCGGCAACAGTTTTGTGGGCCCGGAACCAGCCTTAGGACTATCTGCAAACTTGATTAGGAAAACAACTGGAGAGTGGATCCAGAATCAACACTCTCTGAGATGGAACAACATCTCTTGTCATCTCCGTCAAGCTCGGGAAGTATTAGCAGGGCCTGCAGAGAGAATAGGACGATTTTGTCTCTCTCTGGATAGGAGTAACTTGAGACTGCTAGTAGGCCTACTAACGGGTCACAACACCTTCAGGCGTCACTTGTTCGTGATGAGGGTGGTCAACGACCCAACGTGCACGTGGTGTGGTGAAGAGGAAGAATCCTCGGCACACATCTTGTGTCGCTGTGAGACCCTGGGTTATCACAGGCACACTATGCTGGGCTCAAGAACCTTTGAACCAATAGATATAAAACGGATAGGACCTAAGAATGTACTTGCCTTTGCCAAAAGGGCACGTCTTAGGAACTAGCGCGGATAGAGGCGCAAAAGGGCCCATCGTGTGGCCTATGCACCAGCCACATTCCGTGCGGGATAGCCTCTGGTCCTTATTCATTCATATCCAAAGATAGATATAATATTACAATGTAATCATGTGGCGCAGCAACCACAAACGGTCTAACCCAAGAATAGCAAAACTAACGATGACCTTGAATGCTCTCGTTTGACGTTGAAACAGCAAAAATTATGCTATTGTCAATTCTAGTATGAGACTTGAGATGACAAGGTATCTGACACCCGAGACTAACCAATATTTTCGGCTGACTGCGGACTAAGGGCCGGCTGTTACTATGCAAGCTTAAGCTTGGGTTTGACGTAAGTTGCCGTTGGGCCACCGAAGTTGCAAAACCTCTGTTGCAAAATGCTGGCTTACCAGAGCTTAACTGAGGTTTAAATACAAATGATGTCTGTGAAGCAGTAACAACCTTCAGAAGGACTAGTATCATGGGTTTCACCTCTTAGGGCCGGTTGTACAAATGCGGGTTTAACACGAGCTTTGTTAAGCCTGAGCTTAGCTAAGCTCAGGCTTGAAGTCGACACCCGTTGTACAATCGTCGGCTTAGTTAAACCTGGTTGATAATGAAATTCACTACAGTTGAAATCAATGAAGCAACACGTACTGACATAATAATCATCTGAAAAATTACCTTTTTTGGTTAGGTACTTATGACAGTTTGTGTCAAATTTCGGCAACGACCGATTCTGTCTCTGTTCTTTAATTTGCTCTCTTTATTAAATTAGACATAAATCTTTCAAAAAATATGACCTAATAAAGTGACATGCAATTTGAAGGTTCCTCCTTGACATATCATGTTACTTGTATGAGGTTAGGTTTAAACCTCAGCTAAGCTCGCGTTAAGCTTCGGCTTAAGTAAGCTCGTGTTAATCTTGGAGTGGGGGGCTAAGCCAGCATTGTATAATGGACGTTTTGCAACTGACGTGGTTTAACGTCGGCTTACCTTAAACCTAAGCTTAAGCTCGCATTGTACAACCGGGCCTTAGTTTTCATCTCTGTATTTAAGAACTGAACATTATTTACTTAGGTAGACGTCAACCATATCCACGTCAACCTTAGGCAGATCATCTGAATCGTCTTTAGTGAATCCACTATCTACTTTACTCATATTTGTGGGTTATGAGGAACTAACTTTAAAAAACCTACCAAATACTAAAAAAGAATACTCTACAATAAAAAGGGAACAAGCCATCAGGATCCCAGAAGAAAAATACTAGTACTAGTACCGTCAACGCGCCCTGCAACGAATGACGTGACTGCTGTGACTGAAGAGTGACGGCATAGATAGACGGATCACGAACCTTAATCTAGACCACGCATCGATAACACGGCATCACAAGTACGTACGTACGACCTTAGATCAGATAGAATGCTAACACGGCACACATATCCGTCTTCCGATTGGCTGTTCCCCTCTGGGACCTTGACGTCACGGTCAAATATTGTCCTCATTTTCTCTGCTTTCCCGAGCCCAAATAAATTGCGGAAAAATATAAGAATGTTCTTAAGCCTTTCTTATACTTACAGTCGGCACAGCATCAGTACAAAATTAGCAGTCATTAGTTTAATCAAATTACAAAATTAGATGTATTTAGCCACCTAAGATGCAAAGGTCATGACATAACCTATGAAAGAAGAAGAAGCAAAAATGACCAGCAACAGAAACAACGTTTGGTCAAATTTGACACAAACTATCTCAAGTGACAAACCAGAAAAGGTTATATTTTATAGGAATGTTTCAACCCACTTTATATTACCGCCCCAGAACCGTTTTTATAATGGCCCGCCCATTTTGCGATTCTAGAATCGATGATTGGTTGGTATGCTGGTGGACCAACCAATCAGCGTCTGTAAAATGGGCGGTGCATTATGAAAACGGTTCTAGGGCGGTAACAGAACCGTAGGTTGGAACAGCCCTTATATAATTATGAAAGTGTGCATGTCAACTTTAAGCCTAGGCTAGGCTAAGGTTAGATTTTATAGAGTTTGTGCTAAACCGGCGCTGGTACAACCGGCCCTATAGGCAACTGACTGTATGCTGTCATTTCTCGTCAGTTTTGTTATTCTCAGGTTAGTCTAACCACTCGCCAAGCTTATTTGGATACATGAAACGAGCGGGAGTGATTTTAATGTTAGATCCATTATTCCTCTCACCTTTCCTCTGTTTCCTGAAGGATCCGTCCGGCAACTGGCACCTCTTGTTCGCCATGAAATGCGATCCCTGTGCGAACACCAAGTCCTCAAAATCGATTAAATGTCTGGATCCGGCCACTTGGGCGCTGCTCGTGTCCATGTCATCGTCTTCGTTCCTCCTCCTCCTGTGTCTGGCAGCATTGTCGTCTTCGTCATCATCGTCATCGCCTTTTCCGGTTTCCAGCAATTTCAAGATGCGGTTCAGTGACGGATCGTCGGACATCTTGTCTTTGATCTTCTGCCGTTCAGAGTCCGACTGGGATTTTGCCAGCAATGTGCAGTAAAGGACTGAAATAGAGACAACATGTAAAATGTAGTCAAGTTGATTGGCGCAGTACTTCCCATACATTCCGATGATACCAGTTTTATTACTTTCCCATAGCATGAAGCCAAAGGCTATAGATCCACTTGCAACCAAATCATCGCTCGTCCGACCGCAAAAAAAGTGTGTTATTCTACTAGGTACTTCTTTCACAGGTCAATGGACAATATATCATGAATACAACCAATTTTTGAATTTTATAACCCCCGAACCACTCCAATTTCACCCTCACCCAAAAAAAATTGATAATGATCAAGAACCCCTAAAACGCCTAAAAACGAAGTTTGAGCTGTTTTCATGTTTTTAGTTTTTTAATATTGCTGCACCGCCACTGAGACGATTTCTAAAAATCATACGCGTTTTCTATCCTTGCCAAAGTAGTAATACTGTACCGAAATTTCATTAACATCAATTCAGTAGTTTCCACATTATAAAATACAGAACGATCTAAAGCAATACTCGTATGTATACATCGGAAAAAATTCTAAGTCCTTTGGTTTCTGTAATATGCATAAGGCAATGTTCGGATAGACCTAGAAAAGTTATTTATGTCGCTAGGTCATCCTTCACAGGTCAATAGGCAGTCTATTAATACAACAAATTTTTCAATTTTGCAACCCCCAACCAGCCCAATTTTCACCCCCACCCAAAAAAAGTAGAAAATCATCACGAACACCTAAAACGTCTTTTGGGGAATATTTGAAATTATACGTTTTTTTCCAATTACTCCGCCGCCAATGCACCGATTTTCAAAATTATAGCAGCATTACCTACTACGACCTCACAGTGTGCTGTGAGGTCGTTGCTGCCCAAAATTCATCAAAATCCATGCAGCGGTTACTGAGATTACGAGGCTAGAAAAACGCGCACAGACAGACCGACAGACAGACAGACAGACAGACAGACAGACAGACAGACAGAAATGAGTGACGTGGATTTTCGTTATGTAGACATCACAAAACGCCCAAAAAGCATATTATCTCAAAATCGAAAATTTTCGCGATCACAATACTACCCTCACTTATCGGTGTGAGAAGTAAAATGAACAGAGAACCACAACAGAACGAAGTAAAGAAGGTGAGAAGTAGTGGTGTAAACTTTAGTTACTTTGAAGGACTTGTGACGACTCGTTACTTTCAACTTCAGGACTCGTTGCTCGAAATTCGTTACTCGTTGCTTTAGTTACTTGTTGATATGTATGTTCAAGAGTTTACTTTAAACGGTTGACCACGCTACTTTTGACTTAGTTTAGTTATTTTATAGAATATTGAGGTCGGCAAGTACATTTAGTACGTATTTATAATGCAAAGATGGATATTTTATTAAAAAACAGTACGTTTGAAGGCATTATTTCTTCGAAAACAAGGAGAACAAAACAAACAAAACTCATAGAACAAAAATCAAACTAAAACCTACTTAAACCACGTGTTGTGTATCCTGAATAATGTGTACCATTCCCTGTCCAATACGCTGCTCTGGTGCAGTCCTGGAATTTACTGGTTGCAGACGGCGTGGTGTGATTGTAGTGACTGTTAGCGCGGACTCAGGACTGTGTATCGGACTCTTGAGGAACGAGAGCAAAAGTAACGAAAGTATCGAGTCTTTCCGAACTCGTTACATTTAGTTACTCATTAGTAACGATTACTTTGTAATAGTTACTTGATTATTTTACATCACTAGTGAGAAGGAAGCAATAAAGGAAGCGGACAAAAACGAAGGAAGGCAAGAATGAATGGAAGAATGAAGGAAGGAAAAAAGGAAAAAAGAATGAAAAGCCAATTAAAGAAGCAAGAAGTAAGAAAAAGAGGTAATTTATAAATGAGGAACAGAGAAATGAAGGAACTAGTAGTAGTAGTAGTGATGGGGATGCGAAGCCAGGCAAGTAGGCCATCTTTGGTCCTTTTTGCCAACTCCACTGAACCAACACTGAAAACACTAAAGCATACATTCTAGAAAACCCCTTGTCGAACCTTAGATAAGGAAAGAGAGGGGATACCGCACGCCCGTTTGATGCTATATGAATTAGTTGTCATCAGCTGTTTCCGAAAATGAATAGCTACCAAAATATTTTTTTATGATATTTAGCGTTTTTAAGACCAGTCATTGTAAAATATTGTGGTGTGCATAATGGTAGGGTGTGCAGCTTGCGGTTGTAAAAGCTACAGCAGCAGGAAGGAGCCAGGAATGGTACTTTTTGGTAACAGAAATGTCAGTCGCGCGTTCCGTCCTCTCTTTTTCCATGTCTAAGTGTCGAACCTACCAGACCTCTTGGCAAAATTCAATATGTATGACTCACTGAAAGTGACTCCTCTCCAAACTCAATCGTGTCAAATATCTGACCTAAGGGCATACCTGCCCAGAAAGTAGAAGGCGGTTTCGTCCTCCTTCCAGCATCTGGAGCAGATGGGGTCCCCTAACACTCTCATGGGTGACAAATGTTTATTCAGTTGGCAATGGTTAGTGCGAACCCCACTAGAAGGTTGAGCGCCTCTCTGCCTTTATTAAATGTCATAGCATTCGGCCCTTATCAGGGCCTGCTATGAATCGTTTAGCTTGCCTGCACTCCTGCAGTCATCTTTCTCTAACCATGCTTAAGCCTGTTCCTTGTAGGCCCAGCCGTCCAGGGCACATTTACGAAGCATTGGTTCTGGGCCGATGCAGTGGGCCCTATCCTAACTTGACAGGACAATCTCTCGTTACCCGGTACACCAATGTGTCCGAGGACCCACAGCAAGGTCACCTTCTTATGGCTTGCTAGTTTCTAAAGGGTGACAGAGAATTCTTGAGCCAGAGCCGATCTGGCCCCTGAAACTGCCACGGCTTTCAGAGCTGCCTGGCTGTCAGAACATATACGAAATATGCTTTGTTCTGAACACAGTTTGACTTCATTTGAATATGCCATCATCAACATGGCGTATACCTCCGCCTGGAAGACAGTCGTGCAGGTCCCCAGCGCAAGGCTTCGCGGCACTCCTGTTCCCTCCAGGCAGAGGCCTGTTGCTTTGAGCGCGATCCATCAGTGAAGCGCATCAAACTATGGGGCATAAATTTTACTTTTCCCCTCATCCAATCGACTCTTTCTGGGATGATTAGTGAGAATCTATTATCTAGACTGAAGGTATCCTTCCACCCTGCATGACGATATCAGTATATTATTCTCCACAAACTGCTCTAATCTGGTGTGGCCAACTACTGGTTCTCGTGCTACACACGTACTCCCGTCACACATTCTCAGGCAGAAGGACATCGCCTCTCTTCTTATCCAGAGGTTCAGAGGCGGAAAGCCGAAGAGTACCTCCAAGGCAGTAGTGGGTGTTATCCTCATGGCACCTGTTATACTTAGTGGTGCAAGCCTCTGACTATAGGGAGCTTGAGCATAACAGAGACCTTCTCTACACTCAGCCATCAGACTGGGCAGCCATACTGGATCATGATGCGCACTACTGTCATATATAGAGCCAGTTTAGAACCTTGAGGTTGATTCCGAGCTCCTAACGACTACCCGACGCATCTCCCTTATGGTAGCTATAGACTTTTTATACACATATACGATTTGCTGTGTCTATGTGCATTTACTGTTGATTACCAGCCCTAGGCATTTGACCTCCTGTGCAAGGTCCAGTGGTATGCCGTGGAGTGTGGGGGCTGTAAAACCATCCACTATCTTCCTGTGAGTGAATAGGCCCAGGTCCTGATTTTCTACACCACCTGTCCAAAATATTGCAAGCTGTCTGCATCCTATCACAGACGATCCCCAGGAATCTACCAGAGAATAACACCAGCCCATTATTATTGTAGACCTGCGTGTAGAAGCCTGCAAGTTTCTCAAGAAGGTAATCTTGTAATTTTTCGAATAGCAGTCGCTCTGTATAAGGAAGGTCACGTAGCTCAGCTGGTATTTTTGTAACTCTTCTTTGTACCCTTTCTAACACTTCGATGTCCTTTACATAATAAGGATTCCACACTGTGAAGGCATACTCAAGCTTGAGTCGTATATAACTCGTGTATATCTTGTGAATCATTTCTACTAAGTGATCTTTGAATGCATGTTTAATAAGATTATACAAACGAGTTAGCTTTCTTGGCAATCTTCAGTATATGGTTTTCCCATTTCAGGTCGGAAGTTATTGTGACCCCCAGGTCATTTTGCTCTGAAACAGTAGCCAAAGCAGGGTTGTTTAGTGTATATTCTTCATTAGGGTTGCTTGGACCAATGCTTACTACCTTGCATTTATATTCGTTCAGCTTCATTCCCCAATTTATTGACCACTGCTTAACTGTCTTAAGATTGGCCTTTAGCTGTGCTGCATCTAGCAATGGATTTGCAAAAGAGTTATGCATCATCTGCAAAGTTCTGCATGGTGGTTTTGATGAGACTGACCAGATCAAACAAGTACATTATGAAGAGCAGTGGGCCTAAAACCGATCCTTGGACAACTCCACTACGCACCCGATGTTGTTTTGAGAGCTCACTGTTCACTTTCACACAATAGAATCTTTCATGCAATAAATCTTGCAGTAATGATAAGAGTTGCCCTCTTACTCCAAAGTGCTCCAACTTTTCTAAGAGCAGATTGTGTGGGACCTTGTCAAATGTCTTTTCGTAGTCAAGATAAATCACGTCTGTAGGCTGAGGTGATCCATAATGGGGCATCAGAGACAAGGGAAGATGCTGAGCTGCGTTGTGGGCTGCCCCTACAGACCCCAATCGCCAATTGAACCTCGCCTACTTGCTGAAGCTCCCTGTACATCAAAAATTACTTCCAGAGCCTTCTCATTGGTGAGAACGAATGAAGAAAAGAAGGAAGGAAGTAAGGACAGCAGGCAGGGAGAGAGGAAGGGGGGAGATGAAAGAGAAGTGTCTATTGGAGAATATAGCTAAATATTTCACTTCATGAAAAGTTCATAGCCCTCAGTCAGCACAAGCAGTTTAAAATATATACTTACTCATTTTTCTATGTTTCTTCAACTGTTTTATGAAGTCAAAACAATCGTATCCTAACAACAATACCAGCTGGTTTTCACATTCTCTGTCATCACTTGCATTCCTTAATACTTCCAGAACTTCATTTGCTTTTGCTTGAGAGACCATAGCATCATCATAAACTTTGGATAACCTTCTTTGTAACCAGTAAGCATCTATGTCTAAGGGATGCAGAGGTTTTTCTTTCTTCAGTTCTTCCACACCTCCAAGCTGCACAACATAAAAGTGGGGTGAGTTACGCAATCATGGGTAAATGATAAAATTAGTACTTATTTTACATTGCTCGTTTTGAAATATAGATCATATTATTTGAAGAAATTTTCAGAAGAATGATCTCACAAAATTTTTTTAGAACATTCATTAATAGCTATTTGCACTTATTCTCCTCAAAAACTAAAATAAGAAAATGTTCTGTATTCTGTAATCATGGGAGGGCAGTCTAGAGACCACAGCACTTAGGCCCCATTGGGCCCTTTGTGCATCCTCCCTGGAGATATCGCCGCCTAGGTTTCCAGCCATCCCAGTCGTTTGAAAAACAGGGTGATTGCACCAAGGGGGATTCTCCTCAAGGAGGCCAAGATTGGCCACCTTTCACCCAGAATGGATTCCTGAAGTGATGAGACGCTGGGGCAGTCACAAAGGACGTGATGCACCGTCTCATCTTCCTGTTCACAGCCTCTGCAGAAATAATGTTAAAGAGGAGTTTCCGAAGCTGGCAATGTCTCGTTAAGATCCCTACCACAGTGCGTAGTTTACTTCTGGGCATCGCCAGGTAGCTCTTTGCTGCATCCTTACTAGGGTAATTTAAAAGTTCCCTGGCAAGTTGACAGTTGTTTGTTCCATCCCATAATTCCTTGAATTTCTGATGGGTGTATTCTTTTATCATTTGCGATTTCGCTGTCGACGGTAATAAGCTTGAGGGGCTGGGGTCAAAGATTTTCAGGCCCGCAGCCTTTCTAGCCAGTTTGTCAGCTTTTTCATTGCCACTGCATCCCGAGTGACTTTTAATCCAGCATACCATGATGTGGTATGCGTGGGAGGCCCCTACAAGTGCTTGGTGGCAATCCCATAGTGACTGTGAAGTTATCTTATGACTCTTCAGGGCCACTAATGATTGTCTACTATCTGTGTGGATCTTGATGGTTTTTCTCGATATCTGTCTGCGAGTAATCTCGTTTGCGGCTATGGTTATGCCCGATAGTTCTGTCTGAACTATACTGGCACATTTGTCCATAGTCCACTTAAGATGAAAACGCAAGCTTCTCGAGAAAACTCCGCAGCCTGCCCCTTCCTTACGTATTGATCCATCCGTGAAAGTATTAATTGTTCCTTCATCGGAGGTCTGGTTTTCACTATTTGCGTATATTGAGTAGGGTCTATCAAAAACAAATCTAGGGGAAATACTGTCTGTGCTCGCCTGTATTTGGGGCATAGATTTGATAGCCCTCAGCCACAGGAGACGTCTAGTTTCCCCACAACCTATTTCTGGATGTATACCAAGAGTGTTGAGGCGCGCCATGGCTGCCAGAACCACTTCATGTAGATGCATATCTAGTGGTGGCAGGCATAGCATCACCTCGATCGCTCTAGTTGGTGTTGTACGCATAGCTCCAGTCACACTTAGGCACCCAGTCCTTTGCATCTGACTGAGCTTGAGTTTTGCTGTCGTCTGTTGGCTTTTGGACCACCAGACTACGGCTCCATAGGCTATCATCGGTCTCACTATAGCAGTATATATCCACATGGCTACCCTAGGTTTCAATCCCCAGGTCTTGCCCATAATTCTGCGGCACTGTCCATAGGAGATGTATGCCTTTTTTTAGTCTTTTTTCCAGGTGAAGATTCCATGTGAGTTTAGCGTCAAAGGTCACCCCCAGATACTTGACCTCCGTCGCGAAACTTAGTACAGTGTTTAGGAGAACAGGTGCTTTTAATGCCCCTATACTCCTTTTTCTCGTGAAAAGAACCATCTCGGTCTTACGGGGGTTGATCAAAGAAAATGTTTATCTTATGGTAAATCCCAAGGCCAAGAACTGCAAAAATGCCATCAAAGAAATTATACAAAAGAAAGAAACATTAGGCTATATGAGGATTATTGTTCTATGTTCTGTCACATCTTAAACTATACTCTGTTACCTGATACTTTAGACTGGCTTGATGTCTATTTGATAGGTATCAAATAAGGAAGAAGTGCATCTCAGATTTAATTTTTTTATAGTGGTCTAAATTGGCAATCCAGCATGTCAGGACCATCTTAGTAACTTTTACTGAATATCTCATTGAAAAAAAAAAATAATTTTTATGAACAAGCAACTGATTCAATATCTAAAAATTCACAGTGAAAATGCTTGACTGAAACAAATGCATTTTTTTGTTTATATGTTGTTAAGCGTCATTTAATCCTCAGTAGCAATTAATATGAGCACCAAGTGTGGCCCTATATGTCTGCCATCAAATGATGTGAAATTATTCTGGGGGATTTTTAAATATGACTAGCTGAACATCTGTTCGCTGTTATCACATCTGAGAGTCTAAAGTATCGGGTAACAGGATATAATAGTGATCATATTATGACAAGAAGCAAGTTTACTACCAGTTAATAAATTTCCCCAATAGCAGCTACCTATGAGTTCAGTTAGTTGCCATTAAATTGATAGGAAGATTTAAGAATGCTTACATTTTCTGCATGAATAGCACTATCCTCTTTAGCTTCCTCTCCCTCTTCCTCATCCATTTCTTCTCTAACCTCCCCATACATATCTTCATCATCCTCTTCTTCAGATTCTTCAAACTGCACATTTATACCATACTGCTCATCTATATTCTCTTCACCTGTAGTCTGCTTATTTTCTTCATTACCAAAATCTGTTATTTTCTTACCCAGATTTACTAGTAATGCAAACCTTTCATCTGCTATGGCACCTAAAAAGTGATACAAAATTAGATACAATATGGCTGTAAAATAATTATATCCACATATACATCTCAAAGCTAATGACGATTAAATACTATTATTGAAACTTACCTAGCAGTGCTTCAGTCTCTTTCTTTTTTTCTCTTTCTTTCAGCCTATCATTTTTTAAGACTTGCAGTACTTCATCTGCTGCACCACAAAGTATATCTCTAGGTTGGTCACCAAGTGCTTCTTGAAGAAAACTCAACAATACTTCATATGTCTGTCTAGTCTCTTGAGTTTTTGGTTTATATATGATTCCAACCATTTCATCCACACCTTCTGATAAAAGGGTAGCCCCACGCATCCTAGCAAAGTCATACTGTGCTTCATCACGTTTTTGACGTCTGAAATTGGAAACACAATACCATAAATTATTAAGTGTCAAATCAATTAACACCTCTCTCAACCCTCATTTTGCTTTATGCTGCTTCTGTTTTCAAGTAAAGTGCTATATTTTTACATATTTCTTCCACAATTTTTCCTTATAGTTAATTTATCCATCCTAATCCCTTGTTTTGTCATTATACAGGGTGGTCCAATAAGCGCGCGGTGCTCTCTAGCGGCCATACTGTTTAAACTAGACAAAAATGTTTTGAATAAAAAGCGTTTTTTTCAGATGCTCTACATTTAGAAAATAAATTCAATGATGGTGGACTTCCGGATATACCGGAAGTAGGTATCAACTTCCTTATTTTAAATGGAACACCCTATATGTTATTACATTTTAGAAATCAGCATCGATTTTTAGGTCCAGTTTGTTAACCATTGTTTATGTCTATGAAGTCTATTTTCGGTGTTAATCAGCAATTTTTACAAAATTTGATGTTTGTAGTACTTTATAGAAACGTTAATATCTCGGAAACTGAACGCGATAGAAAGATGCGGTTTTCGGTTTTGAAACAAGCGTGGAACGTACTTGTGTTTCAGTGAGACCGTTGTTCCAAAATAACATTAAATCAATAGACCAGCAATTTTCAAATTTGAAAAGTTAAAAACTTCTTTTTTTTCAAATGGGATGGTATGATGAGTTTCACATCGATGGATGCGAAATTAAATTCTCTTTCCCTTTTATCTAGGCACATGTGGTTCTATCTTTGATGGTTTTTAAGATATTTACTGTTTCGTAATTATTGCGTAGGAATTGGAAAAATCGTAGGTGGCGAGGCTCGCAGACGAAACAATTGGCAGGAAACCTTTCATCCAAGGTGTTTGACCTCTAATACTAAAATGTGCTTTTGCTCCATCTAACTGTAACCACATTATTCTTAAAAACCTCAGTGGTGAATTTTCCAACAGGTTTTCCAAATTTTCATTTAGAAAATTTTGGAAAACATTAGTTTATTATGCGGTTTCCAATAATACCACCACAAATGCTTGAACTCCATGCTGGTTGTCGTGGGTTGTTGTGGTACGTGGGCGTAAAATATGAAAGAAGCAAACATGTAGTAGTAATACATGAAGATAGTGAGTTTGACATTCTCGCAGTTGTAGTTGAAGATCCGCATAGCAGTGCTCCAGCATAAATTAGTCGCTATCTGGGCATTGTTCAAAAACATCTGTGGACATGATCTTAATGGAGTACATATATGGCATGCATATCACGTGCAGCTAAATCAAGCAATTGAAAGACAATGCTTTGAAAACTGAACAAATTTCTGTAACTGGAGTCGTGCTCGAGTCCAAGAAGATGCACTCCTTTTCAACAGTGTGTTGTTTACCAATGGAACTACATTTCTTATGAAATTCTTTCATTTTCTTTTTTATGAAATGTAGCTACAGCGTTATCATTAACGGCCATGTAAACTGGCATAATTTACATTTTTATACCGACGTAAATCCAAATTTTGAGAGGTTTGTTGACAACCAGCATGGAATCTAGGCATTTGGGGTGGTATTATTAGAAACCGCATATTAAACTAGCCTTTTCTAAAATTTTCTAAATAAAAATTTGGAAAACCTGTTGGAAAATTTACCACTGGAGTTTTTAAGAATAATGTGGTTGCAGGTAGATCAAGCAAAAGCACATTTTAGTATTGGAGACAGAAAAACTTTGGATAAAAGGTTTCCTGTCAATTGTTTCGTCTGCAAAACACACCACCTACAATTTTACCTTTTCCTACCCCATAATTAGAAAACCGTAAATATCTTGAAAACCATCCAAGATAAAACCACATGTGCCTAGATAAAAGTGAAAGGGAATTTAATTTCGCATCCACCGATGTGAAAACTATGATACCAACCCATTTGAAAAAAAAAAGTTTTTAACGTTTTTAACTTTTCAAATTTGAAAATTGCTAGTCTATTGATTTAATGTCTTTTGAAACAATGATCCTACTCAAACACAAGTACGTTCATTGCTTGTTTCAAAACCGCACAATGAAATCACTGATGCACAAAGGACTCAGTGAATATAATAAATTGCCCCAGCAAATCAAAGAAGCTAGTTCAGTGAAGCATTTCAAATATACGCTAATCAATTATATAAAAATTAACTGTTTATAGTATATAGTATAGTTTTGTTTATGTGTAGTTAAGAAGATATATTAGATTTCTAATCGTAGTGATAATATTGTACTTAAGTTTTTGTTACTTAGATTATTGTAATTATGGACTGAAATGCCATCACTATTTGTATTAGGAAAGATCCTAAATAAATTGCTACTACCGAAAACCGCATCTTTCTATCGCGTTTAGTTTCAGAGATATTAATGTTTCTTGTAAAGTAGTTCAAATGTCAAATTTTGTAAAAATTGCTTTATAACTCTGAAAATAGGCTTCATACGCATAAACAATGGTTAACAAACTGGACCTAAAAATCGATGCTGAATTCAAAAACGTAATAATATACAGGATGTTCCATTTAAAATAAGGAAGTTGATGCCTACTTCTGGTATATCCGGAAGTCTGCCATCTTTGAAATGATTTTCCGAATGTAGAGCATTTGAAAAGAAAAGTTTTTTATTCCAAATATTTCCGTCTAATTTAAATGGTATGGCCGCTAGGGAGCACTGCACGCTTATTGGACTACCCTGTATATGTGTGAGCAAAGTAGAAAGTAAACAAAAGTATAATCACTAGAGATTCTCATGCATAAGTCCTAAACTGGTTCAGGATTAGTTTTGATAACAAGGCACCTGCACAATATGATTACAGGCGTAATCAGTTTAAATACAAGGTTTACATAGTGTGCATGCCTGTAATCATACTGTGCATGCGTTTTTTATCCAAACTAGTCCCTAACCAGTTCGGGACGTACCCGCGATAATATCTATTGTTTGCTGCATTGCAAGACGAAACCAAGACCATTGCAAAGACAACACAGAACACAGTTACTACTTAACTACAATGTGTTGAAAACATTTGATTTTATATGAGCCTACAACAATTTTAGATAAATTAAAATGCATTATAACGTACTTTACTTTGCGTTCTTCAGCCTTCCCAGGTCGAGTTCTTTGAGCTCTGTCCCCCATTTTAGTCCCACTAAGTTTCCCCACAAGAGACATAACCTCTCCAGTGGCTTCATCGCGACTTCTTCTCTCAATGAGCCTAACATCAGCTTGTAGTACGAGATTAGAGTTCTACAAAGAAAAAGGACATCAAATGCTATGGTGCTATACGATACGGTTTGTAAATTATCACTTTTATGTTTTGGTATCCTACTCACCGCTTTGTACTCGTACTGAAGCTGGCGAGCCGCAGCATCCGCCATGGTGCTGGATTTACAAAATAATTCCTGCGATTTACACTAACCGTTGGTGATCTTCTATAGAACCGCAAACCACAAGGGTTTTCCTAGCTTTCCACATAAAATGAGAAACGATGGAAAATAAACATAAATATTACGTCCCTCAACCAAACTTTGCATACGGATAAGGATGGGCAAACACACTACATGTTATTTAAATAACAGGTTCCACTTTCAGTGATGGACGGTTGGTTTATGCAAAAGACGGGTTCTCACGTTTCAGTTTCGCTGATCAGTTGTGCTGATCAGTTTGACTGACGAACGTGTGAACACTGATCAGTGGGTTTGTGCTTTCAGTCAAACTGAAAGCCAGTCCTACTTTTCATTCATTTTCACTGAATTCAGTATTGAAAGATGAATGCAAACGTTGCTTTTATTAATGCTAAATAAGTTAAAATGAACACTGAGAACAAACATCGCTTTCAGTATCACTGAATCAGTCAAACTGATTCAGCGAAACTGAATCGTGAGAACCCGCCTTTTACCAACGACGTGCAAAACGAACATTGTAATGTTTAAACGTCCCTACTGCCGCTACTACCAGGCTACTGTTTTACGTTTTTTGTTGTTCTTTTACCCGCACAAACGAAACTATAGAGATGAAACATGCCTGCAAAGTGTGTAGTACCAGGTTGCACTAGCAATTGTGCTTCCAATAAAGGACATAAACAGAAAAGTCGGTGAACAGTATTCCTCGTAAGGGCTGGTTATATTTATAAGAATAAAGACAATAATTTACAAACACTTCAAAGGATAATACCTATTTTAAAGCACAATGTGGTACCTACAATGTTTTCTGGACCTCCCAAATATCACAGAAAAAGACAGTTAATAGAACTCATCTGGGCATGCATCAGGGCATACCTACGAAAAGATTTGATAGTGAAAGGGAATCAAGACCAGCAAGAATGGCTTCAAAGTGACCTAATAGTGAATTTTTTCAGCTTAAGTGAAAATTTACATAGTAAATTGAGTGTTCATTTAAGTGGAAGTGGAAGTGGCAGCAGGAAACAGGTTGCGTTTATTTTTATTTTGTAGTGTTTGACTACGATGAACCAGACGTCAGATGTAAGTGGTATTAGTAGTAGTAGTTCTAAAAAGTATTTTTCTTAATTTATCAACCGAGATGAACTCTTAATACATATAAAATGTAATAATTATCATTCTGAAACTATAAAATAATTTACGGTAACCGGACCCCTATTTGACAGCTAAGCCACGTTGCCACATCTAAGGCACCGGCCTAGTGTAGAGTCGGCCATGTCTTAACGCAAAGCCCGACAAGTCCAGAAAAACCAATTTGACAGAAATCGACAAAAAACGAATACAGCCTTACTATGAATGAGTAACTAATACTACAACGAGAGTATGATAATCTACGATAGTTTAGGATGTTAGATCCTAACGCCCCAGAATCTATGACATAGTTTTATTTGAAACCTATATTTTGTTTCGACCACGTCGGGCTTTGCATGTTACGAACTGTGACAAGTGACATGTCGTGTTTTGATTTGAGTGCTATTTTTGTGGAATTGAATCAAAATAAAAGAAACACATATCACTTTGGACCAACGAATTCGAATATTCAAGGTCAAGTTCATATCTCTGGACGTAGAATTTTCCGTGCCTCTCATTTCCGGCGTCAAAGGTAGGGATTTCCATTTCAGAAAACTGATTTAACCTTGATGTGACCTTGGTGTCAAACTCAAGGTCACCAACATATAGTCAGGAAAATTTGCTACCTTTGTCTTGACTATTTTTTTGTGCGACCCCCACATCCCTAGTTATTCATTTGGCCCGTTACTTTTTGAACACGGTGTATATTATTGGCGTTTATTATCACCGTAGCCAAAAGAATTGGTGACTTTTGAATATTGGTGAACGTAAATAAACCTTCTTGGTAAATTAATACGGGTTTTGTCCAGTTATGACTATTTCTGCATTTTTGGTTGATTGACAAAAAAAAAACGACATTTTGATTTCCAAGATAATTTTTTAGATTTCTGCTTTATCGAAAAGTATCGGTAAAAGTACGGTTGTAGCTTCGATTACATTAAATTTACTTCGTTCTTGAAGTGCCCACTACCTATTGGTAATAAGGATATTTCCTTTAGGTATCTGATATGTTTTCGCTTGGGTTTTTAGCAGTGCTAAAAATAGGTAATAAGGATATTTACTCTATCTGATGTTTTCGCTTGGGTTTTTTTTTTATCGAATTTCAGCTTTTTTTACTTCTGTGTCATGGGCATCAACTGCTCTGGTCATTAGCATTGTGTTCTGTGTAGGCTTTGCTACTGTTTCCCGTTTTATTACATATTAGATATTGTTTATTTATTGTTGTAGCTGCAATGGCCAATGTGCGTAATGGTATGCACTACCAATGATGAACTAGTGATAAGTTTGGTTGAACAGTGTGCGCATTGTATGATATGATAATAAGTATTTATTGGAAGTGATGACTAAGGAAGTGGGGATCACCGGTGGGGATACACTAACCACGACAATAAAGAAAGACGAAGAGGAGCAAGACGATACAGTCTATGAATGAAGCTATATAAGCAAATTTACGGACATCTGCCAGTGGTGTTAATGAGAGTGACCTCACAAAGTGACCCTAGCTTTATGAAGTCAGTTGTGTCAGATATGCAGGCGTTGACTCCACGAAAGGAGTTGCATTTTACGAAGTATGTACTTGAGTTGCTAATAAAATATACGGATGACTGATGTGTATCCAAAAGCTAATTGCTTTCGAAATAATAAAAATTGAATATTTTTTGGTGAAATTTCTACAATGAATCCTGAATTTAAAACAAAACCATTGTAGACCGAGGGGGGCTGTGGATACGGTTTTTTTTTATGGTCGGCCTCCCGCAAAGGCTGAAAGCCTATGGCGCTGTAGAAGCGCTGCGAGAGGACAAATGACTGTTCACGTTAGATTTGAAACGCTGCAGGTTGTAGCCGTCGGGAAACAAATTCCCCGGCAGCTGATTCCACAGCGTCGAAGTTCTCCAAAAGAAGGAATGCTGGAGAAAGTGAAGAGAAAGATAACATCAGGCGTCAGTAGTGCCTACTTTTTGGCTGTCCATTAACTGCATATCAGTTTATTTTAAATTTAAATTCCGTACATTTTAACGATTTTTGTGATTCCGCCTGGATACTAAATTTAGCTTCGAAATTCCAGCCATATCCAGGCTTTTCCGGACGAATGGTCACCCTAGCCTCACTATACATTATTTTAGAACCGCCGATGTTGCTGTTGTAGCCCTGAATATTGGATTTTGATATAACCTACTCACAAATGAATAACACATTTTAAATTTTACGTAGGTGTAAGAGTACCAAAAATAGTTTTTTATCAAATTTTTGAATATATTTTGCATGGTTTTGCCTGGTGAGGCGTCGCTTCCCTTTCCTCACCAGCAAATCCGCCACTGATAATTATAAGGTCATCCATGGGACATCACATGGAAAGGTCTATAGTTAGCAATCTGATATGGTGTAGTTATTCTAATCTGTGCATTTCGTGTTCCGTGTATCTCATTTTTGCTCTGTCAACGACTTGACGTCGTTGGTCTCTCTGCTTTTCTACGTCTCGTGTCCCGTGCCCCATTCAGTCATTTGGTGAGGTGCCTGTGGTAGAGAGTGTTGATCTTTTTGATTTGTTTCCTTTACGAAAACACTTCAAATTCGATAAAAATGAGTGCTACGGGCATCTTACCTACTCACCAAAGATTCGTGAATGGTGTTCCCGTCCCCTCATCCAGACGTTCCTTTCGCGCTCGTGAAAGATACGTGATTTTTTTGGTTTTTCTCACGTTTGGCCTTATATGTTTTGGTACTTTCTTTTTCTTACCTGAGTTCAAAACCGGCGGAACGGCTGAGAGCGTCTATAAAGTGTACGATCAGATAAAAAGAGCCGGTCCTGAGCTGCTTATACCGCCACCACCTCACCTTGAAGACACCAGAGAAGCCCCAAAGGTGTTCCGACACGAGACTTTCGTTAAAGAAGACCCTCATCTTATAGGGGATCGAGAGGCTCTCAGAGCTAAAATAGAGCAAGATGGAGAGCTCAAAGTGCTTGAAAGACCCGACTGGGGAATGCAGAAGAGCTCTTCCACTTCAAAGTCCAATGACCTGAATCAGGTTGATGAAAGTGTAATAGCTGAGCAAGCTGTTGAAGAAAAAGTTGTCACTGTCCCTCCTGCAATTAGTGACCATTATCCCCTTGTCAAGGGGGGCGAAGACCCGGATCCCGCAGTTAGAGAAAAAAGAGACAAGGTCAAAGAGGTATGTATTTAAATTTATTTTCATATTTAACTTATTAGTGTCCATATAACTTATATGTATACATATAGGTATACGAAAATACTTCATTTGCTGTAAGCATTGCTCATAACACTGGTATTGCAAATAATAGCTCCCACAGTTAGAATTAATTTAAAAAAGTAATTTTGTTTGTCTTATTCCAACTTCATGGTTATCTGATAATGCCAAGATAAGACAAGACTATTTTTTTATACATGCATAAGGCAAAAAGAACAAATAGGATCAATATCTATTTCCAGCACCAAACCATAATTATATATACAATGTGAGAACTCAAGTGTTGACAGAAAGTACCTGTTTTTCATCAAAAAAGTTCATGATACACTTTACTTGAGTACATGCGTTTTGAGATACAAAATCCACAGGATACCTTGGTCAAAAATATGTACAACAAAGTACCCCTTATTTAAATTATACTGGGTTCCATAGCCTAGAAATTCTTCATATTCCTTGAACCTCTTTGAACTTCCTCACAGTTCCCATACATTCTCAAATATTTTCAAATTATCACACTTTCTCTTGTTTATTTGTATTTCCTGCTATTTTTTTTTATCAAGGTACGGATGCAGAAATACCAGATTCAAGTATACTCAAGGGTGTTGACACATACAAGTGGTTTTGTTATTTGAATCTTAGTTCTATAACATATGCCACATATATTTTTACAATCATCAACATGGATTACATTAGTTAGAAGATTCCAGGTGAACAAAGTCTGTATGTAGCATGTGTCAAATAATTTCACCATTGTTGGAAAACTCTTAATGCCTACATCTACCCCAATTTATCACCTTCAAAGTATAGAGAAACTAAGCAGCTGGATTTTTTTGTTAGCCTACTGCTACTGAATGAATGATCAAAACCTATGAAGCTTCTTATCCTTGCTGGATTAATTAGGTTATCTTGAAAATTTCATTAAAACTGTGCTAGCAGTTGCTAGGCTATACAGAGGGACTAAGGGTTACTAGGCTGAAAGACAAGAAACAAAAAACAGAAATGAGAGACATGTTTTTCTAATGCTCATACAACAGATTTTCACATTGATAAAAAATGTTTTTCTTTTTGTATACAGGGTGTTGTTGAATTTCCTTGACATGTGATATTCTCTCGGATATTCTCATACCAAAAATGTTTAAATGAAAGCTGAGTGAAAATTTTGAAAGTACTATATGGTCTATCATACCATGCTATCAAGACATTTTTTTGTACTTTAACCTTTGAAACTTACCATCAGTATTTTTTATAAATGCACCCAATAGTTTTTCCTACACAGATTAGGTTCTTATTTTATTTAAAATCTTGTAGTACCTTCGATTCTATACAGAAAACTTATTTTTTTGGTAAAGTATTAAATCATAAGGATAAGATATATAAAATTAGGAATTTTGTGGTGTAATATTTTCGTAACAAAAACAGATAAAAAAATGGAGTCAAGTTGATTGACTCAGTACCTCCCTCACATAACGATTGCAACCAAATCATCGCCTGCCTGTCGTCAAAAAACATCCAACACAAAAACTAGTAAATAGTTTCCTAAATCTCTCCGTAGGAACTAAAACGACACAATTCAGCTTCAACTGGACGAAACGAAATAATCAGGAACCCCCAAATTGCTTAAAAACGAAGTTTAAGCTGTTTTTATATTTTAATTTTTTTTATTATTTCTGCGCCGCCACTGGCACGATTTTTGAAAACCATACGCATTTTTCATCCTTGCCGCGGTAATAATACTGTGTCTAAATTTCATTAAAAATAATTCCATAATTTCCATGTTACTAAATTCTGAACGATCTAAATTAATACCTACCCCTACCAATACCAAATCCCTTGCTTTCTGCAATAGCCAAGGGAATGTTCGGATGGACCTAATAAACGTCTATTATGCTGCTAGGTCTTTCTTTCACAGGTCAATGGACACTATTATAAATGGAATAAATTTTTGAGTTTTACAACCCCCCACCCCCTAACTCACACAATTTCACTCCCACCCAAAAAAAGTAAAAAATGATCAGAAACCCCTAAAACGCCTAAAAACCAAGTTTGAGCTATATTTACATTTTTAGTTTTTTTACTATTGCTGCGCCGCCACTGACACGATTTTTCCAAAACATACGCGCTTTCCATCCTCGCCGTGGCAGTAATACTGTGTCAAAATTTCATTAAAATCAATTTGATAATTTAGGCGTTATGCAATAAAGAACGATCTAAAACAACACTCGGATGTATACATCACAAGTTTTATTATTTTATTATTTATTATTTTAGTCCCTTGGTTTCTATTATAAGCAAGGCAATGTTCGGATGGACATAAAAAATTGTATGTTTCATCCACAGGTCATTAGATAGCCCATTATGAATACAACATATTTTTCAGTATTACAACCCCCCACCCAAGAAAAAGTAGAAAATGATCAGGAACCTCTAGAACGCCTAAAAACGAAGTTTGAGGCTTATTTGAAATTTTTCGTTTTTTGCTAATTACTCCGGCTCCCGTATAACGATTTTCAAAATTATAGGAACATTACCTACTACGACCCCACAGCATAACGCTGCCCAAATTTCATCACAATCCATGCAGCGGTTACTGAGATTACGAGGGTAGAAAAACGCGACAGACAGACAGACCGATAGACAGACAGACCGACAGACCGACGGAAATGAGTGACGTGGATTTTCGTTATGTAGACATCATGAAACGCCCAAAAAGCGTATTATCTCAAAATCGAAAATTTTCGCGATCACAATACTCCCCTCACCTACCGGTGTGGGAAGTAAAAGAAAGCTTAGTGTGACTTTCAAGGGTATGGAACAACCTATCATACCATGCTTTCAAAAAACGTTGTTTTGTACTTCAACCCCTAAACCTCACCCTCAATTTTTTTTTCTAATAGTACCTCTCAGCTTCTGCTACATAAATGCATTATTTCATTTAGAATCTTGTAGACCCTTTGATTTCATGCACAAACCAATTTTTCTCATAAAGTCCTAAGCATAAGATGAATAAAATAAGGATTCATATGTGGCGTAATTAATATAAAAGGATAAAAAAGGCATAATATTTCGATAGCATGTATGATATTTATTCAGTACCCTTAAAAACCCACTTAGTTCTTTTTTATCTCATTCTTGCATCAAAACAAATTCTTATTTTATTTATAGTATGCTTATGATTTAACAAAAAATATGTTTGTGTTACATCAAAGGTACCACAAAATTTTAGCTAGAATCAGCATACAATTTAAATAGGAAAACCTATCAGGTACTATTTGAAAACAAAAAGTTTTTGGGTGAATTTTGGGGATGACAAAAAAATGTTTTAAATGCATGGTTTGTTAGACCCTATGGTATCTTGCAGATTTACAAGTCAGTTCCTGCTAGAACGTGGCTAGAACCGTTATTTGGTTCGAAAACATCATGTGTCAATTAAATTCAGGGGTGTACATATACAGTGTGTATATTTAGTGTGTAATTCTTTGATATCTCCCTAGGTATACCTGATAGAAGCAAATGTCAGATACAAAAGTTATTTGGTTACTTAAGACGCATATCCTAAAAATATTTTGAAACATACAGGGTGTTGCGGGTGAGTAGGATACTGATCAACTTGATTTTTTCTGAGATTTTTTCATATATGGAACTATAATTTTTTTTAAATTCTTCTAGTTTCCATCATTATCTCTATTTAACCCCAAAATATTTTTGGGATCGGTTGCGACGTTGCCAAGTTATAATTTATTTTCTATTAATTTCTGGATTTGCAAGGTCACAAGTAATACATCCAAATTGATATATATTCCTTCAACTTTTCTCAATAATATTACCCAGCGAGTTACTTGAATATTAAATAGATATTATTTTGGCTGTTACTAACAATGTGCATCTACAGGGTGTTTTTGGCAGAATTTTAAATTACGGCAATTTGAAGGTCATTTTACTTAGTTTTTTAAATGTAACACCCTATGTTTTATTTTAAATCAAAGTATCTAACACCTGCCCTAGGCCTTCATGGCCTGTTGTGCGAACTAATAATCTAACACCCTATCTCGCCTTGTAATATTTTTTTTCGCGTTTGCGACGTTGCCAAGTTATAAATCATTTTTCCAAAATTCCAAACAAACATATCCCCAATTTTTATTAATAGAACACATTGTATATTTTATTGAACATAGAAGCACTCCCTAGTAATGGTTTACAGCATGAATAAGTTTTAACTGGTGCCCCTAAAATAATAAAACCATTTTCCTTCCTCATATTATCTACTTCGAATACCAGGATAGTAAAAGGTACAAGATCGCTTGAATATCTCCACAACTTGCACAGCTGAAACGTTAAAATTCAATACCTACAGGTTTTCAAATATACAGAATCAAAAAACTCTAACAGCAATGTTGCGAGATTTACCACTTTTACATTATACGTCATAATTTTTTTATTTTAAACAGAATGCTTTACTTATTTTGAATTGGATTTAGTGAGGTCTCACAATTTCAAAATTTTGTTTCTATTAATTACTGAGATAAGGCAACACTGCTTTTTCAGTAAGTAGTACCGGAACGCTTTAATATCCCCAAAACTGCAACAGCTGAAACGAAAAACAGGAGGAGAGTTTTTTAACATGCAAAATTAAAAACAGTAACATCAGTGTTGTCAGATTTGCCAGTTTTACGTTAGACTTCATAAATAGGGCATTCCATTCAAAATTATGATGTGGAAGGTAAAATTGGTAAATCTGACAACACCGATGTTACCATTTTTGAATTCTGCATGTTCAAAAACCCCCCCTGTATTGAATTTCATGGCTCCAGCTGCGGCAGTTTTGGAAATATTTAAGCGTTCCGGTACTGTTTACTGAAAAAGCGGTGTTGCCGTATCTCAGTAATTAATAATAGAAACTAAATTTTGAAATTGTGAGATCTAACCAAATTCGACATGCGCAATTCATTGCAATAAAAATAAGTAGAGGATTCTATTTAAAAAGACAAAATTATGACGTGTAACGTAAAAGTAGTAGTATTGTGCAAGTTCTGGAGATATTTAAGCGTTCCTGTACCATTTACTTACCTGGTATTCGAAATAGATAGCATGAATGAGGAAAACGGTTTTATTATTTCAGAAACACCAGTTAAAACTCGTTCATGCCGTAAATCATTCCTAGGGAGGAATTTCATAATCTTGCCTCATTACTGTAGTTCGTTTTCATCTTTTTACTAAGTTAGTTGGTTTCTTCTTCTTCTGCTTATCTTTCATCGCCTGCTAGGTTGCTTACACATACATAGGACAATTGAAAAACACCGATTTGACCTGAAAATTGAGATAAAATGAAAACTAAATAAGATTGATATTGAGAATCCTATATCGTTACGAGGGTAATCAAATTTTACATTTCATTCTATAAACAAAAATAGGCATACCTATTTGAAAAAATCAAGTTATCTGTGATTGAAGTTTCCTTAATTAATCTACTGATTTCTCCAAGTACAAAAAGAATTCAAATTTAGCTGTCTGACCTAAGGTGACGCATATCATGGTTAGTCGTACCACAAAGTCACATCCTTCTATGTTTTATAATCGTTGCGATATTCAATTTTTTTCTGATACCTGCTTATATCAAAAAGGGTGATTTGCGCCTATATGGTTCGTTTAAAGTTCCATCTATGATACATAAAGTCACACTAGAATTCACCAAGGAATCCAAATATGCTATAATATATTTAAAATATAAGTTTGATATGAATCACCCTGTAGAAACGTCAAAATTTAAGTGAAAAGATTTTTACGTTATAGCCCTCAAGGGTCACCACCATGACGTGACAGATTTCTGAAATATTTTTTAGTAAGCCCACAATCTTCCGTCCACTCACTATTATTGGCCCACCCCCTATAGTATAATTATTGTTTATCGGCTCTTGCCACCTACTGTGTGTTAATAATAACAATGTTCGGTATTTTTTATGGTTTCTAAAACCCACGCGCCTCTTGAATATATTATGTGCCGAAGTAAAAACTTTTCAGAGTTTAGAATTTTTTGTATGCAATATCTGTAAAAGTGAGTAAAACGTATTGTATGTTATAAAGTAGTGTATAATAGTTTAATATTTCAGCGCAGTATGGTACTTGTAATTTTGACTAGGAAGTAGATAACTGATAATGAACTTTCTCATAACAAATTCAATGCCAAATTATTTTTATTGTAACCTTGACATTCTATCTTCATCATTTAGCGGTTGTATCGTTGCTGAATTTGGCCTACTTTCCCTCAACACAGATTTCGACGTTTTTAGTATTCATTTCAGGATTGTGTTGGTAGTTTCTTTAGAAGAGACACTTTTTATCTTTTTTGTATGCAGAAACTCTTCTAAAGACGAGTGTCGCGTTAATTTCTGTTCAGACACTAATAATAGGAAACAGATCCATTTACAAAATTGTTGTGGTTTATATACCGGGTGTCCCAGAATTTACTTGAAACTTGATATTCTTGTTACAAAAAAAAGTTCAAATGAAAACTTTGGTATTCTTGAAAGTACTATAGGGTCTATCATACCATGCTTTCAAAACATGTTTTTTGTACTTCAAACCTTAAAGCTCACCTCCAACTTGTTTTTCAAACAGCACCCAAAAGTTTCTCTATCTATACAAATAAAGGCTTTATCCTGGGCTTTATCCAATGGTGGCGGAAAAAGTTAAAAAATGAAAAACCTAATAAATTTCCAATCTTCGTTTTAGGCATTTCAAAGGGTGCTGGTCATTGGTCGAGTAGTAGCACGAGGGTGGGGGGTCGGTAACTAAAAAAAACTTGTATATCTTGGTGTATATTTCTGCTCTACAGGTGTTTGACCCTAATGATTTCTTATACCGTTTCGTATTTTGTGTCGGACATTTTTCCGGCTGTGACAGAAACTGACAACACTGTACTCCAAAATTAACCTACAAAATCGTCTTGGCTGCAACGAAATGTTGTGTTGACATTTCGATCCTTGAGTATTACTCAAGGGGGCCTTACGTAAGAGACCCTCAAGTAGCTGTCGAAACACAAAACCTTACTTAAGAGCACCTTAATACAAGGGACCCTTAAGTATCGACTATGAATACGACCGGTTCGACCACAAAGAATTAATTTATTGACAATTATTCGGGACTCTCAAATCGATACGATTTTAATGCTGCGATACATAGGCTCGAAGAATCAATTCACAGCTGAATCGTTTCGATCCTAACCATCTCTAGTGGAACGTAACTCTTTTTCTCCTTCGCAGCCTTGTTATTTAAAAATTCGCTACAGCGGTTACGGAGCAGATGCCGAGCATCAGCGACATGACAGCAACTCGACCATCTAAACATTCCGTAATACCCTACGCTGTCGCTTGCTGGTCATCTGCTATCATAAAAATGCACTTTTGGCAATGAGATTGGTAGTGTTCAACGGGACTTAGCAGACGTCAGCGCGTGTGGGCGCTTTGCGCTAACTAACCGATGAACGACAAGCTGTCAAAAAAGCGCCAGTTAGCTTAATAGCGCTTCAAAAAAGCGCTGTTTGGTTAGCAAAGCAGCACATAACTGGAAAAAAGGTATTTGTAGTTCTGAGAGAAGCAGTTACCTTTGTTTAGTGTCAATTTAATATCAGGTTTTGTGATTTTATAGCCTAGGTTGTTGACAATACCAATAATAAATATTAAAATATGGAAATGGATATGACAGTTTTATCACGTCAAAAGGAAAGTCGTTCAACGGTCACTCCTAGCGACTGCAAGCGCTTCCACGCTAGCGCTTTTGCGCTAGGTCCCGTTGAACACACCCATTAGCGCTACTAGCGATTGGGTAGCAGATGACATAATTAACGCTTTGTTTGTTTCGCTGACAGTTCTGGCACATTGTAGGTTATGTTCTTGTCAGTTATTGTGCGGCGTGATTTTGACATCAGAACGTAATAAGGTTACCGGTCTGGACTGAATCGCTGGATTGACCAGAGAGATTTTATGTACTGAATCGATTCTGAACTCCCAAAACGATATGATTTTTCCGATGCGATGAATCGACTCAAAAATACGATCCACCGTCGAATCGATTTGATTACTACCTTCTCTAGAAGAATGTGAACACCTCGTGCTGTTCAATAATGAAATATATTACCGGATCCAGTAGAAATAATTGATTTACTGAATGAACCCGGAACGCTCATTGCAATTTTTCTTATACGATGCATCACCTGGAAGATTCGATTCACCCGTTGAATCGATTTGATTCTAGCCATCTCTAGTAGAACGTGAACACTTTGTGTCCTGTTCTGGAATAATTTGAATCAGCGGATCTACAAGAAAGAATTTATTTACTGAATCGATTCGGAACGCCCAATGCAATTTCTCCGATGCAGTACATCAGCTCAAAGAAACGATTCTCCGTTGCACCAATTCGATTCCAAACATCTCTAGTAGAACGTGAACACGTTGTGCTGTTAAATATGATATTATCAGTTATGGAAAATTTAATGACTACCTAGCTTTCCAGTACTTGGTTATTTCTTCTCCAATTGAATATGTATTTATTGATAACAAATTTTGAGTGCTATTTGTTTGACTGTTTGCTTGCAACTAATCATCATTTGGTTCCTACGTGGATAGTCGTAAACATGCTTGATGATAGTGTGTGCAACGTCATATTTAGCCATAGACGTATTACTTGTTCATTTTACCGATGCCCAGATCCCATTAACTGTAACAGCTCATGACCGTGGTCCGGAATCTAGATACCAATAACAAGCAGCGTGAAGTGATCTACCAATTAACAAGCAGCAACATGCATTGTAGGCGTATCTGGTGACCACTGGACGTTCAGAGGATGCGCTGCAACCACACCTCACAGTGGTCGCAAGCCTGTACTTGCGACACCGTGGTTGTTCCACCCGTCCCACTGTTCCGCCCATCGCTTCGTGGTTTATGGCTTTTGGGTCTCTGGTAAATAGCCAGGCTGTTCACAATCGATGCTCACCTTCCAAGATTTAATATTTCTTATATTCATTTTTCACTATATCTAATTTTGAACAAATCTGTTTTCATCGTATCATTGTCAGTTTTATAAAACGTACTTCTCACGCACTTTTAACCACGGTTGGGCGGATTAAAATGAAGTGATTTAAATCTCGATTGAAATCGTCATTAAATTCAAATCACTTTTGAATAATCATCTGTGTTTTTATTGATTTTTTTTATTTAAAAAATATTTGTCCTGGTTTTTCAAATGATTAAAACATTATTTTAATATCACTAAAAAATACTAGAAACTTTACAGGCTAAATATTCGTCTTAACCACACTTTAAAAAAAAAATCTTGTTCTGGCCCGTTCTATAAAATGTCGGATATAATAATTACTTTATTTCGCAACACTACAAATGAATATAATAAAGCTAAAAATATACAGGAAAGTAAATACCAAGGGGGTTCTCAAGAGGAAGTTCACACTAAGTGACCATCCACTTAGTCATTGAACAAAATACAGGTTATTTGAGGTGAAAGCATAAACTTAAACTAACCTTAAATCTAAACTACATACATACATACAAATTCCTAAGTTTAAATTCGTACCAGAAACTGAGCAATCCGCATGCGGGTGTAAGCATGAAAATAAAAGCAATAAAATTCCTCATTTGGCCCATCTAGAGGCAAATTATGTATTAAGAAATACAATGAAAAGCTGTTTTACATTTATTCAGGTCGTGACTTTTAAGCATATATGTGACAGAGCATTGTATAAAACATAGATATGTATTTAATTCAAAAATATCTTTCGAAAAGAGTTGATCGGTGAGGTGAGGCTGTGATTAAATATTTATTTCTGATATACTACTCACCAGTGAACACTTAGAAAAAAGGGACATTTGCATTGAAAATTTGTACACAGCTTGGCAGTACCATCTCTAGTAGATGCTTCAGATCGAGCTTCAGATGCTATTTATCTACATGGCACCTTTAAAAAACACTAGACGTTTAAAACAAAGCATGAAATAAGAAATATTACTGAGTTAAGTTATAATTGATTTCATAATTCGCTGTTACTCAGAGGCTTATATGGAACGATCTAATAAGCTGCGTATCATCAGCATACAGACATATGCATAGAAGAATGTTCCACAAAATTGTCAAATATGCTGGTGTAAACAGTGAAAAGTAACGGACCAGGTACTGAGCCTTGAGGTAGTCCAAGTTCTTCAGCTCTTTTTTGGATCAATACATAGACTTTAGTATGGCTAGTAAGTTGTCATGGTCGATAGTATCGAAAGCTTTTTAATATCTCTCGCTGTCTACCTGTACACTGTACAGACATACCTACGCAGTTCAGCTGCATGTGTGGGACCATCTGGTAAACTGCAGAGCTCAAAAATATTGATTTTCTATCCTGCTCCGGTCCCCTGCACAGTTTTAAATACCTACATAGGTCACACAGGTCCATACGCGCTCCTCTCCAGTATAGACCATAGCGGGTATGGTCAGCTTTATTCAGTTGGTGAAACTAGCGGAAAAGGTGATTTTTTTTGAGCAACAAAACATTAAGCAAAAATGTTTAAATGGGTGGAGGAAAAGAACATAGCGTAAGGCAGTTTTATATTTAAACAGGGAAGAAAGAAAGATGAATGTCTACAGTTGCTCATTTAAACATATTGTTTTCGGACGAAATAATAAAAAACGTAAGTGGTGGACATCAGAAAAGTATAAGCCGGAAGTCGCAAAACAGCTGCCAATAATAAAATAGCACCTGTATGCAACTGCTTCCTCAGCGTCGTTGTGATGTCGACGGGACGAATGATTTGGGTTGTTTCACTCTGATGTGAGATGAGATAAAAAATTGAGTCAAGTTGATTGACTCAGTACTTCCCACACATAACGGTGATATCATTTCTATAGCAGGAAGATATAGTCTGAGACACCCTTGCAACCAAATCGTCGCCCACTCGCCCTAAAAAAAATCCAACACAAAAACTCCCACAAATAGTTCCTTGCATCTCTGTAGGAACTAGGACGACACAGTTTCTATTGTGCAAGCTTTAACTGGATGGAACGTAACGATCAGGAACCCCCAAATCGCCTAAAACGAAGTTTCGACTATTTTTATATTTTTAGTTTTTTTATTATTCCTTCACCACCACTAACACGACTTTCAAAAACCATACGCATTTTCCATGTATACATCAGAAAACTCTTAAGTCCTGTGGTTTCTGTAATAGGCAAGGTGATGTTCCGAGGGACCTAAAAAGGTGTATTATGCCGCTAGGTCCTTCTTTTGCAGGTCAATGGAAAGCCTATTATGAATATAAAAACTTTCAGTTTTACAACCCCTCCACCACCCAACCACCCCAATTTCACCCCCACCCAAAAAAAAGTAGAAAGTGATTGGGAACCTCTAAAACGCCTAAAAGCGACGTTTGAGCTGTTTTCATATTTTTAGTTTTTTCCTTGTTGCTGCGCCGCCACTGTCACGTTTTCTGAAAATCATACGCGTTTTCCATCCTCGCCACGGTAATAGTACTGTGTCAAAATATCATTAAAATCAGTTCACTCACGTTACTCAATACAGAACGACCTAAAGCAATATTCGGATGTATACATCAGAAAATTCTAAGTCACTTGGTTTCTGGAATAGGCAAGGCAACGTTTGGATGGCCCTAAAACAGTGTATTATGCCGATAACCACCCCAATTTCACCCCTACCAAAAAAAGTAGAAAATGATCAGGATACCCTTAAAATGCCTAAAAACGAATTTTGAGGGATATTAAAACTCTTTGTTTTTTGATAATTACTCCGCCACCCCTGCACCGATTTTCAAAATTAATTATTTATATTTTCAGCATTACTTACTAGGACCCCACAGCATATCGGTTCCCAAATTTCATCACAATCCATGCAACGGTTACTGAGATCACGAGGGTAGAAAAACGCGAACAGACAGACCGATAGACAGACGGATCGACGGAAACGAGTGACGTGGATTTTCGTTATGTAGATATAAAAAGCCAAAAAGCGTATTGTCTCAAAATCGAAAATTTTCACGATCACAATACTCCCCTCACCTATCGGTGTGGGAAGTAAAAGAGGGAACATTAGTCTCTTTGTTCAAATTTTTTATGTTCTTCATCTTATTTTTTTTTGTGTTTTACTTTTGATTTTTGATAGTACTATAATATTATAATATACGTTTCTAAATGCTCTTGCTAAAAATATAGTTTAAAAACAGGAGTTTTTTAAATCATGGTTATAAACATTGCTATAAATTATAGATAATTAAAAAAACGCAATAATCGTGACTTTTTCAAATCTTGTATCTATTCAAGATTGTATACTTATTGGGTAAAGAAAGTAAATAGTTATGACAAATCTGCATGAAACATTACTGGCGCGAAAATTTGTAGATCTGAAGCAGATTTCGCATTTTGAGGCAGGTAACTTAAACTTGCTTGAAAAACATTGCACCCCGATTCACTTCAATTTTGTATGAGGGATCTATCAAGCATGAACCTGTTTTTTAATCTACAAATTTAAAAATTGGCACTTCTAAAATATGTATTGGTTTTAACTCAACTAATATTTTATTGTATTTATTGTATATTAATGACTTCCTTGCATTGAACGTAATTCGGGTTACGAGTATGTTTAGAGGAAAGAAAAACTTATTTCACTGCTGTTCAACTGAGGAAGTTTGTAACCATAAATTACGGTTTTTTTAAACTTCTATACTGACCTGAAACGGCTGCTGAGTTAAGCTAAATTCAGATGCACACGACATCGGACGATACGACGGTACGAAACTGTTCCTATTGGTTGAAATATGTTGATTTGGCATCATTTTGAATATTTCAACCAATAGGAACAGTTTCGTACCGACGTATCGTCGGATGTCGTGTGCATCTGAATTTAGCTTTAAAGCATGATTAGATTGATCAACCTCAAAAAGCACGACGCTTACGTCAATCTTTCATTTCGATTTTGACCTGTCGACGCTAAGTATATTTGAAATACTCCTTAAAAATGATAGAAGCTTAGCCTCAATGAAAATACGACATGCGTCAGGTGTGACAACAAAAATTATCTACTAAAAAGTGATAACATACCTCACATTCCATCGCTGTGTATACCATGGTACGTTACAATGAATGCCTGTATGTGATATTTTTTTGGGTGCAACGTCCCTATTATGACGATGCATCACCCTGTATGTAAATGGCATCTCCATTCATATCAAATTCATATACATATCTCATTATTACTGACTGCTGTTCAGATAATGGGGACCATTAAAAAATTCAGCAAATAAGTTGAAAATACTTATATATGTATTTATAACCCGTTTTTAATAATAACGTTGCATATAAGCGATTTTTGTTTACTTTGATGTCGGCTGATAATTTTCGCACAAAATGTTACCTTGAACGTTTCATGCAGGACGAAATTGGTACCTATATTTTATACTATAAATTATGATTGACATAAGCATTTTTATTAATTGGTAGCTTTCATTATGGAGTTTTTTATAGATTGAGAAAACATGTTCAATAAAACCAGTATGCAGGCTAGTAGGCCAATGTGTCTCATATACTTGTACATGTATATGTACAAAATATTAAATAGAATTTTAACTTTTTTGTATAGCAGCAAAACGGGTAGGCAGAGCCTAAATATCAGAGTACCGCGGCTGCTGTGAAAAAGTTATGTTAGAGAAAGTTAGGGGACTTGAGTAGGCCAACACACTTTTTGTGATATCTACATAACGAAAATCCGTCGGTCTGTCGATTGGCGTTTCCTAACCTTGTAATCTCAATAACCGCTGCATGGATTGTGAAGGAATTTGGGCAGCTATATGCTGTGGGGTCGTAGTAGGTACTGCTACTATAATTTTGAAAGTCGATTCATGGGCTGCGGAGTAATTAGCAAAAAACAAAAAATATCAAATCTGTTTCATATTTCGTTTTAAGGTGTTTTAGGGGCTCCTGATCATTTTCTACTTTTTTGGGTGGGGTGAAATTGGGGTGGGTGGGAAGTGGAGGGGTTGGAAAACTCAAAAATTTGCTGTATTCATAATAAGTTGTCCATTCACCTGTGAAAGAAAGATTTAGTGACATAATACCCTTTTTTTAGGTCCATCGGAACATTGCCTTACGTTTTATAGAAGCCAAGGGACATACCACAAACGAGTATTGCTTTAGATGGTTCTTTATTGTATAACCTGAAATTGATTTTAATGAAATTTGGACACAGTATTATTCCCGTAGCGAGTGTGGAAAATGCGTATGGTTTTTAGAAATCGTGTCAGTGGTGGCGTAGCAATAATAAAAAGACGAAAAATATAAAAACAGCTCAAATTTCGTTTTTAGGCGTTTTATAGGTTTCTGATCATTTTTTCTACTTTTGGGTTGGGATGAATTTGGAGTGGTTGGGGGGTGGGGGTTGTAAAACTGAAAAATGTGTTTTATTCATAATGGGCTATCCATTGACCTGTGAATGAAAAACCTAGCGGCATAAGACACTTTCTTAGGTCCGTCCGAACAGTGGTTATTACATAAATCAAGGGACTTAGAATTGTCTGATGTAGGTATACAGACGAGTATTGCTTTAAATCGTTCTGAATTTAGTAACATGGAAATTATGGAACTGATTTTAATGAAATTTAGACACAGTATCATTACCGTCGCGGCGTGACGAGGATGAAAAATGCGTATGGTTTTCAAAAATTGTGTCAGTGGCGGCGCAGCAATAATAAATAAACTAAAAATATAATAATACTTCAAACTTCGTTTTTAAGCAAATTGGGGGTTCCGTCTGTCATACCTACTTAAGATTCTCATTGACGTTAGATATCTTACTGCTGTTGTTTCCGATTAGATCTGATGTGTTGTAAGGAATTTTTATAATCTTGTCTCGTTACTCTAGTTCGTTTGCATCTTTCAAAAAACACCGATTTGGCTGACAATTTTTAATAAAATTAAAACTAAAAATTATTGATATCGATAATAATCCTATATCGTTAGAAAGGTTATCAAATTTTACATTTGATTCAAAAAAAAGTAGGCATTCCTATTTGAAAAAATCAAGTTACCTGTGATCGAAGTTTCCTTAATTAATCTACTGATTTCTCCAAGTACCAAAAGAATTCAAATTTGAACATCTGACTCAAGGTGATACATTTCATCCGTAGTTGCACCGCAAAGTCACATCCTTCTATGTTTTATAATTGCTGCGATATTTAATTTTTTTCTGACATCTGCGTATACCAAAAATGGTGTTTCGCGCCTAAACGGTTCGTTTAAGGTCCCATATATATATGATACATTTTTTCTACAACTGAGCAGACCGCGCTGGCAGAGCCTAAATACCAGAGTACCGCGGCTGCTGTGAAAGGGTTATGTTAGGGAAAGTTTGTTAACGCGGGATTTGAATGGGCCAATACCCGCAGGCCCAATAAATACTTCTTCTGGCAGTCCATTCCAATCCTTTGACACCCTGGGAATAAATGTGCGGTTGTACCGCTCAGTTCTTGATGTATGAAGAACGACCGTCTTAGGATCAGATGCAGCGGTCGCACAGGTACATCTGATAGGAGCGGTGAGCGGCGGAACGATAGAGGATAGATCAGAGGAGCAGATTCCGTTGGAATATAGGTAGAAGAGTAAGAAGTCACCAACAACACGCCGGTGAGAAAGTGGCTGGGGGTGGCGCGTTAAGGCCGGGTCGCCAATTTGTCGAATTGCCCTTCTCTGAACGGCATCTAGTATAGACAGGGTAGTAGGAGTAGCAGCTCCCCAGACATGAGAGCAATACTCCAGGCAAGGTCTTATCTGGGCTTTATATAGCGTGAGGGGGTTACATGGTGAGAAATACTTTCTGGCTCGAAATAGGTACCCAAGCTTTTTACCAGCAGCTGTTGCAATTGACTCGACGTGTTCGTGCCAGATCAGATTTTCTGTAATGTTGACTCCTAACAGCTTGAATGAGTGACTCCTTGGCAGAGCCCGGTTGCTCATTAGAACCGGGTGTTGACTTTGGCACTTCTTGTTTGATAGCGTACAATACTGGATCTTGGAGGCATTAAATTTAACCATATTCTTAAGCCCCCAAGCGGTACATAAAGTCACACAAGAATTCACCAAGGAATCCAGTAATATACAGGGGGTTCTGTTTTAAGACGTAGGGTAAAGTCGGGTAAATTATACCACATTGCACACTTTATCAAATATCTCTCTATTGACTGGATTTGAATTCAACAAAACTATAAATTAGAGTTACTTAACATATTCCTATCAAATTCCATAATAGAAAAGTTACATAAAGACTGACAGTTTGACATAGTAAATGTTTTTTTAAAATGTTGCAAACGGTACAATCTACCCAACTGGTTCGTTAAATTGTACCACCCGGTTCGGTAAATTGTACCATGGCTAAATGCATTAGATGATCGTTATTGATAGAACAACAGATTTATGATACAATACACTGCAATGAATTAAAATTTTTATTTGTAAAACTTAAACACATAAATCACAAATAAGGAACCGATTGGGTGAAACAAAATATTGTCGTAGCAAATAACTAATACTCAATACTTATTTAACTCAAACACAGAAGTCACAAATATAGTCCCATCGACTGGGAAACGAAGCACAGCTTTCTTGCACCCAATTTGCACAAAATTTCCAGTTTTATAGTTTCTTATTGCTGCCTTCATTTCTGGCATGACTGAAAAAGATACTGGATTTTTGTAAATTGTACCGGTACGATTTAACAAACTAGGTGGTGGTCCAAATTAGCAAACCGATATTATTGACACAAATTAGTTTATTTCTTTTAAAAAAGTGAGGTTAGGGTAGATATAAACCGCCTAAACTATTTCCAAATGTCCAATAATTACGAAGAACGCCACCCCAACTACCAAAAGCTGATCATTCGGATACAAAGGCTTATCTAAAGTTGTATAATACTTACTGCGTAAAGTCGTTTTTCAGAAAAACACAAATTTTAAGTTTCACGAGAGACCGCCGTTTAAGAGTCCTGGTAACTAATGTTTTGACAACAAGAGGTATCAAAAGAGCAAACTAGATGACGTTAGAGGCTTACAATTTAATAAATATTGAGGTGGTACAATTTAACAACTGGTACAATATACCCGACTTTACCCTAAGTTTGATACGAATCACCCGGTATAAACGTCAAAATTCAATTGAAAATATTTCACCGTTATAGCCCTCAAGGCCCCCTACCACAACCAAGTGACAGATTACTGAACTACGTTTTAGTGAGCCCACAATCTTCCGTCCACTCACTATTGGCCCACCCTGTATGTCGCTACTGACCAATAACACCAATCTTTCATCAGATAGTCATTCAGAAGACCCAAATTTAGTTCATGTTTACTCAGAATCTAAATTTATCATCAAAACAACATTTGGTTACAAAATTGTTGCTGACCATTCTGGCGTGCCGTGGGCCTGATCAGGTCGTTGATTGGATTGACTCGTTGATTGGTCGCCGTCAGCCGCGCGATATCTGCTGCTCACGCGCTCATACACTCCGTGTTTACTTGTTTCCGCTATAAAGATGACCTATAACGACCTATTCGGTGATAAGAAACTACATCTGTGATGTACCTATACCGCTCTGTACAGATCCGGCATAAATTTTGTTTTGTGGCATTGATCAGTTTTTTAAGAAAGCAATGTTTTATTGACCCTGGCGCTGTTATTGAAACACCCTGTAAATATAGTTCAAAAGGCGTTTGGCAGAAGGTTAGCCAAACTTGTTGGGCGTATAGATAAGCCCATCTCAAAGGTACAAGGGGGGACCCACGTGGCTGCGCGATGAACAGCGTCTGCCTTCGATAGTGGGGCAGCAGCAGCCTTGTGCGCGGTTAGCGCTTGGGTGGGTGACTGTATATACACAAGGCATTCAGTTTCGACCTTGTTGGTGTCGCCCACACGAGCGCTGAGCGGAGCATCTTACGCGGCCGGCACTTTGGATGATCGACTGGAAGGACCGGACGGGTGACCCCCGTCGGACCGTCCGGGATGATGATAGTGTAATCATTCCAACGGTGCTGGCCGTGCACCGTCTCCCCTCTGGGAAGTCATAGTATAATAGGCTTAAGTGCTGACGGCTCCCAGAGGAAAAAAAAAAGGTACAAGGTGTCCCACGACGATTAAGACAAGCAATATATCGGAACTGGGCGTAAGTAGCGAATTATAATTTTGGGGGTATAATTAGAGCAAATATAGTATCTTTTCTTATTATTGTGACACCCAATTAGGTATTTGTTTTTGGTCACGTGACAACAATTCCAACAAACTAGCACACTTGGGCTCTAAAGTTTTTTGTTTTTTTTTATGGTCGGCCTCCCGCAAAGGCTGACAGCCTATGGCGCTGTAGAAGCGCTGCGAGAGGACAAATGTCTGTTCACGTTAGATTTGAAACGCTGCAGGTTGTAGCCGTCGGGAAACAAATTCACCGGCAGCTGATTCCACAGCGTCGAAGTTCTCCAAAAGAAGGAATGCTGGAGGAGACTGGTTCGGGGAGTAAGGACCTCGACCTGGTTCTCTAGTATTCCTGGTTCGGACGGCCTTTGGTGTTATTATATGGGAGAGCTCACTCGAACATCTTCCGTGATAGAATCTGTAAAACAGACATAGGTCAGCCACCGTCCTTCGATGTTCCAGGCTGTGGAGGTCCTTTGTGAGGTTAGGCGTATCGATTAATCTAATTGCTCTTTTCTGGATAGTGTCCAGAAGCTTTAGAGAGTGCTTCGGAGCACATCCCCATACATGGGAGCAATACTCCAGCGATGGTCGGATCTGTGCCTTGTAGAGCAGCAGCAGTTGCTCTGGCGTATACAACTTCCTACAGCGGAACAAAACTCCAAGCTTCTGGGATGCCGTTTTAGCAATACTGACGACGTGGTCGTGCCAGGACATGTTATTGTTGATGTTGATTTCCAAGAGCTTGACGGAAGGTGATTCGACTGTGGGGTGACCCTCCATTTCCACGGTTGGTAAGCCATCGTAAGACTTCTTTGTCAGTGTTGTTGCCTGAGTTTTTTGTACGTTGAACTGTACTTTATTAGCTAATCCCCACTCGACAATTGTTTTGATATCTGCGTTGATCTGTGAGGCATGCTGCTGTCGCCGACGTACCGTCTCCTGGGATGATAGTGGCTTGCCTGGTTCCATGCACGACACTAATGTACTGTCATCTGCGAAGCTGTAAATTGGATTGGATGTTATTTCCAGCAGCTCGTTGATGTACAGCAGAAACAGTGTAGGGGATAGGACAGATCCCTGAGGAACACCGGCGTTTATTGAAAATACGTCTGATGAACAACCCTCGACTACAACAAACAGAGATCGATCGTTCAAAAAGCTATTCAGCCACTGGCGCAGGCCAGGTGGTAGTCCATAAGCAGCAAGCTTGACCAGAAGTCCGTCATGCCACACTCTGTCGAAGGCTTTCGATATGTCAAGTGCAACAACACGGGATTCGCCATGTTTGTCTATTGCTCTGTTCCACAAGTGAGTGACGTAGACAAGGATGTCACCTGTAGACCTGTGCTTGCGGAAGCCATACTGGTGATCATTTATGATGTCATTGTTGTCCAGGTATTTCAGGAGCTGTGTGTTAATGACAGTCTCCATAACCTTAGACATGATGCTGAGAAGAGCCACAGGTCTATAGTTGGTGGGATCAGTTTTTTTGCCTTTCTTAGGGATAGGTTGCACGCAGCCAATTTTCCACGAATCGGGAAACACGCCTCGTTGATACGAAAGTTTGAAGAGCTTGCAGAGAATAGGTGCAAGCTCAGCGGCACAGCGTTTAAGGACAATTGCTGGAATTTGGTCAGGACCAGTAGCTTTATTGGTGTTCAGTTTTTGGAGGATGCTTTTTACATCTCGATGTTGAAATTTGAAGTGATTAATTCAAGAGCTACAGGTACTTAAAGAACTGTACCTCTACCATTTTGAAACACTACCAAAATAATTTAACTGTAGGGTAGATGTTATAATCAATGGTAGCGGTACCATGCTTTAAGTACCTGTAGCTCTTGAATTAATCACTTTAGACCCCAAGTGTATGAGTTTGTTGGAATTGTTTTATCGGAAGGAACACAAAAAGTCACAAATATACAGGGTGTGCCATTAAAATTTTTGAATCGGACGACACGTGATCAAAAACAAATACCTCGTTGGGTGACACAATAATAAGAAAAGATACAATATTTGCTTTAATTTACACCCCCAAAATTATAATTCAGTACTAGTGCCCAGTTCCGATATATTGCTTGTCTTAATCGTCGTGGGACACCCTGTATATTATTAATACACCTGTGCCCTAAACATCCCTGATTTTTTTATACACTCACCAGCACGAAAACGGAGCACTTGAGATTTTATGATTAGTTTTTTACAATATAATTTTTGTAATGTTTCATTGTACTAAATAATTACCCACAAGCAAAACATCAATTTGTAATTAATTTCTAACATCAATCAACCGTTCATTTGAAAAAGAAAACTGGACGTGATAAAAAATGTACTAAAATGAAAATTTAATTGTATCACTCAAAACTACATAGTTTATAGGTTTTTTTATTGTTTTTAATAAATTCCACAAAGGTTTGTCAAAGTTTTGCTGTATTTAGCAAGTCAGATACAAGTTTTGTTGCGTTTATTTGAGCTGAAAATGCCTGCTGTTAGTCCCCGCGGCTGCTATGGTTGCGTTGATTCAAGACGGAAGAAGTGAGCGGTATGCTACCCAACGTTATCCTCCCGTATCAAATTGCACTGGCACCGTATTTATACACGTTTTCTGGAAACTGGATGTTACACTGGCCCCAAAGAAGGGCTAACGCCTCAGGCTAACGCTGATGATGATCGCTTTACCATCTTAAGGCCGCCACTCACGGCAGAGCCAACGGGCCGAACGGCCCTGCGCCACGCCAAACTTGGCCGTGTGTGGGGAATTCTCCGACGAATTCTAGCGGCTCGGCGGCCCAGCTGGATTTTCGGACGATCCATAATCCACCGAGCCGAGCCACCGAGCCATAAAATGGACTTGCCGTGTGTGGCTGATCGCGGCGCCGAACAGATCGGCGCCATTTCTGACTCTGCCATGTGTGGTGAATCCCGCGTCCAAAAATGTGTCAGTATTCATACAGACGCCCAGCAGTGAAGATGGCGAGTTTCAGCGGTCGGGATTTTGTTCTGGAGGTAATGAGAGAGATGTACCGGGATCGCCCGTGCTTATGGCAGGTGGTACATCAGGATTACCACGATAAACTTAAAAGGAATGATGCTTTTGGATGATTTTTTGCCTCTTTTTAAATCGGTGGAGAATAAGGCAAACAGAGAAACTGTCAAAAAAAACTGAATCATCTGCCCTAAGCACTGATGGGTTGAAATAGGTGTAGCAAATTTGAGTTATTCGTAGCTACATTCGGTTGCTAAATACCGAAGTGTTGCACTCAATCTTTCGTGAGGAGCAATGGCTTGTCTCTTGATAACTGGAGTGACGATTTTAAGTAAAACGGCAATGGCAGATAAGTTGTAAAATTCATCGATAGTATAGTCATCGTAATGATAGACATGCACAATGGTATGGACACTACTCTTCACTTCTGGAACTCACACTTAATAATGGCTTGACGATAATGGTTCGGCCGTGTGTGATACCTGAAATTTGGACCGGAGCTAAATGGACCTGGACCAAAAGCTCTGGTCCAAATGGCTCTGCCGTGAGTGGCGGCCTTTACAAAGTGTACGATATCGTCATGCTACAGCTATTGAAATCAGAAATCAACTTCTTCATGTCGGAAATACCCAATGTAAGCGAACGGACCGTTAGACGAAGACTTGGTGAAGCCAATCTGGGTAGTCATAGAGCCGTTACAGGTCCAGAGCTCATCATCAACACTGGGGTGAAAATGAATGGGGGCGTATTTTGTTTACTGATGAGTCCAGATTTAGCCTGCGGTCTCCAGATGGTCGTGAAAGGGTCTGGCGAAGACCACAAAAACGTTTTGCAGAATGTACCTCCTAGGGTAGGTTACCAAGGGGGTTCACCTATGGTGTGGGCTGGAATTTCTCTGGAGGCACGTACAGGATTGTACATCATTCCAAGGGGGTATTTAACTGCTGTCAGGTACATTGATGAAATCCTGCAAAATGTTTTTGTTCTTCATGTTGATTTTATTGGAAATAATTTTATTATGATGCATGATAATGCCAGACCCCACTCCGCGAGAATTACCCAACAATACCTCAACGATGTAGACACCGATGTCTTGAGGTGGCCATCGTTAAATCCGGATGTGAATCCAATTGAAAATGCTTGGGCGAATAATACGAAATCGTGTTCCTAGTCCTTTAACCAGCACGCTATTTTAGAGGGATGGGACCTTATTCCTCAAGAATACATTCGTCATTTCATTTTAAGTATTGCAAGAAGAATGCAAAGGATCATTAGGGCACGCAAAGGCAACACTCGTTATTATTTCATTTTTCAATAATTCAGGGTCATTTTAGCAAACTACCAATTTGTGTTTTTTTATAGTATTGTAACAAAAGTGTTTTTTTCAAATAAATGGTTGATTAATATTAGAAATTACTTAAAACATGTTGCTTTATATGTGTATAAGTTATTAAAGTAATAAAATTTCACCAAACAATAAAAAATGGAATTATATATAAAATGTCAAGTGCTCTGATTTTCGTGCCAGTGAGTGTATCATTATTTTTGTAATACATTCAAGAAGTAACAAAAATGAACATTTTCACTTCGTATTTTTTTATATTTTTATAAAAACTTATTTTTGGTGTGCTTGTGATGCTATTTCACCTGAAGTAAGACCCTAAACGTCCCTCATTTTTTTTCATATCATTGCTTTTGTAATGTGGTGAATACGAATCTATCCATCCATCTCAGTCAACCTCAAACTTTAAAATCCTGAAAAATAGCAAGGAACCGCGAACAAATTGTTTATACATTTTTGTATTTTAAAGTGCTGAATGCAAATTATTCAATTTATTGAGGAACATCATCCTTAGATTTTCGAAAAAATCAAGAGATGCAGCTGATAAAATCGAAAACTTATTAAGAAATGCAAATAAAAAGTAAGAATTTTAACAGTACACTAAATTAAAAAAGAACAAATTTAAACAGACAAACAGCAAGATTCGCCTACCCATAATTGTTTTTTTTTTTAATTTTCAAAAAATATGCTCTCCGGCAGTTTATAGGATGTCTGTCTTGACGGGGTTTCAAAATCTGGTCATCTCAACTATGGTTCTTCAAAACAGAACAAACTCGATCGTATTAAATTAACATAATGAGCATTTCCTGTAGTGTCTAATCCTATTTAAATCGAATCTGGGTATATTGGGAATGATCTGGATAAAGTCTATGCATTATTTTGCTCGGTTACATGCAGTCGATGAACCCAAGTCGGATTCAGGCGCTTAGTAATCATAATTTCATCCTCTTGACCTTAGTTTATAAATCCAAGATTCATCAATCGGTGTCGGTGAGCATTCATTTAAACACGGCTTTCTGAACGTTTCAATACCACATCATCGTTGGCGGTGACTTCTTAATTTACATGCACACGATTACCGATATAGTCCAGTAAAATCTCTGGAAGTTCGCATTGTGGCCAATGAGGTTAAATTTTATGTATTTTGTTTGTCATGATGTGACAAACAAATGCCTAATGCCGCAAATCGATATTCTTTTCAGGGGGGTTGAAAATCACCAAAAACCACCCCCAATTATAGTTTTTGCACTTTTACGCCGAAAGCACATATTTTATTTATTTTTTTTATGGTCGGCCTCCCGCAAAGGCTGAAAGCCTATGGCGCTGCGAGAGGACAAATGTCTGTTCACGTTAGATTTGAAACGCTGCAGGTTGTAGCCGTCGGGAAACAAATTCCCCGGCAGCTGATTCCACAGCGTCGAAGCTCTCCAAAAGAAGGAATGCTGGAGGAGACTGGTTCGGGGAGTAAGGACCTCGACCTGGTAAGGATGAGCTCGCAGAGCTTCTCTAGTATTCCTGGTTCGGACGGCCTTTGGTGTTATTATCTGGGAGAGCTCACTCGAACATCTTCCGTGATAGAATCTGTAAAACAGACATAGGTCAGCCACCCTCCTTCGATGTTCCAGGCTGTGGAGGTCCTTTGTGAGGTTAGGCGTATCGATTAATCTAATTGCTCTTTTCTGGATAGTGTCCAGAAGCTTTAGAGAGTGCTTCGGAGCACATCCCCATACATGGGAGCAATACTCCAGCGATGGTCGGATCTGTGCCTTGTAGAGCAGCAGCAGTTGCTCTGGTGTATACAACTTCCTACAGCGGAACAAAACTCCAAGCTTCTGGGATGCCGTTTTAGCAATACTGACGACGTGGTCGTGCCAGGACATGTTATTGTTGATGTTGATTCCCAAGAGCTTGACGGAAGGTGATTCGACTATGGGGTGACCCTCCATTTCCACGGTTGGTAAGCCATCGTGAGACTTCTTTGTCAGTGTTGTTGCCTGAGTTTTTTGTACGTTTACGTTTTTGTACGTTTTGTAGTTTTTGTATAAGATAACGTTGTTGAGAATGTTTTCCCGCGTATTTTGACACCGATTACGTTTAATTCGCACAAACGAGTGATTTTTGGCGAGCAAAGTTTTTTTAGGGGTACCGCATGCACTTCTTATTTCGAACGTCTCTAACTTTGTCCTCTTTCCGCCGATTTTGATAGGTTTTTATTGAGTGTAGCAAATTGCACTCACGAGCCATAATTCTATAGAAGTCGCGACTCAAAAAGTTTTTTCTTTCAAAGACTTTTTACAATTTTTTTCCGAAAATGTACGACACGTATTCGTACTGATTCTATCATATAATCCAAATAAATTTATCCATTCACATAAATCCTATTTTTCGTACGAAATTTGGGGAATTTGTATTTTCATAGTTGGTATCTGGGGCAGTATACCTCAAAGTTAAAGCAAGTATACATATAATACGCTCGGGAACTCTATAAGTTCTAGCAGGTATGGACCAATAATTTCAAGCAATGATTTGAATGCAATATGTACTTATTCGTGAATATACAAAAAATCTGTCAGTTAGCTTGTTCTCCTGCAACAGATAATTTGAAACAATGTCTCGAACTAAAAATCTTTGCTTTTTTCCTATTTTCTACATTTTCATCCATAAGAGGGTTAAACATATTTATCTACTCCCATTAAATTAAACAGCCATTACCAAACTACTTCCGAATAGGTTATAGGTACTACCTATAAACAAACAGCACGAATTATTTCTTATAACTCATGGTTCAGCCATTTTCAGTTTTACAACCCCCCTCCTCCCAACCACCCCGATTTCACCCTCACCCAAAAAAAAGTAGAAAATGATCGAGAACCCCTAAAACGCCTGAAGTTTCAGCTGTTTTTATATTTTTAGTCTTTTGATTATTGCTGTTCCGCCATTGACACGATTTCTAAAACCATACACGTTTTCCATCCTCGTTTCGGTGACAATACTGTGTAAAAATTAAAATCAAATCAATAGTTTCCACGGTATAAACAGAACGATTAAAAGCAATACTCGTATGTAGATATACCTACAAAGTAAAGTCCATTGGTTTCTGTAATAGACTGGGCAATGTTCAGATGGACCTAAAAAAATTTGTTATGCCGCTAGGCGCTAGGTCTTTCTTTCACAGGTCAGTTGACTGTCAATTATATGAATACATCAAATTTCTCAGTTTTACAACCCTCCACCTCCTAACCTCCCAAATTTCACTCCCAACCAAAAATAGTTGAAAACCATCAGGAACCCCTAAAACTCCTAAAAACGAAGTTTGAGGACTATTTTATTTTTTTGTATTTTGCTAATTACTTCGCCGCTTATGCACCGATTTTCAAAATTATAGCAGCATTACCTACTACGACACCACATTATGGGATTACGAGGCTAGAAAAATGCCAACAGACAGACAGACCGACAGACAGACGGGCAGACCGACAGACAAACCGGCGGAAATGAGTGACATGGATTTTCGTATGTAGATATAATAAAACGGCCCAAAAGCGTGGTCTCGCAAACTCTAAAATTTTCGTAATCACAATATCCCCTGACCCATCGGTGTTGGAGGCAAAACACACTAAAGTAGGCCAAAATACACAAAAAGCAAACTTCAAATGAAAACCTCAAACGGTCTGTATTTGCTCCACGCGCCATGATAAAATCTCACACTATTTGGATCGCCTAATAGAAAATAGATTCCATTCGCTTGAATATCCCAATCCTATGAACTGTTGGTTCTTGGGCTGTTCGTCCGGCGTCGACATGCTCCGCCGCCTTGGCGTCGGTCGGCGCGCTTCGCTGCTTGACGTTTCGCCAACACGAGTGGTCGGCATCCTCAGAAGCTGATATCACTCGCGTTGGCAAAACGTCAAGCAGCGAAGCGTGCCGATGCCGGCCGAACAGCCCAAGAACCAACAGTTCATCGGACATTGGCCGCCAAAGTCTTAAGACAATAAATACATTATTCCAACTTCCAATCCGATTAATTTATAGGATCTGCTAGTACAATCCACTCCTTTTTGAACCCCGTCTATTTTCTAGCGGATCCAGTTCCATCCTATGAACTTGATCCTATTGAAATTGGCGAAGTAAATGAGGTAAACGACTTCCGATTATGTTTGGTACTTGACACCCAGTCTTAATCCAGCCCTGTTAAATTGATAGTGGTCGGCTTCTTTAGTGATAAGATTAGTAACATGGCTGAAGTCGTTGGTCTTCATCAGTTTTGAATCTGACACCAATTCAAATAGTGCACCCGAAAATCGAGCTTGAACAGTTCAGTCTCATGCGACTCGAAATGCATGCCAAATTATAGCACTAGAATTTTTATCATTATACGATTATACCCAATCGAATAAAGTTTTCGATTGATCGCTCATTGAATTTAGTTCACTGTTTTACCTGTCGTGTTAACATTCGATCAGTGATATATAGTTTTTTCGAGAAACTGTGGTGGTGAGAAATTAAGTTGGGCACAATGCAACAGAAATCGGGTGCAATGTTAGGTGGTACATTGATAGTGATGGCGTGGACTGGCATATACTTTTCCAGACATCCTAGATCGGTACCAAACGAGATACCAAATTATGATAATGATATAAATGGTACTTATTCTTACGAAGCCGAAGAATACGTTGATCCTATAAACCAAGCTAGGAGAGACACCGTAAAAGAGGTACTGTGGATTGTTTTATTAGTCCGTATTTATAAAAATGAGGTAAAGGTAGGAGGAAAAGTGTAGAAGGAGAAGTCTTTGCTTTATTTCGTATTCATAATGTTTTCCTTTTATTTGCAAGCAAATCCTCTCAAAAAAAAGGAAAAGGTAGACAAGCAAGCATTATATAAATGTTAGTAATAATAATAAACGTCTTTATTTTATTAATCTGTACAATTAACACAATTTATCAAGGGGCGAGATTCAGCAACAATATGCTACTCTTACTTTGTTGGTACTGCTAGGTTTCACTTCAAGACAGCTCTAAGACACAACGCACAACACCAGATTGTAGCCAATATCGGGCCCCACGTTGGGCGCTAATTTGTAACAATAAAACGCTGATTGGTGATGAGCCACCAACCAACATATTGCCCATAGCAACCAGAACTTCAATCAGATTGCATAAGACAAGGGCCTGTGGGTGCGTCAAGAAATGAAAACAGAACGGTTTAATAAAGATTTATTTCTGTATACGAATGCAGTACATATGAATATATTATATATTTTTTTGAAAACAAGAGCTTAGCTTCTGTGGGAAGTCCATGGAATAATTCTCGTGGTGCCCTTCCGAAGAGTAGGTGGTGCCCCAAAGGGGTTTGTCACATCCACAGCATGGTGATCCTCCAAAGAAGTAGGGTTGCCCTTGGAAGAAGTGTTGATGATGGCACCCCGAAGAAAGGTGGTGCTCCAGATAAGTCTACATGGTGGCACCCCAAAGAAAGGTGATGCCCCGAGAAGTGTTGGTGACACCCCGAAGAAGTTCTTATGATGGTGGTACCCCAAAGAAGGGTGGTTTTCCTGTGAAATAGTTACGGCTGGTATTAGCACCTTGTAGAGAACTTCACAAGACTTCACGATCTGTTTCTGAAGTATGGAGCTTCATGCGTTCTTACATATACTTCAGAAACAAATCTATGAAGTGGCATGGGCATATTAAAAAGCCAAGAAGCATACAACTTTCATATGTTCACATGGTAAGAATTAAAAAAAATACATATATACAAGAGCGAACAGTTAGAACAATAGTTGAAAAAATGATTTATAAATGCTTTATATTTTCAGTCCTACCGGATCTTTTCAGATATATAGTGATAGATAAAAAAAATATATATAAAATATGTTCGAAAATTGACAACTTTTTCCTCACCCCTCGTAAAACTAAATCACACAGAGGTCCAACAGATCTTTTCATTGCGTTCTTAATTAGCAAATCTGACTGCTAGGTATTTTTACGTAAGGAATGTTATAAACAAAATGTGAAACATACAATACACACAAGATGAGGCATTTTAACACAAACATATATGGCTAGAAACAAAGAATAATGTTCAGCGACTCTTTTGTTAGATAATTAATAAATATACAGTGCATGATTGACTTGATATTTAAAGATTAAAATGTTCGCCATCACAAGGAAAAAAAAGTTTACAAATCGGAAAAATCACATTCCTACACATAGCTATAAAATAGAAAGCAGAAGCAATGAAAATATGCGAAACCATAGCAATCAAATCACTATGATTTTGCATTGGGAATATAAATTCAGTTCAGTTTTTTGAATCATTATTACTGCTCGGTTGCTCTAAATATTAATAGAAAATGAAATGTTAGATACATGTGGCGCTTTTCTTTAACATATTTTGATACACCGGGTATGGAATCGAAAAAAATAGTCACTGTAATGACGGTAAACTACCTTAGAATGGAGAAAGTTAAGATATTGTGAACGAAAGATTACAATTTTAGTGTTATTATTAATATCGTTTTCATGTACTCACTTTCACCATGCACTGTTTGGATCTTGAATTATTACCAGGGCATACAAATATGTATGTGCTTTTAGTGAATGTAGTAATTCAGAAATCATTTTTAATAATTAAAATTGATCATTCTAACTCTAGATATTGAGTATTTATTCTGAATCAATTGCTCTTGTACTTGCATGTTTTGCATTTTTTAGTTTCATTCTACAACCTTTTGAAAACCGTTGCTACTTGGGTATTTTGTACACGAAAACGAAAAAAGTTTTTTATAGAGGATTATGATTTTTTAAATGGCCACTAAGCAGTGAAACTCTCAGTTATACAGGATTGGTCACAAAGCTATGACGCACAAAAGTTGGATTTAAAAATGCGAAACACCCTGTAAATTATTAGATATTTCAATTATTTCTTAAATTGTAATAAAAAAATCGTAACATAATATTTCTAAATCGAGTTATCGAGTTTGATTAAAATTTGGAAAGGATCGATTAAGTCAAGTTATTGTTGATAGTCAGTGTGCTACGTGGTATAGTATTAGTTTGTAGGTCCGTCAGAAGCGGGAAGCCAGGAACCAAACAACTTCAAAGAAAGAAGGAAAAATGGGTCAAAGGGTTGCTGTCGTAGTCCCCTAAATAAGGGATCTCGAGGTCTGTATGGAAAGTCTAGTTTGAAACCTACGATTGTGCGTAAGGTTCTGTTTTAGATTGCAGACCTGGCAATAAGTTGCGTTTTGACAAGGAAACACCAAGCCGCATATGCGTAGGTAATTGCTGGTCTTATAAACATTTTATAAATTTGGCATTTGATTTTCAATGCCTCAGTGTGATTCCTCCAATTAATCCCTTATTTATGAGTATGTCACAAAGATACTGACTGACAGAATTTTTCCATAGTATGCAGCTGCCATCGACTGAGACCTCAGTAAAGAGAAGGGATCAAAAAAACCTAAATAAAATTTCTGGGAAGCTAAACAGTCAAAACATTAATGAATTCATGACCCATCAAAGCTGCTGAGAATAATCTATTAACTTAAAACTACTGATTTGATTGTACATATTTAATTTTCGAATATTTTACGTATTGGTGAAGTTTTGGGCATAGCCCAAATTTTTGGAAGGGTTCGAAAATTTAAAAAGTCCACAGGTTGCTTTTGTATGTTTTGGAATGACCGATAAGTTCATGCATCTGGTGTAATTAGTGTTCTATTATCTTCTAATCAACGAACGTAAAGATACCGGCTGATAAAATTAATTTTAGCTCATTAACAAATGGACTTATAATTGATGGTTAATGTAAAAAGTAAGGTTCAGATTGAGGTCATTCATACCCATGTTAGTACTCTTTGGCTTGTCTGAACCAAACAGATGGACAGTCTGTACTTGCAGTTAGCAACCTGAAAAAACAACTACAGAGTTTATGAAACATCGTATTAGGGGTTTTAAATGATAAGTTTTGTATTGAATAAAAATTTTCGGCTAAAATATACGGCCGAAAAAAAAAATAAAAGATATACACGTATATTTTTAAGAAAGTTAGCATAAGTTAGTATATTTTGCAAAATACGATAAGATCACTTGAGTTATTTATTTTATTAGACATATTTTATATTTCAGCACATTTTTCATGCGAATTAAACTTACCTAATTGCTAAATACCTTTTTTTGTTTTGATTATACGTTTTCAGACGTTTTAGACGTTGCAGTTAGTCCCATATCCGAGTTCTTGAATATCTAACTCTTCTGCACTTATAATATCCAAATCAGCGTCACTGTTGTGAATACATACATTCAATGGAGCATTGTATAATATGCTTTCACAATTCAATTATTGTCAATTGAATACAATTAAATGTTTTTTGTAAAGTTCGTTGCACATGAGTTACTTTTGAAATTGAATAAAACGCTGTTTTATATTTTCCCATGATGTACATTTACCAATTGACATAATTTTGCTTCTCACGGCGATACGTGGAAGAAGTATTGTGATCCAGAAAAATTTATAATTTGATATAAGGTTTCCTGGTCGTTTTAGGGCATCTACGGTATAAAGAATCGAATCACTTTGCATCCAAAGTAGCATGGAGCTGCAAGAAAGCTTTTAGTAGCCCAGCTCTTTCCAGTACTAGGCAAGAGCTTCGCTGATTTGTCCTCTACATAGCAAAAACGACAGTCCGATGTTCCAGACCTATTTTCCCAAAGTGGTTTCTCAGTCGACATTCTAGCATTCTCGGGGGTTAGACTAGAAGGGTATGAAATAAATGCCTTCAAGTGTAGTAGCTTGGTGTATCTCTAAAGTGCAGAATTGAGGTTTTGAATTAAGAAAAAAAAATATTTTTTTTTGTGGTAAATGGAAAGATCATATATAAGTTTTGTAACAAAACTGTTTTTGTTTTCTTTTTTTTTCGCAATAATTCAAAAGTTATATCAAAATAAAAATGGGTTTTTGAATCGAGTACCGAAAACACGCCAACGGCTCCCGAACCCGTGTGACGTCACGATGGCGGTCAGGATGCTCCTTTGACCAACGACTTCCTACCCTGATACTAGATTCTAGATTCCCAGCCAATCGCGAAAATACGTACTGCTAACCTGGTAACCAGTGTATATTGTTGCAACACAGTTGGTGAATGAAGTTTGCAGCTCGAGACGAAGTCTACGATCGAAATAAATGTTTTGGAATGTTTGAAGTTGAAGTCAGATTACAAATTCCAGTAAGTAAGTACCTATAATCAAATATGTTTCTTTGAAAAGATCTCCTCAATCGAAGGATGGCCCAGTGGTTAGAGAGTCCGATAGTGGATCTCAGGGTCTTTGGGGTCTTTGGATCGAACCCCAGGCCTTCCAACTTTTTTTTTATTTTCTTTTATCAAAAAATTTATTGATGTGCTTTTGCACTTGTTACGCACACTTTTCTACGATCAGCATAAATATGTGTTTGAATCAAATTTTGTTAGACATATTACTTGCACTGCACAGTGCTTGTTAAATTTTTATGAAAATTTAATATTTTTTTTATTTATGTTATTGGCTGTGATCTGAGATCAACTGGCCAGTTCTAAAAATTTAATATTGTTAAGCTTCATTGCCCAAAGATAAATAAATAATAACACCAAGTGATAAACAGAATGTGATTACGAGTTTGAAACACTTTTTTTAAATTAAAAAAACTTACAAATAAATGAATTGAATGGATGAAGGGATTTTGTTTTATTAACCAACTATTACATTTAAAAAAAATAATGGCGATTGATATTGACGGACAAACCTCATTTCCACTGATTTTTTGAATTGTCCACTGCCTCCTGTAGTTAGTTTTTTGCACTGTGCAGTGCAAGTAATATGTCTAACAAAATTTGATTCAAACACATATTTATGTTGATCGTAAAAAAATGTGCGTAAGAAGTGCAAAAAGCACATCAATAAAATTTTTGAGAAAAAAAATGAAAAAAAAGTTGGAAGGCCTGGGGTTCGATCCAAAGACCCCAAAGGCCCTGAGATCCACTATCGGACTCTCTAACCACTGGGCCATCCTTCGATTGAGGAGATCTTTTCAACGAAACATATTTGATTTTAGGTACTTACTGGAATCTGTAATCTGACTTCAACTTCAAACATTCAAAAACATATTTATTTCGATCGTAGACTTCGTCTCGAGCTGCAAAATTCATTCATCAACTGTGTTGCAACAAATATACACTAGTTACCGGTTTAGCAGTACGTATTTTCGCGATTGGCTGGGAATCTACAATCTAGTATCGGAGTAGGAAGTCGTTGGTCAAAGGAGCATCCTTACCGCCATCGTGACGTCACACGGGTTCGAGAGCCGTCGGCGTGTTTTCGGTACTCGATTCAAAAACCCATTTTTATTTTGATATAACTTTTGAATTATTGCAGAAAAAAGAAAACAAAAACAGTTTTGTTATAAAACTTATGTATGATCTTTTCATTTATGACAAAAAAAAAAAAAATTTATTCAAAACCTCAATTGCTTTTCTCACTGCCCATTCTGAGATGGTTTTCCAGTGCTTTTTGCAATGCCCGCAAATGGGGTTATGGTCCTACGAAGGCAAATTGCGTTCCTCCTCTTGCGACTGTGTCGGCCAACTCGTTGCCTTCCATTCCGCAATGATCTGGAAACCAAAACCAAAGTTACTTTGTTTTGTTTCTTGTTCCAAGTTCATTGAGGAGATGCACACAGTTTTTATACGAGTCTTGAGTCAACCCGTTTGGTGCTCAGTGCTTTCAGGGCAGCCTGGTTATCTGAAAAGAGTTTTATAGATTTGTTTGTCAGGTTATACCTGCCAAGATTTACTAAATTTCAACTCTTGGTTTAGTACCAACTACTCCCGCTCCTATGTCCAGTTCTGACTTGGAGCATACATATGCCTTTACCTTTATTTCATAATATTATCGTCCTTGAGTAGTAAAGATAATTGATCTAATACTATAGAGCAGGGGTCGGCAACCTTTTTGGGACGGCTGTCATTTACAAAATGAAATTTTGTATGGCGGCCGCACATTCCAATGTAACTTAAATAGGTCTCATATCATATACGAGTATAAATATTATTAAAAATAAATATAGATTTTTTTTACTGACGTGCTATAATTACAATAACGTCAGAAAACAAAAATTCACAAGGAAGGAGGCATAATAACCCCGCACACTTTCAACCTAACCTAACCTAATGTGAACTATACGATGCCCAAATTTCTTTAAATTTTTTGTTGGATCCCGTAATGGGATGTGGTTTTGTCTTGTATTTCAGTTGCAGTTTGTGTTTGTGTGACTGTGACTTCTTTATGTTCACTACTGTGTTCTGTAAGAATTCAGAATTAGGGACTTCATTGGGAAGTTGATTGAAAGCCACAGGGAAGTGGCTAAAACTTCAGTAAAGTTTATATTTCAGCATATATAAGCCTTCCTCCGCATTTCACTTTTTTTTGGAAACTATTTAGAGGCGTCTAATTACTACGTTCAAAGTTATAATCTATCGATAAAATTCAGGCAATTTTAGTTATACGAGCGAGAGCACTAGAATTCGTTTTTGCCGTTTTACGATTTTTGAGTTTTAAATAGCACATGGCCTACTTAAGATGCATGCATAAATGTTTTGAAGAGTAAACAGAAATGCAAATATAGTTGTTACCAAAACGACAGCTGCACCTTCATCTACGTCATTACGTACGAAGTTTCAATTATTTCCACATGTGAATGCATCATCCTCACGATAGCCGATCTGCAAAAATAGTAGCGTCAAATAGACGTAGAGTGACTTGGTATTTCCCTACACAGTTATTCAAGCTGGCACTTTTACTTCCCACACCGATAGGTGAGGGGAGTATTGTGATCGCGAAAATTTTCGATTTTGAGATAATACGTTTTTTGGACGTTTTATGATGTGTACATAACGAAAATCCACGTCACTCATTTCCGTCGGTCTGTCTGTCTGTCTGTCTGTCGGTCTGTCTGTCGGTCTGTCTGTCTGTCTGTCTGTCGCGTTTTTCTAACCTCGTAATCTCAGTAACCGCTGCATGGATTGTGATGAAATTTGGGCAGCGGTATGCTGTGGGGTCGTAGTAGGTAATGTTCCTATAATTTTGAAAATCGGTGCATAGGCGGCGGAGTAATTAGCAAAAAACAAAAAAAAATAAATATTGCTGAAACTTCGTTTTTAGGCGTTTTAGGGGTCCCTGATCATTTTCTACTTTTTGTGGGGTGGGGGTGAAATTGGGGTGGTTGGGGGGTGGGGGGTTGTAAAATTGAAAAATTTGTTGCTTTCATAATAGACTGTCCACTGACCTGTGAAGGAAGACCTGGCGACATAAATAACTTTTTTAGGTCCATCCGAACATTGCCTTTGCCTATTACAGAAAGCAAAGGACAGAATTTTTTTTGATGTAAACATACGAGAGTATTGCGTTAGATCGTTGTAACGGGGAAACTGTTGAATTGATTTTAATGAAATTTTGAAACGGCATTACTACCATGGCGAAGATGGAAAACGCGTATGGTTGTGGTAAATCGTGCCAGTGGCGGCGCAGAAATAATAAAAAAACTAAAAATACAAAAACAGCTCAAACTTCGTTTTTAAGTGTTTTAGAGGTTCCTGATCATTTTCTGCGTTTTTTTGGGTGGGGGTGAAATTGGGGTGGTTGGGGGGTTGGGGGTTGAAAAATTAAAAAAATTCTTGTACACATGATAGGCTGTCCACTAACCTGTGAAGGAAGATCTAGCGACACAAATCATCTTTTACTTCCCACACCGATAGGTGAGGGGAGTATTGTGATCGCGGAAATATTCGATTTTGAGATAATCCACTTTTTGGGCATTTCATGATGTCTACATAACGAAAATCCACGTCATTCATTTCCGTCGGTCTGTCTGTCG